>JAJJWX010001508.1:0-680611 GCA_023529315.1 Papaver bracteatum
CAAATGCAGAAAAACCCGGGACCTAGTCCAGATTAAACATACACTGTATTAAGCCGCTACAGACACTAGCCTACTCCAAATTAACTTCGGTCTGGACTGTAGTTGAACCCCAATCAATCTCACACTGATCCAAGGTACAGTTATGCTCCTACGCCTCGATCCCAGCAGGATACTGCGCACTTGATTCCCTTAGTGATCTCACCCACAACCAAGAGTTGCTACGACCCAAAGTCGAAGACTTTAATAAACAAATCTGTCTCACACAGAAAAGTCTACAAGTAATAGATAAATTCGTCTCCCACGAATAAACCTATGAGTTTTGTTCCGTCTTTTGATAAATCAAGGTGAACAGGAACCAATCGATAAAACCAGACTTATATTCCCGAAGAACAACTCAGTTTATCAATCACCTCACAATAAACTTAATCGACGCAGTGAAGAAGATTATTGTGGAATCACAAACGATGAGACGAAGATGTTTGTGACTACTTTATATCTTGCCTATCGGAGATAGAAATCTCAAGCCAATTATTACAATTGTACTCATACGATAGAAACAACAAGATCAGATCACACAACTACAAGAAAAGTAGTATCGGTCTGGCTTCACAATCCCAATGAAGTCTTTAAGTCGTTAACCTGGTTTTAGAAGAAGAAAACCAAAGGTTAAAGGAGAATCGACTCTAGCTTAGCAAACTAGTATCACACAGAATGTGTGGGGATTAGGTTTCTAGTTGCTAGAGTTCTCCCTTATATAGTCTTTCAAATCAGGGTTTGCAATCAATGTTAGCTTAGTAACAAAGCATTCAATATTCACCGTTAGATGAAAACCTGATTAGATACAAGCTAATATCTCTCAACCGTTAGATCGAAAACTTAGCTTGCCATACACACATGTACTTGACGATTTTGGGTTTGTGTAACCGTACCCAAACGTGTACAATAGTTGGTTCAATATTAGTCAACCAAATGGTTAGCCAAATGATAACTTTCATATCAACCATATTCTTCTTCACCATAACTAGTCCAAATGACTCAAATGAACTAGTTAGAGAGTTGTTCAATTGCTATGAGATCTCATGTACTACACAAGACACAATTGAAGCAAAAACGATGTGATTCACTCGAATCGATTTCATGAACTATAAAGCCACGGTTTGCAATAGCATTCCTTAGTAATTTAAGATAAGTTCACGAACATCGTTTTTAGACATAACCTCTTGAGTTCGCGGACTCAAGTTAACCAGTTGAAGTTCATAAACTCCAGCAGAAATTCTCGGGTTGAGAACTTCCGTCGAGTTCATGGATTCAGACTGAGCTTCAACTCCAGAGATATTCTCGGGTTCGAGAACTTACGCGATTCGCGGATTGAGTTGACTGCTCACGTTCGGTTTCACTTGATCAACAAAGTTCGCAAACTTCGGTTCAAGTGCTAAGGACTTATACATATATGTGTTACCACAACAATGTTTATATCCCCAATGGTTATATTGTCTAAACTCTCATTTCAATCATTGAAACATTCTCAGAGGACGTTATATAGTTGTTATTCACAAACTATTTTTCGTCGAGCAATTTCCAAAGTGATTGAAACATAACATGACTTTCGTCACTAGGTAAAGATGAACTTGGCTAAAGCGAAAGCCTTACCAACACATATTTCGAGAAATAGATAAGTGAGATATACTCAGCTCGAAATGTCACATGTGTATATCTTTAGTCTATATAGTAAAACGACTTTTGTCTCAAGATAGGAGATAGAGTAGATAGACTTTTGAGTGATAGATAAGTTCAAGTCTCCACATACCTTTTAGTCGATGAAGATCCACTGGTTCCTTGAGTAGTCCTTCGTCTTGTATGATGATCGCCATGGAGTTCTTGAGCTCAACTACACTTTCTATCCTAGTCGAGACCTTAGCTATAGTAGACTAGAAATCAAGACTTTATAGTTTTGATCACTAACATTGACAAACATGCTTGAGATAGCAACGCATGCGAGTTTGACCGAGCAATGCTCTAACAATCTCCCCTTTGTCAATTTTAGTGGCAAAACTATTAATACATATGGAATACAAAAAATATATAAATAAACTTTGTAGCTCCTATTCCACATGTCTAATCTTCAACAATACTCGAAATCTTCGTCACTTCCAAGTAGTCCAATGATCCCAAAGGTTGTAAGTTTAGCATCATCGTTGTTGAAAATCCGTAGCTATAACAATGAGAAAAGCATCGGTTCTCAATCATTGTTATACAATGTCATAGTATTATTACACAACGTCAAAGTCCAATTGCATCACAACTTCAACAACAATACTATGGTGATACTTCACTCCCCCTTAGTCAATACTCCATCTCACATGGAAACCACTCCCCCTTACATAATGATCCGAAAACCATATGTATTTGTAGTGTGAACTACAATTAATTCTCCCCTTTTTGTCAATAAAATTGGCAAAGGTACAAGAACGGGATCCTAATAAAATTTCCGTAAGAGACAATAAGTTCAAGTCTCCACATACCTTTTAGTCGATGAAGATCCACTTTTTCCTTGAGTAGTCCTTCGTCTTGTATGATGATCGCCATGGAGTTCTTGAGATCAACTACACTTTCTATCCTAGTCCGAGACCTTAGCTATAGTAGACTAGAAATCAAGACTATATAGTTTTGATCACTAAGATTGACAAACATGCTTGAGATAGCAACGCATGCGAGATTGATCGAGCAATGCTCTAACAATCTCCCCCTTTGTCAATTTTAGTGGCAAAACTATTAATACATATGGAATACAAAAATTATATAAATAAACTTTGTAGCTCCTATTCCACATGTCTAATCTTCAACAATACTCGAAATCTTCATCACTTCCAAGTAGTCCAATGATCCCAAAGGTTGTAAGTTTAGTATCATCGTTGTTGAAAATCCGTAGCTATAACAATGAGAAAAGCATTGGTTCTCAATCATTGTTATACAGTGTCATAGTATTATTACATAGCGTCAAAGTCCAATTGCATCACAACTTCAACAACAATACTATGGTGATACTTCACCCTCCCTTAGTTAATACTCTGTCTCACATGGAAACCACTCCCCCTTACATAATGATCCGAAAACCATATGTATTTGTAGTGTGAACTATAATTAATTCTCCTCCTTTTTGTCAATAAAATTGGCAAAGGTACATGAAACAGGATCCTAATGAAATTAGACATTTCATGACCAAAGGTAAATGTTCTATCATCTTGTTTAGATGCAATCATAAATCCGAGGCTAAATGCATTCATCAAGGAGTTTATAAAGATACAAGATAACCCCTAAAAATTCCACATCCGCACTCCCCACAAAGATTTGGAAATTAAGCGCAAGTTCAAAAGAATTCTCCCCCATAAGATGTCATTCCCTAAGGAACAACAAGAGCGACCTTAATTTCAAGAGAAAATAAGGATTTCTTTAGACTCAACAAATTGCATACAAGTATGAATTTGGAATCCAAAATATTCAATCATATTAACCAAAGCGAACCAAGATTAATTTGACTAAATATGCTAAACACAAGTAAACTTATGGAGACTTAATTCATCGATTAGATTATTCACAAGAGAACTCATAAATATTCTATCCGGAATACACAATTAAACTAATCACAAAGTAATCAATTCAATTGTCCACACTCGACATGAGAAAAATCTATGGAGTGCTAACTAAATAATCGCACAAGATGATTGATTTAGTTCATTTGGGCTCAACATAAGAGATTATGGAACCCCGACTAAGATTATCATAGGAAATGACAACCTTAACCGTACATGTACTCAACATGAGAGAACTCATGGAATACAAACTAAATAACCACACAAGTTGATTACTTTAGTTCTTAATGCTCAACATTTTGCATCTTTATGGAACAACCAACCATGCCAATAATAAATCGACTTAGTCGTATCGTGCTCAACATAAGATACAAGATGGAACCTTCACGGTAATACATAATAATATGGAACAATTAAGCTCTATACCGTGGATTACAAAACAAGGACCTATTCTATTTTTCCATCACAAAGTGCACAAAGACACACAATAGACATTATCCTTGAATCACAAAAGATTTTAACATATCTTACACAAATAATTGACAATATAGGCTTAACTTTTGTGTTTTGTCAAACGTCTATTCATCCTTTTATCAATATTTGCATATCAATTCATGAACGACTTTACTTTTGACAAAATATGGGACAATCAAGTTCACGGATGTAAACACACATATATCCCATAAAAATATTGCAATATATGAAACCATAAAGATTAATATTGCAAAGATCATCTTCCAAACAATTTTAGAATTTAGACCAATAAATCTAAAAGCATGAAGATGAAAACGTTGGACATAGCTATGTGAAATCACAATAATTGCTATTCCAAACTCTAGTAATCCTTCTCAATAACAAGAATTAATTCTCATAAGAAGTTTCCTAGACATCAAGACAAACTCGTAATGCACATATAAGATGATTTATCCTTAGAGGGTAGAATCAATCTTTTTCACCCGGATTTATACCAAGGGTTTTGTTATCTTGTGCACCCATGCACAAGATAACAGCCAATTATTGGCATTGGAAATGATAAACACCAATAAAAAAAAACATGAGAGATAGTGTCTTGTGCATTGGAGAAGGGAAATAATCATGGATTTTTTGAATTTTTCTCTATACAAGTATACACTTTCCCTTCTCCAATGCAAAACATATTACCTCTCATATTTTTTTATTGGTGTTTATCATTCCCAAAGCCAGTAATTGGTTGTTATCTTGTGCATGGGTGCACAAGATAACAAAACCCTTATACCAATAATAGCTACCAAAGGTGTATAAAAATATTTTCCAACAACATTTTTGTAAAAGATAGAAATTAGCTTAGAAGAGTAGTACTCCAAGAATCCAAGTGCCCAAGTTCAAGAGAAGTGGAACAAGTGCAACGAAATGGAGAAAAATACTCAAAAACAAGATACATGACAAATACTAATCTTAACTAATCCAAATTCTGGAATTCTCATCTCCAAATTGAAGAGAATTCAAAGAGGAAGAGAATTCAAAAAGAATGAGTTCATTCCGAGTTCGGACGAAGAAGTTATGACCAAAACAAATCGACCGAATATCGACGTCTACAGGCAAGTCCACGAACTTATGGGTTTGCAAATGAATTTTCATAACTTTGAGCAGTTTGCAAACCGGGTTTGTGAACTTAAACCCCTGGATTTTGATTTTAAAAGATGTTGTGCATTCTTGGTATGTCTATCATGAAGTCTAAACATCCCGAACTATTATTTTCAAACCTACACAAATAAGAACCTTAAACACATATCAAGTTAGGTAGAAATGAACGATAATCAAGGTACATGGATCATTATAAGTACTCAAACAAGTAATAAAAACATAATGCTTGCTAAAATTTATAGACATACCTTTTTAGAAAAGTCCAATTGAATTCTACAGCCTTACCGAACATAATCTGTGCGCCCCAATTCTCGTGTTTCCCTCACCGTATACATAGCAGGGCATTCCTTAGTGAGGATGCACTTACAACACAATAAAGTTGTGTTGGAGTGAACAATATCTTGCTCACCACAAGTGACCTTTGGATTATCATGAAAGAGATCGCTTTTAGAATCTTTCACATCCAATTCCATTTTTCCAAAAAACTTGTTAAGTTCCAACATCATGCATACTGCCTTCTCCAAAGTCGTGGAATTTTCTGGAAGATCATTCCTTTTCATACTCAAAGCATCATTGGATTTCTTTGGTACCCACTTATGAGTGCGTTTAGGAACAACCGGAACTTTCTTCCCATTACTCTCTTCTAGATTTCTCGAGAGAGAGAATTTTATTGACTATTATTTTACAAGTTAGTCTTTCGCCAATTGGGAGCATCAGATCTTGTATTCGTCTTTACGAATTTATCCTTTTGATAACCATTACGATTGTGAAAAGGCTTCATATGACGTTTATAGGCAAAAATAGGTTTATCACAGCACTGATTCCTTTGCCTAAAGGTTGGACAATTACAACATGTAGCATTGAGGGGATTAGCCTTAACATATGATCTTGGTTTCACAACTTCTTGTGATGCCCAAACAAGAACATCGTGAAGTTTCTCATTCCTTATACGGTAATGACATCTCCTTTCCAGGTGACCTTTATTTCCGCAATAGTGGCAAACATAAGGAATGTTCTTACCTCGATCTGTATGTGTTGACTTTGGAGGTTGATATACTTTGCTCTTTCGAACCTTAACTGCCGGTGAAGGTATTTCACTTTTGCCATCAGTGGAAACCTTTTTTTGAGAAGAATCACTAGCCTTGACAAATTTTACCTCTTTGCTAATAATTGGAGAATTTATTCCCTTATAGCCCAGTCCTCGTGTATCACGATGATTTTTACTTGCTCCTAGCATAATGGTTAATTTGCTTGAACTAGTATTGAACTTTTTCAAGTCATCTTTCAACATCTTGATTTTATCAAGAGCAGCAGTTAAATATGCCTTAAGGCGTTTTTCTATAATGAGACAAGCACTTTCTCTGTCATCAAAACTAATTTGGTGAGAGTTAAACCTTGCTTCAGATTCTGCAAATTTTTCTTCCAACAAAAAATACTTTTGACAAAGATTATCACATTCAAGTGACTTTATACGCAGGTTTTCCTCAGAATCCTTGAGGATCGATTCGTTAGAACGATTCAAAATATAAACACTTGCGTAACATCTTCTCAATTTCTTGTTTTCTCGACAGAGAGGAGTAAGAAGAGGTGTGACATGATAAGTTTTCATCTTCTTCTTTTCTAATGAATTCAAAACCTTAACATACTCTGAGACTTCCTCATCAACATCTCTATCAATATCTGAATCACCTTCATCAGCAAGTTCATCCAACTGTTCTTCTAGGCGTATTTCCCAGACTTCAACATGTTCTACATTAAGAGAATGCTTATATACTGACCTAGATGTGACAGTTTTCTCAGGTGAATACAATCTTTAAAAATCATCTGGTGAATTATGAACTGGTACGTTATTAGAGATAGACTCGTCCATAAAATCAGATCGCTACAAACACAGACTTATAAGGTCTTAAACGTGTTTGCCTGCTCTGATACCAATTGAAAAAGCGGGGGTCTAACAACCTCACCCAATATTTCGATTAGCAATCTGTATGGACAACTCCGAGTTGTTTTCTAGAGAATCAACAAGACTCAATCAATAGAAAATATCTCAAGGAGTTATTATCTCAATCTCTCGATTTGATTTACTCAAGCAAATAAGATTCGCGAGTCTAATCAAAGAGACATAACTTGGATGGTACCAAAGACCAATATCCAAGTGTCAATCGATTTAAATCAATAACCAATAAGGTCGGATATTCTAATCGATTAAACAACACACAACCTTTATTACTTCAATTATATAAAAATATAATGCGGAAAAGAAATAACACAGACACCGGAGTTTTGTTAACGAGGAAACCGCAAATGCAGAAAAAACCCCGGGACCTAGTCCAGATTAAATATACATTGTATTAAGCCTCTACAGACACTAGCCTACTCCAAATTAACTTCGTTCTGGACTGTAGTTGATCCCCAACCAATCTCACACTGATCCAAGGTACAATTATGATTCTACGCATATAATCCCAGCAGGATACTGCGCACTTGATTCCCTTATCTGATATCACCCACAACCAAGAGTTTCTACGACCCAAAGTCGAAGACTTTAGCAAAAAAATCTGTCTCACACAGAAAAGTCTACAAGTAATAGATAAATTCGTCTCCCACGAATAAACCTATGAGTTTTGTTCCGTCTTTTGATAAATCAAGGTGAACAAGAACCAATTGATAAAACCAGACTTATATTCCCGAATAACAGCTCAGTTTCATCAATCACCTCACAATTAACTTAATCGACGCAGTGAAGAAGATTATTGAGGAATCATAAACAATGAGACGAAGATGTTTGTGACTACTTTTATCTTGCCTATTGGAGATAGAAATCTTAAGCCAATTATTACAATTGTACTCGTATGATATAAATAGCAAGATCAGATCACACAACTACAATAAAAGTAGTATAGGTCTGGCTTCACAATCCAATGAAGTCTTTAAGTCGTTAACCCGAATTTAGAGAGAAAACTCAAGGGTTAATGGAGATTGACTCTAACTTAGAGAAAACTAGTATCACACAAGAAAGGTGTGTGGGGATTATTTTTTCCAATGGCTAGAGTTCTCCTTATATAGTTTTTCAAATCAGGGTTTGCAATCAATGTTAGTATAGGAGCGGAATATCACAGCAAATGATAACTTACGAAATTGTGGAGAGAAAATACATTTTGCGAGTATAGAATATTTTGTGAAGATAAAGAAACCACGAAGAACGTTTTACGAGTAAAGGAAGTTCGTGAAGTAAATTTGAGAAGGTTCGTATGATGATTCTTTGATCCGAAATTAAGGGAAAGATTAGTTGTTATCCAATGTGTAAAATCATATAAATAGCCATTTAGGCATGAGAGGAAAGGGAGAGACACATTTTGAGAGAGGGGATGATTTTAGGAGGAGAGAGAAAATTTTAGAGAGGGATTTATTTTCTTTATCATCTTCTTCCCAAAATTCTAGAGCTCAAAATATTCATTAATGGAGTCTCAATTGTAAAATCATGTAATCACATACAATCACTAGTGAAGCACCGTGGATGTAGATCACATTGATCGAACCACGTAAAAATCTTTGTGTCTCTTTATACCTTAATTCTTAGTTTCATATCAAATTAATTAGGTTTAGGAATCATTTTAATGGATTCTAATGAGGGTGTAGTTGTGAGATAATCCGCAACTACATAATTGGCGCTAGAAACAGGGGAAAGATTAAATGGATTTATCGTTCCGTAACTTGCGGGATCAACCATTTCGTTTAATAATTGGTCCTCTTCTCTCTCTACTATTTTCTCTTTTCTCTACTATTTTCTTAGTTCAATATCATCTTGAGGAGATGTTATGGTTCATCGTTTACAAATTCGTCATCGGCTAATTCAAGCCTTTCGTCCGGTTTCGCATCGTCTAGTTCGAATTTCACATCTCGATCTAGTATTTTTTCCAGGGATCAACTTCACTAACTCGTGTGAGTTCATTTGGATCTGTACAAGGATCTCCATCTGTTCATTTCTCAATGGCGGATCATTCAATTCCACCGAGCCGATCAATTACAGCTTCAACTTGTAAAAACTACAAGTAATTGATTAAACGTTCCGTCGTCGACCAAGAAAGCATGTATGTGTTCGTTGACAACTCATCCAGGAAGATAAGTCAAATTCACGAAGAAAGATGAAGTTATGTACTTCGCAAAATGATTATACGTCCCAGCTTGGAGTATACGAAGTCCAGTATACAACTACTTGGAGTATATACTTAATTATATACTTAATTCTTACGAAGATGAGAAAGCTCCACTATGATAACTTACGAAGAAAGCTCCACTATGATTACTTACAGGAAATCACACCAAATTAAGTATATGCGAAGTATATTACCCCACTTTAGTGTTACCACATTAATTCTTACGAAGATGGTCTCATATACTTACGAAGATGATCCCCATCAAAATTCTTACGAAGATGGTCCCCATCAAAATTCTTTTCTGTCATATACTTACGAATATCATCTTCGTAGGGTCAAATCTTACGAACGTTCGCAGAAGCATCATTTCTACTTTTACACTTCGCAAATATTCACTTTGCGAACGTTCGCAACACCAATACTTCGCAAATGTTCGTTTACTTCGCAAAAGTCCGCAAAACAGCAGAATTCTATTTCGCAAGAGTGGGCTAGAATAATTGGTATGCTATGAGAACATGCAAGACGATGCTAGCTTCGCAAGCAAATCACATACTTCACAAGAGACAACAACGACTCACATAAAAGCTAAGTACCTCTTTCCTTAAACATTTTATTTGCTTACGAAAAAATAAAAGATTTTTGATTTGATTTACAAAAAGCGATTCAATCACACAATTACAAAGATGATACAATTACAAAGATCTCAAGATTTCACAATTACAAAAGAAACCGAGAAAAACATCTCGCACAAATCAATTTATATATTTCTCTTGAAAAATTTACTTTATTTCCAATGATGATATTCGACATGGAGAGTAGTAGCTGGAAAACCTTTATGGCGTATACTAAGTAAAAGGCAAAGCACCTCAGTGCGTCATATGAGGGTACCTATTAGGATCATTTCCATGGAAAAATATTTGTCAAGAGAGATGAAATAGATAATATAAAGGAAATCAAAACAAACAAAAAGATTTTGAAGTAGCATATAAATAAAAAATAAGAAATTTTGATAAAAGAAATATTGAATACTAATCTAAATTTTTATTTACAATGGGTGAGGTGGATGTTTCTGGAAAGAATCCAATGGGGGTGAGGTGGAAATGATTTGGTCTCTGGTTTTGGATCAATGGTTTGGATCATGGGTTGTTTAACTTCATGAATTTGTAAACAAGTTGCCACTTGATACGAGCGGGTTGCAACGCCTAACTTTCTTCTTTGTCTTCTCAATTTCTTCCAAGCTTTATTTAGTACTTAAAAACACAAAATTAATTAAACTGAAAATGGTAAAATGTTTAATTTGGGATAATATATGACTTTTGAAGCGCCAAAGATGAGCATGGCACTCATCAAGCATAGCATGAGGCAAAGAACATGGAGTGAGAGTTCGCATGATGGGTTCGCAATATTTCTTACATTTAGAGGATTAAGTACTTCTTAAGGATACTTCATACTTCTTATATATTTCGAGGATTAAGTACTTCTTATACTTCTTCAAGGATACTTCATACTTCTTATACTTCAATGGTTGATACTTCTTATTTACTTCGCAACATTCCGGGACTTCGCAAAAGAATAGAGGCAAGTATATACTTTTCAAGACTAGTATTATTTCGCTCGTTCCTTCATCAACAAAGATCAAAGATTACTACAACAACGGATTTTTTCTTAAAGATCGCTCTTCAAGCAATATTCAAGAAAAAAGAGGCAAGATGTAGGAGCGGAATATCACATCAAATGATAACTTACGAAATTGTGGAGAGAAAATACATTTTGCGAGTATAGAATATTTTGCGAAGATAAAGAAATCACGAAGAATGTTTTACGAGTAAAGGAAGTTCGTGAAGTAAATTTGCGAAGGTTCGTATGATGATTCTTTGATCCGAAATTAAGGGAAAGATTAGTTGTTATCCAATGTGTAAAATCATATAAACAACCATTTAGGCATGAGAGGAAAGGGAGAGACACATTTTGAGAGAGGGGATGATTTTAGGAGGAGAGAGAAAATTTTAGAGAGGGATTTATTTTCTTTATCATCTTATTCCCCAAAATTCTAGAGCTCAAAATATTCATTAATGGAGTCTCAATTGTAAAATCATGTAATCACATACAATCACTAGTGAAGCACCATGGATGTAGATCACATTGATCGAACCACGTAAAAATCTTTGTGTCTCTTTATAATTTTAGTACCTTAATTCTTAGTTTCATATCAAATTAATTAGGTTTAGGAATCATTTTAATGGATTCTAATGAGGGTGTAGTTGTGAGATAATTCTCAACTACATAATCCTGCCGTTCACGCCAAGTATATACTTTTTGAGTTTGATATTCTTTCGCTCGTTCCTTCATCAACAAAGATCAAAGACTACTCCAACAACCACAACAAGTGATTTTTTCTTGAAGATCACTCTTCAAGCAATATTCAAGAAAAAAGAGGCAAGATGTAGGAGCGGAATATCACGACAAATGATAACTTACGAAATTGTGGAGAGAAAAGACATCTTGCGAGCAAAGAACATTTTGCGAGCAAAGGAAATCACGAGGAAAGCAAAAGAAGTTCGCGAAATGAAGTTACGAAGGTTCGCAAGATAATTATCAAATCCGAAATGGCGGGACAACACAACTGTCATATTTTGTAAGATCATATAAATAGCCATTTAGGCATGAGAAGTGAGAGAGACACATTTTGAGAGAGGGGATGATTTTAGGAGGAGAGAGAAAATTTTAGAGAGGGATTTATTTTCTTTATCATCTTCTTCCCCAAAATTCTAGAGCTCAAAATATTCATTAATGGAGTCTCAATTGTAAAATCATGTAATCACATACAATCACTAGTGAAGCACCGTGGATGTAGATCACATTGATCGAACCACGTAAAAATCTTTGTGTCTCTTTATAATTTTAGTACCTTAATTCTTAGTTTCATATCAAATTAATTAGGTTTAGGAATCATTTTAATGGATTCTAATGAGGGTGTAGTTGTGAGATAATCCGCAACTACAGTTAGCTTGCTAACAAAGCATTCAATATTCACCATTAGATGAAAACCTGATTAGATATAAGCTAATATCTCTCAACCGTTAGAACGAAAACTTAGCTTGTCATACGCACATGTACTTGACGTTTTGAGTTCGTGTAACCGTACCCAAACGTATACAATGGTTGGTTCAATATTAGTCAACCAAATGGTTAGCCAAATGATAACTTTCATATCAACCATATTCTTCTTCACCATAACTAGTACAAATGACTCAAATGAACTAGTTAGAGAGTTGTTCAATTGCCATGAGATCTCAAGTACTACAAGAGACACAATTGAATCAAAAATGATGTGATTCACTCGAATTATTTCATAAACTATAAAGCCACGGTTTGCAAAAGCATTCCTTAGTAATTTAAGATAAGTTCACGAACAACGTTTTCAGACATAACCTCTTGAGTTCATGGACTCAAGCTAAACGATTGAAGTTAATAAACTCCAGCAGAATTTCTCGGGATGAGAACTTCCGTCAGTTCGCGGACTGTACCTGAGCTTCAACTTCAGCAGATATTCTCGGGTTCGAGAACTTACGCCAGTTCGCGGACTGGGATCACGGACTGAGTTGCTGCTCACTTTCCGGTTCCACTTGATCAAAAAAGTTCGCAAACTTCGGTTCAAGTGTTAAGGACTTATACATATATGTGTTTCCACAACAATGTTTATATCCCACAATGGTTATATAGTCTAAACTCTCATTTCAATCATTGAAACATTCTCAGAGGACGTCATATAGTTATTATTCACGAACTATTTTTCGTCAGAGCAATTTCCAAAGTGATTGAAACATAACATGACTTTTGTCACTAGGCAAAGATGAACTTGGCTAAAGCGAAATCTTTACCAACACCCATTTCGAGAAATAGATAAGCGAGAGATACTCAACTCGAAATGTCACATGTGCATATTCTTAGTCTATATAGTAAAACGACTTTTGTCTCAAGATAGGAGATAGAGTAGATATACTTTTGAGTGATTGATAAGTTCAAGTATCCACATACCTTTTCGTTGATGAAGATCCACTGGTTCCTTGAGTAGTCCTTCGTCTTGTATGATGATCACCATGGAGATCTTGAGCTCAACTACACTTTTATCCTAGTCCGAGACCTTAGCTATATTAGACTAGAAATCAAGACTATATAGTTTTGATCACTAAGATTGACAAACATGCTTGAGATAGCAACACATGCGAGTTTGACAGATCAGTGCTCTAACAAATTCCAACTACAGCAGCAACAAGAATCACAAAAGCATCGACAACAAAAATCACTGAAACAACAACAATAATTACATATTCAATTCCAAGATCAATAGGTGTAATATTTCATACAAAGAGAAAAAGAAGCAAGATCTTATCACTAAAGAGTACTACTAATTTGGATTCCTTTCGGTTACTTTGTTACATAAAAGTGGATCCTACCTTTCTTGGTACTAGTAAGAACACATGTGTGATGCACATGCTTGAATTTGTCTCATTTAACAATATTAAATTTGAAGACGGTGAAATTCTTTGTGTAAAATAAAAGTTTACTATTCTTATTTATACTCATTACGTAGATAATTCAAAGAGCTTTTCAAATATATAAATTTTATAAAAATCGGTTGTATATTTTGAAAGATATTGAGTTTTTAAATATTTGGATCTATTTTTAAAACAATGGCAGTTCTGTAAATATATACATTTCTAAGGGCTTTTTCAATCTGACGTTATTTAATATCTGTTTATACCCTTTATTTTTATTGAAATTACATGATATAATAGAACTTGGTAATTTAAATAAGGAAAACTTAGTAATTTAGGGGGTTTCCTGCCAAAAAATAGTTATTTTCTTTATATTAGTATACTAGCCCTTAACCCGTGCAATAACGACACGGGCCTTGATGTTGGTTCACTTTTAATATCATATAAAATGTGTCTCGAATACTTATCAACTCTTTCTGGTCCGATGTATGTTAAATCTGTCTTGGTCATAGATATCGTAGGGATGTCCCCTGTTTTGTTTTCTCTGTTCTATCGGGTAAACAACTAATGTTTTACTACGAATAATTTTAAAGGGAGTTTGTAAGCGTTTAATATTTTAAATTAAGAAAATGAGTCCACCTCCGTGATTTTCTATTTCCTTCCCCCATTTCCGATTTTAAAAGTATGTACATGATCTGTACTTTCTCAAACCTTTTATTTACTTATTGGAATATATGTTATTGAAATTTTACTTCTGGAAATATATCTATTGATTTGTAATACCATATATCTATACTCTTATGTTGCGAAGTCTCTTTGTCAAATAAGTGGATATGGTTGATAGGTGTCTAAAACACCGT
Organism: Papaver bracteatum; assembly: GCA_023529315.1. Taxonomy (NCBI): domain Eukaryota; kingdom Viridiplantae; phylum Streptophyta; class Magnoliopsida; order Ranunculales; family Papaveraceae; genus Papaver; species Papaver bracteatum. The sequence continues at coordinate 14,730 of JAJJWX010001508.1, forward strand.
ATTATTTATCTATTGTTTATGCTTTCTCTACTAGTTTTCTTGTAAATTATGTATCTTATGTTTCGTTTTTGAGTATTTAGGTACTTTGGAGTCACTTGGATCAAAAGAGGAGGAAACATGGCGAATACTATTGGAGGCGATTATTTCTCATATTTGCTTTTATTTCTTCATCCCTGTCTGAAAAGTTTGTCGGCTTTAGTGATGCGAATCCTGTCTGAAAAGCATGACAACTTTAGTGATGATTCTCATTTGTTGACGAGTATAAGTGAATTTGAGAAATAAGGAACGGATGCAGCTGGTGGAAGAGCATTTGGAGCAAAAAGGGAAGAAAAGTCATTTCACAGGAAAATACTATTTGGAGCGCATCCAAGATTAAGGGGCAACTCGACTGGAGGAACGCTATCTGGAGCTGAGCTAAAGATAAGGGGTATTTATAGAAAGTGAAGGAACCCAATCGGGGCGGCTCCTCTCCTTGGGGTGTAATAAAACACCCCAATCATCTAACCTAAAATTGAGAGAAATGTTTCTCTTATTCTTCAAATTTCAGTTTTTCTGAAATTGAGAAAAAGCTGCACAAAGAAAGATGAATCGAGAGAGGGAGAAAACAGTAGTACTGAATCTCAGAAGAGGAGGAGATCGAAGTGATGAGTGAATTTGGGGTTTTTCGTGGATGATTTGGAGTTGCTTATGGGTTCTGTGAATCGGAGTGAAAATAATTAAGGTCTGCTGCTATTGATCGAGAACAAATTAAATCTGAGAAGATAATGATTTCGAGTTCCAAACCTAAGTCGTTAATGGGAATCAGGGAGAATATGAAGGTGATGTTGTTGAATTCGAAAGAGAAGCATAGTTTGAGATCAAGGTTCTGTGAAATTGAGAATATGTGGAGAAGAACAAATGGGTTGTTATCGAAATTAGTTGAGCATGTGTGGGTGGTAATGAATTCTGGAATTACTGCTCGATTCAGGAAGAAGCAGTTCATAATTGCAGGTGTTGTGCTGTGTTGCTGCTAATGAATTTTAGGCTCAGAAGGGTGAAAATGGGTTTCTATTGGTGGTGTTAGTGGTGGCAGTGTTATGAAATGCTACTGAATGAGAGAGCTTGGTACTAAGAAAGGAAGGATGGCTCTGTTGATGCTGTTCTAGCTGTGTGATGTTGTTAAGAGATTATGGCATTGCAGGTGGTTAGATATCAAGTTTGTAACCTTCAGGAGGGTTGTGGTTGGTGACTTTAGAGAAGATGGAGTGAGTAATGATATTGAGAAACACAATCGTAGGCATGGGGTTGATATCACTGCTGTGACAATGGGGTATACATGTTAGAACTGTAGTTGAAGGAATAATGTTGTGTTACAGGGAATTGTTGGTGGCCATGAAGAGAAATTGAACTGAGGAGAAGTTCTAATGGACTTGAACTGAAGTTGGAGTGAAGAAATGATGCAATGGCTGAGTTGCTGTTGTTTATTGCAGTCAGTAAATTACCTATGTTGCAGATGGTTGGCTTTGTTGAAATGCAGTGGAGGCTTTGATTGCTGGATTGGAATTGGTTCTGAAGGGATTCTGGTGTGTGAGCTTCCAGGGATGGTACTGGCTTGCAACTGAGTGGGGTTGTAATGTGATTGGGTTGATCTCATGGGGTTTTTTCTGGTGTGGTGAGCTTGATGGCAAGTATTAGATGCAACTAGAAGTGGAAGATATAGCCAAGAGAAGGAACAAAGCAGCTGGTGACCAAGATGGTGATCACGTAACAGAGTTTCAGAAGTTGGAGCTTGACAGGAGTTGCAAGTGGCCTGAGGAGATGGACTTGAGATGGGTGAGAAATGAAATTCATGGTGGTCTGGTGCTAACTGCAGTGACTTGTGGATGTGGGGCTAAGGTTTCTGGAAGTTTGGCTGTGAAGAAATGCAGATTGCAGCTGCAGCTTGATTACAGGGAAGGAGTGGCTTGAGCTAATGGTGGTGTGGCTTATGAGTGAGCTATAGATGCAAGAAGTATGACTAGGCCTGGTTACAGGGTCTGTAACTGGTTGAATTAGTGTGGCAAGGAAGGTTGTGGCATGGTGCAATGCTTTGGAAAAGCTGCTGTGTTCAGTGCAAGTGACTGGTAAAGGAGAGTGCAGGGGAGAATGCAGTAGATGTTGCAATGCACAAGGTGGTGGTGAACTAGGAGGATACTTGGTGGATTTGGATAGGTGTTGGTGTTGTAATGTGGATTGGCTATGGTTTACAGCCAAGGATCTGGAAAAGGAGCTAAATTGCAGCTGGAGCTTCCATGGAATCTATATGATGTGTGAACTGTTGGTTTGGTCAACATAGCAGCAGCTCTTTGCAATGTATTAGTGGTAACTGTGGTAATGGAGTTCAACCACTGACGGAAAAGAGAAGCTGGTGACTGATCAAGATGGCAAAGGTACAGGTTAGAGCTGCAGAAACTATGCGAAAACGGGGTGAAAATGGTGTGCCGGTGAGCATAGTTCCGGTAGCCGGATTTCAAAACTTGAAGCATGAATCACAATATTTCAGTGAATCGCGAGGGGGGTATGAGTCGGATGCAAGAATCGATGGCCGGGTATATGAGCTATGAGTCGCGCTTTTGGGTGCATTTTCGCAAGGGATAGAAAATTGGATTTAGATGGGTTATGCAAATGTTCGAAATGCAGAAAAGCAAAGTTGAGCTACTGGAAGTGTAGAATTTCCTGGTGACAGTTTACAGTGGTTCAAGTGATCGGATAAAGTTTTCCGGTGACCGGATTCCGGTCAAAAACCCAGTTTTCCGGCGACCACGTTTGGGACAGATTTTCTACATGGGTTCATCTTGCTCGTGGGCCGGGTGAATTTCCAACTAATGGACTTTGAATACAAAACCTATTTTTGGAAGGAGAAAAAGCTATAAAAAGGAAGTTTTCTACACAATTGGATACAACGTTTTATTCTATTCTTGGAGTTTTTGCAGAGAACTACTTCTAGGGTTTGCTTTCTTTTATGTTTCATAGTCTTCCTTTGAATATTTTGATGATGAACTCCATGAATATGAGTATCTAAATACAATAATTGGTTATGGGATAAAAAGTTGATTTCTTCAAGCATGTTATTCGATTCTATGAATTAGTTTTGTCTCAATTTTATCGTTTATGATTCATTGTTTTATTATCATATGATTTGAATGCTAGTTTGGTTGAGTCCGGAATCAATTGGATTTGTTTTCATCTCTATAGCTATATTAGGGTTTTCAATACGTAAAAGTTGTTATCTCTGATTTTTAGTAGCATCTTGTGGTTAATACTTGTAGTGATACATCTTTTTAATCGCATATGAATCATAACCTTTGTTAAAACGAATTAGTGCTTTTACACGTTTGTTTGCATCGATTAGTCTTATTTAATAGAACTTATTGTTCTTAGGGAGTTAAATCTAATTGTGCTTTTACACTTTAGGTTGCTTTTTAAGAAGATTTCACATTAGCATCTTTTAATGTTGTTTGTGATAAAATCAAAAAATAAACGAGATACTCTTGCGATCAAGATATCTTAGGGCTTTTGATAATTGAGAGATTAAATACCAATTCTAATCATAGATGAAAAATACATGTTTGTGAATGATACTATCCCTTAACCAATATCTTCTCCTTATTGATTATTCCAACTATTTACTTTGCTTTATTTAGTATTATTACTTAGATAAAAACAAAAACACACCTTGGGTTATTTGGTTACTTAAGAATCTGAAAATTGCATAACAACAATCGCCTCTCTATGGATACGAACTCTTTCTTATCGAATACTATATTTATATTTAGTTGAGTGAGGAAGTGAATTATATTTGTGTCATCTGACAAGCGATCAAATTTTGGTGCCGTTGCCGGGGAGGCATTCGGCTTGTTATCTAGTTTTTAGTTTCTTTTTATTATTTTTCTGCTTGCATACTTGTGTTTCGTTTCTTGTCTTGTTTGCGAGAATTGTTTTTCAGGTACCTAATCTCTGCTTCTAAAGATTGGAATTATCCAAGGTGCGGGATATCTACTCAAAAAGGCACAATACTCCAACCAAGGCAAGGCACGACGGAAGAACACGACTTGGAAGTAGAACACGAAGCTCTTCGGCAAGAAGGAGAGGAAGTAGAACACGATATTCCTTTTGAAGAAGAAGGAGAAGGAGAAGAAGCAATGGGTGACGCTGCAAATCATTCACTTAAAGACTTAGCTTCTCAAGTTTGGATATACACAGGTTGCATTCAAACCGACTCCACTTTTGAAATCAAGCCGGGACTTCTTAGAGAATTACCAAAGTTCCATGGTTTGGTGAATGAAGATCCGAACAAGCATCTTATGGATTTCCACACCATTGTCATGGCTATGCTCCCAGCAAATATGGAGGTGGATGGTGCTATGTTGAAGGTTTTTCGATTCTCATTGGAAGGTAATGCTAAGGATTGGTTATACTACTTGCCTTCCGGGAGTGTTACAACTTGGAATGGGCTCAAGAAACTCTTTCTAGAGAGATATTTTCATGCATCTAAGGCTACTCAAATTCACAAGGAGATTTGAGGAATGAAGCAAAATGTCGGAGAATCGTTATATGATTGTTGGGAACGATACAAGAGGTTGGTGGCAAGATGTCCTCATCACCAATTTAGTGACTCTATGATCATCCAATACTTCTATGAAGGACTCCAATCAAGTGATAGGAATCTTATCGACGCAGCGGGTGGTGGTGCGCTAGTGAGCAAAACGGTGGCACAAGCTAGAGAGTTGATTGAAAACATGGCAGCAAACTCTCAACAGTTTTTGAATCGTGGTTCGGACGTGCTTCTTCGGCGAGTCAATGAAGTGAGCGAGGTGGAGGAACTTCATCAACAAATGGGAAACATCACATCAATGCTACAACAAGTTTCAGCTGCAGTGATACCAAGTTCTCATGGGTATGAAGACGTCAATGAGCAAGCTAATGCGGGTTTTCCAAATCAGCCAAGATGGTATGATCCTTATTACAACACCTACAATCCGGGATGGAGAGATAACCCCAATTTTAGCTATGCGAACAAGCAAGGAGCGGTTCAACAACCTACTTTCAACAATTCGGGTGGATTTCAACCTCAACAACAACAATTCCAGCCGCGTCAACAATTTCAACAATCTCAATTTAAACAACAACAACCTCAAAATCAGGGGTCAAGTATGGAGGAGTTGATGAAATCTTTTATGCAAAGAACGGAGAGCACAATGAAAGAATTGCAAACCCAAGTTGGTTCTATGGCTCTTGAGATGAACCAAATGAAGGCACAAAATAGTGGGAAACTCCCTTCTCAACCTATTTACCCAAAAGATGGTGTCAATGCGATTACGTTGAGAAGTGGTACACAACTTGTGCCACCCGAAGTTGCTGATTCGGGCAAGGTGGAAGCACCAAAGGAACCTGTTTTGGAGGAGAAGAATGAGGACTCTCCCAAAACTTCTGAGGTACCTATTCCTAACTCTAAAACTCCTATTCCTGCTTATGTTCCTCCTTTACCTTTTCCTCGCAGATTTGCAAATTCTAAGAAGGAGGCACTAGAAAGGGAGATTTTAGACGTTCTTAAGAAGATTCATATGAACATACCACTCATTGATGCTATAAAGCAAGTTCCAAAGTATGCCAAAGTGTTGAAGGACTTGTGTACCAATAAGCAAAGGATCAAAGGTAATGAAGTTCTTAGTGTGGGGGAGAATGCTTCGGCGATCTTACAACACAAACTCCATCTGAAATGCAAAGACCCGGGAAGCTTTGACATCCCCGTCACAATTGGTACCACTACATTTAACAAAGCAATGTTAGACTTAGGTGCATCCGTTAATGTTATGCCTGCATCTATGTATAAGTCGCTTGATTTAGGTCCTCTCAAAAAGGCTGAAATTGTGTTGCAATTAGCCGATCGTTCTAATGTCTACCCTATGGGTATTGTTGAGGATGTTCTTGTGCAGGTTAATCAACTAGTATTTCCTGCTGACTTTTGTGTCTTAGAGATGGATGAAGGTTCGTCGGACTCGTCTCTTCCATTGCTACTTGGGCGTCCCTTCATGAAAACGGCGAAGACCATTATTAATGTGGATAAGGGAACGCTAACTATGTAGTTTGATGGGGAAGTAATACGTTTCAACATTTTCGAGATGATGAGATATCCTAGTGATGTCCACACTTGCTTCTCCGTTGATGTTATGGATACGTTGGCACAACAAATGTTTGAATTGAATGGTGATGATGCTTTGGAAACCGTTTTAACTACATCCATTGATAATGGTGTAGAGTGTGGTAATGAGGTTAAAGAAGCCCTTGGTGATCTCAACTCACTACAAGGATGCCCGGAAACTCATAATATCTCTTTTATTTCTTTACCATGCAGTGATGAAAAACTTTTACCTTATATTGTTAAATCTCCAAAGTTAGAATTGAAACCTCTTCCTAGTCACTTAAAGTACTTGTACTTGGGAGACAATGAAGAGTTACCTGTGATTATTTCTAACGAGCTTAGTGAATTACAGGAGAAAAAACTTCTAAGGGTGTTAAGGAAGCACAAGACGGCCATAGGATGGACAATTTCCGATATCAAGGGTATAAGCCCTGCCGTTTGTATGCACAAAATACGTTTGGAGGACGATGCAAAGCCTACAAGGGAAGCGCAGCGTCATTTGAACCCCCCTATGATGGAAGTTGTGAAAAAGGAGATAGTCAAGCTTTTGGAAGTGGGTGTTATCTACCCCATATCCGATAGCAAGTGGGTGAGCCCGATACAAGTTGTACCAAAGAAATCATGGGTGACCGTGGTGGAGAATGATGAGAATGAACTTGTCCCAACTCGTGTGCAAACCGGTTGGAGGGTTTGTATTGATTATAGGAAATTGAATGCCACTACTAGAAAAGATCACTTTCCATTACCTTTTATTGAACAAATGCTTGAACGTTTAGCTGGACACTCTTATTATTGATTTCTTGATGGCTATTCAGGTTATAATCAGATTGTGATAGCGCCGGAGGATCAAGAGAAAACCATTTTCACTTGTCCTTTTGGTACTTTTGCTTATCGAAGGATGCCTTTTGGCTTATGCAATGCTCCATCTACTTTTCAAAGGTGTATGGTAAGTATATTTTCAGAATATGTTGAAAACATAATCGAAGTGTTCATGGACGACTTTAGTGTCTTTGGTGATTCATTTGACCTTTGTTTGAACAATTTGTCACTAATCCTTGAACGATGTGTTGAAACAAATCTTATGCTTAATTGGGAGAAGTGCCATTTCATGGTAACTCATGGCATAGTTTTAGGCCATATAGTATCTTCTAAAGGCTTGGAAGTTGATAAATCTAAGATAGACCTTATTCGTGCTCTAACCCCTCCCACTACGGTGAGGGAGATACGTTCTTTCCTTGGTCATGCAGGTTTTTATCGTAGATTCATCAAGGATTTTTCCAAGATAGCATCACCACTTTGTACCTTATTGCAAAAAGAAGTGGTTTTTAACTTTGATGAGAAGTGTATGGCGGCATTCAATCGTTTGAAAGAACTTTTGATTTCAGCCCCTATCATTAAACCACCGGATTGGAGCAAGCCTTTTGAGCTCATGTGTGATGCAAGTGATTATGTGGTTGGTGCGGTGCTTGGGCAGCATGTGGGGAAGATACCTCATGCTATTTATTATGCTTCTAGAACGTTAAATGAGGCCCAACAAAACTACACTACCACTGAAAAAGAGTTATTAGCTATTGTTTTTGCTTTGGAAAAGTTTCGCTCTTATCTAATTGGTACAAAATTTGTTGTCTTTTCAGATCATGCAGCACTTAGGTACTTGCTTACAAAGAAAGAGGCGAAACCGAGACTCATACGATGGATTTTACTCTTGCAAGAGTTTTATATAGAAATCAAGGACAAGAAAGGAATTGAGAACACCGTTGCGGATCATTTGAGCCATCTTGCTGTGGATAAGGAAGCTATCCCGTTGCGTGAAAGTTTCCCGGATGAGCAAATTTTCTCAATTGCATTTGCGGAACCATGGTATGCGGATATTGTGAACTACTTGGTAACTAAACAAATCCCAAAGAACTTGTCGCGTGCTGAGAGGGACAAACTTAAGAGGTTAGGGAACCAATATATATGGGATGATCCATACTTATGGAAACATGGCAACGACCAAGTAATAAGAAGGTGCGTTCCCGACTCTAAATTTAACTCTATCTTGTCTTTTTGTCACTCCTATGCTTGCGGAGGACATTTTGGGAGTAAAAGAACAACTCACAAGGTACTTGAAAGCGGTTTTTATTGGACAACCTTATTTAAGGATGCACACATATTTTGCACAACTTGTGATAGGTGCCAAAGGACAGGCAATCTAGGTGCTCGAAATCAAATGCCACAAACTTTTATTCAATTTATTGAAGTTTTTGATGTATGGGGTATTGATTTTATGGGTCCTTTTGTCAACTCTCATGGGAATTTTTATATCTTACTTGATGTTGATTATGTCTCGAAATGGGTGGAAGCTAAATCCACCCCAACTAATGATTCTAAAGTGGTTTCAGATTTTGTGCAAGCTAAATTTTTTGCAAGGTTTGGAATTCCAAGAGCCATAATTAGCGATGGGGGTTCTCACTTCAAAAACAAGTTCTTACAAGGATTGTTGAAGAAGTACAATGTGTCGCACAAGATTGCAACACCTTATCATCCCCAAACCAATGGACAAGCCGAGGTGTCGAACCGAGAGGTGAAATCCATTCTAGAGAAGACGGTGAATCCAACAAGGAAAGATTGGAGCATGCGACTTAATGATGCTTTGTGGGCTTATAGAACCGCATACAAAACACCTATTGGGATGTCTCCCTTTAGGCTTGTGTACGGTAAGCCTTGTCACTTACCCGTTGAGATTGAACATAAGGCGTTTTGGGATATTAAGCAATGCAATTTGGAGTTAGATAGTGCTGGAAAACAAAGGAAGTTGCAACTCCAAGAGCTAGAAGAGTTACGCAATGATGCATTTGAAAGCTCGCGCATTTACAAGGAGAAAACTAAGGCATTTCATGATTCTATGATTTCTAGAAAACAATTTTGTGTTGGGCAGAAAGTGCTTTTGTTTAATTCTCGCTTGCAATTATTTCCGGGTAAATTGAGGTCACGTTGGATCAGACCTTTTATTGTTACTAATGTGTTTTCTCATGGTGCAGTAGAAATTCGTAGCATAGCTACAACAAAGGAGTTTAAAGTGAATGGACACCGGTTGAAACCATATTATGAGAACTTTACTTCCGAAGTTGTGGAAGGTGTGAACTTTGTGGAGGCATCCTCGCTGGAGGAGTCTTATCAAACAAGGAGCACATCGAGCTGACGACTTTAAACCAAGCGCTAAGTGGGAGGCAACCCACCGGTTTTGTATCTTTACCCTTATCTTTTTATTTTTATGCATTTGCTTTTCTCTTTATTTTCTTGTTTTTGCATATCATTTGCGGGATTTCCCACCTTGAACTCTCTTTGGACGATTCAATTTTACATTGAGGACAATGTAAAGTTTAAGTGTGGGGGAGCATTTATATGTTTGTATAGTTTGTTTTAAGTGTGTTTTATGCATTTTAAAAAAAAATCAGAAAAATAGAAAAAACCAAGAAAAAATTTGTGCTTTTTGAACTCCGAATTCTAGAAACTTGTGCCTTTAGGATGACACCATTAGTGGATGGAACGATTTTGAATGCAGGAGTTGAGGAACCAATTAACTAAACGGGACGAACATAGCTCAGAAATCATAAATACCATGATAGTTGTTACCATATCTCGGAATATCACCATATCGCATTCTATTTTTATTTTTCCATATTTATCTACTGTTCTCTAAGTGCTTTGGTGGGTCACTAAACATCGACGTGTTATTACTGCTAGGATGAAATAGAGTGATTGAGTTACTAGAAAAAGAAAAAAAAAAAAAAAAAAAAAAAAACAAAAGAGACCGACCAATTAGACAAAAACGGAATAAAATGACACTTGGGAATAGCAGTATGTGTGAAACGTAGTCCCTGTCTCCGTCGCCTAAACAAGCGTGGAATGCAGGATCCAAGGCAAATATCATGTACTTGCTGACAAGAATCATGCGCTTGGATCCAGTTTGATCCAATCATGTTGTCTAAAAAAAAGAAGTGAAAAAAAAAAATGAAGAAAAAAATGAAAAAGAAAAGAAAAAGAAAGGAAAGTATTATATTGGTTGAATAAAGTCACTCCTGGTTCCCTTGTATATGCTAGTGAGTTGATGTAGAATTCATACCAAGTAGCTCAATCCAATAGGAATAGGTTCATCTTAGAAGTGACCTTCAGACAAATATGGGAAACATTGAACACTTGTGAACATTCGCCAACATCTACATCTATATCCATCTTCTTAATCTTTTCATTGTGATTGTGGTTTGTTAGTTTCCGAGTATTGTGGCTTGTTCGACAATCTAATTTGAGTTTATTTACTAATATATGAACTGAATTTGCAAGGTACCTCCTCCTGTAGTCATTTTGGATTCGTTCATTGATTTGTCACAAATAGACGGAGTTTGAAATATAGGTTTTGTAGGAAGACCTCTTGTAAACCTTCACGAGACTAAAACTCATCCACTAGGGACACCTAGGGGTTCAAAGGCTTGTTATTTATGCTTAAAGTGACCGTAGCCTCGAAGAGACGGAGTTGTATGTATGCTTTATAATTATTTTTGTTTGATTTGCTCGAGGAATAGCAAAGTCTAAGTGTGGGGGAATCTGATAGGTGTCTAAAACACCGTATTATTTATCTATTGTTTATGCTTTCTCTGCTAGTTTTCTTGTAACTTATGTATCTTATGTTTCGTTTTTGAGTATTTAGGTACTTTGGAGTCACTTGGATCAAAAGAGGAGGAAACATGGCGAATACTATTGGAGGCGATTATTTCTCATATTTTCTTTTATTTCTTCATCCTTGTCTGAAATTTTTTTCGGCTTTAGTGATGCGAATCCTGTCTGAAAAGCATGACAACTTTAGTGATGATTCTCATTTGTTGACGAGTATAAGTGAATTTGAGAAATAAGGAACGGCTGCAGCTGGTGGAAGAGCATTTGGAGCAAAAAGGGAAGAAAAGTCATTTCACAGGAAAACACTATTTGGAGCGCATCCAAGATTAAGGGGCAACTCGACTGGAGGAACGCTATCTGGAGCTGAGCTAAAGATAAGGGGTATTTATAGAAAGTGAAGGCACCCAATCGAGGCGGCTCCTCTCCTTGGGGTGTAATAAACCACCCCAATCATCTAACCTAAAATTGAGAGAAATGTTTCTCTTATTCTTCAAATTTCAGTTTTTCTGAAATTGAGAAAAAGCTGCACAGCAGCACTGAATCGAGAGAGGGAGAAAACAGCAGCACTGAATCTCATAGGAGGAAGAGATCGAAGTGATGAGTGAATTTGGGGTTTTGCGTGGATGATTTGGAGTTGCTTATGGGTTCTGTGAATCGGAGTGAAAAGAATTAAGGTCTGCTGCTGTTGATCGAGAACAAATTAAATATGAGAAGATAATGATTTCGAGTTCCAGCAGCCTAAGCTATTAATGGGAATCAGGGAGAATATGAAGGTGATGCTGTTGAATTCGAAAGAGAAGCATAGTTTTAGATCAAGGTTCTGTGAAATTGATAATATATGGAGAAGAACAAATGGGTTGTTATCGAAATCAGTTGAGCATGTGTGGGTGGTAATGAATTCTGGAATTACTGCTCGATTCAGGAAGAAGCAGTTCATAATTGCAGGTGTTGTGCTGTGTTGCTGCTAATGAATTATAGGCTCAGAAGGGTGCAAATGGGTTTCTACTAGTGGTGGAAGTGTTATGAAATGCTACTAAATGAGAGAGCTTGGTACTAAGAAAGGAAGGATGGCTCTGTTGATGCTGTTCTAGCTATGTGATGATGTTAAGAGATTATGGAATTGCAGGTGGTTAGATAGCAAGTTTGTAACCTTCAGGAGGGTTGTGGTTGGTGACTTTAGAGAAGATGGAGTGAGTAATGATGTTGAGAAACACAATGGCAGGCATGGGGTTGATATCGCTGCTGTGACAATGGGGTATACAGGTTAGAACTGTAGCTGAAGGAATGATATTGTGTTGCAGGGAATTGTTGGTGGCCATGAAGAGAAATTGAACTGAGGAGAAGTTCTAATGGACTTGAACTGAAGTTGGAATGAAGAAATGATGCAATGGCTGAGCTGCTGTTGTTTATTGGAGTCAGTCAATTACCTATGTTGCAGATGGTTGGATTTGTTGAAATGAAGTGAAGGCTTGGATTGCTTGATTAGAATTGGTTCTGAAGGGATTCTGGTGTGTGAGATGTCAGGGATGGTACTGGCTTGCAACTGAGTGGGGTTGTAATTTGATTGGGTTGATCTCATGGGGGTTTTTCTGGTGTGGTGAGCTTGATGGCAAGTATTACATGCAGCTGGAAGTGGAAGCTACAGCCAAGAGAAGGAACAAAGAAGCTGGTGACCAAGCTGGTGATCACGTAACAGAGTTGCAGAAGTTGGAGCTTGACAGGAGTTGCAAGTGTCCTGAGGAGATGGACTTGAGATGGGTGAGAAATGCAATTCATGGTGGTCTGGTGCTAAGTGCAGTGACTTGTGGAGGTGTGGCTAAGGTGTCTGGAAGTTTGGCTGTGAAGAAATGCAGATTGCAGCTGCAGCTTGATTACAAGGAAGGAGTGGCTTGAGCTAATGGTGGTGTGGCTTATGAGTGAGCTACAGATGCAAGAAGTATGACTAGGCCTGGTTACAGGGTCTGGCACTGGTTGAATTAGTATGGCAAGGAAGGTTGTGGCATGGTGCATTGCTTTGGCAAAGCTGCTGTGTTCAGTGCAAGTGATTGGTGAAGGAGAGTGCATGGGAGAATGCAGTAGCTGTTGCAATGCACAAGGTGGTGGTAAACTAGGAGGATACTTGGTGGATTTGGATAGGTGCTGTAATGTGGATTGGCTATGGTTTACAGCCAAGGATCTGGAAAAGGAGCTAAATTGCAGCTGGAGCTTCCATGGAATCGATATGATGTGTGAAATGTTGGTTTGGTCAACATGGAAGCAGCTCTTTGCAATGTATTAGTGGTAACTGTGGTAATGGAGTTCAACCACTGACGGAAAAGAGAAGCTGGTGACCCATCAAGATGGCAAAGGTACAGGTTAGAGCTGCAGAAACTGTGCGAAAACGGGGTGAAAATGGCGTGCCGGTGAGCATAGTTCCGGTAGACGGATTTCAGAACTTGAAGCATGAATCACAATATTTCAGTGAATCGCGAGGGGGGTATGAGTCGGATGCAAGAATCGATGGTCGGGTATATGAGCTATGAGTCGCGTTTTTGGGTGCGTTTTCGCAAGGGATAGAAAATTGGATTTAGATGGGTTATGCAAATGTTCGAAATGCAGAAAAGCAAAGTTGAGCTACTGGAAGTGTAGAATTTCCTGGAGACAATTTCTAGTGGTTCAAGTGATCGGAGAAAGTTTTTCGGTGACCGGATTCCGGTCAAAACCCCAGTTTTCCGGCGACCACGTTTGGGACAGATTTTCTACATGGGTTTATCTTGCTCGTGGGCCGGGTGAATTTCCAAATAATGGACTTTGAAGACAAAACCTATTTTTGGAAGGAGAAAAAGCTATAAAAAGGAAGTTTTCTACACAATTGGATACAACGTTTTATTCTATTCTTGGAGCTTTTGCAGAGAACTACTTCTAGGGTTTGCTTTCTTTTATGTTTCATAGTCTTCCTTTGAATATTTTGATGATGAACTCCATGAATATGAGTATCTAAATACAATAATTGGTTATGGGATAAAAAGTTGATTTCTTCAAGCATGTTATTTGATTCTATGAATTAGTTTTGTCTCAATTTTATCGTTTATGATTCATTGTTTTATTATCATATGATTTGAATGCTAGTTTGGTTGAGTCCGGAATCAATTGGATTTGTTTTCATCTCTATAGCTATATTAGGGTTTTCAATACGTAAAAGTTGTTATCTCTGATTTTTAGTAGCATCTTGTGGTTAATACTTGTAGTGATACATCTTTTTAATCGCATATGAATCATAACCTTTGTTAAAACGAATTAGTTCTTTTACACGTTTGTTTGCATCGATTAGCCTTATTTCATAGAACTTATTGCTCTTAGGGAGTTAAATCTAATTGTGCATTTACACTTTAGGTTGCTTTTTAAGAAGATTTCACATTAGCATCTTTTAATGTTGTTTGTGATAAAATCAGGAAATAAACGAGATACTCTTGCGATCAAGATATCTTAGGGCTTTTGATAATTGAGAGATTAAATACCAATTCTAATCATAGATGAAAAATACATGTTTGTGAATGATACTATCCCTTAACCAATATCTTCTCCTTATTGATTATTCCAACTATTTACTTTGGTTTATTTAGTATTATTACTTAGATAAAAACAAAAACACACCTTGGGTTATTTGGTTACTTAAGAATCTGAAAATTGCATAACAACAATCGCCTCTCTGTGGATACGAACTCTTTCTTATCGAATACTATATTTATATTTAGTTGAGTGAGGAAGTGAAATTATTTTTGACGCATACGACACGCATCAATGGTTACCTCCAGAATCGCCAGCCTCCTTGGCAGCCGTTTGCCATAACTATTGCATGGCTTTTTATGGTCGAGGAGTATGCAGCTTAATCCCAATATGTATTTTTTTGGAGATAAAGAAATTTCAAAACCGACTAATATGTAATTGGGGAGGAAAGATCGAATTTCTCTTATTGTCATGTATCTTTCAATGATCGAGTACATCGTTTTTGTTCCTAAGATGATTTGTAAGAACATATACCAATTGGTGCAGTCTCGCTTCTTTTAATTTATACTACCTCTTGTATTTTTGTACACTCAGAAAGAACAATTATAAATAACCTAATCTGCCAGCATTCGTGATGGTCATCGTAATGACAGTGTTTGATTTTTCATTCTTTACCACATATCAATCCAGAGAATTGCTATCAATAAGAAGAGTAGAACTCAGAGATGTTATAACCTATTCAAGGAAACCGAACAATTGTAGAGTAAAACACATAAGTCAGGGTGCATTATCCGAAACGATAACATTTGTTGGCGTCTTTGATTATATTTTTTTTGATAAAAGTGCAATCTAATTGACAGTGTTTGATTTTTCATTTTATAGCGCATATCAATCCGGAGAATTGCTATCAATAAGAAGAGTAGAACTCAGAGACGTTATAACCTATTCAAGAAAACCGAACAATTGTAGAGTAAAACACATAAGTCAGGGTGCATTATCTGAAACCATAACATTTGTTGGCGTCTTTGATTATATTTTTTTTTGATAAAAGTGCAATCTTATTGATTTAATTTTTGCCAAACGTGAAATCATCTGCTTAGGAAGTTGAAATACGTTAGCTTGGTGATGCTAGTGTCAGAAAATTTCCTTCAAACCACTATGGATTCAGATCAAGATTGAGAACATAAATTAGATTATCATATCAACATGGTTACACTGGGGATAAATCAGATCCACCAATGCCAATGTAGATCATGACGAAAGGGACTAATACTGAAAAGTAAAAAAAAAAAAAAAAAAGGAAATTACACGTCAACAAAATGCAGTAAGGGAAACACAACAGAATAAAATGCAGCAAGGGAAACACATCAAAAAAAAAAAGACATACAAAGAAACATGATATACTATTCCCAGGTATTGTATTATTTGGTGCAAGGCTTCGTAATGTTTAATCTTCGACAATGGTAGATGTCGAAAAACCTTCGGACATCTTCTGAATGCAGGGTTTCTTGTGAGGTGGATCATTATCGTCCACATTCTCATCTTCAGCACGGATGATTCCGGTATTCTAGGTAGATATGTGGTTGGATTTGGTGCTGCAGGGAGCGAAGGCAGCTTCGCTTCAATGAAGCTTGGGGTATCAAGATTTATAGGATAGAGGATTTTGGGTACATGTACAAAACGATTGAGAACCCACGATGACTTATCCATATCCATAAAGCCTAACGCACACGTGCAGAAAATGGGTGTGGTCTGGATGACCATGGCCATTGATTTATCTTTCCCTAGGATAAATCTGGACCACCACTAACACAGACAAAGTTAGCCAAATTTTGGTTTTTTGTATTAAAATAAAATATATTAGATTTCAATATAAAAGAGAATATAACAACAACAAAAATAGAAAAAATTAATTGATGACTTAAGTTTGTTCAATCTAAGCTTTATACATGACATTTGTGATTAAAAATTAAAAGAACACCCAGCTGCGGGGGGACATTGGTATCAGATGATTTTGTAGTGGTGGCATGTGACAACCCGGATTTTCGTAGTTTTAGCGGACACATGTTCGACTTTGTGGGTCGGGTCCGATCCAGCTAGCAAGTCCAAAATTCCAGACCGCCACTCGTGTGGGACCAGATTTTTTTATTTTTTTTAAAGATTTCCATAATTAAAATCAATAATTGAAGCTCAATAAAATTTACTAAATGGAATGTAATCTTACTTTTAAAATCACAAAACTTTCAAATAATAATTACAAAATAAAAAGTATCAAATTAAAACAAAATAACGCTTTGATTAAATTTAAAACGCGATACCCAAATCTTCGTGATATATGATAATTTCTTGTCAGGTAGTCTTTCTTCATTCTCTGTGAAAAGGAGGAAAATGGGTGATCAACCACAACCCAGTAGGAAAATTCCAAAAATAATAGAGTGTATCGGAAAAAAAAAAAATGCAACAAATACAATAATTATAACCATGCATGAAAGTTCACAAAAGTACTTACGCCATTCTCAACCACAAATACTTAACATTTTCTTACTCAAAATCTTTTATATTAAATTCTAAATCCTTGATCTAAAATTATTTATTAGTAGAGATACAAATTTATCAATTTAATTCAGGGAAAATTTATAATGAAAAAAATTAATAAATCATTCAATATGAGCAATTAGTGAAAAAACATTATTATGAGAAATTAATAAATTATTTATTATCGTCAATTAGTTGAAACACTGATTAGTTAGGAATTTATTATGTTAATCATTTATTATATTAGATTTTTCTTAATATGTCATTAAATGATAGTTTAAGCGGAGAAATCACAGCCATATATTTATGTATTGGGAGAGTAAATCTCAACCACCACTTACATAGGCTAACTGCCAAACTGTGCTTTATACTCTAGATTAGTAGTATACTAGAATATAACCCGTGCCGTTACGGCACGGCTCGATAATAAGTAATTTCATATGTTCTGATTTTGATGTATATCGTTCGCCTGCACCTATTAAATAACATAACAATTGATTCCAGTGTTTTTCTTTTATTGTCGAATGTTTTAACCGATTTTATTTTAACATTAAAATGATCAACTACATTTTATACTTTATAATGTTACACGCTTTGTGGCGTTATAAAATTAACATAGTTTATTGTTAATCATCAATACTCGCACGACCACATAACTGTATAATACCATATCTTTTTCCACCACCACTACCACCCACCGGCGAAACCAAGGGTTGATTAACCTGGACCTAACCCTTCTTAAAATTCTATTTAACCACGTAAAATATTTAATTTATCCTATAAATAGTAATTATCCCATCTATATTTAGGGGTTAGTCCACCAAAATTTACATGTTTCTTTTTAGAAAAAAAATAGCCACTCAATGTCAATTTCGAACAAAATTAACTCCACCACAATTTCGTATTCGTCGTCCATCCTCTTAAGGAAGAATTAATTGGGGGCAGTTGTTGGTGCATTTATAATTTTCAATCTCTAATTAGGATTAGTGATTAAGTATAAACGTTAAGCATGTATGAACAAAATTAATTTTCCAATTATTTTGTTCCATTTTTTTTCCACTGTTATATTCAATTTCGTATTGCAATCAGTTTTATTTTAACATTAAAAACCATGAAGTATACAACTGAAAACCACTAACCACTTCTTAAGAACCAGCATGCTTCCACCACCCACAACCTCCACTAATGTCTATTGATATTATTTTTATCAAAATTATTTATTAATGAAAATACATATTTATTAAATTAATTAAGATAATATTTATAATGAAAAAAAATAATAGATCATTTATTATGAATAATTAGTGAAACACTAATTAATAGAACACTTTATAATGAAGATTTAATAGATCATTTATTATGAATATTCTGACTCCACCAATGCCGTCCATCCTGCAGGTTGTTGGCGCATTTATAATTTTCAATCTCAAACGCCATGTATGAACAAAATTAATTTTCCAATTATTTTGTTCCATTTTTTTTTCCATTGTTATATTCTATTTCGTATTGCAATCAGTTTTATCTTAACATTAAAAACCATGATTTATACAACTGAAAACCACTAACCACTTCTTAAGAACCAGCACGCTTCCACCACCCACAACCTCCACTAATGTCTATTGATATTATTTTTATCAAAATTATTTATTAATGAAAATACATATTTATTAAATTAATTAAGATAACATTTATAATGAAAAAAAATAATAGATCATTTATTATGAATAATTAGTGAAATACTAATTAATAGAACACTTTATAATAAAGATTTAATAGATCATTTATTATGGAGAATTAGTGAAACACTAATTAATAAAGAACTTATTTTAAGTTGAACAAACCACGACCATAGATTTATCTCCCCTCCTAAATAAATCTTGGTCGTTCTTTATTTATCTTAACTTAGCCAAGCTTTGTTTTGTACTTATGATAAGATAAGATAATCATGTCTTTCATGTTTGTGACCAAAAAAAGAGTGCTATGTGGGGATGAAAAACCTCACAAAACCAAAAGCCTGAAAGATGGACGGATCTCCTTCTTGATCCTAACACTTTTGCCTAGTACAAACCTGTTAATTGATTTGTAAGAATTAATTTCTTTCCAAACAATAGCATCTAGACATCACACGGAAAGGACCCAATTGGTTGTATTAGGCAGGTTCCTATGGGTATGGCAAAGTCCCATCTTTGCCATTTTTGCACCCACTATGGACATGGTAAAATGGCAAACAGGTATGGCTAAGCCAGGTGAGATCAATGTGTCCCGACCGGTGTACTATTGCTTGAGCGATCAAGTGTTGATCGCATGACCTAGTACACACCTCTAGCGATCAACTCTAAGTCGCTGAGTAATACTTTTCTGTTATTTTATCGACACATGTTTTGTTTTCAAATGGCTCAACTATATTTTCTAATATTTTATTATTCCTATATTTATGTTGTGGGGACAGTTAAAAACAGCTCAAGTCAATATTATCTTAATATAATGTCACGAAAGTATTACTGAGCGATTCATTCTCTAGCTCCCGGTGGAGACTATGTCGCTTATAGCATTTCACCATAGTTGCAAAACCAATTTGCCACTCCAGCTATCATGGCAGTTTGAAAATTTAGCCAGTTACCATAGGAACCGGCCTTACAGGATGATTTTCTTTTCTTAATCTCTAGAGTTGTTAGTGTTATTAGTTGTTATGTATGTTTCAGTTTCTCCATTATCTTTGTGATTTTGGTTGCTCACATTATCCTTGTAATTTCTGATGTTCTTTTATCTATAATGATCTTTGTAAGTCTGTTGTCGGAGTTGTAGTTTCCCGGTAAGGTGTTCATCATCTTCCATTTTCCTGTAGAAAAAACAACGGAAAATGGGTCATTTGTCCAAATATTTTTAAAACATGGTTTTAATGGACGAGAAAAAAAAAATATGGGTGAAATGGACACAAAAAAAATAACAAGGATGAAACTGGATTCATCCTGGCTTAAACTTAAAAAATAGCGAGGATGAAACTGGATGCATCCTGATGTAAATTAAAAATAAGAAAAGTATTTGAAAATGGGTAGGATGAAACTGGTTACATCCTGTCTATTTTTATATTTTTGTTCATTTAAACAATATCAAAATCTAAATGTCTTTTTCACCTATGAATTATTGATTTTGGTCTTTCTAACCAATTTTGTGAAAGAAAGAAAAAACAAACATGATATACGAGATACAAAATCAACAAGTATCAAGGGGGTTCGGTAATTGGATCGTTGTGTAGCGAATCCCTATACATATGAATTAACAAGAATCAAATTGGTCTTTGGCACAGCAAAGACAAACTGACTAGGCCCTGCGCCGTCTCACACTTCGCACTTCCTGTCAATATCCAAGCGTTACCAATTTCCTCATTCAGAGGGACATTAACTTGTTTCAATATTCAAACACTCCATATTCTCCGGCCACCAGCAGGATGCCGTCCTTTGTGAAATTTGTAAAATCAGATTCAAAAATGGAACCAATTTTATTCTGTTATCCATGTTTCAGAAAGCAACAAAAACAAAAGAGCTAAAAATTCCTACAATATCAAGGCAAAACAACGTCAAAACCAAAGGAAGCATGTAAAAGACAACATTCACAAAAAACACCACCTCATTCTTACCGTCCTCATATTTTCACCTGCTACTTTTTTCTAATCCTATATTAGCTCAAATTCGTATTGTAACATGAAGGAAAAAAAAAGGTTCATCTCAACCTTACGCCTCGGAGGAGGCTGATAAAATATCACCATTAAAAATCCGTAGTCATTACTGTTGCTGGAATGGCTACAGGATTACCTAGGTCAGACACGGCCAGAAGCCTGGAAAATTTACTAGGCATGGATAAGTCAGTTGTTCATGCAACAGAAAGTCATAAGGTATTTTCATGGTCAAGGTCTGGAGTTCAAGAAGTTGAGTTATAGTGTCATTAAGAAACAAAAGAAAGATAATGAATGGATCAAGAAACAAGCCTACCTTCTTCATGATATCACTGGTCAAGCGATAAGAGGTGAAATCATGGCTATCATGGGTCCTAGTGGTGCTGGTAAATCCACATTTCTTGATGCTTTAGCTGGAAGAATTGCTCGCGGGAGTCTCCAGGGATCCGTTAGCGTTGATGGTAGACCGGTTAGTAACTAAATTCTAATCTGCAAGTGAATGTCCCTGAAATGATAAATAGTAGAGAGTTCAGTATTTTGTCAGGAACTCATTGCTGAGTTTTTCGTATCGGCTGTTTAATTTGGCTACCTGACATATTGAGATCGGGAGAGAAAATCATCTAAGACTCACTTTGAATAATGATGGTGTTTCATGCAGGTGAGCACAAGCTACATGAAGAAGGTATCATCCTATGTTATGCAAGATGATCAGCTTTTTCCTATGTTAACAGTCTTTGAAACCTTCATGTTTGCGGCGGAAGTAAGGCTCTCTCCATCAATATCAAAGGCTGAAAAGAAGAATAGAGTCTACGAACTTATAGAACAACTTGGTTTGCAGGTCAGTAACACGTCTATTCTAATTTTCATTCTAATGCTACTGAATTATCAACGTCTCTAATTATAGCTGAAATGGTAATATGCAGAGCACGACACATACATTTATTGGCGATGAAGGGAGGAGAGGAGTTTCAGGTGGGGAGCGAAGGAGGGTTTCTATCGGAGTTGACATAATTCACAAACCTTCACTGTTATTCCTTGACGAACCCACATCAGGTCTTGACTCTACCAGTGCTTACAGTGTAGTCGAAAAGGTGAAAGACATTGCTCGAGGTGGAAGTATTGTGCTTATGACCATCCATCAACCTTCTTTCAGAATTCAGATGCTCCTAGACCGGATTACTGTTCTCGCAAGGTAATCATAAATGCTCAGCAATTTAAAGTTACAACCAGTACTGGGTTCTCTTGAACTGGAATTTATATATGTATATTGCAGGGGTAGGCTGGTGTATATGGGAAGCCCAACTGCTCTCCTTGCTCACCTCTCTGGATTTGGAAGGCCAGTTCCTGACGGTGAGAACAGCATGGAGTATCTCCTGGATGTGATCAAAGAGTATGATGAATCAACAATTGGGCTAGATCCTCTCATTTTCTACCAAAGTGAAGGAATAAAACCTGATCAAGTCGCAGTGACTCCAATTCGTAGAGTCAAAACACCATCCCATACTCCTCATAGAAACACAATCCCTCTCCGCAGTCGAGCATTCTCCAGGGGAAATCAGACACCTGGTCGGCATTCCGTCCAGTTAGAATACTTCGAAGATGATGACGAAGAAGATTTTGATAACTCTCTTGAGCGTAAGTGGAATTTATAATCCAAGGCTTCTCAGTTTTATAGAGATTTCCCTGTCTGGGTGTATCATGGTGTCAAAGGTACTCCTCGACATCTACCATCTTGGACTCCAGCAAGAACCCCCAGTCGCACTCCTGGCAAAACTCCACTCTCAAGACCAATCTTTTCAGCTGAAATGCCAACATCTCATCACGGAATCCCGTCTCACATCAGCACTCCTTCATGCTGTTCCTACCTTCATCCAAGAAAGATTTATATTCATCAGAGAGACTTCTCATAACGCCTATCGAGCATCATCCTACGTTATATCATCCCTCATCGTTTACCTTCCTTTCTTCGCTGTTCAGGGATTCACATTTGCCATAATCACAAAGCTGATACTTCATCTGAGAAGTAACCTTTTCAACTTCGGGATGATCCTCTTTGCTTCCTTGATAACCACAAATGCCTATGTTATGCTAGTCAGTGCTCTAGTTCCAAGTTATATCACAGGTTATGCTGTTGTAATTGCTACCACTGCGCTGTTTTTTCTTACTTGTGGTTTTTTCTTGAAGAGAACACAAATACCACTTGTTTGGCGCTGGCTCCATTACATCTCAGCCATCAAATACCCCTTCGAAGCAATGTTGACTAATGAGTTTAAAGGCACTAAATGCTACAATGGAAACTACGGAGATCTGTCACCTGGACCTCTTGGAAATGTGACATTCAGCGAATTGCACAACACTGTAGATCCATCCCATTCCTGCTGCTTGTTTGGAGAAGACGTTCTTTCCTCCATGGATATTCAGATGGAATCAATCTGGTATGACATTGCTATTCTGCTTGCCTGGGGAGTTCTCTATCGACTTCTCTTCTATGTGGTTCTAAGATTTTATTCCAAGAATGAAAGAAAATGAAGCTTATTTCTTTCCTACGATTTTTATCAAGCATCTGCATGTAATGTAAGCTCAAGAACTATAGCTACTTCATGTAAGGGTACTATACCAATGTATGAAGCTTTACTACTAGTCTGGGGTACTGCCCATAAGAGAGTAAGACACATTTGAACACAGTATTGTTGTTATAGTGTTATGATCACACACAGAATTGACAAAGGTTGCCACCATCCACTGCGCATCAAAAATGAGAATTGATAAAAGCTGTAAGAAATGTATTCATCCTTAACAAATGATAGTTAATAAAAAGAAAATACCACTTAATGCAACGAGAACGAAAGAACGAATTACTTTGAGCATTCTTATGAAACAATGGCTTTTTTAAAGGAGGACCAAATTAGTAGAACCCCAAGGGAGAAATCCCCTAGCCAAAAATCATGAAACTCAAGAAGTAATGATAGGAGCATCTCCCCGGAAAATATCAATTGGGATTATATTTTGTCGCTGTTGAAATTGGGCTCAAGCTTTCCCCAGACCCTGCTCATCAATTGACTCCCGATGCATACGAAAGAGGGCAGTTTGTTTTGACAAATTCTCACCTCTATATCTATCACTGAGAATTTGTCAAAACTCTATGGACATGCAAACAGAAAAACCACAGCAAGGTAAAATGCAATTTCTAGAGATATGATCTCACATGATAAATCATTTTTTCAAATAAGAGATCCTTTTAGCCAAGTACGTACAAGACAAACATGTACTACTAAACACTCGGATCACCTTCTAGTGATTACTTATCCAGCGGTTTTCTTTCCTTCTAAATAAGTAGACAATAAGCAAAGCAAAAAGCATCAAGCACATAAGTTCATCGGGTTCGAGAACCCTAAACATAATGTAACTCGGAAATAATTGATGCACAATCCAACAGTTGTTATAGCAAATACAAAATCATTACCAGGCAACCAACAACGAAACCATATGAAGCATTGATGATAGAAGTAAGAAAAACGATGCGAAATTAAGTGACAAGGATCAAATGAAACACAATTTTTCAACACTTCTGTACAGTTTCCATAGAACTGCAATATGGTAGTAAATTTATCGCTGATAATACTCGAGGTTCTAGCCTATACAATGGACTTTAAAAGGTTTAGTTTCAGACAATCAAGAGTTAACCTGCTACTCAACAGAGGAAACAACAACTGATATTTTAAACAATGGAACTCATCAGCCAGTAATCTCAGAACTAAGCCCCATATTGGGCAATCTTTGTCTCAAGCCCAGCCTTGTCAGCTCCTACCACCCTGTCAATCTCTTTTCCATTTTTAATAAAGAAAAAGGTAGGAACACTACTAATACTCCAATGTGCAGCCACATCCCTAGCCTCATCTATATCAACTTTCACAAAAACAATTTTGTGGTGTTTCTCAGCCAAGCTCTGGTAAAGCGGAGACATAAAACGGCAGGGACCACACCATGCTGCAGTGAAGTACAGGATAACCAGACGGGATAAACTTGATGCTGCAGTGAATTTGGTGTCCAATTCAGTTTTAGAATGAACACTTAGAACATGTCCTGCTAATCACAAACATGCAAAGGCAGTGAAACTCTAGCAAGAACTCAGAAATTGAAATTCTCATATCCAGCTTGAAGACAAATTAAACTGGTATCCACGTCAGAGATGGAAATGATTAGAGATGCTTAAAGGAAAGCCACGAAGATCATCTGTACTTATAGATTCCAGTAAAGAAATTCCAACTCCAGAAGTAAGGGTACAAAACTAGGAAATGACTCATTTATTTATGATGAGTTTTGAGACAAGTCATTGAAGCCAAATAAAAATCCAACTTCATTTTCTTAAGTCTATGTGCCATGTGCAACCTAAATCTTTAGTTGGATGGGGTTTGTTAATTGCCATTTGGAGACTTGAGGGTCCTTTAGAGCGTTGGGGAAGCTCTATTCACCCAAGATTTATTATTAAAGTGATGATGTTAAAGACCATTGAAATGCCATAAAAACGAGTAGACTCGTATAAATTATATGTCAAAATCCAGAGAAGTCAACGCATTGCTATTTGCTAGAGTTCTCTATGTCTTTCAATGCATTTTTTTTCGTGAAAACTGTAAGTACCGTATTAGAGAGAGGAGTATTAGGTAATGTATCTCAGTCAACTAATATATACATTGATAATAGTTTAAGAAACCAGGAATAGAGTTAACAGAGCATACCTTCATTGAGAGCAGATACTGCATCCTGATCCTACACGAAATTGAAAAAAGTATTATATAAATAACAAAAATGAAGGGTCTATTGTATTAATGAAAGAAAAAACTAGCTTGAATTTCAAGAGCAAGGAGCTTCTTAATCAGGAATAAAGATGGTTCCTAACAACAAAGAAACTCACAGGTGTCTTTTTTTGTGGAGGACGTGGCCTTTCAGCTTTCCTTAGCTCCCTCTCTTTCCTAAGTCGTTCATATTTTCTTCGATGATCTTCGATTTTGCGAGCATTAGGTTTAACCTTCAGACAACAATATCTTGTGAGGCTTACGTAGCACCTTCCCCTCCCAAATAAAAATATATAAACAAATCAAAATTACCTTTTTGAGCATCAACCCGATCTCTTCATCAAAATCCAACGAAGAAGCTACATGCAGATCCTTGGCAGCATCTTCCCACTGCCCCAACATAGCTCTTGCCATTCCACGATATTTGTTCCCTTTTGCAGAATCAGGATTTATCTGTGCCCATCAGCCAAACAAAATCCAAGTAATGTTAATCAAAATCCAAGTACTGTTAAGTAAAATCCAACGAAGTAGACAAATGCAAAATGATGGCACAAACAAACCTCCAATGCAGCATCTGCATCTCGAATTGCTGCCTTTGGCTTGTTCATTTTCACAAAGACGCTAGCTGAAACACACACAAAGATTAACTTAACATTACAAATCACCCATATCCCACAATAAATACCACAAAAGTTACATTATTAAATTACCTCTAGACGCATATAAGATCGCAGAACATGGATTCAACAATATAGCTTCAGTTAGGTGTTCCACCGCTTCATCCAACTTACCTGTAAACCAATATATCAGTTACTAAGCAAAATCAATTTTCAAGAACCCCTCATTTGGAAATCTATTCACAACAAAATTACCCTATACCTTCTGATATTGCATCCATTGCTTTCGCTTTCGAAACTTGAGCAGCATCCAAGTTTTCTTCTGTAACCTCGACAGAAGCATCTCCCATCTACATCCAAAATTTCTAATTACATAACCAACAAAAATTTGAACACCAAAACCTAAAACCCTTATTTCCTAAAACCCACCTTTTGTGGAGGATCATCATTATCAGGGTTTACTACTACTCCAGTCTCATCAAACTCAATATCCGACTCTACGATATCATCATCCATGGTCACATCTTCTGTTTTCAGTGGAATCCGAGCTCCCAAACTGATTAAATTAACACAGTATTCATAAAAATCAATTTCCTAGTAAAAAATAAATAACCTACTCCAATATTTTGATTACCTTTGTAGATAAGTTGTAAAAAATGCTAGATTAGGATCATTAAGAATGGAAGGATTTATTTTGCATTGATCAACAAATTTCTTCAAATCTTCAATCTTTTCAGGTTCCATTTTTCTCTCTTGAGACCTACTTACGACTTACGCTGTCATTTGCCACTTCTCTCTCTCTTAATATACTTATATCTCACACGTGTCAGGCGATAGTTTGATTGGTGTTTCAATTTTTGAAAATGTTTGGTGTATGGCAGCCCATCAGCGCCAAAGTGTTGGTGTGAGAGAGAAAAAAGGTGATGGGCTCCACCATTAAACCCACTCCTTGCAAATCTCCTTAAAGATTCCCTAACAGTCGTTGGATCATTCTGTTGTGCAAATCACGGTACATTTTCGTTGTACGTGTATCATTGCTCTTCAATTTTACTCCGAGGATTGACTTCGAAAGAAACTGATCTGCCGCAGAGTCAGCGGATCTCGCTAAGAAACCGGCATTAATGCCTCGTTCACTACTTCTCCACGATTGCTAAAGGGGGACCGGTATTAGCAGAGGGATACCATTTCATATGAGACAAAAGAGTTATATATGATCATGGCCGTTGGATCACTCAAACGGTACCCCCTGCTAATAACGCCCCCCACCCCACCCCCACCCCCCAGCAATCATGCTACTTCTCGTGGGACTTTGGGATTTTATTTTATTTTGCTACAAGAAAGAAAAAAGAAACTAAACAATATGGAGGTATAATATTGTTAATGCTGGATTTTAGTTCAGGGCTAAAATTGTAAAACCAGTATTTTTATGCGTTGTCATCCTGCAAAGGGAAAGGTCGTTTAAGAAGTGGCAGAGTGTAGAAAACCTCTTCACTTTATATGAAACAATTCAATAAATACACAAAATTCACCCAGAATGGTGCGTGCAACAACAATCCAAAATATTCTGTGAATTTTATTAGCATTAAAAATTAATGCATGATTTGCCTAGTAATTCTCGTGTTGTGTTCTCAGCCAAATTCTCATTATTGACATGACATGATATGACGACTGAGTGTTCACTCTCAGCAGAGTAGCCTGAATCTCCATGCTAATATTGAGACATGCACGAAGTACTCACACATGCTACATCACTCTCTGACAAAGAGAGTCTCGCATCGATGCGCTTTGGTTAGCCCGATCGAGCATATTTAATTTCCTAAGGGAAATATGGACTGTCTGTATCAGCCTCAGAAACGATCAGGCCACGCAAGTTGACATCATGATTTAACCAGCCTAGACGAACCCTAGCAGGAGCAGGCGATCACCATGATGACCATCGGCGAGCCCGCATATGCCCTAGCGGGTCGAACACCACACTACACTCCCAACGTCCGTCAAATGCCGCCCCCAAAGAGGGATGGCCGCGTTGGTTTGGGAAAGGCTCGAACGAGAAAGATCGCTTAAAGCATTCTTAAAATCATCATGACCGCCCAACTTCGCCAGCCTGGTTGGACGGATTAGATCATCCCGCGAGTGATCAGAGAAGCACCAACACATACGTTGGCGGGCCCACTTTCCCCCTACCCGGTCGGTTTTCTCATGGCAAAACCATAGAGCAGCAGAACGTGTGCTCAAAACATGGTTGGCGTGATGCTTTGAAGGGTCGCGGAAATTCCACAAGTGTCTTAAATCGATCACAACCATCCAATTTAGCAAGCATAATTGGATGGCTTAGATCGCTCATAGGACCATTGGGAAGGTGCACATATGTTCATTGTCATCCTAACGTGGGCCACACACGATCGGCCTCCCCAAAGGAGAAGCGCAGCTTGCCAATTCGTTTGGCCCAAATTGCGTGTACGTGACTATTTCAAAACCCTAATTAGGGTTTACGGCAATGTACATTTGTCGTAGTTCGATCACGTCCATCCATCTTCGCCAGCCTAAATGGAGGGCGTAGATATATACTCAAAAGGTCATGAGGACATTAACGTGATCACTATGGGCCCACCTATGAGTGTGACCGGCCGGCCAAAGTAGACCATGGCCAGACGCCTCGAAACGCACGCCCAAAGGTGGTATGTCGCGCGGCCTCTAAATCCTTTGCAGCAACAGATTTCTATCGCAAATCGATCATGACCATTCATCTTTGCCGGACAAGTTGAGTGGCCTAGATCGCACCTTCATGAGACAAAGTGGTATGGACATGTACATCGGAAGACCATCTACACGCATGCCCGATCGGTCCCACCAAAAGTAACACCCATGCTTGAATTCGGTCAAGCCAAAGAGTGATGCTTGTACACCTATTAAAAACCCCAAAATTCCATCAACGGTCGCAAATATGTGTCGTAGATCATCTCGTCCGTCCAACTTTATCAGCTTGGTCGGACAACCTAGGTTAAGGGTTAAGCAGCCAAGAAAGCACCTTGATGATCACCGTCCTCCACTCTTACGCAAGGAGTGATCGACCAGGGGATGGCTCACCCATGCGGCCTCCAAACGATCACTCGAAGATGGTTGGACGTGATGTTATTTTAAGACGCTTAACCCACGACTTATTCGGTTAAGCTTTAAAACAACGATGCTTCATACATATTGATTATTTTCGATGCATTACGTGCATCGAGTACACACGATATTTCATGAATATTGTTAGAGCATTACTCGGTCGAACTCGCATGCGTTGTTATCTCAAGCATGTTTGTCAATATTAGTGATCAAAACTATAAAGTCTTGATATCTAGTCTACTATAGCTAAGGTCTCGGACTAGGATAGAAAGTGTAGTTGAGCTCAAGAACTCCATGGAAATCATCATACAAGACGAAGGAATACTCAAGGAACCAGTGGATCTTCATCGACTAAAAGGTATGTGGAGACTTGAACTTATCTATCACTCAAAAGTCTATCTACTTTATCTCTTATCTTGAGACAAAAGTTGTATTACTATATTGACTAAGATTATACACATGTGGCATTTCGATCTGAGTATATCTCGCTTATCTATTTCTCGAAATATGTGTTGGTAAAGCTTTCGCTTTAGCCAAGTTCATCTTTGCCTAGTGACGAAAGTCATGTTATGTTTCAATCGCTTTGAAAATTAATTGCTCTGACGAAAAATAGTTTGTGAATAACAACTATATAACGCCCTCTAAGAATGTTTCAATAATTGGAATGACAGTTTAGACAATATAACTATTGGAGGATATGAGCATTGTTGTGGAAACACATATATGTATAAGTCCTTTTTCCTTGAACCAAAGTTTGCAAACTTTGTTGATCAAGTGAAACCGGAGTATTATGTGAACTTCAGTCCGTGAACTGGAGAAGTTCTCGAACCCGAGAATTTCTACTGGAGTTTGTGAACTCCATCCGGGAAATTAAGTCCGCGAACTTGAGTAGGTTATGTCTAAAAACGATGTTTGTGAACTTATCTTAATAAACTAAGGAATGTTATTGCAAACCGTGGCTTTATAGTTCATGAAGCGATTCGAGTTAATCACATCATTTTTACTTCGATTGTGTCTCGTGTAGTACATAAAGATCTAAGCAATTGAACAACTCTTTAACTAGTTCATTTGAGTCATTTGGATTAGTTATGGTGAAGAAGAATATGGTTGATATGATAGTTATTATATGGCTAACCTTTTGGTTAACTATTGTTGAACCAAATAATGTACAAGTTTGGGTACGGTTACACAAGCCTAGAAACGTGCATTACATGTGTGTATAACAAGCTATGTTTTTGATCTAACGGTTGATAAATATTAGCTTGAATCTAACCAGGTTTTCATCTAACGGTGAATATTGAATGCTTTGTTAGCAAGCTCACATTGATTGCAAACCTTGATTTGAAGACTATATAAGGGAGAACTCTGGCAACTGGAAAACCTAATCCCCACACATTCTGTGTGATACTAGTTGTGCTAAGCTAGAGTCTATTCTCCTTTAACCTTTGGTTTCTTCTTCTAAACTAGGTTAACGACTTAAAGACTTCATTGGGATTGTGAAGTCAGACCGATACTACTTTTCTTGTAGTTATATGATCTGATCTTGTTGTTTCTATCGTATGAGTACAATTGTAATAATTGGCTTGAGATTTTTATCTCCGATAGACAAGATATAAAAGTAGTCACAAACATCTTTGTCTCATCGTTTGTGATTCCACAATATCTTTTTTCGCTGCGTCGATTAAGACTGTTGTTAGGTGATTGATAAAGCTGAGATGTTCTTCAGGAATATAAATCTGGTTTTATCAATTAGTTCATGTTTACCTTGATTTATCAAAATACGGAACAAAAGTCGCAGGTATATTCGTGGGAGACGGATTTATCTATTACCGTAGACTTTTTTGTGTGATACAGATTGGTTTATTAAAGTCTTCGACTTTGGGTCGTATCAACTCTTAGTTGTGGGTGAGATCAACTAAGGGAATCAAGTATGTAGCATCCTACTGGGATCAGAGATGTAGGAGAATAATTGTACCTTGGATCAGTGTGTGATTGATTGGGGTTCAACTACAATCCAGACCGAAGTTTAATCTGGACTAGGTATCGGGGTTTTTCAACATTTGCGGTTTCCTCGTTAACAAAACTTCTGGTGTCTACGTTATTTCTTTTTCGTATTGTATTTATCTATTTAATTGAAATATCACAGGTTGTGCATAGTTCAATCAATTGGTAAATCCAACCTTTGGTTGCTAATTGAAATTGATTGACACTTGAACATTGGTCTTTGGTACCGTTCAAGTTGTTTCTCATAATAATCAGGCTCATAGATTCCTTTTTTTTTTTCTGATTACATTGAGAAACAGAGATATAACTCTTGGATATATTTTCCTTGATTGATTTTGACAATCTAGTTGATTCTTTTGGAATTATATTGGAGTTAGTCCATAAATATTTCCCAACGAAATATTGGGTGTGGTTGTTATACCCCCGCTTTTTCAATGGTCACGTGATTTTTGACTATGACATTAGGTGGTCATAATATAAAGACTCTCGGTCCCCAATATTTTCACTTTTCTCATCATGCTTGTGCCAATATCAATTTTGTTGAATTTCAGGGCTTCAATTGAAAACGTAACTAATTTGACCATCCGTAGAGGACAAGTATCCACTGTGTAACGCGTGTTAATCTTCAAGTTTTATAGTTTTGCGCTTATATAAGTACATTGCTTTATCTCTCCTGTCTCTGAGTTTTTCCGCTTAGTAGAAGCTTTGATCATGATCATATCCCATAATAATATGTGAAGGTAGTGCATCACCTCAGAATGGATCTCCTTCGAAGGTTTTAATTCTTTTATTTTGAAATTGATGATTAACCAAGATATTTATTACAAACGGATCATCTTGAGCAACTTTCTTCTTTTGTATCATAATTTGTCACCAAATGAGGTCATCTCTTGGTATGCAAATGAGTTGGGACCTTAGCAAAATGGTGTTTGAGCGTCTTGGAAAGAAGATGTGCCTTTAGGAGTTAAGTCTCTACCATTGGTGTTGGGGATGAATATGTCATACTTCTCGATCGATGCCATGTTAGGAAGAGGGGTGCTGTAATTTCTTTTAGGTGGATCACGTATACCACCTCGAGGCTCCAAGAATTCAACATCGTAAACTGGAGTATAAGGAGATGATGATGTTGCGATGCATATGATATTCTCATTGAGCATGGTCTTCATATGCTAATGAACCGTTGAGGGAATGAATTTATTCTCATGAAGCCAAGGTCATCCCAGAATCATATGGTATTCTGGTTCCTTCTCGAAATTTGTTGGCTTATAAAGATATTGTTTTACAATCCACTTCTTATTTATATTGCAGTATAGCTGAATAAACAATTTATCGCATGTTCATTCATTGTTCTTGGGCTTGTCCCATGTGGAACAATTTTATTGCTTCTCAAGAAGTTAAACGGGTCATGCCAAACACGTTCAAAGAGTTCATGTTAAGTTGGAAGTTGGTCAGGAGTAACAAGAGAAAATCTATTGTTTAGAACAAAAAAATCCTTATGTGATAATATGGAATTGTGGAAAAAGAGGAACATAAGAGTACATGACTCTAGTAAACCAAAAACAAAAAACGAAATTAAGATAGCGGTTAAGCAAGACGTCCACTTATGGAGTTTAAATGAAGATATCTTTAAAGGCTTATCTATAGCCAAATCTTGTACACTAACTAATTCACTGAATTTTTTGTGAATTGAGGTCTCATATTATTTTCTTGGAACATGATCGACAAATGAATTTAAAAGTACATTGCACTAAATTTGATTAGTGCTTGATAAATTAAGTGCTCCTATTAATTACACCAACATCAAACTCCGATTCAGAGAGTGAGTATCAAAGAGATGAGGAGAGAGAGTGCCAGAGAGAGAAGAATACACTGATCTAATAACCCAAATTGAATCCAAAACCTTTGAATTTTACGATCAAACTTTAGAAAATCATACATGTTATAAGATCATTGAGAGAGGAGAAGGCGGTCTAAATTTCAAAATCATCTTCTCACAAGCCATTGGAGCATGGATTAGCATAGTTTTGAAAGAGATGTTAAATTTCAAAAACAATAAAAGAAGATGGACAAACAGAGATGGTTCTTTCTCTTTTCTTATTGAGAGGTTGCAAAACTATAGAGGTGACTTCATAAAGATCATCAAAACTGATGAAAATATAGCAGAAAATAAAGCTCTATTTATACCAAAGGGTGGAGATTGTTATGGTTGGAAAAGATTTGGTGAGTTATTGGACAAATTAATTGGCAAGAAAACCATAACTATTCAACAAGAACCATTAATTTATGAGTTTCCCAAAAACTTAAATATCAAACCTCATTCAAGATATGATCGTATTTTTATGTGTACAACTCATGGTACAATTTCATGGAACCATGTGGCTAAGGAAATAGTCAACAAGCTTAAATGGGATAGATACTTGCAGATATCGATCATTGATGAAAATATGGTTTATTTTCAACCTCAAAATGATCAAGAATGGAACTACTTATGGAAACTAAAAAAAATATGAAAGTATAGAGACACAAGCATTAAAATGAGAAGATAGATCAATGATGATGTAACCATAAATCATAGATCTCTCTATTTGATCCAGAATTGGATTAAAGTGAAAGGACTACCAGTTCAATTATGGTCCAAAGAATCTTTTGACAAAATTGGTGACTTTATGGGAGTCTTAACAGAAGTTGATCATGAAAAAGTACAATGGAATCAAGGATGTTGCAGATTGAGAGTCAAATGCTTAGCTCAAGAAATTCCTACAACAATTAAAATTTCACTTATAGGTATATAATGAGTTTTAGCTGAAAAATGGGATTATGATTACCAACCGGAAAGATAATCCTCCATCAATTCTTACCGGAAAATATTGGAACAGCTGGATAAAGGAAAAAAAAAAACTCAACCTTATCCTACAGTTTCAAATTAAAATTTTGAAAAAAATATTGACAGTTTCAGAAACCGCATATCTCAAACAGTTAGAAACAAATGGCCTAAAGGAAACCATGTCGAAGTGGGGAAGCACTCAAATGGGATTAAAGCACCCAAAACTATTACTCAATTTTTCAACAGATTTCAAAAAAGGTCAACCAAAGTCCTCATAATATGGGCCAAGAAAAAACGGTTACACTGCAAGACTTTGTCAACCATTACTTAAAACATACAAAACTGAAACAAAAAGCTATAGAGATTCCGGCTACACAGACTCAAATCATCACAAACAATTACAGCACACATTTAGATAATATCATTCTCTATCCATCTGAAGAAATTTTGCAGGAAACTCCTCAAAGATCTCAACATCTAAACATGGAGATTGTTAGAATTAATTAGATTCACAGCATTTTAGATCCAATCATGGAGGCAACAAAAAATGTTAGGGAAATTTTTGGACAGCATGAAGAACAAGCTAGAGCATTATATGCAAAAATTGTTGCAAAAAACTTCCAGCAGGGTAATCAAATCAACATCTCTAAAACTGGTTCAGTGAAGGATTTTGTCCCAATTAAAGATTTTATTGAAGTAAAATAGGGAGACAATGAAATATTTGAAGATGATGTAAACTTGGGAACAAGTTGTCTTACTGGATATTAAAATTCAGGTGTGGAACATGAGGGGTTTAAGTAACTGCTACAGATAAACTGTATGGACTTAAATATCTCATAAGAAAAGTAAAATAACATGAAACACAAATGATGAAAATGAATGATTGGTAAGTCAAAAAAAAATGGGGCAGTGAGCATCATCAATGGAGAGACATACCATATCAAGGTTGTCGGATAATCTTTTTGAATGTACAGATGAGATAGTAGGTCCTAATATACTGTCTCAAAAGCACAAATGCAAAACAGACAATTATGAATGGTATGTTACAAAAGTGTATTCTCCATGCACATACTTGGAAAGATGAGAATTTTGGGAAGAATGAAAGACTTAACTGAATGGGTAAATGAAAATTGGTGTATTAGAGGATATTTTAATACAATAAGAAGAAGAAGAGAAAGGAATAAGCCTAGAGGGTAAATGAGAATTTTGGGAAGAATGAAAATTTTTCCCATGCACATACTTGGAAAGATGAGAATTTTGGGAAGAATGGAAGACTTAACTGAATGGATAAATGAAAATTGGTGTATTATAGGATATTTTAATGCAATCAGAAGAATAAGAGAAAGGAATAAGCCTAGAGGGTCTAGAAGAAATAGAAGACTCTTTTAACGAATTTATGGAAGAACATGCATTACTGGATTTACCACTCAATGGAGGCTCATATACTTGGAGTAACATCCAACCAGATCCTTTGCTCTGCAGACTTGATATAGTACTAGTTTCACCTCAGTTTGAAGGTAAATTCTCATTACTTACCCAAACTGTTTTGTCTAGAACTTTATCAGATCATTCTCCTATCCTTTTCACAACCTCTAATGTACCTACCTATAAACAAACCACCTTTTAGGGTAAAAAGTTATTGGGTTCTCTCACCCAGATTTCATCTCAAATTTGACTCTATGGTGGAGCATCATGAAGTTTACTAGATCTCGTAGCTTCATATTAACCAAAAAACTCCAAAACTTGAAATTCTTTCTAAAGGCATGGAGTTGCTAAACTTATGGTCAGATAGAGACAATGAAGCACGAGATTTATACACTCATTGGTGACATAAACATGCTTGAGGAAATTGAGGCTCTATCTACACAATTGTATGATTAGAATATCGCAACAACAACACACTTGCGAAATTTTTATCTACAACGCTGCGAAGCCGTCGCAAACTAAT
Source organism: Papaver bracteatum (assembly GCA_023529315.1). Taxonomy (NCBI): domain Eukaryota; kingdom Viridiplantae; phylum Streptophyta; class Magnoliopsida; order Ranunculales; family Papaveraceae; genus Papaver; species Papaver bracteatum. The sequence continues at coordinate 50,537 of JAJJWX010001508.1, forward strand.
TACAGAAATGATGCAATAGATAATGTCAGCCTAAACACGGTAGAAGTGTGATGGTCATGCGAAATTAACAATGTTTGCGAAATTGGATATTTGTAAGCTTGCGAAAAATCGCAAGCCATATCCTAAAATAAAGGACATATTAGCTGTCATCCACTATGTAATTCCCTATAAAGAGCCGAACAGGCTTACGAGAGAGGGATCTTTTTCGAGTGATTGAGCAAGTCATTAGGAGAGAGAAAGTCCAGAGCAGTTGTTAATTTCTTAGTTTGATTTCTTTCCTTTCTTGTAAAATTTAAAAGATTCATCAATAAAGATTGTGATTGTTCATCTAAAAATGACTTAATTGTATAAATTCTTGTGAGGGGTGTAGTGTGGGATTTCCTGCTACTACATATTGGCGCTAGAAACAGGGAAGGGGAAAACAGTGTCTGTTTTGAAGATCAAGATTGAAAGTGTGATTTGGAAGAATTTGGAACAATTGGTGAAGAATTTTAAATAAATTTTCAATAATTTTTTAAGATTGAGGAAATGGCTAGAAGAAGAAATGCTTCAAGACAACCAACAACTATTAGAAGGAGTAAGAGACTTGCTGGAGAAAGAAGGGATGAAGTTGGAGAATCTTCAATAATGAACGCAAGAAATAATGAAGAAAATCAAGTTCAACAGTCAATTCAGCGTACGCCAACACAAAACAGAATTATGGATTATGATAGAGTGAGTGTACAAACATGGCAGTCAGATTCAACAGATGAAGTAGAGAAAGAATGACAATTAAGAAATGATAGACGAGTAGAGGAAAATCAAGAAGCAGTTGGAGGAATAATTCATGAAAATGAAGAGATTGAAGCATTAGAGACATTGAGACAAAGAATACATGAAGAAATGAGAATAGAAGCAGAAGAACGTGCAAATTTGACAAGGCAAAACCATGAGTTGATAATGGAAAATATGAGACTAAATAATAGAAGATCAAGAAGCACTACAAGATCGAGTTCAAGATCGTTTAGAAGAGAAGAAACACGAAATTCACCAGTAGAAAATGTTGATGAAAATATTCAGCAGGAGATGCAAAATCTAAATGAAGAACATCGCGAAAATAGAGAAATGATTGAAGATTGCTACATTCCACATGGAGAAATTATCCAAAATAGGCAGCGTCAAGAACGAAATAATCAAGATGGTAAAGAAAATCAAGAGGAAGGAAGGAGAATATTACATGGGAGAGAAAATTGCAGGAATCAACAAATTGAAGAGGAAATCGAAAGGCATTACGCTGAACAAACATGCCTAGCTTGCGAAAAGGAAAGACTGAGAGCAGAAGTGGAAGAACAAGAGCTTCAAGAGGCAATACGCCAAAATAATCATAATAATCGAGAGGGAAGACGCGAACAAAACCGCAACAATGGTAATATCAATAAAGAATATGATAGAATACAAAGGAGAATCGAAAGGCAACGAAGAGAATTGATGAGGAATGAACGGAATCGCATGGGAGAAAATAAAAGGCATAATCATGTGCGAATTCAAGAAGGAGGTGGAGGAGAAAATCGCTAAAGGAGACAAGATGAAGATGATGAAGAAACACAAAATCTCGCAAGACAAGACATGCATGAACGCAGAAGAAGGGAAGCAGAACTTAAAAGACCAATGAACCAAAATCCAGGTGTAAATGAACAAATCTTAAGAGAACTGGCAGAGATGAGAGGAATGCTAAATAACAGAAGAGAAGGAGGCAGAAGGAAATTAGATGAGGCCATTGAAGAAGCTGCGAAAAATCCATTCACACAAGAAGTACAATTAGGAGGAATACCCCCAAAATGCAATCTGCCTGCGTTAACTAGCATTTTTGACAGAACGACATGTGAAATTCAACACATCAAGGCGTATGTGAGATGTATTCTACAGTGGGAAAACCATGATGATGTATTATGCAAGTATTTTTCATCTAGCTTAACAGGGGAGGCGCTGAAATGGTTTGAAGGTTTACCTAAGAATACGATAACATCTTTCAACCATTTGCAGACTACATTCTTAGGGTCATACATAAGTAACAACTCTTCGCGACCTGGCATTGAAGATGTATTTGGGTTAAAGCAGAGAATTGGTGAAAGTTTGAAGCATCTAACCATAAGATAGAAAACAATGTGTAGTGAAATGGTTGGACGTGTGGATGAGAGATATCTCATTTTATCATTCATTAACGCAATATTCGCAACCAATCTACTGTACATTAAAATTTTCAGAATTAAGAATACAATCACAATGACTGAGTTGCGGGTGCTGCAAGAGGAGTATATTGCCCTTGAAGAAAAACAGAATGAAATTGAATCATATCCAATTGCGAATACAAGCTCAGCAGCAGCGAATGCGAGTTTGCTACCAAAATTGATAAACACAGTGGTGAGCACTTTGCAGGTCCAACAAAAAAGGAGTATGGAAAATAGTCAGCAGAAAATAGTAGCTATGGGAAGTCATGACAAAGAAGAATTTGAGAGAGAAAAAAACTTCTATAGTCGAGGTGGAAACAACAAAATCCAAAGACTTGATCAGCCGCATGAAAATTATGGAGGACAAAGACAAAATTATCATAGAGGATCAGGAAGTCAAAAAATGATATGGGAAGAGATTAAGATGCTACCTTTGAATACTAGTGTTGAAAAAATTTGGGAAGCTATGATTTTGATGGAGAACATACCAGCACCCTGGAACATGGAAAAAGAACCACTTCCAAATCACAGAAGTCAAGAATTTTTCTCTTACCATCATTTTCATGGACATTCCACAAATGACTGCAGGAACATAAAGAGAATCATTCTCATAATGATAGACCAGAGAAAACTAAATCATTTCCTAATAGGGCACCCTCAATCTCAACTCTTACCACCACCACCATAAATTCGCAGAGTAAATGCAACAAAAGGAGGAGAAACATTTGTCATAGAAGTTGGAGCTAAAGCAAAGAATCTGTTTTATTACTCTATTGTACATTAGTACAAAACAATCGAAGATTTCCATGACAATGTCCTAAGCAGAGTTTTCGCAAGAGATGTTGATGGGAAAGAAATAATGAATATTGCGAAAGCTTCGCTATTAGAAGAGTGGCAAAAGCAGACTATTTCTTTCACTGCACAAGAAGTACCTGAGCCTGGCGAAATGCATGATAATCCATTAGTGGTGAGACTAGAGATAAACCCAAAACAAAGAGAATATGAATAAGAAGATGAGGATGATGAGGCCGAAGATTCATGGGCAATCAATAGAGTTTTAATTGATACTGGGAAATCTGTGGATATCCTGTTCTATCATACTTACAAGACAATGGGAGGAAGAGATGAGGATCTAGTACCTTCAACCTATAAAATCTATGGTTTTAACGGTACTGCCAATAAGCCTAAATGGGAAATCACAATGCGAAATCCATTGAAGGGAATATCTTCTAAGATTCTATTCTGTATTGTCGATGTCGAATCGCCATATAACGCCTTAATTGGCCGACCTTGGTTGTATGGGATTCTAGGTGTGGCATCGACTTTCCACCAGTGCATCAAGTTTCCTCATCCCAGTGGTATTGGAGCCATAAAGGGAGATTGGGTTGAAGGAAAGAAATGTTATGAGATTGATATGGAGTCATGCGAGGAAAGAGCTGCCAAGAAGGAGAATTGGAAGTATAACATTAAACAAAGACAAAGAAGTGAGAGATTAATGGTTGACGCAATAGAGCAAATAGAAGAAGGGATATTGCAAAATTATTACTTGCTGAAAACAACAAGTGGCGAAAATTTCGCAGAAGGTGAGAAAGTAGCAAAAAAAATCGCAGAAGCAGAAAGCAGTAAAGGTAAAAAAAATTAAAACTGTGAAACGAAATAAATATCGAGTAAAAACAAAAATATGTATGATTAATTTGTTGCAAAAAATTTCAAACATATATTTTTCTTAATGATAAAAATGAGATTGAGAAATTACAGCAAAGCTGAAATACAAAAGAATAATCCTTAGAATGGGACGAACCTTTATGATGTACACCCTAGTTCGCGAATAAAATTTCGCAAGAGGCAAATGTAAGACCTAAAGTGCATCATAAAAGGGGGTATCTGTTGCATGGCTCAGGGATAAGGTTATACCGCTGCTGGAACCTGAGTCATGGAGATTTGGGGTCAATGAAAGCCCATCTAGGAGAGACACCTTGGATTCTCAACTTGAGCATATGACTTAAGTTGGGAGACTAAGGTAATAAGAAATCTCTAAAGGAGTGTAGAGTATGATCAAGACTTTGAGGTAGACAGTTGATCCAAGAGTTCCTGGGGCGTATGAAACTACCCTGGCCATTCTTGGCAAGTCTTGACTATGATGCACTCGGCCCGAAGAAAACCCCACTTAGGGTGCAGTCTCGTAACCATAAGCCATATAGGAAAAAGGGATAAGAGGTTGCAAAAACAATTGGTTGTTGTCAACATCGGATGGGAGGATCTAGTCGTGTATGGCAGAAGTACTTCTCCTTGAAGGGGCAACCAGGGAGAAGATAAGGGTGGCACCCTCCATTAGGGAGATGATAAGTGTCTTAAGACGCAAATGTCATGAGGCTTTATTTTCACAAGAGAATTTAGGCTTGTCATATTTGTGTGACAATCCTAAAGAGGAAATAATACAAAAGAAAAAGTTAAGACGAGGTCAATGGGTCACTACATGAAAGTGTAGGGACGTCCAGCGATTTCGTCGCAAGACGACAATGTCATGTGGATTTAATTTTGCAAGAAAATTTAGGCATGTCATATTGTCGCAGCAACAATGACAAAAGAATAAAAAGTTAAGGCAATGGGTTTCTTCATGAAAGTGCAGAGACGTCTTGCGATTTTGTCGCAATGACAAAAGGTGGCAAAATAAGACCTTTACTTAGGAAGGAAAAATAAGACCACATTAGAATACAAGGGAGAATGCAATCTTAAAATATGAGATTGCGAAATTACGCATAAATAATTGCGAGATTTTCGCAATAAAAGCAACTTGCTTAATCTCTCATTCTAACACAAATAACAGAGGCAAGTATGGGAATGCATAAAATGAGAATATGTTATTTGTATCCATATGATAGATTTACGCTACTAGTTAATCATATTGCGAGAAAGGATTGTTTTTCTAACACATGCAGGAAGAAACAAAAGAAGTAGAACTTGTATTGAAAGTCGGAAAAATTCGCAGTGATAGATTACAAATGTACAAGAATAGAAGATCAAAGAACGAATGTACAAGTTTTACAAAAAATCGAACAGGGAAGCAAAATATATTTCTTGCTTGATTCTTCATTGTCTCCATCAGATTCTTTACCAGAGCTTTTTTCCTTATCTTCATCATATTCTTCATCAGACTTTTCTTCTCCATCTCCTTCAGATTCTTCTTCTTCGTCAGCCTCACTATCAGAGATGACCAAATTAAGAACATTCTCTGGAACTTTGTCTAAGAGACAAGGATATTTGGAGTGAGGAATCTTGTTGTCATCACAGATCTTCTTAATGGTGTCATTACGGTAAGAAATTGCATCATTCTCAAAATTTGCAATGGTGATCTTCATTTGAGTCTTCAATTTTGAACATTTCTCATTGCGAGAAGAAAGATCCTTTGCGAGCTTTGCTTTCTCATTCTCAAGCTCTTCAATTCTCTTGCGATATCTATCTTCAGCTTCTGCGAAAATATAACAATAAATCAACAACTTGATGGCAGTTTGTGAAAAACAAACAATTAAATAAGGAAGAACAGTTAACAACCTTCTCTGTTAGAAATCATATCTCTAATCAAGGCCGTATGCTCAACTTGGAGACTGAATTTACACCTAAATTATTCCTGGAGTTATCTAGAACTCTCGCAGCCCAAGCAAATTCATCATCATCATTTATGAGAAGGCATGAGCGAGTTTGGTTCTCTCTTTCGCATAGCACCTCATTTCTACGTTTGAGATCATCTCTTTCAATTTGAACCTCAAGAAGAGTTTCTTGGAATTTCGCTAATGTTTTAGCACCTTGGAGAAAAATACGATCTTTTTCATCTATGAGATCACTATACTTGGTCCTTAAACTATTGATTTCTTCTTTGGAATTATGAAATAAACGCTTAAATTTATTAGCCATACTTAAGACAGATCTATGGTCAATTTCTAAGAGGCGAAGTTTGGATCTAAGTTCATTTATGGGAAGAGATTCAATCTCATCACTTGAGAAACTATTTAGAGAAGTATTTAGGTGATCAAGAAGGGTATCATCATCCATAAGATTGAGAAATGTATGAAGAAGAATAGCTTCATCAGAAAGACCGTAAACGTCTGCGAAATGGTAAATTGTATAAGAAAAAATAATGAGAAAACGAAATGAATAAAATAAAGAAAAAGTTCTATACCATAAAGTTGCTTATTGGCATCTTGAAGACTAGAGATTTTATTCTTTTGAATGGCAGTTTCAGATTCCAATTGTTTGCTCTTTTCGCGAAGGCCAACAGCTTCAGCCTCCAGTTTTTCATTCTTCTTGAGAAGATCAAGATTTTTCTTTTCAAGAGCTGCACGCCTTTTTTCCAAATCTGAAGTGACATCGAAAGAAACTTTCCCAGCCTGCGAAATAATGCAGCGAATTTTAAGAAAAAATTATGAACTCGAGGCAAAAATAAAAAGAAGAAAAATAAAAGTATGAAAATTTACTAGGCTATTAAGCGAATGTAAGAAACTTGGAGATATAGATCTTGAAACCTCGCGAAGAGACTCATTATTCTCTAAGAGGGGGGCATCACAGATAGTAGCTATGGATTGGCAGGCATTAGTAAGAGGAGTATCACCCATTCCTTGCAGAGTATTAGAGAAGATACTAGACAACTGCACCATAGAAGATTCAGGTGGAGAATTTTCTTTGGCAAAAGAAGCATCAATATATTCATCATCATCATCGTCATTATCAGAACTTTCACTAGATTGGAGATTTGAGGGAGGGAGAGATTGAATTTTTCGTTTCTTTGAAGGAGGGATGGCAGATTTCTCCCTGCGAATAACACCTTTATCTTTGCCTTTAGTTTTCGCAACTTTTTTGCCTTTAATTTTCGCAGCTAGGACAGGATCTTCAACTTCTTCTTCTACAACACCAATCTTCACACACAAATAAAGATAAGAAATAGAGGCAACAATATATTGTTAAAATCTATAAAGAAAATATTTCTTACTTCATCTGTGATCGAACGCAAAGCTGCTAAGATACTTGGTTTCTTAGTATCGATGTAGTTTCTCCTCAACCTCTCAATTTAATAATTTCATAAGGATATGAAGACAATGGCGTAAGAATGTTCAGCGAAATCATATATAAGAATTATAAGTAAAGCGAAATTCGCAAATATACCTTTGCGTTTTCTTCAGGCCAGTTTAATACCCATGGTTGGTATGTAGCGAGACTCGCAGGTAAAACATCAGAGCCAGAGATGTATGGACCCTTTAGAGTTAATGGGAAAATACACCACCTATCATCTTTAGAATGACGTGGGGTTGTATTTTTACCAGGGTGCCAATCGATGTCTTGCATAAGCACTTTATCATCGTCGATGTTGTCCTTCTTCCTCAAGCGAACTCCCTAGCAAGTATTGTTTCTCTTCATGGGAATTATCTCGTAATTTTCAAAGAAATTTTCTACAGTATACTTCGCAGGAACAATCGCAACGTCAGCGAACCTAGGATCTTTAAATTTTGAGGGATAAAGAGATCCCTTACCAGCACCACGATTAGTGAATTCAAGCATTAAGCGAATACAGTCTCCACTCAATTGATAAACTGCTCGCGAGAATTTCGCATGAGAGAGTATTTCGTAAAACAAAGGGAGCTTAGGATCATAGAGAGGAATAGGAGGACCATCTTGAAGCTGACCTAGCGAGACTATGATTTTTTCATGATTGCAAGGATGATCAGAAAATAGCTTGGCAGAAAGATCGGATTTAGAACTATGACTAGGAATGAGAGATAAAGTAAAACCTCTGGTTAGAAATTCCTTTCAAAATTCTTCAAAGGTAATCTCATTTTTACGACCAGCGGGAGTCATTTTTAGTGTGGGAATGAAGAAAAAAGTAAAAATCAAAAGAAGAAGAATCAAGAAAAATTACAGTAGCAGGAGCGAAATTTACGGAAGAACAGTAAAATAGAGTTGCAGAGAAAATAAGAGAGAAATTAAAAAAGGAGAGAAGAGAAGATTGAGAAAAATATATATAGAGAGGAGAATTCTCGAGAATATAAGCACATTAAATGCGAAGAATAAACATGAGCGATTAAGAAGCAGCGGTTGAAAAAGACGTGTCAAGAGATGGATGGAAGAAGAGATACGTGTAACAAAATTTACGCAAAGTACAGAATCGTGTCAGTACAGAAGAATATGAAAAGATGAATATGTAGGATCAGAATATCGCTACAACGATATTCCCGCGAAATAAACAACACTTCTGCGAGAATACCGCGAGCTCTTCAACAACACTTTGCGAGTGTCACAGAGTAGGTTAAAGAATGACGTAATAGCTGACGATTGAAGAAGCACAAGAAGAGCGTGTTTGTCCTGCGATGGTTACAATGCTTGCGGGAGTTGACATTATAACTGTCGCGATAAGATCGCAGAGTAGATCCGAAATAAAAGGAAAACTTAGATGTCATCCACTATGTAATTTCCTATATAAAGGGTTCCTATAGATTCAAATAAGGATGATGAATTTTTGAGAGTTGAGAAAGTCTTGAGGAGAGAGAAACTTCGAGAGAATAGTTGTATTCTTGATTTCTTCCACTTCTGTAAACATTTCTGAGAATTAAAAGATAAAGAGTCGTTTTTAATCTTTAAGTATGAGTTGAATATTATGAAATCTTAACAAGGGTGTAGTGTAGGATTTCCTGCAACTACATTTTGGCGCCCGAAACAGTGATGAATTGATGATTATTTAAAGAAAAAGTTAAAAATTGACATTGTGATTGGAAGGAATTTGGAACAATTAGTGAAAGATCTAACGCAATAATGGCTAGAATAAGAAGAAACACATCAGAACCACCAACAACCGTAAGGAGGAGTAAAAGACTTGCAGGTGGAGGAACAAATGAAATGGGAGAATCTTCAAGAATAAGAACAAGAAAAAATAGAACAAGGAATAATGAAGAAAATCAGGTTCAACAATCAAATTAACAAACACCAATACAAGATAGAGCTATGGATTATGATAGAGTTAGCCAGCATACTTGGCAATCAGATTCAGTGGAAGAAAAAGAAGATCGAGAATTAAGAAATAAAATAAGAGAAGAAAGAGATCGAGGAGTGGTTGAAGGATTAATTCATGGAGAAGATGAAAATGAAACAACAGATGATTTAAGACAAAGAATACATGAGGAAAGGAGATTAGAAGCAGAAGAACGTGTGAATTTAACAAGGCAAAATCATGAGTTAAGAATGGATAATTTAAGATTGCAAAGAAGGAGATCAAGAAGTACTGCTAGATCAAGTTCAAGGTCATTTAGAGAAGAACCAAGGCGAAATTCCCCTATGAGAAATGTTGAAGAAAATATTCGAGAAAGAATGAAAAATCCAAATGAAGAACAACATCATAGAGAAGAAGAGATGATTGATGATCGCCATATTCCACGCGATGAAGCTGTGAATGGTAGACACAATCAAGAGGGTAGAAATAATCAAAATGGTGAAGAAAACCGAGAAGAATGTAGAAGAATATTACATGGGCGAGAAGTACAAAGAAATCAAAGAATCATTGAGGACGAAATTGAGAGACATTATGCAGAACAAGCACGTCTGGCTTGCAAGAGGGAAATATTAAGAGCAGAAGTGGAAGAACAAGAATTTCAGGAAGCGATTCGGCAGAATAATCATGATAATCGAGAAAGGAGATGCACACAAAATCGCCATAACAATAATATCAACGAGGAATATGATATAATACAAAGGAGAATAGAAAGACAATGAAGAGAAATGATAAGAAATGAAGAAATTCGCAGAGAAGAAAATAGACAGCATAATCAACTGCGATTTCAAGAAAGAGATGAATGAGGAGATCGCAGAAGAAGGCAAAATGAAGATGAAGGAGAAGATACACAAAATCTCACAAGACAATAAAGACATGAACGCAGAAGAAGAGAAGTTGCACTGAAAAGACCAATAGAGCAAAATTCAGCTGAAAACGAACAAATATTGAGAGAGTTAGCAGAAATGCGGGGAATGATAAATAACAGAAGGGAAGGAGGTAGAAGGCAACTTGATGAAGCTATTGAGGAAGCTGTAAGAACTCCATTCACTCAATAAGTACAGTTAAGAGGAATACCCCCTAAATGCAATTTACCAGCATTAACCAGTATCTTTGATGGGACTACATATGTTGTTCAACATGTCAAAGCTTATGTTAGGTGTATGCTACAGTGGGAAAACCATGATGCTATATTATGAAAATATTTTGCGTCCAGTTTAACTGGTGAGGTGCTAAAATGGTTCGAGGGATTTCCCAAAAATACTATAACTTCTTTTGACCATTTGCAAGCTACATTTGTGGGAGCATATATAAGCAACAATTCATCGCGGCTAGGTATTGAAGATGTATTTGGGTTAAAGCAGAGGGTTGGCGAGAGTCTGAAACACCTAACCATAAGATGGAAGACAATGTGCAGTGAAATGGCAGGAAGAGTGGATGAGAGATATCTTATTTTATCTTTTATCAATGCAATGTTCGCAACCAATCTACTGTACATACAAATTTTCATAATCAAGAATACAATTACCATGACGGAGCTACGAGAGTTACAAGAAGAATACATTGCCTTGGAGGAGAAACAAAATGAGATGGAATCATATCCAATTGCAAATACCAGATCGATAGCGGCAAATGGAAGTCTACTTCCTAAGATGATTAACAATGTGGCGAGCAACTCGCAGACACAACAAGAGAAAGTGGTGATCGATAACCAGCATAAATTAGTAGCCATGGGCAGTCGAGATCAAGAAGAGTATGAAAGGGAAAAGAATTATTACAATCGCGGTGGAAATAACAAAATCCAAAGACTTGATCAGCCACAAGAAAGTTATGGTGGTCAAAGACAAAATGATTTCAGAGGACAGGGGAATCAAAGAGTAATATGGGAAGAAATTAAGATGCCACCCCTGAATGCCAGCATAGAAAAAATTTGGGAAGCTATAATTTTGATGGTAAATATACCATCACCTTGGAATATGGGAAAAGAGCCACATCCAAATAATCGAAATCAAGCATTTTGTCCTTACCATCATTTTCATGGTCACTCTGTAAATGATTGCAGGAATGTAAAAAGGATAATTTTGAGGATGATTGATCAGGGAAAGTTAAGTCACTTTTTAATAGGACATCCACAATCTCAACAATTACCACCAGCACCAGATATTCGCAGGGTGAATACTGTAAAGGGAACAGAAACATTCGTGATAGAGGTTGAAGCAAAGGCAACGAATTTGTTTTGTAATTCCATCGTACATTCATACAAAACTATTGAGGACTTCCACGACAACGTTCTTAGCAGAGTCTTCGTGAGAGACACAGATGGAATAGAGATTATGAACATTGCGAGAGTCTCGCCATTAGAGGAGTGGCAAAAACAAACCATTTCTTTCACTACACAAGAAGTACCTGAACCTGGAGAAATGCATGATCAACCATTGGTTGTGAGATTAGAGATAAACCCAAAACAAAAAGAAGATGAAGGTGAAGATGAAGATAAAGTTGAAGAGGATGAAAATGAAGATTCATGGGAAATTAATAGAGTGTTGATTGACACAGGTAGTTCGGTGGATATCTTATTTTATCACACTTATAAGACCATGGGAGGGAGAGACGAGGATTTAATACCCTCAACGTACAAGATATATGGTTTCAATGGTAGCGCCAATAAACCAAAGGGAGAGATCACAATGAGGATACCATTAAAGGGAGTCAAGTCTAAAGTCTTATTTTGTGTAGTAGATGTGGAGACACCCTATAATTCCTTAATTGGAAGACCATGGTTACATGGAATTTTAGGTGTGGCGTCAACCTATCATCAATGTATTAAATTTCCACATCTGCATGGTGTCGGGGTCATTAAAGGAGATTGGGGTGAGAGTAGAAAATGTTATGAGATTGATATAAAGTCTTGTGAAGATAAAGTTGCGAAGAATAGAAATTGGAAGCAGAACATCAAACAAAGACAAAGATGTGACAGGTTAATGGTTCATACAATAGAGCAGCGAGAGGATGATATGCTGTAAAATCAATATGAGCAGTGGAAAATAGATGGCGAGCGTATCGCAGATGGAGAAAAAATAACAAAACGCAACAAAAGGGCAGAAGCAAAAAGCAGTAAGTAGGAAGGTAAAATGATGAAGTCTATAAATGGTTTGTTGTTTTATTTTGTTTGAATGAGAAGGATGAAATTGAAAAATTATGCAAGAGCTGAAATAAGATCAAAAGAAGAAATTTCATTAGAAGCAGCGAGTTAAATTGCGAGATTATTCAAGGTTACTTAAAGAACAAAAGATTGTGATATTCGCAAAAGAAACAAAGAATGGGAGGAACCTTTATGGCATACACCCTAGTTCGTGGATATAATTTCGCAAGAAGAAAATATAATACCTAAAGTACGTCATATAATGGGGTATCTCTTTACATGACTCAGGGATAAGGTTATACCGCTGCTGGAACCTGAGTCATGCAGATGTTGGGGTTAAAGAAAACCTATCCAGGAGAGGTACCTTGGATTTCCAACTATATAAGGTTATACCCTGGTTGGACGACTGAGGATCTATTCTAAGGAGTGCAGAGTATGACTAAGGCGCAGAGGTACACGGTTGAGCCAAGGATGACCGGGACGACGAACCTACCCTGGCCATTCTTGGTAAGTCTTGGCTATGATGCACTCGGCCTGAAGAAAACCCCACTTAGGGTGCAGTCTTGTAACTATAAGCCATATAGGCATAAAGGATAAGATGTTGCGAAAACAACTGGTTGTTGGTAAATCCGGATGGGAGGAGCTAGTCTTGTATGGCCGATGTTCCCTCCTTGAAGGGGCAACCAGGGGGAAGATAATGGCGGCACCCTCCATTAGGGAGCTGATAAGTGTCTAAAGACGGCAATGTCATGGGGCTTTATGATCGCAAGAACATTTAGGCCTGTCATATTGACGCGTGACAAAAATTATACAGAGGCAACAAGCCATAAGATAAAACAAGATAAGATGAGATCAATGGGTTTTTACATGAAAGTGTAAAGACGTCCTGCGATTTCATCGCAAGACGGCAATGTCATAAGGCTTAGTACTCGCTAGGGAACTTAGTCTTGTCATATTGTCACATAGAAATGAACAAAATATGGATAAGGCAAGATCAATGGGTTTATACATGTAAATGTTAAAACTTCCTGCGATTTTGTCGCAAAAACAAAAATTGGCAAAATAAGACCTTTACCTAGGAAGGAAAAATAAGACCAACAGAACAATTTTAAACATTAACTATTTTATTTTGAGAATGCAGGAAAGATTTGTTCATCGCAAGAAAATCTATGAAAGACAAGATTCCTTCAAAAATTTTCAGAAAACGTTATTCTGAATCACACAACAGGATTATTAGAAGAAAACATCGCAGTAATATTCGTCATATCGCAGAGTTATTCATAATTTCGCAAGGAATATAACAACACAGCTCGCAAAAAGAAGATATGGGAAGTAACTAATCACTTCAAGAAAAATAATGAGGGGAAAGTAAGGGAGCTAATAAACAGAATATCATTATCTTCCTTGAGAATATTTAAAGTAACAGAAATAAAGGTTGGGTTCCAAAGGTGTATAAATATACATTGCTCGCAAGAAAAGGGAAGAAAAAGAAAACAAAATAAAATTCAAGTTTCAGTGTTGGTCTCGCCAAATTCATTCTCTTTGCTAGTACCATCAGCTTCATCAACATTCTTTTCATTACGATTAATTTGAGATTCTTCTTCTATTGGGTCTTCTTGAGGAATATATTCTTCTCCACTTGCATATTCTAGATCCTTATCCATAGGAAAAGGAACTTCATCATCATCTACTTCTAGAGGAGGAACATATACAGGGGGAAGAGCCTGAGATATTAGAATATCATTCACAAGGACTTCAGCGCTAAGATGAACCTTGCGAAGGAAATCTTTATCGCGATTTCTAATCTCCAAGTTCTTAAAATACTCAAGATAGTCATATCTTCTCTCTGCTCGATCGCGAGATTTAACATAACGAGAAAGGAGAGATCCATTTTCTTTGCGAGCTTTAGCCAATTTATCAGTCAGATCAGAAATGGTAGAGTGAAGGCTTTTTTCAGATTCTGCGAGAAACAAAAATGACAAGAAAATATTCAGATGAAAATCTCGCAAGAAGTATAGTGGAGAAATTAAATAGAAAAATTAACAGTCAAGATAGTCAAAATGACTACCTTCTTTTTGAAGAGTTAAGTTTTGAATTAAAGATAAGCAAAAATTCTCCCATTGATTTATGGCATCATCAATATTGTCCCCAACTATACCCTTCAGGCGAGATTTTATATTTTCTTCTTTGGAGAGGAGATACGAGTTTTCCTTTGCTAATAAAGAATAAGATTCTTCTAATTGGGAGTCTTGATCTTGAAGCTTGCTGGCCTTTAAACTAAGAGTTAACCTACCCTTGATAAGCTTATCCTCTTCAGCGGTAGCTGATTCAGTTACTTTCTTGAGTTCATCCTTAAGAGAATGAAGAGATTGCTCTTGATTATCACATATTCTCTGAAGATTACTCAATTGTTGCGAAGAAATCGCCATAAAGCTTGAGAAACTATGCTTTTATTGAGATAAAGTTCTATTTTCGTCTGATAAAGATTCCGTCGCCAAATTAGCCTTGATTAACAAATATGAGAGGCGAGTAATTTCGCTACTTAATAAATTTTGGCTTTGCGATAATTGATTATTCTCATTAGTAAGATTATCTATTTGATCGATCGAGTACGTGTAGAGATTATCTAATATATTAAACTGGTCCATCCAAGAATCTTTTTCAACACGAGCTTCTTCAGCGATAGAATCAAATTTAAGTCTTTCAATAAATCGATTCTGATTTAAAACAAAATATACAAGCCAAGAATTTAAGAAAGAAGCTTAAGTACAGAGAAGATGAAAACTTGCTAGAACAGAAAAACAAAAAGACAGAGGTATGAAAATTATACCTTTCTGCTCGTTATTTTTTCTGCGAAGATTCTCGCAATCAAGTGAAGAATTGTGAAGCTTCTGGCAGAGAATATCACATTCTGAAGTTTTGGCTTGAAGACTTCTCTTTAGAGCATCAACTTCATTTTCCAAATATGTTCGCGAAGCGGTACAGTCAGAACCAAAATATTTGAGCAAAGTCTCGCAGACATTATATTTAAAAAGGTCAATAGAAGATTTCCTAGCATCATGTAAAATGTCAGATAAAACTTTAAAAGCAGCATCAACCTCTACTGGTGTTTCTTTGGATGAGGGAAGAGGTGTAGAGGGTGAAGTGGTAATGATGGCGAGTTGTATATTTGAGTTATTTGCAATGGTTGCATCATCAGAAGGAGGAGTGTTTGGGAAGGTAACAGTCGAAGGTAATAAAGGGCTGGAGGGAATTTCATTAGAATCGGCTTTGGGAACTTCATTTGTAAAAAGGTCAGTGGAGAAAGGGATGTTAGCGGTGATGTTCTCACAAACAGAAGAAGGAGGTTCCACTTGCGAAGTTATTGGAATTGCTCTCGCAGATGTCAATTTGGGAATGATAATATCATCCTCAAGAGTTTTAACCTGGCGAGATCGTTTGCGAGGTCTAGTGATCTTTGTCGTATGCGTCAAAAATAATTACACTTTCTTACTACTCAAAATATAAATATAGCAAGGGCAAGAAAGGATCGATCCCACAGAGAGGACTAGGTTGTCAATATGCTTTCAGTTTCCTATGAATAACACGAGGGATTTTTCTGATTTTTATATACTAAAATAAAATAAAAGTAAAACAATAAAAAGTAACTCGCAAATCAAGGTAGTGAGAATATTGGTTAAGGATTCATCTTCATTCACAAATATGTTTTCTTCACAATAACTAGAATTGATATTTTAATCTCAACTTTTATCAAAAGACCTAGAATATCTTGATTGTAAGAATATCCCGCTAATCTCCTTTTGTCATCAACAAACAAATTAAAAGATGCGAGTATGAGTTCTATCTAAAAGAACAACCTAACGTGTAAAAGCACTAATCAAGTTTAATTCCCTAGATGCATTAAGTTCTATGAAATCAGGCCAATCAAAGCAATTGAACGTGGAAAGCGCACTAATTCAATTTAACAAAGGTCACGATTCACATATGATCATAAGAATATATCACTACAAACTATAATCATATTTATGCTACTTTTATTCAAGGATTATCACTTTTACGTATAATAAACCCTAAACTAGCAATAGATGTGATTAGAAGTTCTACCAATTTGCAACTTGACAAAACAATCAATCAAATCATACAACTATATTTTCAGAGAATCGTAAACGATAAATATGAGACAAAACTAATATATTGAATCAAAGAATCATGCTTTGTGAAATCCAACTATTCCATAACCAATAATAAAATTAAGTACTCATGTTAATGGAGTTCATAACAAGAAGAAAGAGAAACCCTATCATGTTGTAAACCCTAGAAACAAAAGTAGTAGATAAGATAATAGATATGATAAAAGATATAAGATATCAGGTTTTGAGAAAAGTCTTCTCTTTTATAGCTCTTCTTGTTCCAAAATTAGGTCTAGCCTTCAAAGGTCCAATAGATAGAAGTCCACCAAGCCCACAAGTGAGAGAAACCCGTGTAGAAATTCTGTCCCAAAAACGCACGCCGGAAAACTGGGGATATCGCTGGAAGTTGACCATAATCCAGCTAGAAGAGTCACCGCCGGCCACCTGAGATTCTTCTCTGTGGACGGAATATTCCATCACGGCGCCGTTATAGTTACCTGTTGACCTAACGGTCCTTAACAGTCAAGGGTCAAAGGGAGAGAGTGAGTTAGCCACCGAGTCAGCATCTTATTCGGCTATCTGGTCTTACTCAACTGAGTTGGATCGGGAATCGGCCACTGAGTTAAATCGTCAGAACTGAACTCCAGCCGAATTATGTTTGTATTCTGGTGATTCCTGGCCAATTTCAGGCCTCTCCTGTCTTCTCCCTGTAACAAGACTAGCATACATATATGTATCTTCATTTGCAGCACTCCAACAAAATCATAACTTCATTCCTTCCCTCACATACAACCCATAGCAGCACCTCCAGTGCCTCAGATTCAAGATTGTTCCACCCTTGTAGACTATCCACTACAACTCACTACAGTTCCATGTTTAGCACCACTAACTTCAGTTCATACAAAACCCTCACACCTTGCCTGTGCACAAATTGCATCTCAATCTGAACTGCGACCAACCAACCCATTCTCACCGGCATTGTCTGTTAAGATTCATCCCCTGCCATCTTAATTCTCTCCACCAGCATCACCAATGCCTTCAAGAGCTCTTGTCATCATCTCCACATACCCACTTATCCTGCAATTGGCTTCACAACCAGATTTTCTGTAGTTTCTCAACAGCTCAAACACATACACCAACACTTCATTTGCAGTTCTTGCATCTCAGGCTCTTATAGTAACTCTGCAGCTCCAACTGCAATTCCAGTCCTGCTTAGCCCAACAACTCACAACATCACCATCAGAGCACAACTGCAAAATCCATATGTTTTAGCTTCAATTCCACCTCAAGATCATTTGTATTCTTCCATCGTCTTTGCCAACACCAATCCCACGAGCTCGACCTCCATTGCAGTAACCACCAACTAATTTAGCTGCCCTGCAATGCATTTCACAGCTTCAGCTGCAACACTTCTCTACCACTTCTAGCATACCCTGAAACCTCCTCCTTGCACTAATATCTGCAGATACAATAACACAGACCAGCACCATCCCAGCCTTAACTGCAGTTCTCATTTACTCCATCTTGTAGCCTTCTAATCCATGTAAGCCATCGCCACTAACACCACCAAACTGCTGCAACAAACATCAAACTCACTCTTTTCTTGTATATGTGAATCTTCATAAACACCCATCTCTCTATATCTTCTCTGGGTTTCAATCAACTCCACAAACCCTAAATTGCACTGTCTCTTCTTGTTCTCTCCAAGCAACAACATCTCCACATCAATCACATACCCATTCTTGACACCAATTTACAGCACCACCCACAGCTTCACATTCATCTTCCTTGTCTTAATTTTCCGGCCTCAAACCCATCAATATCTACATCTGAATTTCACCACCATGTTCTTCATCAATTTGTGATTCAAATCCATTTCAATCTCTCACCCAATTCTGTAGTTAGTTCTTGGCTGTAAACCCATCTCTATCTGAGCTTCAATTTCAAACCCTAAATCACCTTCAACAACACCACAATCTTCAATTCTTCATCTCTGACTCCATTTGTATTTGACCATCAACAAACACCCACTTTCATCTTCACGGAATCACTATTTCTCGATCTCTATTTCTGCCATTAACGGGTGCGGCTGAAGCTTTCCCCCTTTCTCTCTGTATGTTTTTCAGATGCAAATGATTGAGATAATTATTGATTTCTCTCGACTTAGGGTCATAGGGGTAGGGTTAGTTAGTGTCCAGCAACCTTGATAAGGGACGCCCATCTAGCATCCCCCTAACCATTGCTAGATGTCTTTTAATACTTCTCCAAAAGAGAGTTGTCCCTTAACCTTGGATCATCTCCTGACAGTATTTTCCCCTGAAATGACAATTCTTCCTTTTTTGCTCAAAATACACGGATTCTTATTCTTTCGCTCCAAATGGCTCCAAAGCACCTAATAAACTCAAAAGTAAACATAAGATACATAATTCACACGAAAACTCGCAAAGAAAGCATGAATACTAGATATAAAATTAGGTGTTTAAGACACCTATCATCTAGCGATATTCTCATCGTCATGCGAGTAATAACTTAGATAAGAAACAAAGGCAACAATATTGTTAAGAATAAGTAAAATGTTTCTTACTACCTTATGACTCGCAGGATTCCTTTTCTTCTCAACTAGTTTCTTATGAAGACTAGGGTTTTGGATTACAGATTGGGCGTTAGTTCCACTGAAGAGAAAAACATAGTATGAGAATCATGAAGAATCAAATAGAAAAGATTAGTAAAATATGAGTAAACATGATTCAAGTAAGCGAAATGGAATTTAGTGATGTCAGAAAAACACATACCTTGAAGATTCCATTAAAGCAGTAGAAGGTGAATATGAAGAAGAAGAAAAGTTGCAGACAGAAAAACGAAAATACAAAGGGACGAAGAAGAAAATTAGTTCTGTAACCAAATACTACCTTTTATAGGCAAAAGGAGATGACCTGTTGAGTAGACACGTGTCAGTAAAAATGAAGAATTTACGACACGTGTAGGCGGTTAAGCTAAATTCTTGGAGTTTTGTCGAGGAGAAAACATGGAAAGAAAGGAAGTTGCGAGTGCTATGAAGAGTTGGAGCTTCTCATATCCTCTCCACTTTGCGAAGAATACATGAGAAGAGGCAAGATGTAGGATCAGAATATCGCTACAACGATATTCCCGCGAAATAAACAACACTTCTGCGAGAATACCGCGAGCTCTTCAACAACACTTTGCGAGTGTCACAGAGTAGGTTAAAGAATGACATAATAGCTGACAATTGAAAAAGCACAAGAAGAGCGTGTTTGTCCTGCGATGGTTACAATACTTGCGAGAGTTGACATTATAACTGTCGCGATAAGATCGCAGAGTAGATCCGAAATAAAAGGAAAACTTAGATGTCATCCACTATGTAATTTCCTATATAAAGGGTTCCTATAGATTCAGAGAAGGATGATGTATTTTTGAGAGTTGAGAAAGTCTTGAGGAGAGAGAAACTTCGAGAGAATAGTTGTATTCTTGATTTCTTCCACTTCTGTAAACATTTCTGAGAATTAAATGATAAAGAGTCGTTTTTTATCTTTAAGTATGAGTTGAATATTATGAAATCTTAACAAGGGTGTAGTGTAGGATTTCCTGCAACTACAGAATAGTTGCGGCATTCTGTAGAGAGGTTTCTCATGACATTCTCCCCTTCGTAGAGAAGACATGAGAAGAGGCAAGATGTAAGATCAGAATATCGCAACAACAACACACTTGCGAAATTTTTATCTACAACGTTGCGAAGCCGTCGCAAACTAATTACAGAAATGATGCAACAGATAATGTCAGCCTAAACACGGGAGAATGTGATGGTCCTGCGAAATTAACAATGTTTGCGAAATATCGCTAGCCAGATCCTAAAATAAAGGACAGATTAGCTGTCATCCACTATGTAATTCCCTATATAAAGAGCCGAACAGGCATAAGAGAGAGGGATCTTTTTTGAGTGATTGAGCAAGTCATTAGGAGAGAGAAAGTCCAGAGCAGTTGTTAATTTCTTAGTTTTATTTATTTCCTTTCTTGTAAAATTTAAAAGATTCATCAATAAATATTGTGATTGTTCATCTAAAAATGACTTAATTGTATGAATTCTTGTGAGGGGTGTAGTGTGGGATTTCCTGCTACTACAACAATAATTCAATGAAAGAGCTAAATGGAAGGCACAACTCAAACAAATAATCTCAAATAATGCTAGAAAATGGTTGGCTAGAGCTAAAACACAACATTTTAAAGAGGGAGATGCAAACACTAAGTATTTTCATGCACTTTCCAATGGAAGGAGAATAAGAAATATCATTTAAAAGATGACTATAAATGGTGCAGATCACTTTTGCCAAGAAAATATCGGGGAGGAAATTTCAAAATACTTCATCAATCTGTTCTAAGACAATCACAATTTCAAACCACAAATGAACTCATAATTTTTCACAAAAATCTCTATGGAGGAGACCATTGAAATGGAAAAATCAATTACTGAAGAAGAAGAAGTCTAGGATATGATCAAACACTTCAAGAACAACAAATCTCCATGACCTATAATATGGAGTTATATAACATGTCATGGCAAGTGATTAAAGCGGACTTCATAGCAGTGATAAAAAAAAGTTTGAAACCGAAAGGCAAATAGATTGGAGAATCAACTGTTTTTTTATCAGCTTTCAAAATACGGGGGTACTAAAATACCATGTTGGTTCTCGAATCCACCCAGTTTTCCATGTTTCTCAATTAAAAAAGAAGCTTGGCCAACATGCTACCACATCCCTTCAATTACCAGTGGTGGATTCTGCAGGTACATTTATAGTTACTCCAGTGGCAGTATTGGATACTAGACAAATTCTCAGAGGTGACCATACTATCTCCCAGATTCTTATTCAATGGGCTGGTGCACCACCAGAAGATGCTACATGGGAAGACTCAAGCCATATCCAAGAACAGTTCCTTGATTTCATCCTTGAGAACAAGGATTTGCCAAGGGGAAGGGTATTGTAACATACCAAGTATGTGAATATCAGTTCTAGGCTATTTGTAGTTAAATTTAAGCCCACTCTGTTATGGGTATTTTATCTTTCGGGTCAAACCCGTTTTGTGGGTATTTGACAACTATCTTATTTCCTTTTTTTAGGGCTACTCATTGGTTGTTTTACACCCAATGGGTGCAGGACTAATTTGGGATCTTCTTATAGTTGTATCCTTGTTTGAACTAAAAGTTAAGAAAGAAATCAAAAAGATTTTAGGCTCATCCTTAAGTTAGGAAGAGAAGGTTATTGTGTTAGTTTGATCTACAAATCTGTTTCATGATACAAATCTTTGGATTACCAATATATGTTTGATGGTAGAACCGATCGTAACTTGTTATGTATCTTAGCATAACTAATCACAATGCCTGACTTATGATTTGGTATGACTAGTTTTGATTAATTAGTGCAACTGATCCTAAGTAATCAGTTGAGATGGTATGATCGATATTTGTAATTGGTGTGACCGATCCTAGTAATTGGTGTGACCAATCACAATAGAGTTGTGTAATCGATCCTTATAATTGGTGTAACCGGTCCTAGTAATTGGTGTAACCGATCCTAGTGACTGGTGTGACCGATCAAAAGCAATACCATGTATATATGGTAACTGATCCTGGTAATTGATGTAACAGATCCTAGTAACTGATGTAACCGGTCCTGGTAACTTGTGTAACCGATCACAAGTGTTCCATATTAAGGTATAACCGATCCTAGTGATTGGTAGAACCGATTGTACCCATGAATGTGTTTTGATTTTTGATCAATCACATAATTGTCTTGGAATTCAGATGAACCAATTCTAAACTTGTTTGAAAGTATGGTATAATCGATTCCAAGATTGTAAATATGAAAGATGATTTATAAAGAAAAAATGTCAACATACTTTGAACACGAAAAATAACTCTTATCTTTTATTGTTCAAAGATATTCCTTGATTACTCAAGGAGATCCCGTTCCGAAATAAATTAAGAATCTTTTAGTTAAGGTTGTTAGTTTTATATGCCTTAATTACCAGCAATTAAATGCATATATCTAGAGAATAAAAATTAGTAATGTGCATTTACTAATTAGAGATTTTATATTGAGAGATTTCGGAAAATATTGAACAAAGCATTTACTAGAATTATGAAAACCGAATGGGCATTTATTGCATATCTTGAGAATACTTTCGATTTTGGAAATTCGTCGGTGTCCAAACATCATTGGTCTATAAATACCTAAGTTTCCATTTCTAGAAAACTATCCTAAGAGCCAGGCAAACTTCATGCTTTTGTTGTTTCTGGTGGAGCCGTCTAATCGGAGAGGAAATTACCTTAATTAAGCGAAATCTCTTACGACCGCTCGTTTAAAGACTCTTGTGCGATCAAGGAGCTCTACGAGTACCATTGGTGGGAAACAAGAAAATTGAATTTTATTAGTTTTCGATTGATTTGATTGACTAATTGTTGTTGAAACTTTGATTGCACCTAATTTGTTTATTCTTGATAATCTTCTCTTCTGATATAAGATTCACTCAAACTAGATCGAAGTATCGACGAGATCTTTAGAACTGTTTGTAGATCTAGTGACATCTTGTGATAATCCATTGTTAACAGACTCCGTTTTGTGCGTGATTGATCACAAGATATTCAAGTGGTGTTATGCAGGTTTTAATTGAAGATTAAAGAAGATTTGTAGATGAAGAATATTTCTTATTGGTTTCTCATATATTTGTGTGGCACAAACCTTGATTGACTGGGATCCAACTAGAATCGGATTTATTCGATTGATTAGTTGTGTGAGATAGGTAACGCCTAATAGTTCTCTTGAGATCTATTTTGATTGTTACAAATCTGAATCTTATTACTTAGGTAATATAGATTGGATTGATCTAACCAGGAAAATGAATTTATTAGTTTAAACGGAAGAGCCTTTACATAAGACTTGAGATATATTTATCTTAAAGAATCAAGAGAGTTGTTACCAAATAGATTTTTTGTTCCTTTACTGTTTGGAATACGATCCAAAGAAATTGTTCCAGTGCATGCACTCATCGAAGTCGGAAGCACAGGTGAAAAAGAGGGGGTCTAACAACCACACCCAATATTTCGCTTAGTAATCTGTATGAACAAACTCCAATATACTTTCTAGAGAATCAATTAGACAGTTAGACTCAATCAATAGAAAAGTATATCAAAGAGTTTATATCTCTATCTCTCGATTTAAATCTTACTCAAGAAAATTGCGAGTCTCGATTGAATACAAGAGAGATAACTAGGATGGTACCAAATACCAATATCCAAATGTCAATCAATTTAAATCAACAACCAAAAGGTAGGATATTCTAATTGATTGAACAACGTACAACCTGTACTATTTCAATTCTATAACAAATATAATGCGGAAAAGAAATAACACAGACACCAGAATTTTGTTAACGAGGAAACCGCAAATGTAGAAAAACCCTGGGACCTAGTCCAGATTAAACATACACTGTATTAAGCCGCTACAGACACTAGCCTACTCCAAACTAACTTCGGTCTGGACTGTAGTTGAACCCCAACCAATCTCACACTGATCCAAGGTACAGTTATGATCCTATGTCTCTAATACCAGCAGGATATTATGTACTTGATTTCCTTAGCTGATCTCACCCATAACTAAGAGTTTCTACGACCCAAACTCGAAGATTTTAATAAACAAATTTGTATCACACAGAAAATTCTACGGAAATAGATAAATCCGTCTCCCACGAATATACTTATGAGTTTTTTTCTGTCTTTTGATAAATCAAGGTGAACAGGAACCAATTGATAAACCAAAATTATATTCCCGAAGAACAACTCAGTATTATCAATCACCTCATAATAGTCTTAATCGACGCAACGAAAAAAGATATTATGGAATCACAAATGATGAGACGAAGATGTTTGTGACTATTTTTTATCTTGAATATCGGAGATAGAAATCTCAAGCCAATTATTATAATTGTACTCGTATGATAAAAACAACAAGATCAGATCACACAACTACAAGAAAGTAGTATCTGTATGTCTTCACAATCCCAATGAAGTCTTTAAGTCGTTAACCTGGTTTAGAAGAAGAAATCAAAGGTTAAAGGAGAATCGACTCTAGCTTAGCAAAATTAGTATCACACACAATGTGTGAGGATTAGGTTTCCCAGTTGCTAGAGTTCTCCCTTATATAGTCTTTCAAATCATGGTTTGCAATCAATGTTAGCTTGGTAACAAATCATTCAATATCCTCCGTTAGATGAAAACCTAATTAGATTCAAGCTAATATTTATCAACCGTTAGATCGAAAACATAGCTTGTTATACATAAATGAAATGCACGTTTGTAGTCTTGTGAAACCGTACTGAACCTTGTACATTAGTTGGTTCAACAGTAGTTAACCAAATGGTTAGCCATATGATAACTTTCATATCAACCATATTCTTCTTCACCATAACTAGTTCAAATGACTCAAATGAACTAGTTAGAGAGTTGTTCAATTGCAAGGAAATCTCATGTACCACACAAGACACAATTGAAGAAAAAATGATTTGATTCACTCGAATCGGTTCATGAACTATATAGCCATGGTTTGCAATAGCATTCCTTAGTTTATAAAGATAAGTTCACAAACATCGTTTTTAGACATAACCTACTCAAGTTCGCGGACTGGGTTCGCGGACTTAAGTTCCCGGATGGAGTTCAAAAAATCCAGCATAAATTCTCGGGTTTGAGAACTTCGCCAGTTCGCGGACTTAGCTCACGCAGTTCTCCGGTTTCACTTGATCAACAAAGTTCGCAAACATTTGTTCAAGCAATAAGGACTTATACATATATGTGTTTCTACAACAATGCTTATATCCTCCAATGGTTATATAGTCTAAACTCTCATTCCAATCATTGAAACATTCTCAAAGGGCGTTATATTGTTGTTATTCACAAACCATTTTTCGTTAGAGCAATTAATTTTCAAAGCGATTGAAACATAACATGACTTTCGTCACTAGGTAAAGATGAACTTGGCTAAAGCGAAAGCTTTACCAACACATATTTCGAGAAATAGATAAGCGAGATATATTCAGCTCGAAATGCCACATGTGTATAATCTTAGTCAATATAATAATACGACTTTTGTCTCAAGATAGGAGATAGAGTAGATTTTTGAGTGATTGATAAGTTCAAGTCTCCACATACCTTTTAGTCGATGAAGATCCACCAGTTCCTTGAGTATTCCTTCGTCTTGTATGATGATTTCCATGGATTTCTTGAGCTCAACTATACTTTCTATCCTAGTCCGAGACCTTAGCTATAGTAGACTAGAAATCAAGACTTGTAGTTTTAATCACTAACATTAACAAACATGCTTGAGATATCAACGCATGCGAGTTCGACCGAGCAATGCTCTAACAATCTCCCCCTTGAAAATTTTAGTGACAAAACTATCAATACATATGGATTATAAATAAACTTTGTAGCTCTTATTCCACATGTCTAATCTTCAACATTACTTAAAATCTTCGTCACTTCCAAGTACTCCAATGATCCCAAAGGATGTAAGTTTAGCATCATCGTTGTTGAAAATCCGTAGCTATAACAACGAGAAAACAGGAGTTCTCAATCATTGTTATACAGTGTCATAGTATCATTACACAACGTCAAAGTCCAATTGCATCACAACTTTAACAACAATACTATGGTGATATGTCACTCCCCCTTAGTCAATACTCCATCTCACATGGAAACCACTCCCCCTTACATAATGATCCGAAAACCATATGTATTTGTAGTGTGAACTACATATTAATTCTCCCCCTTTTTGTCAATAAAATTGGCAAAGGTACAAGAACGGGATCTTAATGAAATTTCCAAACGAAACATTTCATGACCAAAAGAAAGCATATATCATCTTATTTAGATGCAATCATAAAGCCGAAGCTAAATGCATTTATCAAGGAGTCTATAAAGATACAAGATAACCCCTATAATATTCCACTGCCGCACTCCCCATAAAGATTTGGCAATTAAGCACAAGTTCAATTAATAACTCTCCCCCATAATACGTCATTCCCGAAAGAACAACAAGAGCGAACTTAATTTCAAAAGAAAAGAAGGATTTCTTTGGACATCATAAATCACATACAAGTATGAATTTGAATCCAAAAATATTCAATTAAATTAACCATAAGCGAACTCATAATTAATTTAACCGAACATGCTCAACACAGGTAAACATATGGAGACTTAAAAATATTCAATTAGATTAATCACAAGAGAACCTATAATTAATCTAATCGAAATACACAACTAAACTAATCACAAAAGTAATCAATTTAATTGGTCATACTCGACATAAGAAAATCTATGGAGCAATGACTAAGTTAATCATGAAAATAATCAACCCAGTCAAAAACGCTCAAACATAAGAAAAATTATGGAGTCATAACTAAATAAATAAACAAGATGATTAATTTAGTTCAATATGCTCGACATGAACAACAACAAAGCTAATCACTTTGGTTGTTTAGTTCTCAATATAAGACACATTATAGAGCCTCACAGTAATAGATAAAATATGGATCAGGGAAGATCAATTACTGCGGAATACACAAGGATTCATTCTATTTTCCATCACCATTTGCACAATGACATACAATAGACATAATCCTTGAAAACAAAAGATTTTAACCTATCTTCCATCAAAAATTGACATAATAGGCTTAACTCTTGTATTTGTCAAAAGTCAATTCATTCTATCAATATATGCATATCAACTTATGAACGAATTTACTTTTGACAAAGTATGGGACAAACAAGTTCACGGACTCAAACACATATCCCATAACAATATTGCAATAAATAAAACCATAAAGATTAATACTGCAAAAATCATCTTCCAAAAAGTTTTAGAATTTAAACAAGTAAACCTAAAAACATGAAGATGAAAACGTTAGACATAGCTATGTGTAATCACAATAATGGCTATTCCAAACTCTAGTTATTATTCTAAACAAAGATAAAAAAAATAGAAGATTTACTAGGCAATAAGACCTTTGAAAAACATTAAACCCGTTTAGCAACTATAGATTGAACAAGAACAAGTTCATCAGTTGATTTCTTCAGTTAGATTTTCAGAAACTCAAGATTCCTTGTTGCAATTCCGAGTTGTTCACGAATGATTTCAAAATCTCGAAGAAGATTTCCTGTCAGTTGTGAAGATATTTGAACTGGT
The DNA here is from genome assembly GCA_023529315.1 of Papaver bracteatum. Lineage (NCBI taxonomy): Eukaryota > Viridiplantae > Streptophyta > Magnoliopsida > Ranunculales > Papaveraceae > Papaver > Papaver bracteatum. Next base: position 78,295 of record JAJJWX010001508.1, read on the forward strand.
AGTTTGCTTTCATGATCAATAGCATGATGGCATGTAATGAAAATAGGATCTTCATGAAACTCGATAGTCTTTGCCTCCTCGACCACATCTTTATTGCTTCCATCCATTGTGCTAAAAAATTCAGAGAATTCTTTTGACCTTATGAAGCAATGTGTCAATTGATGATATATATAAGGAGGTTCCATAAAAACCCTAGGAAACATGCTGTTCGCGTGGGTCTAGTGGTCGTGCACTTGTGGTCAAGGTACTTATGTGACCAAGAAAATGGAGAAGCAAAAGACTAGTGGAAGGACAGTTGAACAAGGGATTTCAAAACAAACTTCGAAAATAAGAAAAGAAGAAAAAGAGGTTCAAACAAATTTTGAGATAAAAAAAAAATCATACAACCTTGACAGCTTTTCTCAAGACATCTTCTTGAGGACAAAGATCATCCTTCTCAAACTAAAAGATGGATGCTATTGTGAGTAGTCATGGTGTATTAAGATGAGTATTTTTCTCATCAATATTGACTTCTTCTCTTTCTACTTTAAGAGGATTTAAAAAAAATCACACACAAAGGTTGAAGAAGTTTTGTTAAGAGAGGAACTAGGAGTACATGAGTCAACTGCTTTCCATGTTTTTTTTTGACACCCTGTTTGAGTCTGTTTATGCTTATCTTAAGTTATGAGACTGGATTATTGATGTGTAGAAAATCCGGGGCTGAATTCTTGGATTCACAGCCTTCTACAGAAGGAGACAAGCAACTTGACCCTTTTTTCTTTTTCTTATGACTTTTCCTCCTTTCAGAGTTGTTTAAAAAGTCAGTTACACATTTGACGCTCTTCCTTCTACCCTGGATTACATTTTTTGTTTCAAATGCATGATTAAGAAATGACTTATCAAGGTCATTTTCTTGATTGTTGAAAGTTCCTTTTACTCCAACAATATGAGAAACGGGTTTAATAACTTCTTTAGACACCCATGGAAGAATGTTGTGAAGTTTTTCATTCCTTAAACGAAAATGACATTTCACTCAGAATGTCCTTTATTTCCGCAGTAATAGCAGTTAAAGGAATTATTCTTAGCTGTTCTCATATGAATAGATTTGGAAGGAGTATAATCCTTGTCCTTAGGCACATTGCAGGCTGCGAACGTTTTTTCACATGAAAAATTATCAATAGCTTTAACAAAATTGATCTTACTAGTTTTTGGAGCGTCTATTCCTTTATATCCCAAACCATATGTATCGCGATGTTCTTTACATGCTCCAGTCATATAAGATAATTTTGTAGAGTTAGAATTGAATCTTCTCATACTCTCTTCTAGTGAATTTACTTTATCAAGAGCAGCTGCAAGGTCAGTCTCCAATGACTTTTCTCTGGAAAGAAGACTGAGTTCTTTGTCATTAAGACATTTTTGTTGAGAGTCATATCTTGCTTCAGCATCTGCAAGTCTTTCTTTCAACACAAAGAGATTTCGGAAAATATTGTCACATTCATACCTTTTTGTGCGAGCATCTTCTTCACGATACTTAACGATAGATTATAAGAGTTTATACCCACCATCATATCCTTTAAAGAGTTTCCTCAATTTTCTGTTTTCTTGACAAAGAGGAGCCATATACTTACTTAGGCAAGTTGTTGACTTTCTTTCTTTCAAATCACGGTCGAACAACTTGATATATTGAGAGACTTCCTCATCAATACTCTGTCCTTCTTCTGAATCACCGTCATCTGAAAGATAATCCAACTTCTCATCAAGAGATTTTTCCCAATCGAATGTAGAATCAGTCAAGGGACAGAAGATAGAGTTTTTCTCAGAAGCTTCGGGACTTTGTGACTCACATGAGTGACTTTGGACTGATGCTGCATTTTCATAGATAATTTTATCTATAGAGACAGATCGCCACAAACACAGACTTTTTAGGTCTTAAACGTGTTTGCCTTCTTTGATACCAATTGAAAAAGCAGGGGTCTAACAACCACACCCAATATTTCGCTTAGCAATCTTTATGGACAAACTCCAATATACTTTCTAGAGAATCAATTAGACAGTTAGACTCAATCAATATAAAAGCATATCAAAGAGTTTATATCTCTATCTCTCGATTTAAATCTTACTCAAGCAAACTGCGAGTCTCGATTAAATACAAGAGAGATAACTTGGATGGTACCAAATACCAATATCCAAGTGTCAATCAATTTAAATCAACAACCAAAAGGTCGGATATTCTAATTGATTGAACAACGCACAACCTGTATTATTTCAATTATATAACAAATATAATGCGGAAAAAAATAACACAGACACCATAATTTTGTTAACGAGGAAACCGCAAATGCAGAAAAAACCCAGGACCTAGTCCAGATTGAACATATACTGTATTAAACCGCTATAGACAGTAGCCTACTCCAAACTAACTTCGGTCTGATCCCAGTAAGATACTACATACTTGATTCCCTTAGATGATCTCACCCACAACTAAGAGTTGCTACGACACAAATTCGAAGACTTTTAATAAACAAATTTGTATTACACAGAAAAGTCTATGGTAATATACTTACGAATTTAGTTCCATCTTTTGATAAATAAAGGTGAAAAGGAACCAATTGATAAACCATACTTATATTCCCAAAGAACAACTCAGTATTATCAATCACCTCACAATAGTCTTAATCGACGCAGCGAAAAAAGATATTGTCGAATCACAAACAATGAGACGAAGATGTTTGTGAATACTTTTTATCTTGCCTATCGGAGATAAAAATCTCAAGCCAATTATTACAATTGTACTTGTACAATAGAAACAACAAGATCAGATCACACAACTAAAAGAAAGTAGTATCGGTCTGGCTTCACAATCCCAATGAAGTGTTTAAGTTGTTAACCTGGTTTAGAAGAAGAAACCAAAGGTTAAAGGATAATTAACTCTAGCTTATCACACTAGTATCACACAGAATGTGTGGGGATTAGGTTTCCCAGTTGCTAGAGTTCTCCCTTATATAATCTTTCAAATCGGGGTTTGCAATCAATGTTAGCTTGGTAACAAAGCATTCAATATTCACCGTTAGATGAAAACCTGATTAGATTCAAGCTAATGTTTATCAACCATTAGATTGAAAATATAGCTTGTTATACACAAAAGAAATGCACGTTTGTAGGCTTGTGAAACCGTACCCAAACTTGTGCATCAGTTAGTTAGCCATATGATAGCTTTCATATCAACCATATTCTTCTTCACCACAACTAGTTCAATACTCAAATGAACTAGTTAGAGAGTTTTTCAATTGCAAGGAAATCTCATGTACTACATAAGACACAATTGAAGCAAAATGATTTGATTCACTCGAATCGTTTCATGAACTATATAGCTACGGTTTGCAATAACATTCCTTAGTTTATAAAGATAAGTCCACAAATATCGTTTTTAGACATAACCTACACAAGTTCGCGGACTAAAGTTCCCGGATGGAGTTCACAAACTCCAGCAGAAATTCTCGGGTTTGAGAACTTCGCTAGTTCGCGGACTTATCTCACGCAGTTCTTCGGTTTCACTTGATCAACAAAGTTCGCAAACTTTGGTTCAAGCAATAAGGACTTATATATATATATATATGTGTTTCCACAACAATGCTTATATCATCCAATGGTTATATAGTTTAAACTCTCATTTCAATCATTGAAACATTCTCAAAGGACGTTATATAGTTGTTATTCACAAGCCATTTTTCGTCAGAACAATTTTCAAAGTGATTGAAACTTAACATGACTTTCGTCATTAGGTAAAGATGAACAGGGCTAAAGCTAAAGCTTTACCAACACATATTTCGAGAAATAGATAGGCGAGATAAAGTCGTCTCGAAATACCAAATGTGTATAATCTAAGTCTATATAGCAAAACGACTTTTATCTCAACATAAGAGATAAATAGACTTTTAAGTGATAGATAAGTTCAAGTCTCCACATACCTTTTAGTTGATGAATATCCACCAGTTCCTTGAGTAGTCCTTCGTCTTGTATGATGATTGCCATGGAGTTCTTGAGCTCAACTACACTTTTTATCCTAGTCTGAGACCTTAGATATAGTAGACTAGAAATCAAGACTTATAGTTTTGATCACTAACATTGACAAACATGCTTGAGATAGAAACGCATACGAGTTCGACCGAGTGATGCTCTAACAACAGGGATACTGAAGAAACTAAGTGAACTAGGGTTAGTTGCTTGGTCTCAACTATACGAAGTTGGTTTACATTTTGTATAGCTGCTTAATTCAGAGAGTATTCATTTCTGAACTTGATCCCAGGGTTTTTCTGCATTTGCGGTTTCCTCGTTAATAATATCTTGTTGTGTCATTTACTTTTCCTTTCGGCAATTATAATTGTTGTTATTACAATTTAAAGTAAATTACACAAACGTTAACTCCGCTTTACTTGATAGTGATCCTATAGAGTTTGGTTAAGTCCGAACCTATTATCAAGTAATCACACTTTGGTAGTCGTATTGTGTCGATATCGTATCCATCCACAATTATATAAAGTGTGAATATCGATTTGTCATATTGTCTCGACTTTGTCCATAGACAATCACTTTCGGTAAGAGGACTTATAGGTGGATAATTTAAAGAATGTGGTGTATTTGGGTACCCTCATCTTTTCAAGCAAGATCAGGAACACGAACTATCATGATAAAGATAGTCGGACATGGATTCACGAATCCCTAAGCGAAGTCTTTTTAGTCACTAAAACTAAAAAGGTTTAAAGAAGAGCACGACTCTAGTTTACAACTAGGAAACATAAGAAGGGTGTCAAGGATTCAAAACCCCAGTTGCTTGAGGTTCTCATTTTATAGACTTTCAAGGTCGAAGGTTGCTTTGGAATCAAGCAATATTTTTCCACCATTAGATGAAAATTCAACTTGAGATAAGCATAACAAAATATACACTCTGGTTAGGATAAACCGTAACCAAACCGTGTATAAATAATTATTCATGAAAGGTTGGCCGAAACTAGCCAGACGAACTTTAAGCTTAACCATTTTCATATAACACTTTTAGACTATAATCTTGAGTCACAACCATAGATTATAATGTGATCAAATATGTCTAGAGGTGTTTTAGAGAGTTATTCTGAAAAGACGAGGGTTCCCAAATACACCACAATCTTTCAAATATCAGCCTATATGTTTGATACCAAGTGTGACCGTCTATGGATAAAGTCGAGACAATACAAAAACTATGGTATACACTTTGTGTGATCTTCTTTGGATACGATATCGCGATACAACAACAAAGTGTTCACTTGATAATATGTATGGTATAAAACCAAAACCCTATAAGATCAATATAAAGTGACAAGGAATTAACGTACAAGTGTATTTACTTTAATCTACAATAACCAAAATTATAATTGCGGAAAATAAAGTGAATGACACATCAAGATTTTGTTAACGAGGAAACCGCAAATGCAAAAAAAAAAAAACGGAACCTAGTCCAGTTTTGAATACTCTCAGAATTTAGCCGTTATACAAAATCAAATACCAACTATGTATAGTTGAGACTAAGTAGACTACCCCAATATACTTAGTTTCCTCAGTATCCTTGCACCTTTGAATTCTAGATCACCTTTGAATCTATTTGGTAAACTCTTTAATCAATCTTTGTAAAATATTTATTGAGTTGTTTACAAAGGCTCTTCCATTTAAACTAGTAAACTTCTTTGTCTGGTTAGATCAATCTAAAACTTGATAACCGAAATAACCAATTTCTAGATTCGCAATCAATCAATATATAACTCAAAGAGTAACTATAAAGTGATGCCGATCTTACACAACTAGACAATCAAGTCTATCAAAGATAAACACGATTCTAGTTGGATCCCAACCGATTAAGGTTTGTGCACTATATTCACAAGATACGAAAGCTAATACGAAAATAGTTTTCGTCTTCAACTCTTCAATTGCCTTCAATAACCTACAAAACACAACTTGAATCATCTTGTCTTCATTTTCACAAGATGTCTTTAGATCCTCAAATGGTTCTAACTATCTCGTCGATACTTTGATCTAGTTTGAGTGACCCTTATGTCAGAAGAGAAGGATCTCAAGAATAATCAAACTAGATCCAATCAAAGTTTCAACAACCGTTAGTAAATCAAATCAACAATCGAAAACTAAAATAACCATTTAATTATCTATTTTCCCACCAACGGTACTCGTAGAGCTTCTTGTTCCCATAGAAGTCTTTAAATGAGCGGTCATAAGAGATTTCGCCTAATTTGGGTACTTTCCTCTTCGGATAGATGGCTCCACCAAGAATAACAAGAATGAAGTTTACTTGACTCTTAGGATGGTTTGAAAGAAATGCAAATTCAAGTATTTATAGGCAAAGGTTGTTTGGACAACAAGGAAATTCCAAATCCGAAAATATTCTCTAGATATTCAATAAGTACCTAATTTCGGTTTTCCTATATATTTCCGAAATCTCTCATATAAAACTTCTATTATTAGTGTAGCACATTAACTAATAATATTTTCCAGAATATACTTTAATTTCTGGTAGTTAAAACATATATCATGAAAATCATAATTAAATGATGTTCAATATTCTGGTTTGGGATCACCTTGAGTATCAAGGAATATCATTGAACAATTAATGATAAGAGATATGTACATGTTCAAATAATGTCGATATCTAGAAGTTTCTCTCAGCAAGCCTTAATTCCAAGATCACACAAAACAGAAAGAGATATATAAATATTGGAAACTCTGTTTTTCTCTTTGGGATCGGTTCTATCATGACTCACAATTTAAGTTGTGACTGGTTGTACCATGCTTCCCAAACTAGTCTGTGACCGGTTACACAATGCTTCCAAAAGTAGCTTGTGATCGGTTACAACTTACTTCCCAGATTATCTTGTGATCGGTTATACCTTGGTTTCCAAAGTAATTTGTGATCGGTTACAACTATCTTCCCAAATTAGCTTGTGATCGGTTACACCTTGCTTCCAAAAGTATTTTGTGACCGAACTAACTTCAATGTAGCTTGTGACCGGTTACACCTTACTTCACAAAATAGCATGTGACCAATTACAACATGCTATACAGTATAGGCTATGACCGGTTATATCTCATTCTCAGCATAAGTTAAGATAGGTTCTACCTTGTCATCTTGCGTTGGTCTTCCAAAATATATTCAATAAAGAACCAGACCAATTATGATTTGCCTTTCGACTATGAAACAAGTTCATGCACCTACTTTTTTAAACCAATGTAATAATACATAGTTTCCTAGGATTAAATCATACATTATCAAGTAATTAAATAAAAAGATTATGTTGATGTCGTATTTACAAAGTTCCAAAAGATAAGCGTTTACACTTCGTAATTCAGTAAATTCCTTGACACTTTGATCATAATGATATGTCCAAGTCTAATCACTAGAGTTGTATATGTATATACAACTTCATATGTTATGTTTTCAATATAATACAACTTGAAAGATACATTAGTAATGGAAATAAGTCAAGTCATTATTACTAACCTCAAGTGGAAGGATAATGTCTTCTCTGCAGCTGTTACTTCTTCTCATTCTTCAGGTCTTCAGAGTAATACTTGTATGTCTCAACATTCCTAGACTTTCTAGTCTAACCTAAAAGAAGTTGACTCTAGTATTTAATCAAGCTACTCTAGATGAGTTTTGATACTAAAATATGAAAATCAAACCTGACATACCAACGCTTGGTGGGTTTTTAAAGTCCACTTAGTCATGCGAGTTAGCCTCATAGATAAAAAGGTGAAAACTTGAGTAATAAGTGGATTCAGTCTTCACATACCTTTTGTTGATGAAGTTCTCCAAATGTCTTCAGTTGATCTGCGCCTTCAGATGGTAGATCGCAGTGATGTCTGATACTCAACTATACATTTCTAGACCTAATCCGAGACTTGACTAAATTTAGACTAGAAATCAAGATATAGTTTTGATCAACTAAATTTGACAACAAGCTTGAGATAGCAACACTTGTGAGTTCGACCGATCAATGCTCTAACAAGCTTAATCACAGACAAATGGGAGATTGTTAGAGCACTTCTCGGTCAAACTCGCAAGCGTTGCTATCTCAAGCTTGTTTGTAAAGTTTAGTTGATCAAAACTACATACTTGATTTCTAATCTACTTATAGCTATGTCTCAGATTAGGATAGAATGTGTAGTTGAGCTTTAGACTTCACGACGTTCACCAACCGAAGATGAAGATCTACAGAGGAGCTTGGAGGAACTTCATCAACAAAAGTTATGTGGAAAATAAAACTTATCTATCACTCATAAGTATATTTTATTCTATGTTCTAATGAGACTAAGTTGTATAGCTATATAGACTTTTACATTATACACATTTGATATTTCCAGCTGAGTTTATCTCGCTTATCTATTTCTCAAAATATATGTTGAAAGATTTTTGCTTTAACTATGTTCATCATATTCTTGACGAGTTTAGTTGGAGACAATTTATTTGTTGGAAACTAAATATTATGTCAAAAGATGATCATGTGAAAATTACCTTGAACAGCTCACATGATTTGTGTGAGACAGTCATATGATGTTAGTTTGGGAAGTTTCGTATTGATCATTCAATCACTTGAAAATTACTTGAAGCTAATGGTATGTGTGAGATTACCATTGTCATTTTCAAAGGATGTTTCAATGATTGAAATGAGAGTTTAGAACAATTACCCATGTCTGGATGCAACACGGTATGCATACATAGTATGCGAACTGTATCGTGTGATTAGAACATGTATGCCTTTACGTTCGTGAACTGCGCTAGTAGCTCATAATTGCTCAAAAGTTAAGTCTATTATGTTTTTATGCAAATATTGATAAAATATAGATTGAACTTTTGAAAAATTCCGCAGTATTGAGCTTTCCCTGATCCACTTTTATGTGAAAGTATTGTATGGCTCTGTAACTTTTCTTATGTTGAGCAAAAGCGGGGGTCTAACAACCACACCCGATATTTTGATAAGAAATCTTTATGGACTAACTCCAATATAATTTCAAGAGAATCAACTAGACTAAATCTTAATAAAAATATATCAAAGAGTTATATCTCCCTTTCTCGATTCAATTCTTACTCAAGCAAATAGAAATTTGCGAGTCTAATTGAATACAAGAGAAAACACTTGAACGGTACCAAAGACCAATATTCAAGGATCAATCAATTTCCAATTAACAACCAAAGGTTGGATTTCATAATTGATCGATACAAACGCACAACCTGTGATATTTCAATTATATAACAAAATAAAATGCAGAAAATAAATAACACAGACACCAAAAGTTTTGTTAACGAGGAAATCGCAAATGCAGAAAAACCCCGGGACCTAGTCCAGATTGAACACACACTGTATTAAGCCGCTACAGACACTAGCCTATTACAAACTAACTTCAGTCTGGACTGTAGTTGAACCCCAATCAATCTCACACTGATCCAAGGTACATTTGAGCTCCTTATGTCTCTGATCCCAGCAAGATACTACGCACTTGATTCCCTTAGCTGATCTCACCCACAATTAAGAGTTGTTGCAACCAAAAAGTCGAAGACTTTAATAAACAAATCAATATCACACATAAAAGTATACGGTAGTAGATAAATTTGTCTCCCACATAAATACCTACGAGTTTTTGTTCCGTCTTTTGATAATCAAGGTGAACAGGAACCAATTGATAACCCAGACTTATATTCCCGAAGAACAACCTAGAATTATCAATCACCTCACAATAATCTTAATCGACGCGGCGAAAGAAGATATTGTGGAATCACAAACGATGAGATGAAGATGTTTGTGATTACTTTTATATCTTTCCTATTGGAGATATCAATCTCAAGCAAATCTTTACGATTGTACTCAATACGATAGAAACAACAAGATCAGATCACACAACTACAAGAAATTAGTATTGGCCTGGCTTCACAATCCCAATGAAGTCTTTAAGTCGTTAACTTACATGGTCTCGAGAAGAAACCTAAGGTTAAAGGATAATCGACTCTAGCTAATACAACTAGTATCATACAGGAGGTATCGGGACTAGGTTTCCCAGTTGCTATAGTTCTCCCTTATATAGTCTTTAAAATCAGAGTTTGCAATCAATGTTAGCTTAGTAACAAAGCATTCAATATTGACAGTTAGATGAAAACCTGATTAGATTCAAGATAATATCTTTCAACTGTTAGGTCAAAAACTTAGCTTGTCACACACAAATGAAATGCACGTTTTAGGTTTGTGTAACCATACTCAAACATATACATTCGTTGGTTCAACAGTAGTTAACCAAATGGCTAGCCATATGAGCACTTTCATATTAACCATATTTTTCTTCACCATAACTAGTTCAAATGACTCAAATGAACTAGTTAGAGAGTTGTTCAATTTCTTAGATCTTGTAGACGTATATAAGACACAATCGAAGCAAAAACGATTTGATTCACTCGAATCGATTCATGAACTTTATAGCCACAGTTTGCACACTTGCATTCCTTAGTTAATATAAGTATAAGATCACAAATAATTGTTTTTAAAAAATATCCAACCTAAGTACGCATACTTAAGTACCCAGAATAAGTTTGTAAGAGTGTACAAACTCCAGCAGATTTTCTCGGGAAGAGAACCTCCGACAGTTTGCGGACTGGGTTCGCGGACTCTTGTTCCGGTTTTCCTGAGCAGCAAAGTACGCATACTTTAGTTCAAGGAATAAGGACTTTTACATGTATGTGTTTCCACACAATGCTTATATCCAACAATGGTTATATAATCTAAACTCTCATTTTAATCATTGAAACATTCTTAGAGGACGTTATATAGTTGTTATTCAACAACCATTTTTCGTCAAAGCCATTTTCAAGTGATTGAAACATATCATGACTTTTGTCACTAGGTAAAGATGAACTTGGCCAAAGCGAAAGCTTACCAACACATATTTTGAGAAATAGATAGACGAGAAAAACTCGACTCGAAATAGCAAATGTGTATAATCAAACTATATATCAAAACGACTTTTGTCTCAAGATAGGAGATAACGTAGATAGACTTTTGAGTGATAAATAAGTTCAAGTCTCCACATACCTTTTAGTCGATGAAGTTCCATCAGTTCCTTGAGTAGTTCTTTGTCTTGTATAATGACCGCTATGGAGTTCTTGAGCTCAAATACACTTTTTATCCTAGTCCGAGACTTAGCTATAGTAGACTAAAAATCAAGACATGTAGTTTTGATCACTAACATTGACAAACATGCTTGAGATAGCAACGCATTCGAGTTCGACCGAGCAGTGCTCTAACAGAGCACTTCCGATTAAATTAATCAATAAGGTATCCTTGTGGTTAATTTATTCGAGTTTACCGGATACAAATCCATGTGATTTGTTAACGTCCAAATAAATTCTTCTTTTCTTATAAAATTATTAAATAACATCAAATGGGGGAGAGTTCTCAATTATTTTGTGATTAATTTCCATATATTTGTAGGGAGTGAAGCTGTGGAATATTGTATGAGTTATCTTGTATATTTATAAACTCCTTGGTGAATACACTTAGTTTCGACTATGTGAAATTATCGACACAAAGTTGATATGTTCTCTTTTAGTTATTAATTATATCTTTGAAGATTTCATTATGATCCCGTAGTTTTCGTACCTTTACCAATTTATATTGATAAAAAGGGGGAGGATTATGTGGTAGTTCACATTACATAGGTATGGTTTACAGATCATTATGTAAGGGGGAGTGGTTTTCATTGTAAGATGGAAATATTGGCTAGGGGGAGTGATACATATAACCATAGTAATATTTCAAAATTGTGATGCAATTGGACATTGATTCTTTATAATACTACTATGACACTATATAACAATAATTGAGAACATTTTTTTTCTTATTGTTATGGATACGGATCTTCAACAACAATGATATTGAGTTGAACACGTTCAGAATCGCTGGAGTACTTGGAGTAGTGAAGAATTCAAGGAATGTTGAAGAGCCAAGGAAATCAAGCATGATGTATGAGAAGCTATAAAGTTTATTTATTTTGTAATCCATAGGTATTAATAGTTTTATCACTAAATTAACAAAGGGAGAGATTGTTAGAGCACTGCTCGGTCAAACTCGCAAGCATTGCTATCTCAAGCTTATTTGTCAAGTTTAGTTGATCAAAACTATATACATGATTTCTAATATACTTATAGCTATGTCTCGGATTAGGATAGAATGTGTAGTTGAGATTTAGACTTCACGACGTTCACCAATTGAAGACGAACATCTACTGGGGAGCTTGGAGGAACCTCATCAACAAAAGGTATGTGGAGACAAAAACTTATCTATCACTCAGAAGTTTATTTTATTTTATCTTCTAATGAGACTAAGTCGTATAGATATATAAACTTTTACATTATACACATTTGATATTTCGAGTTGAGTTTATCTCGCTTATCTATTTCTCGAAATATGTGTTAAAAGCTTTTTGCTTTAACTATGTTCATCATATTCTTGACGAGTTTAGTTAGAGACAATTTATTTTTTGGAAACTAAACATTATGTCAAAAGATGATCATGCTTACATGATTTGTGTGAGACAGTCATTTAATATTAGCTTGGGAAGTTTCGTATTGGTCATTCGATCAGTTGAAAGTTACTTGAAGCTAATGGTATGTGTGAGATTACCATTATCGTCTTCCAAGGATGTTTCAAGGATTGAAATGAGAGTTTATAACAATTATCTATGGCTGGATGCAACACAGTATGCGTACCTAGTATGCGAACTGTATCGCGTGATTCAGGTCCGGAACTCTTGTTTGCGTACCTAGTATGCAAACGGGTTTACCTGAGTTGGGTCCGGGATGGTTGTTCATGAATCGGGTTTGCGAACGGCTTGACTAGGCCAAGGTCCAGAGCTGTTGTTCGCGTACCTATTTTGCGAACCTAGTGGTTATGTTCTAAAATCTGTTATGTATGATTCTTATACTCATGAACAAAAACATTTATGATTTAAGGAATGCAAATTAACTTTTCAAATTATGGCTTAATGTTCATGAATTGATTCTTGTATAAGTACTTTGTACGATTATGAACCAACCATTTTGTTTCAATTGTTCATATATATTTCTATGAGATAGTGAACAAATAAACAACTCTATTTGAAGCATAATTAGATTCATTTGATTATCTTTTATGATTGATTGATCATCATATTTTATATAGATGTGTTAGATGAATATGGTTAAGACAAAAGTGTTTAGATGGCTAACTTTGGTTAACTGTTATTGAGCCAACTTAATATGCACATTTAGGTACGGTTACCCATATCTATATATAAGTATATTTCATTTGTGTGTAACAAGCTAAGACCATCTAACAGTGAAAATTGATTGCTTAATTTCTAAGCAGACTTAGCTTGAATCTTAAATCAGGTTTTCATCTAACGGTGAATATTGAATGCTTTGTACTAAGCTATCTTAGCTTTGATTGTAAGCAACCCTAATTTGAAAGGCTATATATGGGAGAACTCTAGCAACTGGAAAACCTAATCCCGACACTTTCTTGTGTCCTAGTTCCAAACTAGAGTCGATTCTCCTTTAACCTAGGTTTTTCTAAAACCATTATTAGGTTAACGACTTGAAGAGTTCATTTGGGTTTCATGAGGCCAGATCCAACTATTATTATTTTTGTAATTGCGTATTCTGATCTTACTTGTTTTATCGTATTGAGATTCATCTTCTCTAAGATACACTCGAGATTTATCTCCGATAGGTAAGATATAAAAAGTAATCACAACACTTCTTCGTCTCAGACTTTTGTGATTCTGCAATAACTTTATCTGTTAACCAATTGGGTTATTGTGAGGTGATTGATATTTCTAGGCTGCTCTTCAGGAGTATAAGTGTAAGGACCCTCAAGCGCGTCAACGCTATTATACTAGTCAAGAGACGATTTGGCTATTAATAACTCGATTAGTTTAACACGGACGTTAATTAATAGAAATTAATCTAACTACGATTTAGTTACGAAACTAGTACCGATGGTTGGATCTTGAGAAGTTATGCGAAATGGACTACCCGAACGTGTGAATTAGATATCGGATGAAGAAGAAAACATCAAGACAATATGAAGGGTAAAATCGTCATTTTTGGAAAAACGCTTTTGATGCAACCAGGACACGTTGTGGCTTTCTCTTATCCGTTCTCAGGTTCCTTTAGCATTATGATCGGCCTTATCTCTAAAATCAGATCGAGAAGAATACATTTCTCTCTTTTCTTTCTATTTCTTCTTCTTTCTTCGTCTTCCTTCTTCTCTCTCGTTGTTCTTCTCAGCTCATGATTTTGTGGGATGATTAAATGATTTTAAGATCAGAAAACTTAGGGGAATCAATAAGATTTGATTGTTGGTCGTGTTGTTGATGTTTATTGAGTTCGAGAAAGGAAGGAAATGATGTTGTTTGCGACAGATTGAGATGTAAACTGAGTTGGTTAGTTTGCATAGTTGCTACTAGATGAAGGACGAAAGGGTTATTGTTTAATTGATGCTTTGAAGTTGTTTTAATGAAGAATCAAATAGTTATGGTTTGAAGTGCTGAATCATAAGTTGTAATTGAATTAGGGTTTGGGTATAATTGATGTTGTTTATGAGTTTCTGATAGATGTTGAGGGAATAAGTGATTATTAATTTGGTGTTATGAAGATGTTTTGAAGATGAATTGAAGATTCAAAGACCTAGGGTTTCTGTGAATTGAATTCGAGTTCTTAGGTGAACTGAGAGGTGATTTGGGTTGTTGCTAATGGAATAACAAAAGGGCTATAATTCAATTGAAGTTCTGAACTTGTCTTTGAGATAAAATGAGAGTTAGGGTTCCTGAATCTGGTTTCGAGATTCGATTGAAGATAAATTAAGAAGATGAATCTGAAATAGTTTGTGTTGAATTGAACTCTTTTGGGAGCTTGCAACTACTGCAATTGCAGGAAGGCATAGTTTGTTATTGTAATTCAAATTTGAAGTTATTTGAATGATTAATTGATGCTTTATTAGATTGAAGTTGAACTTAAGTTAGAATTGGAGCTGTGTGAGAAGAACCTTTGGTTTGTCTGACCGAACTTATTCAGTCTGACTTGTTCTGTTTAGCTGACTCAGTTTATCTGACTGAGTCGAGTTGATCCTCTTAACCTGAGTTGAATCAGTTTGACTCAAAATTGATTGACCTGACTTAGATTAGGTTTGACCTTTGACTCAGTTGACCAGGACTTAGACGTTGACTGTTGGTTGACCTGTGACTGTTAGTTTGACCGTTAGTTAACTCAAATGGACCAGGCCTTAGATTAATGGGATGTTTAATAGACTTAAGCTTAGTACCATGTATTCATAATTTGATATTTTGGAACTCTTATGGTCCGATTAGCCTTTGGTTTCTTCTACGAAATTGTAGATATTCATAGGGCATATTTAATGGACTATAGAATCAACCTAATTAGATTAGTAAACTCTTAGTTGTGCTAAAGATAGATAATAAAAGGGTATAGAACCATAAATGGGCTTAGAACAATTAGATAGACTTGTTTGATTCTTGTGTGAGCCATTTTGGTGGCTAGATTCTTAGACTTCTTATGTGATTAACATTTAGTATTTATTAACAACGATCGATTCAAAGGATGAACCAGTAGATCATGGATCTCGAGGTAGGCATGTCTTGTCATCAAAAGAGGTGGGAATTTATATTTAACTCTTTTGTGATTATTGTTGTTTTCTTTTACCAAAGTTTTTGTTTAACAAATTCATTCATTGTCTGATTGTGTATTCCTTGAATTGTTTAGTTTTAAGTTCCGAAATTTCTGTTATCTCTTTTAATCTTTTCAGGGTGTGGAAAGGAAATGTAATGCTTTTTTTGTCTTTATGATTGTCTTTGGGAAATGAGAATTTCCAACTATGGTATATCAGATACGCTCCTTCGTTATTTTACTTTTGTGCTTTAATCGGTGTGGAATTGGCATTAAAATGTCACCACAGAAAGTTATCAGGTGTGTAAATGTCACCACAGAAAGTTATCAGGTGTGTAAATGTCACCGCAGAAACTAAAGAAGGAGTTTAGGTCCATATACATGATTATTTATTTCAGTGGTTTGGTTGTCTTTTAATGTTTGGGAAAACATGTATTGTTTTCCAAATCATGCCAATGATTACTTAAAAGTTAAATTTTATTTCTACTGGGCACCCCTTTTAGGGTGATGTGCTCACCCATTCCCACTTTCAGCTTCAGAGACAGATCAAGATGTGCACAAGACGATGAAAGCTTCGAAGAATTAGTTACGTTAGTTAGTTAGCTTCCGATATGTTTATTTGGTGTTTATATTTTATTTGTAAATCATCTCACTATTGAATATGTAACATTTGAGAGGAGTTCTTGTATTTATTTCAGAGAAGGTTTAGATTCAGGTTAATCTTTGTTTAGAACTTTTTCCTGTTGTTTTAATAAATATTTTAGATCGTTAGTGCCTATTTATTTTGTTAATCTCTTGGATTAGTTAGCTGCTAGATTTGGGGGCGCTACAATAAGACCGGATTATCAATTGGTTCATGTTCACCTTGATTTTTATCAAAAGACGGAACAAAAACCGAATAAAGAATAAACATATATGTGGGAGACAGATTTGTTTATAAGTCTTCGACTTTGGGTCGTAGCAACTCTTAGTTGTGAGATTAGCTAAGGGAATCAAGTGCGCAGAATCCGATGTGGTTCTAGAGGCGTAAGGAACGCGACTGTACCTTAATCAGTGCGAGACTTAGTTAGGGCTCAACTACATTCCAGTTCGAAGTTAACTTTTAGCAGGCTAGTGTCTGTAGCAGCTTAATACAGTGTGGTGTTCAAAGATGGACTAGATCCCGAGGTTTTTATGCATTTGCGGTTTTCCCGTTAACAAAATTTCTGGTGTCTGTGTTATTTCTTTTCCGCAATATATTTTTTTATATAATTGAAATATCGCAGGTTGTGCTTAGTTCAATCAGTTGATAAATCCGACCTTGTTTGTTGGATATAACTTGATTGACACTTGGGTATTGGTCTTTGGTACGATCCAAGTTTTTTCTCATATCAATCAGGCTCACGGATTTCTATCGGTTCGATTTGCTGATTGCGTTGAGAAATAGAGATGAATCTCTTTAATATATTTTTTGATTGAGTCTCACTTTAATTAAGTTAGTGATCTCGGAATTATATTGGAGTTCAGTCCATACAGATTGCCGAACGAATTTTTGGGTGTGGTTGTTATACCCCCGCTTTTTCAAAAGTTGGTACCCCCCAAGACTTCAGATCCATCAGTCTAGTAAGTAGTGTATACAAAGTCATTTCAAAGGTTCTCACTCAATGATTCCAACAAGTTCTTCTCAAACTAGTATATGAAAATCAAGGTGCCTTCATTGAAGATAAGAAAATTGTAGATGGTATCCTAATAGTATGAGAAATGATAGATTCTAGATTCAAGTCAAAGTAATGTGGATTACTATGTAAATTGGATATCCAAAAATCCTTTGATAATGTGAGTTGGCACACAATTAGCAGTGTACTTCAAAGTTTTGGATTTGGAGAAAAATGGATTAGCTAGATTGAATGGTGTGTAACTACAACTCAACTCTCTCTTCTGATAAACCCCAAAAAGGTCTGAGACAAGGTGATCCATTATCACAATTTCTATTCATTCTAGTTGCAGAAATAATTTCCAAGCTAATAAAGAATGCTATGGAACTTAATATGATATCATGATTCTCCATAAATGCCATTCAGATATCACACTTACAATTTGCAGATGACACTCCAGTTTTTCTGGATGCCAATGAAGAAGAAGTTGAAAATATGTTCCTCATTCTGGCAATTTTCGAAGCTATTACGGGTTTGAGCGTGAACTACAATAAAAGTGCAGTCATGAGTATTGGTGCAGATCATAAAATCTAAGCAATTTCTGATATCTTAAAATGCAAAATAGAATCACACCCTCTTAAATATTTGGGTGTGTCACTAGGCGCTACCTCAAGATGCAGCGTAATATTGGATTCAATTGTGGAGAAATTTTAAAGAAATTTGCTCCATGGAAGATAAAATTCTTCACTAAAACAAGATGAGTGATACTGATTAAAACCTTTCTTACTGGTCCGCCTATATACTACATGTCCATTTTCCAAATGCCTGCAAGTGTGGATAAGAAACCAAATCAAATTATGAGAAATTTCCTATGGGGATCAACTGCTGATAAATGGGAAATAAATTTGGTGGCATGGGACTGAGCATATAAGCCAAAACAATTGGGTGGTTTAGGCATCAGAACCCAAAAATCACTAACAAAGCTATGCTAGCTAAATAGTCTTGGAGGTTTGGAAGAAATAAACATCAACTCCGGAGAAGAGAAACCCAAGAAGAAATGGCCATTAAAGCCGACTTTATATGGGACAAAGACACAAACCAACCTCAGGGAAGAGATATGTGGAAAAATATTCAGAAACAAAATGAAATAACAACTCTGGAGATCAACAAAAGCACTACAATAAGTTTTTGGTAGCACAAATGGAGTGGAGATCAAGCCCTATAATGTAATAAGTTTCCTAGCATCTTCAAATTGTCTACACAAAAAGACTTCACTCTGAAAGACATGATAACAAATGGAGTTTGGAACATCCAACTGAAAAGAAATTTCACACAACAAGAAGTGCCACATATGAGGGAATTATTTTCTGCTTTGGGAACTCCTCCCACACTAAATGACGATGAAGAAGATGAACTTCTTTGCATTGTCACTATCACTGCAGGTTTCTCTGCAAGGGCTTGTTACAAATGGTTAATAGAGCAGCTCCCTGTTATAATTAATGAAACTCCTCACTCCTTCATATGGATTCAATTTCTGCCACCAAATATTTAATTCTTCATGTAGCAAGCAGATCCAAATGCAATACCCACCATTGATAATCTTTTGAGAAGAGGCTGTCAAATTCAGCAAACCACTTGTGCTCTCTATAACCTTCAACAAGAATCTGTCAATATTCTTTTGCTGCACTATGACCTCTCTCACAAGGTATGATCATTTTTTATTTTTTTTGAGGATACAACATCAGTTGCGTGCAAGGATATTCTCTGTCATTACAGCTTCAGGCTTGAAAATTCAGGAGAGGAAGGAACATGGGAAGGAAAATTTGGCCATTCATTATATTTGGTGTGTGTTGGACATTATGAAATAAAAGAAACCAAAGGGTGGTGGTGATAGGTTTCTAAAACACCTTATTATTTATCTATTGTTTATGCTTTCTCTGCTAGTTTTCTTGTAAATTATGTATCTTATGCTTTGTTTTTGAGTATTTAGGTACTTTGGAGTCATTTGGATCAAAATAAGAGGAAACATGGCAAAAGCGTTGGAGGCGGATTGTGTCTCATTATTTGCTTTTATTTCTTCATCTTTGTCTGAAAAGTATGCCAGCTTTAGTGATGCAAATTATGTCTGAAAACCATGGCGGCTTTAATGAAGTTAAGACATTGAAGAGAAGAAGTGGACTTGAGATGCAAGAGGCGGCTGCAGCTGGTGGAAGAGTATTCATTTGGAGCATAAAGGGGCTTAATTATCATTTTCCAGGCAAACTCTATCGGGAGACGACCCAAAGTTAGGGGGCTGCTATCCGGGTAACCCTTATCATGGTGACTAGGCATCGAATATAACTTGCTTTATAACCCTAGATCGAGAATTATTTCTCAATCATTTCTTCAATCATTAATCCCTGTAATTGAGAGGAAAGAAAATCTGCGCAGCATCTAGAGAGATCGAGAAGAAGTGAGGGTGTTGGTGTCCCTGATAGATTCAATGGAGGAGATGGTGGTGGTCTCTGATGGTGGTAGAATTGTTAATGAGAATTAGGGTTTTGAATGAAGAAGTTTAGAGACGAAATTAAGTGGGTTTCAATATGAAGAGGTTGCAGTCAAGATTCAAGGGATTGAGATGATAACGGGGGTTTGTGGATTACATATCAAGATGAAGATGGTTTCTATGAAATTACAGATGGAGAAATGCATGGAGAAGATGATGGAACTGCTAAGATTTGAGATGGGGTTTTGGGTTTAAAATTAAGAAGATAAATCTGAGTTGTTATGGAAGAACCAATAGAAAAAATTGGAGCTCTTCGTGATGCCACAAAGAAGAATTGGTTGTGGGGTTGATTCACTGGTGGCTGTCAAGAATTGATTCTGTGAGGAACCATGAGAAGAAGTGTTGGTGATGAAGCAAAAGAGATTGTTGAGTTGGTGGTTGGAATGATTTATAGGTGAAGGATGAAGAGGTTCTGGTGGTGATTTCAGTAGTGATTTTAACTGAACTGGTGCCATGATGTGTACTGATGATATTCATGGGTGTTGTGCTTCTGAATTCAAGATGGAGGAGAATTGAAGTTAGGGTTTGTAGTGAATCTGTGTTGGAGATTTGACTTAGAAGCTGGGAGGAATTGATTTGTGCAGATTGGTGCTGCTCTGGTGAATTGGAGATGAGGGTTTGAATTGATGTTGTTGAAATGAGTTAGGAATGAAGAACTGTTGGTAATGGAAATGGGAGAAGAGATTTACAGATATGATGGTGTTAGTGGAGCATTGGCAGTCTGGTTTGTGCAATATGGCAGCTGAAGTTGAGTTGTTGTTGTGTATGCCCATTATGGTGGTTATGCTGCTATACAGGGAGAGAAGGATATTGCACTTGAGTGCATCTGCAAGAAGGGCCAAGTTGTTAGAAGCTACATGGAATGTTGCGAGCTGGGTGTTGCTGCCATGGAGTAGATTGAAATGCAGTATAGTTGTATATGGAGAGAATGAAGCGCAACTGGTGATTGTTGCAGGTGAACATGAGAAGCAGCTGAGGAATTTTAGGGTGATGGCCAGAGAACTGAAGCAATGGATTTGCAAGTAATGGTGGTGCTAGTGTGGAGTTGGTGATGATGTTGATTGTGTTCAGGGTGATAGAGGTTGTGAAATGTGTGGTTACAGGGATTAAGCTGCAATTGCAGGTCTGGGCTATGGCTTGATTTGCAGGGGATTGATAGAGGTGATGTGTGGTAAGATGGCTTTGTTTGTCTTGAATGGTTTGAACTGTGTGAGGAGAGTTTGGCTTGTTTGTGAGGTGCAACTGATGTGGTGGTGGTTATCATAGGGAAGATGAACCTAGGTGGATGATTTAGGTGAACTATTATTGCTTGAACCAGTGATGAGAGTAGAAGCTGGAGCAGCTGCTGTTGGTGGTGTTTTAATGAAGCTGCAGTGAATTTGTGCAAGTATGATGCAAAGAAGAATGATGCAGCGACACTGGATTCATTGGGGGTTACTGTGTTGCACTACAGGGAATGAGAAGAATTGAGCTGCAGAAATGGTAAATGGAGTTGCAAGAGAGCCATCATGGCTGGGAATGAAGTGCAGGAAGGCACAACCATCATGGCTGAAGCGCAATCATTGTGCTTGAGTGAATAAGGCAAATGCAAGATTGCAAATGGCCTAGACCGAGTCGGATCACCGGATCGATATTGACTCGCAGTGACTCAGTGAGCTTGACCGAGTTGGATCGTTGACCGGTGACCGTGTGGACTTTGCCGGTCACCTGATCTACTTTCAGGTGCCGGATTCCGTCCGATTTCCGGCCAAAACCCAGTTTTTCGGCGAGCATTTTTGGGACAGATTTTCTACACGGGTTTCTCTCACTTGTGGGCTTGGTGGACTTCTATCTAATGGACTTTGAAGACTAAACCTAATTTTGGAACAAGAAGAGCTATAAAAAGGAAGTTTTCTACAACTTTTGGGAGAGGACGTATTATTCTTGGAGCTTTGGAGAGAACTACTACTAGGGTTTGCTTTCCGTTATTTTTCATCTTCTTTATTAATGATTATGATTATGATGAACTCCATTAATATGAGTAACTAAATACAATTATTGGTTATGGGATAAAGTTGATTTCTTCAAGCATGTTATTTGATTCTATGAATTAGTTTTGTCTCAATTCTATCGTTTATGATTCATTATTTTTGTTATCAAATGATTTGAATCCTAGTTTGGTTGAGTCCGGAATCAATTAGATTTATTTTCATCTCTATAGATATATTAGAGTTTTCAATACGTAAAAGTTGTTATCTCTGATTTCTAGTAGCATCTTGTGGTTAATACTTGTAGTGATACATCTTTTTAATCGCATATGAATCATAACCTTTGTTAAAACGAATTAGTGCTTTTACACGTTTGTTTGCATTGAATAGTCTTATTTCACAGAACTTATTGCTCTTGGGGAGTTAAACCTAATTGTGCTTTTACACTTTAGGTTGCTTTTTAATTAGAATTCACAATAGCATCTTTTAATGTTGTTTGTGATAAAATCAGGAAATAAACGGGATACTCTTGCGATCAAGATATCCTAGGACTTTTGATAATTGCGAGATTAAATTACCAATTCTAGTCATTGATGAAAAATACATGTTTGTGAATTATATTATCCCGTGACCAATATCTTCTCCTTATTGATTATTTCATTTATTTGCTTTGCCTTGCTTTATTTTATTTATTGCTTTGTTAAAACAACTAAAATCCCCCTTTGGTTACCTTAGAAACTGAAAATTGCATAACAACAATCGCCTCTCTGTGGATACGAACTCTTTCTTACCACGTACTTCATTCATATTTAGTAGAGTGAGAAAGTGAAATTATTTTTGCTCGGCTGACAACCGACCAAGCGGAGCATAAAAAAACAAAAATATGAAGGAATCATAATTAATGTAAAGAATCTCTAATTTATACATGGGGATCAAAAATGATTTCTAGTTTAAGCTTTACAGAGATGATAACTCACTGGAAAACGATTATTGATTCTAGATAACAGTCTTAACTACTGTAACCTAAAATGGTTTTTTTTTTTTTTTTTAATCTTTAATCTTTTGATCTAGAATCAATAAAATCATTTGATGTTGCAGTAATTAATCTAGAATCGATAACCGTTTTCTAGTGAGTTATCACTAACGGCGGCAGATCCTCCGCACCAGAAATTCTCTGTGCCTCTGCGCCAACGAGTAATAATCTGCCACATGTAACTAGTTTTAATAGTCCATCCAACTACATTTAACATCGTCAAATTTTAAAGTTTATCTTTGTTTCGGTACAAATCTTGGATTTTGGATTTGTTTGTTTGCGTAGATTAGTAGTTCGAAACTTTAAATGATAAATTGAGATTATAAGTTTTCTTTTTCAGGTTTTGATATAATTGAAATTATAACTTTCTTCCATTTGGAAAAAGCCTAATTAAAATTGGATAATCATCATAGATTAACTTTAAATTTTCTCTCAAAAATAAATAAATTCGTATCTAACTTCTCAAAAGAAAAAAAAAATCTGATCTAACTTTAAATCTTGACTTTGATTAAGTTTAAGCTTCAAATCAGGGAGATAAACAGATCAGTCATCCGAAAAAAAATTGTCTCGTTGTTGATCAATTGATTGTTTGAATTTGCTTCCATGACCAATTGACAATCATCGTCACATTAAACGATTTTTCTTCTCAAGAAGGCCGAGCGTATACCTTGAAGATATCTGGTCCTTTCACTCTATCAGAAGATTCAAAGCTATTTTTTTTTTTTAATTTCATTATAAGATGTTTTAAGTGGTACAAGGTATTATTCGCTGATGTTTTAAGTGGTACAAGGTAACATGATGGATGGAAAAAGCTAAAACAAAATCACACGTAGCGGGCTATTATTCGCTGGCACAGAGGCACAGGGAATTTCTGGTACATAGGATCCGCAACCATCACTAACCTAAAATGGTTTAATGGCCCAAGGACCTAATGCTCAGAATGGAGCCCTTTAGCCTTATTACATTTCCCCTTTTATAAAATTAACCCTTTAAGTCAAAAATAAAAATAAAAATTACATCATACATGTGTGATGATTTTTTTTTGTTCTCTTTACAAAGGAGAGAGATTTTTATTTTATTTTTGATAAATAACTCAACCTGGTTGATAGTAAAATTAGGTTATAAAGGGTTTCAATACTTGAGAAACATAATGGATAACCATACCATAGTACAACACCAACTATTCTAACGAGAGAAGAGGTGATAGATTTTCAGATATCATCTAGTACACACGCCGATATTCATCGGCACTTTCCATGATTTTGCTTATCCAGATTCCAGAGTCCAGACTTTCCTTGTACAGATTCTCATAATACAAAAAATAATGGGCATCCGGATACTATCTTTCCTATTCATATTTTGTCTTCTGCATTTATTCATCATGGATTATTCTTCTTCACAATCTTTTTTTTTGTAAGTTAAATTCATAGCAAAAAAAACTAACTTAGGGAGTTAGTAACCCTTACATCCAAACGAGTAGAGCCATCTATTACCGGGTTTATTACCCTAGCATTAGATTTATCTACTTCTAAAGCAAGCCGAATACAAGAAGGCGGTACTGCATTCCAGTCGAAAGCAGTTCTGAAGCTTCTAGCTTCTTTAGCCAAAGTATCTGCGACATTTTTTGCAGTCCTAGGAATAAAAAAGAAACCATTAAAATCATTACAATAGGAAATTTCATTTTTCACTTCATCCATTATAAATTTGTTTTTCCAAGAGATTTGAGATTGTTCTCCATTTAGATATTCAACAAGATTTTTGCAGTCGCCTTCCACACTGAAATTGGACAAGTTGTTGGCTCTTGCCCATTTGGCTGCTTGTAAATAACCTAGCGCCCAAAGCTTCTTGAGTTGATTCTTTTAGATTGGTCATGCTCTTCCTTGAGTAAATTGTCCTGCATCATTTCTAAAGATTATAGCAAAGCCTGCTGGAATATTACAAGAAATCAATGCAGCATCCACATTCAGTTTATTGTGAGATGGTTCTGGAAGTGTCCATATATTGTTACTATTGTTTCCTCCTAATAGATCTGTCCTTGTTGAGGTGTAATCCTCTTTGTGCCAATAAGCTAAATGTCTTTGTATCTCTAAAGCTACTTGTTGATGAGTTTGTTGTTGGTTATCAAAAGCTCTATTACATCCTTCCTTCCATATGAACCACATTTTAGTCATTATTATTTCTATAAGTAACCGAGGGTTTTCTTTTTCAAACCTGTCCTTAAAGTCACTAAGGAAAGTTGTATTTCTATTAAATTGTATATCTACAGGATATGGCTCAGTGGCCCAAACCGCTTTAGCAATCTTGCAGTGATAGAAAAGATGTTATATCGTTTCATGTTCATTGCATCCAAACAAGCAGAGGAGATATCTTTAATACTTTAAATTAGTTTCAATTAGCTTTTTCAGCTCCAAAATTATCTAAATTACATAACAAAATCAAAATTTTGAATTTTCGAGAAGAACTTACGGTTGCAATTTTGCTCGTGACTAACCGTAACTCTTTAGTTCTGATTCGTGAGTTATCGAATACAAATGCTTGGTTAAATTTGGGGAAAGATCAATCGTAAACCCGATTCACGGTTAGTAACTAATGAATAGAAACTAATCAGTAACTAATCGGTTGGTAAGTCATCTTAACTTTTTGAACCGTACATAAACTATTTGATAAGTTGTTAACATTCGGGATGATTTCACGGTTGGTAAGTTTAATTGAGTTTCAATCAGTAATTTCAATTACGGTTGATAAATATGATGCAAATAAAGCGTGAATCGAACAAATTCCAAAACTAAGAACTTACGGTTGGTATTTGAGTTTAAACCAATAGTAACATCAACCCAATCTCGATTCTGATTTCGTATTTGAGTTATTACTTGCAGTGATAGAAAAGATGTTATATCGTTTCATGTTCATTGCATCCAAACAAGCAGAGGAGATATCTTTAAACCTAGATAGTTTTGCATATCTCCTCTTCACAATATAATGCATTATATTCTTGAATCTTGATATGCACATCCTACTAGCGCGCGGGACCTATTTAACATGTGTAATTCCTCTACACCTCTACTCCACTCATGGTGATCACACAACCATCTGTATCTGTATATATAAATGAACTACTCGTGGCAGTATCTGTTTACCTTTATGTATTTAAATGCAGTCTGGCTAAGAAACTTGTGAGCTGTGGCAACCTTTTATGAATATTTAATACAAATTGGCCAAGAGACCCACGAAATATGACTACAAAATAAGTGTCGTGACGGATGGACATCACCTCACCATGGCATTAACAACAACAAGATAACCCTTTCAAATCAAAAAGATAAACAATGCAGACCACCGTGATGGTGGTGGGTTCCCCATTATTTAATTGAAAGAGGAGAACTCAAACCATAAATGGTACTCACAAAACAACGAAAATGAATCATTGAAGTGCAATAAGCTCGACTTACATCAGATGTGAGGAGGGAATCTTGATGAGATCTCTAAACCATTTCACAAATACATTGGCTGGCAATTCAACAACGACAACAAGTCTCCACAAGTACTTGAATTTTTTTCATATATATACGAGTCTACCACCAAATGATGAAGAAGAAACTTGTACTTGTTAAAGGTTAAAAGCAGAGGAAGAATTTTGTTTTCAACCAAAATGTATAAGATGGTCCGTCTCATAGTACTCTCATGTTTTTTGGCGGTGACAAATACAAGAGTATTTGTTTATCATGTTAGTGTACCTTCGTTCGCGTGTTAGATGTGGGAGATAGGGCCTTGCACTGTCATCTTCATTTTCTTCTTTTCATATTGTAATGCAACTTACTTTTCAGATTTTTCTTTGTTTTACCACCGGCATGCTGGATTTTTCTTACGAGCAAGGGTTATGGGGTTGAGAGTCTCTTTCAAAATGAAAGAGTCGATCAAATTTGATCAAATTATGTCCTATTATGGGTAGAGGGAAACCCTCTTTCACCCCAAGTTCAATCAGCTTCTCTTTCAATTGAAGGAGTGAGTGAAAGTCCTCACTATAAGTCAAACAGTTTGCCTTATGAAACTAAAATGGAAAAAAAGGCAAACAGTTGCCTTGTGAAACCAAAATGAAAAAAAAAACGGCAAACAGTTTGCCTTATGTAACTAAAATGAAAAAAAGGCAAACAGTTTGCCTTTTGCCTTATGAAACTAATAACAACAAATAAAGACAAATAATTTGCCTTTATGAAACTAAATGAAAAAATAAAAGGCAAACAGTTTGCCTTATGAAACTAATTTTAAAAAAAAAAAAAAAAAAAGGAAAACCATTTGCCTAATAGTCCATTATCCCTTTATCCCATTGTAACTACAGAAAATCCATAGTTACACCCACTTACTAATTTGAACAACACAAATTATAAATCACACAACTAAGTGTAATCGAAACTTGAATTTTTATTTAGTAAAATGATTTTAAGGTACAGACCACTCAAGATCACTCACTAGACCCCTAAATCACCCCTCTTAGCATTCGCTCTTCCTCTCACCAAAGATGTTCCAACCCCCATTACAATGGACCAAGTCCTCTATTTATAACGAAAAATACATAATGGGTTACAACTCATTTTACTTCGCTAGGAATCACGTAATTTTCATGACCTTGCTTTTTACTTCGCCAGGTCCATTTTCAATAAAGTTTTCATACCTTTTCGCCTTAAAGATCGGTTATTGTCGGGGACAGCTGTCCCATTTGTTGCGCATCAATCCATACTTCGGATCTTTTACTTCGTTAACTTTATCTTTTCTTGCGTAACAATCCACACTCCGGACCTCTTACTTCGTTAATTATTACTTCGCAGCTTCTAATATTCGTTAAAGTAATTCTGACACTTGATTTGACTCTTCACTGACACTTCCCTGGGAATTAGTGAATAATATCTTGTTTGAAGATTCACTTCGTTGCCTCGTTCATTCTAATTCGGACACGTGGCGAGCAGATTTTCTGTACCTACATTTTGCCTTTTCTCCTTCCATTCGCGGGGATCAAGAATGGAAAGAGAACTTCTCATTAAATTCGTAACCACCATGTACCCGGTTTTCTCACCGCTTTGTCTCCCACGTTTCTCTATAACCGTCAATAGCCGGTTCCTTTTTCCGTGTAACCGTTTCTCCCGGTCATGCCTTGGTCCACTATAAATAGCTCCCCTTTTCTTTTTTACTTTACCCTTTTCTGAACTTCATCTTCTTCTTCTCCGGCGACATCATTCTCTAGAGAGTATTCCTTTACCTACTTCTGTTTTGATTTTCCCTTCTTCCTTTGGTTCTTACAGCAATGGCTCCTAAAAAATTCCCCCCTCCTACTACTTCCAAAACCCTTGAAGATTTTCAAGCGGATTTCATAAAGAAGGGTTTAACCTTGACGCCGACGGTGGATTCCGCCGTCTCTCCTCCGGTCATAGCCACAAAGTTCATGGAGTTGAACTACAGGTGGATTCAGGCTGAAACACGGAGTCCTACTAGAATGATTACTACGCTGGGTCAGCTCCGTGCCGGGCTAGTTTTCCCTTTGTATGATTCCGATAACCCACTGTTCTGCGAGATTTTGGTTAGAATTAGTAGGGGCGTCTATCAGTGGAGTGGTAATTCAATCCGTATTGCAAACGAGTTTGTGATACGCTCTAGAGGTGGTAAGTCTCAGATTCCGCTGGCTGCGAAGGACTTCGACCCAGCAGACTACAATCTTGATTCTTTCTTGGAGAACTATGCCGACCGAACCCAATCTCGGAGAAAATACCAAGAATGAGGTATTTCCCTGGTCCGAAAATCCATGAAGGATCCATCCAAAGTCCTTCTTCTTGATGTTGAGCCAATTAGTACCTCGACGGATGCTCCAAAGGGCCCTTCCATTCGTCTGACTAACGATGAAGATTGGATGATATTTTCAGTGATTGTTGAAGGCCCCCTAGTCCGGGGTTTAGACAATAATGGGAAGGCTCGAACTGGTCCCCTCTCCGAGCATATTCATCTCGCTGCTTATGAGCCTGGACGACTTCGCTGGAAAGAAATGCCCAACGAGGTAGATTCTTTGATCCTCTGCTTTATCCATCTTTGTGTTTTAGTCCTTTAATTTTTTTTCATTATGTTGCAGTATGCTTTTCCTCCTCCTGGCTTGATCAAGGATCGATCGACTAAGAAGTCATCTAATGGATCCCCTATTTGTGATCAGGTATTTTTCTTTATCTCGCTTCAGTCACGTTATTCTTCTACATTTTAAAACTTCAGCGGCTAATTACCGCATTTCATAGGAGGATGACTTCGTGGAGCCTCAAGCCAATGTTCCTTCACGAACTTTTAAAAAGCGTGGTCATCAAGAGAGTCTTTCTGTTTCTGCCAAGGTATCCCGCTATTCCTCCTACTCCGCGTCCATATATCTCGCCTCATTGACTTCGCCCTCATATGCCTATTTGTGTTGACTTTATATTTTCTAGGATGTTTTGCCTCAATATCCTCCTGCCAACGACCCTCATAAGCGACGTAGGGGTATGTACATGGATGCCTTAACTCGCATCCATTCTTCAAAGAAGCATTCTGAATCATCTGTTCTGCCTCCGCCCAAAAGCAAACCTACTAAAGTCCCGGAAAAATCCATTCCTTCTCAGGTTCCGAAGCCTGCTATGCCGACTCCTGTTATTGCTATGGGTGACTCCTCCGTAAAGTCATCTATCAGTCCTACTGATGGGTATCAAGGGAAAGAGAGGAAGGTCTTCGAAGTGGAAGATCCAGCTTATGCGCCCGATATGAATTTTCTGAGGAATGCTCTCCTTCTGACTCGTGACGCTCCCTCTGTCAGATCTGATGCCACAAAGTCTTTGATATCTTTTTGCTCTGATACCTTCATGGCTGA
Organism: Papaver bracteatum; assembly: GCA_023529315.1. Lineage (NCBI taxonomy): Eukaryota > Viridiplantae > Streptophyta > Magnoliopsida > Ranunculales > Papaveraceae > Papaver > Papaver bracteatum. The sequence continues at coordinate 108,069 of JAJJWX010001508.1, forward strand.
GGATCAACCCTTTATTCTGAATGCTTCACTGAACCTTTCCACCAATCAGCATGCTGCCATTATGGCACTGGTGAGTATTATCGATCTTGACTTCATTGTTTGTTCCCGTTCTTTTCTAACCTTTTCGACCTCGCAGGAATTCAATCGTCATATGGCCCAACTCGTGGAGACTAGAGTTGCCTGTGAGAATTTAGAGAAATCCAAAGCTCGAATTCAGAAGCTCAAGAATGATCTTGCTGACGAGAGGGATCGCTCAGCAAAGAAGGATCAAATGATCTCAGAGCTCAGTAGTAAGTTCAGCCCCTTCTCTATTTTTCATTCTGTTTTGGTCTTGTTTTTACTATTTTTTTATTATTGTCAAGCCCGTTCCACGAAGTGTTATTTGGATTATCTCGAAGCCAAGGCATCTGCCGAAGATTTTCAAGATGAACAGGCGAATCTGCTATCTCAAATTAACTGTTACTTGACCGAGAGTGAAATCTTAAGTGAAAAATTGACAACGTCGTATTCTCTGTCCGAGCGTCTAGCTAATGAATCTGCTAGTAACAAGGAGCTGAATTCTCATCTTCATGAGGAGAACGAAAGTTTGAGGATTGAGTTACAACGAGTTAATAATATTCTTACAACTTCGCGGAATCTCCACTCTTCGTCCATAGCCCTCAATAAGCGGTTGAAGGCAGATAAAGAAAGGATAATTAAGAGGAGGGACAGGTCTGAAGCCGATTTATGCAAGCTTAGGAATGATATTCATGACCTAGATGCAGAGAATAAGAAGCTGAAAATTGAGAACAGGACTTTGAAAGATGAGAATACTAGGTTAAACGATGAGATGACTTCTGTGTTATCTCGCCTAGAAAGGTTTCAGGGCAAGAAAACAGCCCATGCTTCCCTTGTGAAGAAGAAGCCCGTTATTCCTCCGAGAGGTGGTAAACTTGTTATTAGGTCTCCTGGTGATGAGAATCCCGTGTCTAATCCTGGTGAAGATGTGGATAGATCATCTCTTGAACTCCACAACTTCCTTGAATCAGAAATATCAAGACTTGACCACTTAAATCTCGACATTCAGAAAACTTTAGGTTCTATTATCTCGCATAGAGAAGGTAGTCCTAGGAGTTTGGTAGGCTTAGAAAGATACCTACTACTATGTATAAACTGCAAGTGCACAGTGTCGACAAGCAACACATGGCAAGCACAGGTCGAACCACAGAGACTTGGAGAGTGTAGAAGTTGATTCTAAATCCTTACTTAGAACTGATTCAGAGAGTAACCAAAAGGGGTTTGAATTTGTCGATACGACGAGATATTGGCAAAAGACTTAAACAGAAAGTAATTTGAATTAAAATATACAATTAAATCAAGGTGTAGATACTGAGAATATGGATACTAGGGTATTCAAATCCACCACTAACCTATGATATGCATTCAACTTGTAATATTATTCTTGTCCTTACAGCAGATTCAAGTCTACCATATATCTAAGGTGTTTCTCCAATGGATAATTTAATCACAACTAAAGTATTTCTCCAAAGCATTAACTGTCTAATTAAAGCACAACTAATCTGAGGATCAATATTTGGTTAAGCATGAGTTTAAAGATAATCAACATAGAGATATTCTAACTACAATGGATACATGGCATACATTGTGAGAGCAAGATGTTGACAAACTTGGATTAAATTATATCTTTAAACAGTTCTAAACTTTCAAGAACAATATACAAGATATGAATACATAACAATAATTTACGGCTTCATTTAAACCCTAGCAAATGAAATTAGAACATGAACAACATTACAACAAAACTGAATTTAAGAAACTAACATGAACAAGCTATTCTTGGATGGTTTTTCAACACAACAACCCTCTCTATTTATACACAAAAATTCTCTCAACACTTGGATTCGAATTTGGCAATCATCCACTCAACAAAACATGTTTTCTTTAATTGATGGATAAAATGGAATATATTTGGTGGTGGGAAACAAATTGGGAGTGATTGAGTGAGAGAATGGGGGTGAGGTGGATGTTTTGGAAAGAATCCAATGGGGGTGAGGTGGAAACGGATTTGGGTCTTGGATCATGGGTAGTTTAATCCCATGTATTGTAAACAGGTTTCCACTGATGCAAGAGGGGGTTGCAACGCTTCCAACTTTCTTCTCTTTTGTCTTCTCAATTCTTCCAAGCTTTATTTAGTACTTAAAAACACAAAATTAATTAATACAAATATTTATTCTTGAAAATGGTAAAAATGCAGAATTTGGGATAATATATGACTTTAAAGCGCGAAAGATGAGTTAAGTGCCAATGAAAAGGTGTATGAATATGCAATATTTGGCACTCATCAGAGTTATTGTTATACTTTGTATCTCACTCTGTTAGTTTTATTTCTTACATCGCTGTCATTTCCGCAGAATCTGAGGAGAGTTGGAAGAATCAAGTCCTGTACCTATCTCGTCAAAGGGATGATCTTGCTAAGGAGGTGTCCAATCTGAAGGAAAGTCTTGCGTTTCTGAACGAAGATTATGATAAGATGGAAAAGGACGCCAAGAGGGTTGCGAAGTTAACTCGCAAGAATTCCCAGGAGGAGAAGGTGAAATTCCTCATTGAGTCTTGCGGTTCTCATGGCCTTGCCTTTCCTTCCATGGATCTCAAAATCTTCTCCGATGATGAGCCTCCTGTTGAAGTCGATAATGAGGATGAGGATACAGAGACTAATGAGGATGTTGAGGATCCCAAGAGAAAAGTCCCTCGAGGTATGGAGGGTAACAGTGGAGATGGTGCTGGCGGTGGTGATGCTGGAATTCAAGGATCTGGAAGTGGTTATGTTGAGGGGGAAGCTAACAAACCTTGATTTTTTGTTTCGATGACAGTTTAACCTTTAGTCCTTCATTTCTTTAATATTTTATCTGGGCGCTCCCAAGCTTGGGGGGGCATAACATTCATCTTATTCTTATTTCTTGCCTTAACATTTCTCTTGCCTTAAGATATCAGCTTTGTTTCCTTTCTCTTTTGACTCAACTCGTTCATTTATCCGCACTTAATACGGTTAACATATCTACTTCGCATATTCAATTGCAGCTTCTTTTGCCTTTACTTCGCTGAATTTTGCAACTTCGTAAAATAATAAGATATTCAAATAGATATTTCAATTTATAACCTATAGATCAATTATGATTTGGTATATTGGTTTCCAACAAGTATATACTTGCGAAGAAAATAATTAAAGAATAATAAATTAGAAAAAGTGTATACTTGCCTCTTATTCTTTGGATATTTTCGGAGTATATCCAAATGTTGGGTATAAGCTGCCATTTATTGTTTGTGTGAAGTAACAGATGCGAGATGAATGCTCAAAAGAATAATAAATTTGAAAAAGTATATACTTGCCTCTTATTCTTTTGTGGATTCATGTAGCATACCTTTTGTTATAAACCTTTGTGTTTTTATTCTCCTTGCCTTGATTATTTGTTGTTTGTGCCTCAGATTCTTCTTTACGTTCCTTTTAGTTCTTATTTCGCCTGTAGTTGTACCTCGTGCCTTCTTATGGCTTGTTCCTACATTATCAGCGTTCTCATCATATTGTAATTTAGTTAATACAGATATTTTGTTATGCAATACTCTAATTGCAAGTTTTTTGCATTCGGTGAGGAGTTTTCAAATCTTCATGATTCTTTATCATCACTTTTTGCAATGCCAGGAGAGGGTCTTAGCGGACCCCGCTCTCCTACCTGTTTGCCTCTTGTCTTCTTCATGTTTTATTTTATATTTTGGGGTATTATTTTGTCTCCTAGTTAAGGTCTTATTCTGCCCCACCCCGTTGTTAAGGGCTTTGCGATGAAGTCTCAGACGCTCTTTACTCTTACGAAGTAAATATCCATCAACCTCGCCTTAACTCGCTCATTTGTATTATTGTACAATAATATCATAGGCATATCTATTCCCATGAATACCAGCCCCGTAACATTGCTATCTTTTTTGGTCACTCAGCTCCCTAAAGGAGGGTGTCGTCCCTTCCCCCTGAGTACCCCCTTGATTTCGGGCTTAGGTATCAGTTATTTCGTGACTTCTTATCCCTTTGCCGATATGGCTCTTGGTTACGAAGTCACACCCTAGGTGAGGTGGTTTTGGGACCGAGTGGAAGAATCACGCCAGGACATCTTCTATATCCACTGGCTCTTTCTTACACCCCTTACCGAGTGGTTACCCAATTGGGCCCCTCGACGGATGTGTCTTATTTTTGCCACTATTTGATGTTACTGAGATTGTCTCTGACGTGCGTTAGGTCTTACTTTTGCCTCTTGCACTTTCTGCGAACTAGGTTGCACGCCACGAGGTCTCAGCCTCCCTAAGTAGAGGTTTTATAATCTCCCTGGAGATTTTTTATTTTTCATGTATTCTTTTTTATTTCGTGGGTCTTATGCAGCCTCCTAATGAGGCCTTACTTGCCTGCTTTGAGGTCTTATTTCACCCGAAGTATATTGTTTTGTTTTTCATCCAAATTTTCATTTGGTGTTCTGTTTCGTTATGCTCGTGCTTCATGTTTTGCTCGATAAGTATTTTATTTCATTTCCTTGCTGAGTTACAAACTTGCTTCTTCATTTTGTATTACATGTCTTTACGTGCATAACTGATGGCTAAGGATAATAATTCTTTATGTAGACTGGATTCCAGGGATGGTCCAGCCTGCGACCTTGTTTTTCTATCTCGTCGTATATGATATTTCCTTCATCATCTGTCTTGTTGCCATGACAATCAAAGATTTCATAAGCTCCATTTCCTACCACTCTTTTTACGATGAATGGCCCTTCCCAAGTAGGTTCCAGCTTTCCTACATGTCCTTTCTGATATGGCGGTATTTCCCGCAAGACTAACTCGCCCGGAACAAAGCTCATTTCTTTCACTTTTTTATTATATTCGCGAGATAGCCTTCGGTGATAGTTTGTCATGTGTTATAGTGCAGTTTCCCTATTTTCTTCCAAATCATCCAACTTCGCCAGAATCATGTTCGAGTTCAGACCTTTCTTCCATGCCTCCTGCTTAGTTGTGGGAATCATTATCTCGGTGGGTAAGATTGCTTCTACTCCATATGTCAAACAAAAGGGAAACATCCATGTTGCCTCTCGCCTCGTTGTTCTGTACGACCATAATACTTTTGGGACTTCTTCGCACTAGTCATGCAGGTGCCCTTCTAATTTCTTTTTCAGAGTTGATGCTATTATTTTATTGGTCGCTTTTGCTTGTCCATTACTCTGCGGATATAGCGGAGTTGACTTTCCAGATTGTATCTTGAATGTGTTGAATAACATGCTAACATTCTCGCCTTCGAACTACTTCCTATTATCGGAGATGATCTGTAGTGGGATCCAAAATCTGCAAATTATGTTCTCAAGGATGAAGTCATGTACATCGTCATCTCGCGTATTCTTCAGTGGTTTTGCCTCAACCCACTTCGTGAAATAATCAGTTGCCACTATCAGGTATTTTCACTGCTGACTTCCCGTGAAAAATGGTCCCACAATATCCACTCCCCACATGGAAAACGACCATACACTCAATATCGAGTCCAGGTTCATTGATGGTGCATGTATGCGCTTCCCAAATCTCTGGCACGCTTCACACCTCATCGAGATGTTCTTTGTATCTTTATGCATGTGTGGCCAAAAATACCCATGCATCTTGGTTTTGTGGGCCAAAGACCTCGTGCCGCTGTGATTTCCGGCATCACCATAATTGACAACCTTCATGATTTGTATTCTTTCTTCTTGTGATAAGCACCGCAGCAACGGGCCTAGAAATGACCTTCTATATAAAATTCCTTCTCGTAGCTCATAATTTGTGGACTTCCCCTTGATTTTGTGTGCCTCGAATCTGTCACGAGGTAAATCCCCTTTCGCTAGATATTTGTAAATTGGAGCTCGCCAGTCATCTTCACTTAATTCGATAGTTACGACCTCGTTTACGATCACGAAGACTTCTTCACCTTCTAATTCGTTCGTTACTGATGGCTGCATTAATCTTTCAATTCGGATGTGCTTTTCCGAAGGGTCTTCGATCATTGATGCTATGAAAGCCAGGGCGTCAGCATGTCTGTTATTATCTCTACTCACCTGCCTCCAAATTATACTTGGTATTTTCTTTGAATATTCTTTGATGAGTTGTAAGTATCGGTTCATCACAACATCATTTGCCTGATATCCGCCTTCTATTTGTCTGACCACCAGTGGCGAGTCACTGGTTATTCTTACCTCTTCCAACTTTATTTCGATGGCTAATCTTAGTGCTTGTATGACTGCCTTGTATTATCTTTCATTGTTAGTTGCTTTATACTCTAATCGGAAGCAGAACACTGTTCTTGCTCCTGCTGGCGAAGTAAAAACAATTCCCATTCCTCCTCCTGCACTATTGGATGATCCATCCACAAATATTTCCCACCTTCTCAGATGATTTTCTTTTAGCAAGTCCATGGGATCTGGGCGATCTTCGTCTATGTCTAGCATTTCCTCCACTCCTTCATCTTCTCCTATGGAAAACTCGGCCAGGATTCTGCAACTATGTGTGACTTCGTATTTTAGTCTGAATTGGTCAATTCGGGTATTCCATATTTCAACCTGCCAAACTCTCTTCGTGTTCTTCAAAGTCGATTCTATTGGGATCCTAGTTAGAACCTTAATCTTACGAGTCTGGAAATAAGTTCTTAACTTTTATGACGAGTATACCAATGATAGTATCAGCTTTTCGATCTTTGGATAATTCTTTTCCGCTGCATTGAGAGTCTCACTGACATAAAATATCGGCTTTTCAGCGCCTTTATCTGTCCGAAGTAATACTGAACTTATTACATTCGGTGTAGTCACGAGGTAAATCAACAATTCTTCGTCCGGTTCGGGTTTCTGGAGGATTAACAAGTTGATGAGGTGTTCTTTTATATTTTGCAATGCTTGCTCACACTCCTGCGTCCATGCAAACTTGGCTCCCTTCTTCAAGGTATCGAAGAAAGGCTTGCACTTGTCCAAAGATCTAGAGATAAATCTCCCCAATGATGTTAACTGTCCATTTATCTTTTGTACATCTTTAACTGTTGCCGGTGATGACATGTCCAGTATGGCTTGAACCTTGGTTGGATCTACTTCAACCCCTTTTTCAGACACGATGTGCCCCAAGAACTTCGCTGACTCTACTCCAAATATACACTTCGCAGGATTTATTTTCATCTTGTATGCTCTCATTTGTTCAAAAATTTCTTTCTGATCTTCCACATGATCTCCTGACTCCTTAGTTTTTACCAACATGTCGTCAACGTATACTTCTAACTTGGTGTGAACCCATTTGGCAAATATCTTTTCAACCATCCGTTGGTACGTTTCCCCTGCATTCTTCAATCCGAAAGGAATTCTCGTATAATAATACAATCCTCTTGGGGCGAACAAAGCCGTATGCTCCTGATCTTCTTCAGCGAGTGGTATTTGATTGTAACCTGAATATCCATCCATCAATGTTAATCATTTGTACCCTGAAGCTGACTCCACCATCTGAGGTATGTTGGGTAATGGGAAACTATCTTTTGGCGAGGAAGTGTTCAAATCGCTGAAGTCTATACATATCCTTATCCCTTTAGTCTTCTTCGGTACTATCACCATATTCACAATCCAGGTTGGGTACTTCGCATGTCTTATTATTCCCGAGTCCAGCATCTTCTGCAGTTCATGCTCTATTTGCTCGTGGTAGGCAGTGGCTATTTTACGAATTCGTTGTCTTATCGGCTGGATTGTCGGGTTAAGATCTAATCTGTGGCATGCAACTTGCGGATCTTTTCCCGGTATCTCGTTCATATTCCACGCGAAGATATCAAGATAATCTCTTAGCAGTGCTATCAACCTTACTTCTTCGTCCGCTTCCATTGTCGTTCCAATCTTTACCAATTTTGCCTCTTCTTTATTACCCAAATTTATTTCCTTCGTGGGTTCTACTGCAGCAAAGTTCATTACCGGTTCCCCAAGTGGAGATGGCTTTTTTAATTGTAGTACTGGTTTATCTTTTTATTCAGGGATTTCACTTGGTATAGCCCATCCTTCTTTTTCTTTGATCATGTATATCATCAATTCTTCTTCCTTTTTCGCTTCTAGCACCTTTTTACTCTGCTCCTTCTTTCTCTTCAGCCTTCCTTCGTAGTTATGGACATCTTTCTCGTTGTAATCTTTTGCGTCTTTCTGATCTCCTTTTATTTCTCCAATTCCACTTGGCATAGGGAATTGAACGGCTTGGTGATACGTCGACGCTATTCCTTTTATCCCATGTATCCATGGTCGTCCGATCAGAGCATTATAGGGAGATTATACATCCGCCACACATATTGTTACCTCGGTTTCCTGCGAAGATCTTCATAACTAACTCGCCCCTGGGTTTAGATGCAACTCCGTTGAACTCATATATATTGTATGTCGATGGCACCAGGTATGAATCTTTATAACCCATGGTTTTGAATATATGATAAAAAAAAAGAATGTCTACTGAACTTCCTGTGTCCACCAAGATTCTGTCTATCGCCCATATTTTCTTCCTCTCCGTTGAATCATTTTCCCACTTCGTATGTTCTCCGAAGTTTAAAGTTATTACCAATGGATCTGTATGCGAAGCCCCTCCGTCCGATGCATCTGTTGCGTAGAAGGTAATTTCTCTTTTTTGCCACTCTTCCAATGTCTCCTTCTTTGCGATGCTAAATATTTTGTTTCCTTCGAAATCTCTTTTGTGCACTCTTTTTAGTACATTATCGTGGAAATCTCGAACGTTCTTTGCAGAATGAATTATAGAATTGCAGTCCAGCCTCTAGGTTCCTATACTGATTTCAATTCTATATACAGGTGCTTGATTCTGATCATTCTTACGAGGCAGTGGTGGTGGCGGTAATGGTCCGTTATTTGCCAAAAAATGCTTGAGCTTTCCCTTTTCGATTAGGCGAAGTATCATTCGTCGTATATTCCTGCACTCATTCGTGCGATGACCATGAAAACGGTGATACTTGCAAAAGTCTCCGCTTCTTGCGCTTGGTAATGTCTCTATCCCGAAATTAGGTGGTGGAGGAATTTCTTTAGTTAAAACAACGGCTTCCCATATCTTTTCTACCGAGGTATTAAGATCTGGTAGTGCTACATCTTCAAAAGGTGTCCTCTTTTCCCCATATCGATGGCTTGGATTATATCTTCGCTGATTCCGCGAGTTTTCTCCCCGCGAATCAGAATTCCTTTGCCACGAATCAATATATCTTGGATGTTGATCAATCCACTCTTGATCTCCACTAGACAATGCTACCAACTTTACTGGGATTGTGGTTAAGGGTTCAGCTTCTATGTACAACATGCTATCATTAACTGTATTTGCTACCCTTGGTAAAAGTCGCGAACTCCCCTCCTTGGGCTGGACTGGCATAATCTCGCTGACCTCCCTCTGTTTTTCTTCTAGCGTTGCGTACTCCTCCTGATACTCCCTGAGCTCGTTCATTGTTATTGTATTTCGGATTATGAATATTTGATTGTGCAAGAGATCCATCGGGATTAGAGCATTCACAAATGCTAGGATGAAATTCCTCTCGTCTACTTTTCCTGCAAGTTCGCTGCATATCGTCCTCCATCTCGTTATCAAACTTCGCAAACTCTCCCATGACTTTTTCCTTAGGTTAAATAGAGTCTCTATTCCCGGCCTCAGCGCGTTATTGCTCATGTAAGTCGTTAAGAATACCCTTTGTAAGTCCTTCAATGACGAAATCGACCCTTCAGCTAGCCCATCAAACCACTTCGAAGCTTCTCCGGTTAAACTCGCTAGGAAATATTTGCATAACACAGCTTCGTACTTCGCCCATTGCATCAAGGATAGAGTGTACTGCTTCAAATGTTGTACTGTGCTGCCCGTTCCATCGAATACACTCCCGAAGGTTGGAAACGAGCATTTTTCTGGAATTCTTGCCTCCGGTATTTCGTGTGAAAATGGGGATTTTCCTGCCTCGATTATGGCCTCCGCCAGTTGTACTCGTCCTCCTCTCCTCGAGTTGGTAAGTAATGACCTCATGTCCTGTAATTCGTTCATCACCGCTTGATTGATATCATCCTTTCCGTCATCTCGCATATGCCTCCTCCTCCTTCTTTCTCGTCTATCATCTTCTTCCCTCCTCTCTTATTCTCGTCTCCTCCTCCCTTCTTCGCGTCTCCTTTCTTCCTCTTCTTCATATCTTAGCCATTCTTCCTCTCGTTGTCTCTGTTCCTCTCGGAATCTTTTTTCTTCCAGCATTCTCTCCTCTTCTCGAAGTCTTTGTTCTTCACGAGGTCTTTCCTCCTCGCGTATTCTTTCTTCTTCGAAACGCCGCCTTTGATCTTCCCATCTAGTTTCTTCGAGTGCTCTCCTTAATCTCCTTTCTTCGCTACCTTCTCTTTTGTGTCTCCTCCTTCGTTCTCTTCTGTCATCTCTTTGTTCCTCCTCCGGTATTCCTTCCATTTGGTGTACATTTCCGCCTGTACCTATTTCACCTCGCAGATCATGAACGATTCTTTCTTCGTTGAGTTGATGATTTTGTTGCATCAGAATTTTGTTCTGCCTCATGATTATAGTTCTTTGCTCCGTCAAAGCTCTCTCTCTTTCTCTCTCCTGACGCATAACCCCCTGATCTGTTCTAACGTCATGTTTTCCTCATTAATGTTCTCTTCTCCGTTTCCTTGTATAGGATCTTCTTCCACCTCCGTTTCGGTGTTAGCGGTATGGATCGATCCTTCTTGATAACGATCTTCATCTCCCCGTTGAGGTGCACCTTGTCTTTCTCCTCTGTTTGACGTCTCACCTCTCTCCATTCTTTCCCCTTTTCTCTCCGCGAGACGTAAACTCCTCCTTGATGCAATGATACGCTGTGCTCGTTCCGGTACTCTTGCCATAAACAGCCTCCGATATTAGTTTCTATTCTCCGACACCCTTTTCTTTTTTGTTAAATTATTTTCGACCAGATCTAACTTGTTTACTTCTAAGATGACCAGATCTAACCTGTTTCACTCTCAGGACAATAGATCTAAGATCTGTTCTTTTCCTCTCAACACTTATACAATTTATAAGATTTAAACTTTTAAGTTTATGGAAGAACAACTCACCAAACGATTTTTGATGTAAAACTTTGAAGATGATTACAACTTTCTTAAACTATCCCAAGTGAGAGTACATTCTCAACATGAGATCCCTATTTCTGGGAGCCAAAATGTAACTACAGAAAATCCATAGTTACACCCACTTACTAATTTGAACAATAAAAATTATAAATCACACAGCGAAGTGTAATCGAAACTTGAATTTTTATTTATTAAAATGATTTTAAGGTACAGACCACTCAAGATCACTCACTAGAACCCTAAATCACCCCTATTAGCATTCGCTCTTCCTCTCACCAAAGATGTTCCAACCCCCCATTACAATGGACCAAGTCCTCTATTTATAACGAAAGATACATAATGGGTTACAGCTCATTTTACTTCGATAGGAATCACGTAATTCTCATGACCTTGCTTTTTTACTTCGCCAGGTCCATTTTCAATAAAGCTTTTCCTACATTTTCGCCTTAAAGATTGGTTATTGTCGGGGACAACTGTCCCATTTCTTGCGAAGCAATCCATACTTCGGATCTTCTACTTCGTTAACTTCATCTTTTCTTGCGTAACAATCCACACTTCGGACCTCTTACTTCGTTAATTATTACTTCGAAGCTTCTAATATTCGTTAAAGTAATTCTGACACTTGATTTGACTCTTCATCGACACTTCCCTGGGAATTAGTGAATAATATCTTGTTTGAAGATTCACTTCGTTGCCTCGTTCATTCTAATTCAGACACGTGGCGAGCAGATTTTCTGTACCTACACCCATGGTGAATTTTATAGTCTTTCAGCTAGACTCTCTTTCATTTTGAAAGGGATAGATTGTTTTAGAGTCTATTCCATAGCCCTTGCTCTTAGGGGGGAAAATGGCCAGTGTGGACTATGATGAGTCTATTTAGCACGGAAAAGAAACCATGGAAGTCTCACATTCGAGAAGTTCATCAAGCAAGCTAGAACCTTGATTGTTTCGAACTGACTCGACGTCTGATTCATATATCAAGTTTTGTATTTCCTTTATTGTCTAACTCAATGTTTGACTCGTTGAGCATATCCAGCTGAACTCAAAATTTTCAAAAAAAGTTATCTTGTGTTACCAAGCTCAGTATTAAATACTACCTCCACTTCAACAAAAAATAGTCTGGTTTCATGTATAAATTACGAATTTTGTTAACTTATATTCGCGTATACATGTTAAGGTTTAATTAAGAATTACACATAAAACTAGCTTAGTATTTGAAATGGAGGGAGTAAAAAGCACTAAGATCTAAGTTTCAAAAATAGTTATTTTACACACACAAGAATTTTTATTATTTTTTATTGAAGCAAGAAATAGTTATGGTTCTCTTGTAGGATTTGTCGTCGTAATAACAAATTTATACACAGAATCGCCAAGTCTTTTTCTGAAAATCGACGTGGCTGGTTATATCCTGCAAGTGCATCTATTCCAAAGCAAAAATCTTGTGACGAGAAGAGAGGAATCCAAAACAAAAAACTTGTGACAAGGCTTTGCTGCCAAACCACTAGCGTCGCTTTGGACATCTAATCTATTTATCCACTTTGTACCACGTTTTTTCTGTGGCCACTCGCAAAATGCAAAAACCAGTCACAAAGGTTACCTAATCTCTTGTCATTATCACTGGAAAGATAAATAGATTCCAACTCTACTTTTTTCAACTAGAATCCGACTTGCTTTAGTCCAGGAAAAATAACATGAACCACATCCATCCATTTTCAGAATTTTGGACTCGTCCTATTATCCTTTTGTAAAGAAACATAGATTATGGTTAAAAGCCATGGCAGTACATGCTGAAAAAACTAACGTAAGAAAATAGGAATTATTATATACGCTTACCTGTATTAAGTTAAATTGAATCTGATAACACTAAATTGTTACCAAGTGTTATCGGATGAAAATGCTCCGATCACAGACGTAAGACAAAATATAAGCGTAGAGTGAAAAATAAAAAATATAAGGAAAAAAAAAAGAGACAGTGGAGACCTGACTTGAGACTAAATTTTTAAAAACAAAAAAAGAATGTGTCCTTCACTTCTTCTCTTGTTTACATCTCAACTTCTTGTTTGTAAATCTCCTTCATCTAATCTTTCAATCTTGGCCTTCACCATATTCCATGACTGTTCTTTGTTGCTCCTGTTGTTTAGAAAAGAGGATGCACCAGGATTTACAGCACCACCATTGGAGCCTTGGCTATTGCTGCTTTCAAGGGGCATCTTGCTCATGTTGGTACTGTAAGGTGCTACAGTAATCACCCTGCAGCAAATAATAGATGAAGTTGACATCAAAAAGGAGGAACAGTTTATCATGTCATATTAGAACTGTTTTAATGTTTTTTGTTGTGTTACAAATTAACCAGGATAATATATTTTAACCAGATCCCATTAGCTCGAAGTAAGGGCAATTTTTTTTTTTTTTGCAGAGTTAGGCTTTTGTGAAAATTCCGCAAGCTTGGTGTGACATATATTGCAGCCACCAGTTTAAATAAGCATATGTCCGTAAATATACAGTTCCAAGTCAGGCAACTCTCCAACCAGCAAATGCAATTCTGAATATACAAAGAAACCCTTGAGTAGGAGGTTGGTTACCTATCTTTGCGCTTCTCCAGAAACCGGGCCAATGACGCTTTACGAGCCTGAGGCACAGCTGCAGAGAGAAACAATTTTTGCTATGATCACTATGGTTGTTGAGCCTAAGAGAACTAAAGGAAACAGATAATCCTGGTGAACAATTTAGAGTACTCGATCAAACACTGTATAAAATAGCACAAGGTACAATACCTGCAGGTCTTAAATTTCCAGCAGATCCATCTGAAGATGATGCTTTAGAAGGTTCTGCCTGGCTTATCGGAGTCGCCATAGTTACTACGGATTTGGCAGCCATCAATTCGTCGGCGCCACTACATCCACTTATAGACTGAGAACCGGGTTGTGAGGTAACAGATAGAGGGCTTGATAGACCTGAACAAGGTGGTGTTGAATGAGAATGGTTCCCTCGGAAAACATCAGCTGGTGTTGAATGGGAATGGTTCCCTCGAAAAACATCAGCGCCCTTGGGGGTTGGAGGCTGCGATTGAGCTCTGGGAGTTGCTACATTAGGATTCGTCGAAGTCCCATTTCCAGCCAAGAACATAATAGCTTGAGCCTGAGTAGAGAAAAAAATCTCAACTAATCAAACCACTAAACATCAACAGGGGAGAGCAGGCAAGAGTTCGAGAAAGCAAGTTACCTTCTCAGGAGACACATCATCATACACATTCACTGAACCCCCATAGAAGATGGTCAACTGCGCAGGTGCAGCAGCAGGCCTAGACATGTTCCTACATAAGAAAACAATTTCAGTTCACCATTCCAAACATTTATACTGCACAACCATGTTGACCTTTGAAGATAATCCATGGGTTGATTTTGTTTTAATTGAGACTCTGCCCATGTCTCAGTATAGTACATGTACATATCATGTCAATGTTGATCATTTCATAAGACGTAAGCACACTAAACATCCCCCAACTGATTCTGCGGAGCAGGTAACATGGTGTAGAAGTAACATGTCGGATCCTAACCCTATTTGAGATCCTATTGAAGTTTTTATCTAGTATACCTCTGATCAGGGGCACCGGCGATGGAAACAGCAGTGACATGATGCGGAGACATAACTGGAATTCCTCCTAGGGGTTGTTGCTTAAGATTTGAAGTAGCCAAAGGATGCCCAGCTGTTGAAACTTGGCTCTTGAAGTAAGGATTGCTCATAGCAACTGCAATCGCGTGATTAGAAACAGAAAATGTTCTAATTTCATTAGAACGATGAGTTGAATACGGATCAACATGTTGTGATGGATATGATGTTACTGCATAATGGTTGCTCCCTTGTCTATCGAGGTTAAAGTTTTTCTGAAAAGTAGATAAAAAATGAAACTAAAGATGAGTTGATATAATTAAGAATCTACCTTCTATAAAGGTCTACTAGAATTAACACATGCAAGATCCACCGAAGTGATTGAAACATACCTGTACTGCGTTAGCATAAGCTTTTTGGTTTACATCAAAAGCATCTGAAGTTGACATAGGCATAAAAGTAGATGATCCAAGGGGATCATTAACCATTTTTTGGGGCCTCTCTTCTTGAGTATTTCTGAAGTTCGTGAACTGAGGCAAGGTAGGTGAACCATTGTTGGCGAAGGGCCACTGCATAGGAGATCCTCTCATGAATACTGCAAAGTCAAAGGAGTAAAAACATTCATCAGTTTCAAATGTCTTACAAATCTTCTATTCACATCACTAATTCGAACAAAACCAATAGCATCAAATTATCATCAGACAATCACTCAAAACTTCAATCAAATCAACAGCAAGATCGGTTTTGTTAAATCTCGAGAACCAAAACAAATGAAACAAATTAAAATACTAACCTTGTTATTAACTAAGACGAATTACCCAACCCAAACTCAAATTTTGGAACTAAGAATGAAACTCAATGTAAGTACTCTTCTTCATATCTAAAGATGAACTCAAGTGAAAGTCTAAAACAACTTTTAAAACCTAAATAATAAAGAGAGAGCTACTGCTATTCAACTTCCTTCATGGAAGGGACAAATTATATAACTTAAAGTAATTCTGTATCTGTCATATACAACCATCCAAGTGGGGAGTAAGTACTATACTTATTTAAGTAATTAGCACAATTCAGACTCAAGAACACAAATAGTAATATTAAATCACGAGATTTTGATTCTTGAGCAATTAATGAACAGAGTTTATGTATAATTAATGCGTTTCTCCTCTGAGCAAAGTTTACTTAACCATTTAAAATAACACACATTCATTAAAGAAAAACTCCAAGCACATGTTTAATAAAGTATTAGCTCCACAAAAATACAATACTGTATCAAGATTCCCCTTTAACTCATCATCATGTGGCCTAATGCTTTGGGTAGAAGATAAAATAAGCTAACTCAAAAATATATAAACAAATAATCATTAGAAAGTAAAATTTTCAAGATAATAGTAGAAATTATTAGCTCAAAATAATTAGACAAAAAAAAAAATTCAAAAAAAAAAAAGTCTTTGAAGGGAAGAAAATAAGTTCTGAAATAAACCCAGAGACTTAAAATCTCTTAAAACCAAACCCTAAACAGCCTTAACTCTAGTCTAGGTCTAGCATTTTGGAAAAAAAACAACAGGCGGCATACTGTATCAACAAGCTGATTCAGATACTTCAACTGACAAAAACACTACAAAAATCAATTAGTGTTTCAGTTTACAGGGCCAGGCCTGTCAAAAAAAAAAAAAAAACAAACAAACAGCTGAGTTTCAGCTTCAAGAACCGGAAAAACGGAGGAGAAAAAAACAGTAAGAATCAAAATACTCAGATTGTTAAGAACAAATCAAAGCAAACAGAGCTCCAAAAGCTAAATTCCAGAAACAGAGACGGAGAACAAAGGAGATTAAACAAAAAAAATTACCATTACTATTATTATCTTTAGCATCATCATCCGCAATTGTGATTGTCTCCTTGGACTTCATACCTAAAAAATCCCTCTCCATTTCTTAAAAAAAAACCACCGTGCGAGTATCTACAGCTTCAGATTTAGATCCTACAATACAATTTCCTTCAAGAAAATTAACAGAATTTGAAAAAGATTTAGAGAAATTTTTGTTTTTCCTTATTTTTCTCTATTTCTGTCTGAACTCAAACTGGATACCGCCGTACTGAACAGAGACCTTATTTGGTTTTTTTTTGTTTGAGTGACGATCACTAAAATTAAATCGTGACCGTTTATATTACGAATCAATGAGTTTACCGGTTAAAGCGGTTGATTGTCCGGTCACTAACCACGTGCGTGACTAATTAACTTTTTCTGCACCTAACGAGGACACGTTGTATAATTGCTGACACATTTACCTCGTTACGTGTGTTGCACCGATTAATCGCCGGGTAAAACTGTTGTTTCTCGTTGAAAATCTTATCTGTTTATATTTTATGTGGAATTATTATATAACCAGGTCCTTTTCAAGTAATTGTACCTCCCAATGCGTGCTATCACATTTTTCATTTTATTTAAATTATTTTCTTTGAGTTGTCTTACACTAAATATATTTAATTAAGAAAAATGGTCATCGTGCGGTCCACTCCTCACAGCATGCGAAAAAATCTGGGGATCCACTTCCACTGCTGAAGTTTACAAGAAGGATTTGGTTTAAAATCACCTCACCTCAACCCTTCCACGATGTTTATTTTCGTCTAGTGATATGCTGCGAATACAGTTTGGATGAAGATACTGTTAGATGTGATATGATTGCCAAATCTTTTAATTGATTTCGCGATCAAATAATCAAATTATAGTGAAGTGGAAAATTTTAGAGATGGCTAAATCAACTTCTTTAGTTAAATTTTTTTCTAAAGAATTTCGGCACTGGGATGGAACTAAATCATAAACTCTATGCATCAAGATTCTCGTTGCTTCCGATTTATTTTACACACAAGAACAAAAGGAAAAAAAAAACGACAAATATAGGGTTATTCAAAACTAAACCGAAAACTCTCTACCATAAAAAATACATAAAAATGTGTAATTTTAAGTGTAAAAAAGATAAACATGTAGCGGACTGGACGAGTAAAAACGTCAGGACTTAAAAATTATAGATATAATTTTGGTTTGGGAAGCATTTCAGGTTACATTATGCTTTTCAAGGTGGAGAAAAATGGAGGTGAAGTAGGGTGAAACTCACTATGAGTAGGGATAAAAACACCCTAACAAAATAAGAAACTGATTTTTTGCAAAATTCACCTGTAGTGTCAAAAACAAGTTGCTTGCAATTTTTTATTTTTCCTTAATTTCATACGGACCGCCGAGGTTCTATCTTGGTTTGGTAAAACCCTAATCGCAAAAAAAAAAAAAAAAAAAAAATCAGCTCCTCACACGTAAATCTTATTGATGCTCGATAAGATTTTTGTACATTACATACTTGAACTAGTGTTTGAGTAAGTAAAGAGGAAATTATGGTTTTTTCTGTTCCTATAGTGGGAGCTAATTTGGTCAAATTTACAACACTTTCCTTTAATTCCATAACACCTTACTCTAAGGACATTGTTCATGTGAATAATGGAGTAACTCAGTCACTCAAAGATAACTCTCACCTTGAGAAAAAAGTACCACAAAGGCACAAACCCTAAAAACTTGATTTTTCTTCTGCTCAGATCAGCTTCATGGGAGGCGGTCTAAGCAGATCATCCTCTCTGATAACTTCTCTTCCTGCTTACCTTCTATTTTAATCTATTTTTAAGCTTATTTGATTTTAGTTACTTGCTTATCTTCTTTTCAGTTCTAGATCTAGGTTGTATCTCTGGTATTCAGATGTTTTGTTTTTGTTTTGATTGTTGTTTAATCTTTTCTAGCAAGTTCTACCTGTTGATTATGTGTTATCAGCAAAGGGTGTGTGGTCTTGTTTCTCTCCAAAAGATCTTCTTCAACTGATGGAGACACCATCAACACCAAGAAGAGTGAAGCTAGCAACATCTTCAACGTCTTCATCAATGATAACATCAACAACCCCATGTACACCTTCATCAACGACATCTATAATGGCTACTAATACTATCATGTCGACTTGGACCGACTTAGACCGATTACGATTAACTCTAACAGATCTAGAAGACCTGTTTTACTATGAGACTTGTGTTAATTTGAAGACCCGTGTTATTTTAGGTTAGCTGATTTATGAAGAAAAAAAAGAAGACTTATGCTACTTTGAAGACCGGTGTTATTTTAAGTTAGATTACTTTAGATTTGGTTACTTTGATTTACGAAAAAAGATGAAAACCTATGGTTGGATCTTCCAAAGATCCCATTGTGTTGGAAGGTAGCGATGCAATTCTATTTTACATAAACGTTTTGGCCAATTGAAGTGGATTTATCCTCTTGGAATTATGATTTAGTTGTGATGATTGTTTTTTTTTTTTTTTTTGAAGCATGTTGTGATGATTGTAATGGTAGGAATGTTGGTCAAGAATTGGAGAGAACATTTGTCATTGATAATTCTATTTTGAATTTTATGAAACTCAGTAACAATTCCGATCTTAAATTGGCTCTGTCAAGTAATGTATGTATGAGGCTTGTCTCTTTTATGAAATAAAAAAGAAAGAAAAACTCAACTAAGCAAAAATTTACTCCCTAAAGCAGTTTTTTTTTATTTTTTGTTATTATTTTTATTTTTAGAACAAATCGATTTATATTAAAAAAATTCTCTATGAAAATAACTGTCTTTATTACAAAATTCACGTAAGTTTGATTTAGTTTTCTGTGTAGAAAAAGATACTAGGTGGAAAAAGTATTGGTTTACTGAAACCACTTGGCAAAACAAGCCAACAACTAAGGCAGTATCATTCCTCACGTTCTTGATGCCCAATGAGCAAATTATTGCCGTATCAACTATCAAGGCGAAACAAATTTTAAAATCAAAGTTTAGACTTTTAACACAAAAAAATATAAAACGTGTATTACTTTATAGCTCAAATTTCGCGTCCAAGTGGACCAACTCCATTACATAAATGGACCACTTAATTCCGATCTAAGAAGAAATTAGGGCATCGTATAACAGGACCACAGATATTTACTTTTTAAGAAACATCATGTCGTTTTCAAATTAAGGTAATATCCGACATGTTTAAGATAATTGTTTGTAGGGTTCTCTAATTTAAAGGATGAAAATGACTCCAGATCTATGTTAATAAAATATAGGTTCCGTCGAAGTTACATTACAGCTCTGCCAGTTGAGATACTAAACTGTAATACCAGCTTTGTTTGCTAGTTTTTTTTTTTTTTTGAAATGAAAATGTTATATTAAAAGAAAAGCCAGCCGAACTCGACGATCGCCAAAACGGCTCGATTACATAAAAATAATAGTTTCCCAGTTATGCAATATTTGCACACTGTCAACGAATTTAAAAGTATCTTTCTCACAGCTCCACAAAATCAAAGTTTGTTTGATGTGCATAATTATCTCATAAATCGACTTATTCCTACCCCCAACTTTGTTTGCTAGTTGACAGGTTCTGCTATTGGATTGGTAAATAATTGAGTGATTAGAGAACACGCCTTCAAAACCGACTAAATTATATATGCCCGATTAAAGATTTTTTTTTTTTATGGTGGATTCTACGTGAAAACCAATAAAATTTTCAGAAACCGAACTCTATTAGATTTCGTTTCGAAAGAGTCATTAGTGTAAGTATAGTTAGCTGGTTGACAATGACTATAATTAGGAATCAACTCAATTATCGTAATATAGACCCACCACTTCCATTACCGGAACAACGTTTTAATTAAGTTGATTATCTGTTAATCAAAACCTAAATCACTTAGTACAACATACATCGTTTTCTTTCTTTAAAGAAAATCCATTTGCTAGTTAACCGAAAGAAGGGGTAGAGAAACGACCGACATCTAAAATCCAACAGGGATTTAAAACATCTGAAAGGAAGTTCTAATTGGCTCTTGTTAACTTGTATACCCGTATACATGTTAAGGTTCATTAAAATAACAATTTATTGCATTGGAAATAAGAATATTTTGTTTTATTGCATTGAAAACAATAATTCTTTGCATTGAGAACAAAAATTGTTGTTTTTAGTGTAAAAAAAAACAATTTCTAGTAGAATAAGATAAAAAAACACAATTTTCAAAGAAATAAAATAATTTTTTATTAAACTTTAACATGTATACGGGTATACAAGTTAACAAAACAAGCTTAGTAAAGGGGCTTCATGAAATGGTAGAGGGGCGTCAAGTGTGATAGCAATGTCCCTCTTATTGGTTAGGGGGTGTCCTATAGGGGTGTAGATTGACTAGATTACCCTTTCACCTTAAATTAACCAAAATCAAATCAATTTTTTTTAATTAACCAAAATCAAATCAGTTTTTTTTTTTCATCTTCTTCTTCATCTTCTCTTCTCCTCCATCAACCCTAACCTCCATTAAAACCGAAAATGTCATCGTCTTCGATTAATCGGCGATTTGAAAAATGTTTGGAAAAACCCAGTTAGGGTTTAGTTTATCGTGTTGGATTTAAGTTAATTTTGTATCAAAAATTAGGGTTTTGAATGAAAATTGAAATTGAAATTTCTGTGTTTATGCTAGTTACGGTTGGTAATAACTCAAATACGAACCGTAATTGTTGATTGGGTTGATGTTACGGTTGGTTTAAACTCAAATACCAACCGTAAGTTCTTAGTTTTGAGAATATGTTCAGTTACGGTTTGAAACTCAATTAAACTAACCAACCGTAAATTATCCTGAATGTTAACAACTTATCAAATAGTTATGTACGGTTCAAAAGTTAAGATGACTTACCAACCGTAGGTTAGTTACTGATTGGTTTTTATTCATTAGTTACCAACCGTAGGTTAGTTACTGGTTGGTTTCTATTCATTAATTACCAACCGTAGGTTAATTTCGATTGGTAACGAGCTCCATTCCAACCGTATGTTCTTCCTCAAATTTTGGATTTTCCCAAAATTGAACCGATTCTGGTTGGTAATTGATACATTAAATCAGTAATATATAGTTACTGGTTGGTAACGAGCTCAATTCCAACCGTATGTTCTTCTGAAATTTTAAAAAATTTGATTTGTTACGTACTTTTGAAGTATATCTAGTCATTTTCAATGCTGGGTTTTTCACTTTGTTGGTTAATTTCTTCAATTGGTTGAGGTTGACCTTCACAAATATCACAAAAGTTTCTTTTTTCTTCTCTAATTTTTTTTTATAACCTATTTTAGAGTTATGAATCATATGATAAGTGAAAATTAATTATCAACATTAATTTTGATTATCAACACTAATCTTGATTATCATTACTAATCTTGATTATCAACAATAAGGGTTAATTAGTCATTTTCAGATTTTATTTGATAAAAAACACTTGAAAATTAATTGTAATGACCTTTTTATCTTATTAGGGTGCCGCCCCTCTACCATTATGTGACGCCCTTTACCAAGCTTCTACCAAAAGCCGTTTTAATTAGATTCAAAACTGCATTTCCAAACAGTTCTACACCTATAATGTTGCCCAATTGGAAAGCTGGATTTTTCCCCGCCTACTTGTACGTAAAACTTTAGACTGGTGCGAGTATTTATAAATACACGAGGAAGTTGCGTGCAAGTCGCCCACGCCGACCAACGGTACAGTGATTTTTTTTTGGACATGATGAATTCGAAAATATCAATAGCATTATCAAGTCGTGGGTCTCGTGACACAGAAACAAAAATTAAAGCTACCTGTACTGTGCACATGCATTCCTCAATAAGGCCTTGTTGCAGTATAGTATCGTACTACCATTTTAGGTAAGAGTAAGACATTCCACTATTGCCAGTTGATTGTCTACAAAGATTGATGGAGAGGTTTTGTTGGAAATTCAAACCCAAGTTGGTTGAATTTTCTGTCCCACCACCAATGTTCAACACATGTTACAAAAGATTCATCATAAATTATCAAGAAATCCAATTGTGTGTGTGTCCCATCAAACATCAATCTAGCTAGCTAGAGATTGCAATTATTTATTATTCTTTTCCTGTATCTTTAGAATTAGTTGGCACATCCTTTTCGACTTAAGTGACTAGTAGTAAGTTTGGGGGGATTTACTACTTACTGCTACGCCCTTTCAATTTCTAGCCATACAGTGGCTCATCCCAAGTCACTGTTCATTTGTACTATGATTGTTCCCTATGTTCCTTTGGAAAACAATAGGCGCATGCAGGGAATATGAAATTTTTATTCGAAGGCCTTGAAAGCAAAAGTAATTGGAGTAGGAAAAAAGCGGAATAGGACCACAAGAAGGGGTCCGACGGAAGTACATTTTTTTCCTTCGTAATGAGTCCCCGAATTCCGATTAAAAGATAACTAAAGTGGTAACTATGTTTAGATCCAAATTCGAGTTACTGTACTGGTCTGCTGTAAAACATGTACATATCGCATTGATTGCTCATTTGATGAAAATTCAGACCCATATTTAAGCAACGTAAAGAAATTCAGCTTTTAGACTGCTGCAAAAACAAGTTTATTTATTCTCTTGATAACCAAAAATACTAACATGCCGACATACTAGACATTGTAAAAAAACTATTCAAGGGAGCGATGCTACCGGGAAAAATCCCGTGACTCACAATCCGGAAGACCCACCACAGAGAATTACAGGGGTGTTGTTTAAATCATATGGGTCCCACATGCTTGTGAGTTACTGTAATCTCTTGGGATTTTGATCTCCGATAGATATATCATTTTTGTATTCAAGGTGGCTGAAAGTCATGGGACGATTAGGGACATTGCCGATCTGCATTTGTATCGGATAAGTATATTCAGATCCGCATTCGATATATATCCAATTTGAAGAAGTTGACGTCCATATTTGTTCCGCAAAAGTTAATGTATTCAGTAATTATCCCAAATACTACCTTTTACATTAGTAATACATAATTTTTGGGCTGACCGACCGAAGGGAGGGAGTCCCTTTTATGGCCATTTTTTTGTAAAATGTAGACTAACACAAATGTTTAATTTGATAAAAAGATTGGAATTTCGTGTTAGTCTTTGGGACATGAAAAACCTAAAATGTCATCCATTTTAGTCTAATTATTGTAACTCCTTGTAGATCCTATTTTTCAGGAGTATAATTGGCAACCAAACTTTAATATAACATATTTAAAAATCCGTGCCTTGGAATTTTACAAATTTTATGTCATTAGAAAGGATTTTAAAAAATTTACACAACGAGTACAAACAACAATATAAAATTTAATGTTTTTACGAAAATTTAATGATGACTTTTAAAATTTAATGCATAGCCATTATGCAAAGCACCACAATGAATACATAACACATGGGGTAAATTGATGCAAACCACCACAAAAGATGCATAGAAAATGGGAAAAAATTATGTAAACTACCATAAATTTGATGCATATCAATTTTAACCTTATGACACCATCACGCATAATGGTGTTTCGTTTTTCTTCGATCGACCCTCCCACTGTGAAAGCGGTGATCTAGTTTTATTTGTCTTTAATCATTTTCTATGTTCCTGATTCTATCTATGATCATAACACCAAATTAATTTTGGTGAATTGGTCGTTCCTTCGTTTTATTTTAATCAAAATTATCAGCACGTATCATAAGTAAGATACATCTTAACTTATAATAATAGTTTTCTATATACGTACTTATGTTAACGGATATCGGCCGGATAACTATCCAATAGGATAAAGATAATTCCGTATTCAAATCCGATAAGAAAAATATTCGATACGATATCCGTATCCTATATTCAACATCGAGGTTTTTGATATGGTTACAGAAAAATGTCAGATATTCGGTTATCCATTAACAGGGGGATCTGTTTCACCATGGTGGATAGTGGTCAATAACTTTCACAACCAATAGATATTTCTCTCCCATAATCATGCTTTTTGGTGTCGGAAAGCTTTTTCTTTTTTTTGGAGGATTTATTCCGAAGGGTTCTTATCAAAGTGTTTTGTCACTGAAAAGCTCCATTCATGAAGAAATTGTGACTGTGAGTAGTTGTCCTTGTATTTTGGCCTTCCTTTGGGTATTGGAATTTTACTCTACCTGCGTAAACCTTTTAGGCAATATGCATGTGTAATGGTTGGTTTATAAACGTGATTAGACGTTGCACTCAATGGACATGGTTGGTTTATAAACCTAAACAAGGAACACTTCTCATCTAAAGTTCATATGTCCAAACATAAACTTCCCACACAAGTACTCAATATTCAGTTGGTCCTACTAAAATTATGCAAAACTTTGACAAACTGCCTCAGCCCCACGATGTTGGTTCTCTACGTAACGTAAACTCATTTCCATATTATCTTTCTCATCATGAAGAAAAGAAAGGTTACACATAAAAGTTGGAAACATATGGGAAAAAGAAAGATTTCTGCGTGTTTCTTTCGTTGATAAAATTTTTAGGCGAATGTCAGCCTATATCTTAGCGTTTCATATAGACATGTTGATCAAATGGAAAATGGTTTATTTGTTCAAATAATTTTAAAACATGGTTCAAATGGACGAGTAAAAATTAGTATGGGTGAAATGGACATCAAAAAAATAACAAAGATAAAACTTGATGCATCCTAATGTAAATTAAAAATAAGAAAAAGTATTTGAAAATGGGTAGGATGATACTGTTTATATCCTCACTATTTTTTATATTCTTGTCCATTTAAACAATATTAAAATCTAATTGTCCTTTTCGCCCAGGAATTATTGATTTTGATCTTTTTAACCAATTTTGTGTTGCTCAAACGAGTTTTCAAAGCGGGTTGGTACTATGCACGCTTATTAACCCTGATCTTTTTTTATCAAATATGCACGATAAAAATATATCTGGTGCTTGCGAATTTCGAA
Source organism: Papaver bracteatum (assembly GCA_023529315.1). Classification (NCBI taxonomy): domain Eukaryota; kingdom Viridiplantae; phylum Streptophyta; class Magnoliopsida; order Ranunculales; family Papaveraceae; genus Papaver; species Papaver bracteatum. Next base: position 133,618 of record JAJJWX010001508.1, read on the forward strand.
TTCAGGCCATCGGCATTATCAGCCTGACGTTACCATTTAACTACGGTGACATCGACACAATTTTAAGAATAGTAATTTGAGAACAGTGCCCCGTATGGAAAGCCAACAAATGATATTCTCTCCTCTCATTTCTTTGCTGGACTCACTGGTAAACCTTAGATTAATTAGTAGCATAACAATAGACTAAAAGATACCAAAGAGTTTGTGATGTAAAAGGGTGTGGTCAAGACTCAATAGACACTCTAAAAGCAAACTGCCTCTACAAGTTCTGCAACACGTGAAGCAAGCTTCGTTGGGAGGCATGATACAAAACAAATGTTAACAAAAATGATGGACCATTCTTATTATTTTATTTATGGAACGCCATGCTTTCAACTAAAATTAAGTCCATAAATTGACTAATCAAATTGATATTGTTTATACCTATACATCCGTTTGAGTATACACTTCACCCAATGTCATGGCACGAATAACAACAAAGAAGGAAAAAGGTAGCCGTGGATATACCATTGTTGTAGCTCGTGCTGGTTTATTTGGTTAGCCTTATAGAATTGGTATCTCCGGTTAATATTGGTATCCTTGGTTGTTATTTTTTTTTTTTTTTTTGGTATGGATGGAGCATCCCTGGTATCAACCGGGGGAAAATCACGATCGAAAATAGCCGCAAATGTGGTAACCTAGATGGCTAGACTGACTGAACTGATGGCCCATCAGGTATTCCAAACGGTAGTTTCTAAATTCCACTGATCGTTGATAAACTCGGGAACGTTGAAGAAACCGGCGATTAATTGATCAATCGGGAATCATATGGTACATATAGGTGTCAAGCGAGGAAAAGAAAACATTTGACGGTGCAAAATTTCCACGTTTCGATGAAAAAGAAAAGAAACGACCTGTCCCATGCGATGTGCCCACATGATAAGGACTATTTATTTGGATATAAAAATAAAACAAAACAAAACGAAAATGAATATATATATATATTATATACACATTATATAAGGGATATCCTCAAGGAAATCCTAACGTTTGGGTCAAACGTTATGGACGGGTATATTTTCAGTCAATGAACATTGACGGACTGGGTTGAATCGGTCAACCTAGTTGATACCAAAAATACATTTTAGCCCTCCAGTTAACTCAACCACACCCATATTATTAATTGGGTACTTGTGAAACAAATTCGCATAATATAAATTGGGTACTTGTTAACATTGTCGCATAATATTAATTGGGTACATCTTTAAAGAGGTCGTATATTATTAATTGGGTACCTGTAAAACAAATTCGCATAATTTAAATTGGGTACTTGTGTTACATGGTCGCATAAATTACAATGGTATCTTATTTTTCAGTGTACCATAATTAATCAATCTTGATTGTGAAACTACAAACTCAAGGATCTAAAGGTGCCTAGTAGTACTTCGAAGGATGTTCGATCGATTTTTTTTTCAGATCTAGTTTGTGAGATAACGACCTATAATTTCTGCTTTGATCTGATCCTTTTGAATTTTCAATTCCTATTTCTAACCAAGAATGAGCTTCTTCTGCCTTGCCTTGATATAAGTCAATGCGGTCTAAGAAATGTATAGTTGTACTTGTATGCTTTATCTGTTGATTCTATTCATCCTACAGAGCTAGAGAAATACAGTATGACCTACAAAAACTGGAACACTGAACTGAAGTAATACTTTTGTCACAAAACTGGAAGAGAAATCGAATTCAGATGACCGGAATATGATTAGTGTTCTTGTTCTATGCGAAGAAAGTTGAATATCTACATTGTGAAACAAATGAATTGAATATTTATTAAAAGGTTCATTTACATCTGAGTTCCTACACGAGTATATATAATCGGACAAACACAACTCTTTCACCGACACACTCGCGTGTTAACCACGCGCTTAATGGACTGAGCTCTCCGCTCTACCACACATACACATTCACTATATTACTCCCCCTTAATATCAAGGAATTTGTAAAAGACATCTTGAGAATGCACATTACAGGACTGAGCTCTCAGCTCTCTCTCAGACGTACACATTCACTCTACATAACAAGGGCTGAGCTCTCAGCAAAAATAGAAATTTCAAAGGCACTTGTACAGGTGGAACAAAAGTAGCAGCAGCACCAGAATAATCACCGTAGAACGTGAAAGAGTAGATAGTCATACCTGCAATGAATCTCGTATGAAATAATCGGAAGCTGATGCGAGGAAAAATGAGTAAGATGAGAGAAATGTTGATGTAGTGAGACTCTGAAAAGTATAAGAGACATCAGCATAATGAAATCAAAGACAAAGCTACAGTTGGAGCAGACAACTGAAAAAGCAAATAACACCAAAATCGCGCCAGATCGTAATGGCTATTGTTGAATCTGTAGAAGAAGCATACATATCCATACTCTCATATCCAGCAGAAGTATACAAAGTAGAGTGAGCCCAGTGAACGTAACAAGTCATCTTGTCCTGGATCAATGTGGTAAAAATCTATAACAAGCTTGCGGATTCCCAAGACCACTTCCGTAACTGCAACATTTGTTCGAGCACATGCAACTGGTCTACAGCTCTTAGTACACAACAAGATACTGAGCGTTTTAGTTCCAAATCGGAAAATAAAATATGAGTTTTGAAGATAATATCTAGATTTACAAACTTCGATTGAACCACCGTATTACTCCATAAAAACTACTTTAGTTAACAACAAATTTCTGCCCGTCAGAATTTTTCAGGAACGTTTCTCTGTTTTGTAAAATATAATAAAAATACTTTTACAACTCCAAAAACTCTGAAATTTTACGTGGGTGGCTATCAGAATGTCCACTACGTTGTGTCCAGGTACTATGGTAAATACATGTCCATGTACTATGGTAAATACCTCACTAAGGATACCATCATGGAAGCAATTGTTCCGGAAACGAAGGGAATTTTCCTTCGCAGACAGCAAAGTTAATATGGATAAGGAGATCAGAAATGATGTGGTTGGAGAAAAGTGAGTAAATACTGATCATACACTTTAAGCTAGCAATAACCTCCACTTGGTTCTATTTAAGGCTACTAGTGAATACTTTAGTGGAGCTAAAATATTTTATAGGAAAGTCTAGTAGAGAATATGTACATCTCCTTAATTTAACCTACCTATCTAATAAGGCTAATGCATTGGTCAATAAATCACCCCATATTATTAAAACTACTACAATATACTGAACTGGCTTCTTATATCTGCATCAGTGACAGGTTCAAAAGCTAAGGAAAACAGTTGGAGGTCTACCTTATAGTTCTCGTTTCATTTGTTGAGCTGCACCAGAGTTTGAGTTGAGTTATCCTTACATTAACCATGTCGTCTCCGCTAACTGAAGCGCCTATACCTAAGATAAATTATAATCAATATAAACTGCATGAAAGAACAACAATGGCTAGTCATGTGTGGTCATATCAGCTCATATCTTTCTGTATCTCTTAGAAATCATTTTTTTTTTCGCTTCTAGTTAAACAAGAAGAATAAACTTTTAGCATCATACTAAGGAGTAGATGTTACCTTATGTTTCTCATCGATAATTTTCTCTCTATCACTTCCGCTTTGTGTCTTACGTTTCTCCAATTCTTCTCTGCATCTTCAGCTCTTCCTTTTGATCATGTTGCATCTTTGTTGCACTATAATAATAATTCATATAATACCTACGAACATTTACTTATCACTTATAATTAATGAGCTTGTGTGTATGTTTAGATAGCTCATCAACTTAAAGAGATGAAATTTACGTGTTTTTATCTGATCAAATGAATTTGTCGTGACTACTTTTATATACACTTTGAACAAGTCGATCAACTTGCTCTTGAACCTTAGATAAATCATTATTTTATGCAACCATGCAATTCACAGTATCCTGATTATCTGTAGTATCCTGAAAAATAAGATACCCATTGTAATTTATGCAACCGTGTTAGAGAAGTACCCAATTTGTTTTATGAGACCGTTTTATAGAAAGATTCAACTTATTTTATGCAACCGGCTTACAGAGGTACCCAACTTATTTTATGCAAATTAAAAAAGTTACCCGATTTATTTTTAGGACCGTATGATAGACAATAGTGTTCCCTGTTTTACCTTTCAAAAACCATTTCAGTAGATCCGTCAAAGAAAGAAGTGAAAAAATTAAGTAACCTATCTACTTATATTACAGAAAAGCAAAAGGGCAGATGAACTGCCACCGTCATGCACTGTAAGGAACTGGTTTAAGGCCGAAAAAACTTAAATACGAAACAACTTCAGATACAACAATGACAAATGCGTTAACAATAAGAATGGAAAATAAAATCCTCTTTTACATATACATCATTAATTACCTTATGAGTCAGGGCTTATGCCATAGTCTTCTCGCGCTTGGATGCAACTTCTTGTCCTTTCAACAACTTAGCTTGAATTTCTTCCACAACATGACAAATGGCGTGTTCTGAGATATATAAACCATGGGAATTTCATAGACAACCGTCAGCATTAGAATACGAAGTTCTACATGACCTTACCAGCATATTAACAGTCTTACCTCTATTTCCTTTTGGAAAGAGCCTTGCTTGGGCAGTAGTCTTGCAGTATTATGAAGTGGTTGTGTAACTTGATAGAGTAGGAGAATCATTCACCTCAACCCATAAATTTAGTGTAGGGCACAAGGAAGCACAACTGTAAGATGAGTGACAACACCATTGAACTATGCATTAACAAAACAAAATGCATTAAAATTAGCAGAAATGAACTATTAATATGAAGACCCACTACTCAAAAACCTTAAATAAACAAAACCAACTGATCAAAAACCTTTTTAAGTTCCAAAACTAAGATCCCAGTTAAGGCACATGACAATTAGTTCATTGAAACATTTTATCAAACATGACAGTAGAGCAATCCATTTCTTTTGGCATAGACGATCAAATTCGTAATTGAGGAAATCTGAGGAATAAGAATACCTTGAACAATGAACAAAAATATCGAAGCAAGAGATTTGTTTTTTTGGGTTAGGATGATATTCGAAATTTTCGAATGAATTTAGCAAAATCTGAATTTACAAAGCTTATAACTTAGTGTTTTATTCTTTCTGAAAAATCTATTTTCTAACTGTGAACCGATCTAATGGCTATTTCGAACAATTTAAACTAGTGATTGGTTTGAACTGGTGAAACTGATCATTAATTTATCTCAAAATTTCTTTGATTTTCATGAAATTATGAAAAGAAAAAACCTTTCTCCTTTTCGTCGTCGTGATCGCAATAACATAACAGTATCAAGGCTTCTCCATTTAATACTTCTCCGTCAATTGCTGCTCCGTAGAGTATTTAACATCCTAGGGTACTTCTGAAGTTCTGATACGGAAATAAACATCTCTGCACTTTTACTACCCATTTCTCCTGACCCACGTATAAAACTTAACTATGGTTACCTACTAACTCTGCTGGAGGGGTAACTTTGGGAAAAAAAATTCAAACTTAACAAATATACACGGACAGACTCAGTTGTCCTTCTATTTGGGTTGAATGAAAAGATGGATGGATCGGTGAGAAAACCAAAACCTTAGGATTTTGGTGAGGAAAGCTCATTATATAAAGCCAACTCCCCTTACTGTAGGGGAGTGAAGCTGCAAAAAATGGACTGTTTTGCCCCTGTTTTTATTTATCATATATACATTGTAGACATATCTGTAAGGGCATAATAATAAATAAAACTAGAAATTCTTAGTATTACACATTTACCCCTGCCAATATATTTCAAATGTACACTTTTATATAAAAAAAGGGCGTTACAGTAAAATGGACAACCAAGATAAATTTAGATATGATATAGCACGTGCTTCGCACGTGCAGTGCGTTCTTGTGAAAATATAAAACAACTTTTTTCATAATTATTATACAAAATTTTTGGTTGGCAGCCTAGTAACAAACTGGGCCCCAACACCTTTCTGAATAGCAATGCCTAATTTATGAAAAATAAAATTACCAAAACCACTACTAGTGTCATTGCTAACTAAACAATTCTTCATACGCTTGAAAAAACACAAAGTATCCTCACCCAGTTCTCCTAGAATAGAAAAAGCTAAGATACCCAAACCATGTCCATGTGAAACACACTTGTCCAAATATTTAGTGTGTTTACGAGAGACAACATTATCTATAGCTTTCCCGGGGACAAAAGAGCGAATTACATCACCTGTGAAGGGCGAGACACCTGTGACATCCATACAAAAATCTTTTCCATTTTCCCAGTTAAGCACAAGAATATCAACAGGTTTCAAATCCTTGTCATCGTCCGTCAGAAAACCCAGAGAAACTTCCTTACCCACAGGTACACCATCTTTGTAATAAATGATTATTTTTTTTCGTTTATGAAAGGGAGAAGTCAGACTAGCTTGACCATCGGTGCTAAGATTTATCAGACCTGGGTTGTAGAATTTTTTAGGAACGCGCAATTGGGGGATAGTCAATCTAATTGGGGATATAGCTAAAGGACAAAAACGGTTTCCCAATAGCCATTCCGGGTCACCCCTTATCTATATAGTTGTTTAATACCTAATCTACCCCTCACTAATCCTGATTAGTGATTAATAATAATTAGTAAAATCATAAGATTTTTGATAAATGATTTGTGTGTATTATTATTTGTGTTTGGGTGAGTGAGGTGAGAGTAGAAGGAGGGAAAGAAAATTTGAGAGAGAACTTTTTTTGGGGAAAATGGAGGATGATTGTGAAGAGAGAATTGTTGATGCTGAATATTTAGCTCAACTACAACAAGGATCATATCCTCAATCTTCTGCTAATGACAACAACTCATAATTGCAAGTTTTTGTGGAACCAACACCCTTGAATGATGATTTTTACGAGCATGGAGAGTTATTTGAAGAGCCTACACAAGAAAGTAAACTTGCACAACATACAAGCATCCCCAACACACAGGTAAAGCTGCTTAGAGGTTGAAAATTTGTTTTTTTTTCTTTGAACCCGCCATTTTTTCATCTGAAAAACCTCTGTGAAAAGGCGGGGGTCTAACAACCACACCCAATATTTCGATTAACAATCTGTATGGACAACTCCAAGTTGTTTTATAGAGAATCAACTAGACTCAATCAATAGAAAATACTCAAAGAGTTATTATCTCAATCTCTCAATTTGATTTACTCAAGCAAATGTGATTCACGAGTCTAATCAAAGAGAGATAACTTGGATGGTACCAAAAACCAATATCCAAGTGTCAATCAATTTAAATCAACAACCAATAAGGTCGGATATTCTAATTGATTGAGCAACGGACAACCTATATTATTTCAGTTATATAACAAAATAATCGACGCGGGGAAGAATATTATTGAGGAATCACAAACGATGAGACGAAGTGTTTGTGACTACTTTTATATCTTGCCTATCAGAGATAGAAATTTCAAGCAAATTATTACAATTGTACTCGTACGATAGAATATGCAAGATCAGATCACACAACTATGATAAAAGTAGTATCGTTCTGGCTTCACAATCCCAATGAAGTCTTTAAGTCGTTAACCTGATTTTAGAAGAAGAAAACCAAAGGTTAAAGGAGAATCGACTCTATCTTAGCAAACTAGTATCACACAGAATGTGTGGGTATTAGATTTCCCAGTTGCTAGAGTTCTACCTTATAAAGTCTTTCAAATCAGGGTTTGCAATCAATGTTAGCTTAGTAACAAAGCATTCAATATTCAACGTTAGATGAAAACCTGAATTAGATACAAGCTAATATTTATCAACCGTTAGATCAAAAACAAAGCTTGTTATACACACATGTACTAGACAATTTTAGGTTCGTTTAACCGTACCCAAACTTGTACATTAGTTGGTTCAACACTAGTTAACCAAATGGTTAGCCAAATGATAACTTTCGTATCAACCATTTTCTTCTTCACCATAACTAATCCAAATGACTCAAATGAACTAGTTAGAGAGTTGTTCAATTGCTTAGATATTTATGTACTACACAAGACACAATTGAAGCAAAAACGATGTGATTCATTTGAATCGATTCATGAACTATAAATCCACGGTTTGCAATAACATTCCTTAGTTTATTATGATAAGTTCACAAACATCGTTTTTAGACATAACCTACTCAAGTTCGCGGACAGAGTTCACAAACTCCAGCATAAATTCTCGGGTTCGAGAACTACGCCAATTTTCGAACTGGGTTCGCGGACTGAGCTTGTATGCTGAGTTTGCGGACTGAGCTCACGCACTACTCCGGTTTCACTTGATCAACAAAGTTCGCAAACTTCGGTTCAAGCAATAAGGACTTATACATATATGTGTTACCACAACAATGCTTATATCCTCCAATGGTTATATTGTCTAAATTCTCATTTCAATCATTGAAATATTCTCAGAGGACGCTATATGTTGTTATTCACAAACTATTTCTCTTCAGAGCGATTTCTAAAATGATTGGAACATAACATGACTTTCGTCACTAGGTAAAGATGAACTTGGATAAAGCGAAATCTTTACCAACACATATTTCGAGAAATAGATAAGCGAGATATTCTCATCTCGAAATGACATATGTGTATACTCTTAGTCGATATAGTAATACGACTTTTGTCTCAAGATAGGAGATAGAGTAGATAGACTTTTGAGTGATAGATAAGTTCAAGTCTCCACATACCTTTTAGTCGATGAAGATCCACTGGTTCCTTGAATAGTCCTTCGTATTGTATGATAATCGTCATGAAGTTCTTGAGCTCAACTACACTTTATATCCTAGTCCGAGACCTTAGATATAGTAGACTAGAAATCAAGACTTTATAGTTTTGATCGCTAATATTGACAAATATGCTTGAGATAGCAACGCATGCGAGTTCGACCGAGCACTGCTCTAACAATCTCCCCCTTTGTCAATTTTAATGACAAAACTATTAATACATATGGAATACAAAAAATATATAAATAAACTTTGTAGCTCCTATTCCACATGTTTAATCTTCAACATTACTCGAAATCTTCGTCACTTCCAAGTAGTCCAATGATCCCAAAGGTTGTAAGTTTAGCATCATCGTTGTTGAAAATCCATAGCTATAATAATGAGAAAAGCAGTGATTCTCAATTATTGTTATACAGTATCATAGTATCATTACACAGCATCAAAGTCCAAGTGCATCACAACTTTAACAACAATACTATGGTGATACTTCACTCCCCCTTAGTCAATACTCCATCTCACATGGAAACCACTCCCCCTTACATAATGATCCAAAAACCATATGTATTTGTAGTATGAACTACATATTAATTCTCCCCCTTTTTGTTAATAAAATTAGCAAAGGTACAAGAACAGGATCCTAATGAAATTTCCGTAAGAGATATTTCATGACCAAAGGTAAATGTATATCATCTTGTTTAGATGTAATCATAAAGTCGAAGCTAAATGCATACATCAAGGATTTCATAAAGATACAAGATAACCCATCTAATATTCCACAGCCGCACTCCCCACAAAGATTTGGCAATTAAGCACAAGTTCAAAAAGAACTCTCCCCCATAATATGTCATTCCCAAGGATAATTTCAAGAGAAAATAAGGATTTCTTTAGACTCAAAAAATTACATACGAGTATGAATTTGGAATCCGACAATAAATATTCAATCATATTAACCTAAGCGAACCAAGATTAATTTGACTAAATATGATCGACACAAGTAAACTTATGGAGACTTAAATCAATTAGATTAATCATAAGAAAACTCACAAATAATCTAATTGTCATAATCAACCAAACTAATTACAAAAGTAATCAATTTAATTGGACACACTCGACATAAGAAATCTATGGAGCAATGACTAAGTTAATCATGAATAACCAACCCAGTCAAAGATATGCTCAAACATAAGAAAACTTATGGAGTTCTAACTAAATAATCACACAAGATGATTAATTTAGTTCAATCATTTTCAACATAAAGTACCTTACGGAACAACAACTAAGCTAATCACAAAGCAATCAACTTTTGTTGTTTTAGTGCTCAACATAAGACACTTCATGGAACAACACAATATTTACATAACCAACTGGGGCTATCCCAGTTCGCTAGGATCGAACTCTCGAGTTGTTAGGTCAGAGGTTCGAATCCCGCCGCGGATCTTGTCAAAAAAAAAAAAAAAAAAAGCAAGGATTCATTCTATGTTTCCATCACTATTTGCACAATGACACATAATAGACATAATCCTTGAAACACAAAATATTTTAACCTATCTTACATCAATATTTGACAATATAGGCTTAACTTTCGTGTTTTGTCAAAAGTCTATTCATTCTTTTATCAATATTTGCATATCAATTCACGAACGACTTTACTTTTGACAAAATATGGGACAATCAAGTTCACGTACGTAAACACACATATCCCATAACAATATTGCAATATATAAAATCAAAAAGATTAATACTGCAAAAATCATCTTCCAAACAAGTTTAGAATTTAAACCAATAAATCTAAAAACAAGAAGATGAAAATTTTGGACATAGCTATGTGTAATCACAATAATTGCTATTCCAAAACACTAGTTATTCTTCTAAACAAAAGAAAAAAATAGAAGATTTACTAGGCAATAAGAAATCAGAGTTCATTAAGAACCTCGTATCTTTCAATGAAGCCATCAAAGAATGTATCACTGATTTCCTTTATTCTCTTGACCGTAGAATGATAGGTGTAGAATACACCTAATTTACTATCTAAGAGTTTATGCTTTCTTTGCTATTTTTCTAGTAAATTATGTATTTTACGCGTGTTTTTTGAGTTATTAGGTACCATGGAGTCGCACGGAAGAAAAGAAGGAGAAATCACCAAAATTGGGCAAAAAGGGCATAATTGTCATGTCATAAGGCGAGCACTATCTGGAGCCCAGTAATGGTTAAGGGTCAACTCTTCTCGGAGGTATTCTAAACGCAAACTAGCTATGGTTAAGGGGTTACCATCCAGGGTATCCCTTATAAATTATCAATGAGTGTAATTATCAAAGCACCCAAACTGGGGTGGTTTTAATGGTGGGTGTCTGAATCCATCTGACCCATATACCCACACCCGTGGGGCGTACCCATCCGGACCTGAACCCGGATCCAGACCCAACTCTCATACCTAAACCTAAATCGAGACATTCTCTTATCAATCATTCACTCCAAATCCCTAAAACTTAGAAAGTAATGGCTGCGCTGTATTTCTGAGAGATTGAGAGGGGAAAACGAGAACTAAGTAAGCTATGATGATCCTGATGCTTCCAAGAACAATAATAGAAGAAATTGACGACGAATTCATTGCCAGGGTTTACAAAATTAAGGGTTCGGTGTTGCTGTTCTTGAAGATGGGTGAAACTTAAAATGGAGATCTGATGATGATGATTTTGATTGGAAGAGTAAGTGGTGGTGTTGTATAATGGGTTTTGAGAGGATTTTGTGTTGGTGGTGATATGAGGCTAGCAGTGAAGAAGTAGATGCTTCTGTGAGTTGATTCAACAGAGAACTGAGTTGATGGCGCTGTTGAAGATTGAGGGTTTGAACTTTCTGAATAGAAATTAAAGATGGGTCTCTTGTTTAATTGGGTTATGAGGCCTGAAAAGCAAGATATGGAGATGGAATTTCACAGAAATGGGTTTGTGGTGGATTCAGTGGAGATGGATGTTGAAGAACTCATGGATGATTACAGGGAGAAATTGGTTTTGAATGAAGCAGCTGAAGTACTGAATGAATGGGTATTTCAGGTGGATGTCTGAAGCTGAGAAGAAACAAGGAGATTAATTATTTTTGCTGTTGTTTGGTAACTATTGAAACCAGGGTTTATTAAGGTTGAAATTACAGGTTAGGTGGACTAGTTGGTGGTATCTTAGATGAAGCTTCCATGGTTTCTGTAGAATTGAAATGATGGTGCATGTGTTGCTGCCCTTGGAGTTGTTGGTGGTATTGAGAGTGAGCTGCAGGGAGTATGGCGGAAGTATGGCTGGAGTGTTGTGGCGTTGCTAGTTGCTTCAAGTGGTGGTTGGTAGCTGGAGTTGGGAAGTGCAGGCTTGAATCTGTGGTCGTAGCAAGTGTTTGAGATACAATGCAAAGAATTGATGCAGGGAGTTGTTGCCATGTGCGACTAAGTTACAATGAGTTTCAGGTGATGCTGCAGTGGGATTGCAAATGGAGTTAAAGATACAGATGCTTGTGATGAATATGTGGGTGCACTGATGCTGTTGTAGAGTTGTAATGGTATAGAGAAGGTGCGGTGCAGTGAAAGCAATCTTGGTTTTGCAGGTGTATATGGTTGAGCTATGGTGGATTGTGCTGTTGTGAGGTCATAGAGGAGAATTGGTGCAACTGATGTTGAAGTGCAGGTTGAGCTAGTTATGGAAGGCATCTCAGATGGCAGGTTATGGAGTCACTGAACTGAATGAATTACAGGGAAGGTTGCAGTGAACAGCCATAATGGCTGGGTGGCAGAGAAGGCACGGCCATCTTGGCCGTGCATAACACTTGGCAGGAGTAAGATAGCCAACCAAAACCAGTCAGCCGAGTTAGCTAGCCGACTGGGTTATAACTCCGTGACTGACTCGGAGCTTGACCCAGTTGACTAACTAAGACCGTTAGTTTGACCAAACTGTAACAGAATCTTGGACGGAATATTCCTTACCGGGGGAGAATTTTCAGGTGGCCGGCGGCGACAAATTCCGGCCAACTTCCGGCCAAAAACACAGTTTTCCGGCATGAAAAATTACAGAATTTTGGGTGGACTTCTCTCATGTGTGTGAAGACTTAGAAGTGGGAATTGGATGAAAACTTGGAAGTATTGGAGAATTGGACTAGAAATTGGACTATGGCTCAAATTGGGAAAGTGGTGTTCTTATGGAATGTGGAATCTTTTCCTACAAAGACATGGAGAGTATTGAAGCCTATAAATAAGAGAGTTCTCTACAACTTTTTACACACATCTACTTTGGAGAAGGAGTTAAAGTGCACAAGGATTGGAGGAAGGAGCAACCATCATCTTTTCAATAAGTTTTTCTTTCTTCCTTTATTATTATTATTATTGTGTGAACTCCAAATTATGAGTAGCTAATTTTCTTATTGATTGAGGATGAATTCCTAGTTCTTAACATATGGTTTGAGTTTTGTTTCAATTCTACTTTGAAGTTTTTCATATGATTATCGATTGTTTTTACTAATATTAATGTTTATGATTGATTGATAGGTTGTTTGGAGTGCACGCTAAATTGACTTGTTAATTTAATCTAAAGCTAGTGAAAGTTAGGGAATACGTAATAGTTTCTTGACTCTTTACACAAGTAGAAAACACAAGACCTTGCGGAGGGATTCCGTGGAGCAATTGTGTGTGAAAACAACGCTAGAAAGTGGACCAAGCGAACCGAGTCTAACTACTAGTACTAAACCTAAGTTCACAAATCTTAATGCGTTCGGGGAATTACATCTTGTAAGCGAACCTCAAGGTGGTTCTTTTGAATAGAATCTGATAACTAAGCGGACTTGTTACTCGGTGAAATAAGGAATTTTGGGGTTAGCTAAGCGAACCTGCTATCCTACGGTTGGTGATAATCTATGACTAATAACAAGTGGAAAATAACATAACTTCAATCATTGTTTTGCAGCGAAGAAGGATTCCTTGATCTATTCTCTCTCATTGATTTCAACTTACACTTTTAATTACTTTGTTTATTTCTTTTGCTTTATAAATTTTACAACCAATACCCCCTTTTTGTGACAATTTTACAACTAATAATCTCTTGCTCCTCGTGGGATCGACCTTGAATACCCTATATTACTCTTTAATTAGGTAGTAAAGTATTAATTAATTTGTTGTGGTTACGACACGCAAACAAATTTTGGCGCCGTTGCCGGGGAGCAACGGGCGATTTTAGTTGTTTTTATTTTTCTTTTTGCATTATTCTTGCTTTGTTAGATTCTATATTGTATCTAACTTAGTTTTGTGAACCTTGTTGTAGGTACTATATCTTTGGTGAATGCTTCAAGGGGGAAGACCGAGTCCAATTAGAATACGTCTTCGATCCGGCACTCAACTAAGGGACTTTATTCGAGCGGTTAACACTCCGCTTCCTCGTTCTACATCAAGTGATTTCGCAGATTCGGACATAGAAGAAGAAGCAATGGGTGATCGTACACTCAAGGACCTAGCTTCTCACAAGATCGATACACAACAATGGTGTATCCAAACTAACTCAACTTTCGAGATCAAGCCGGGGTTGATTAGAGAATTACCAAAGTTCCATGGCATGGTGAATGAAGACCCAAACAAACATCTTATGGACTTAAACACCATAGTCACGGCCATGCTTCCACCGAATACTAATGCGGATGGAGCAATGTTGAAAGCGTTTCCGTTCTCTTTGGCGGGCAATGCTAAGGAATGGTTATACTATTTGCCTTCCGGAAGTATCACAACATGGAATGGGATGAAGAAACTTTTCCTCGAGAGATATTTTCCCGCATCAAAGGCTACTCAAATTCGCAAAGAAATTTGTGGGATAAAGCAACATGTGGGAGAGTCATTATATGAATGTTGGGATCGATACAAGAGATTGGTGGCAAGTTGTCCACACCATCAATTTAGTGACGCCATGATAATCCAATATTTCTATGAAGGTCTCCAAACAAGTGATAGATATCTTCTTGACACCTCCGGTGGTGGTGCACTAGTGAACAAGACGGTGGATGAAGCTACCGAGTTGATTGAAAGTATGGCGGAAAACTCGCAACAATTCTATGCAAGAGGTGATTCAATGGTTAAGTTGGTGCATGAGGTTAGTGACTCGTCTTCACAATCCGATCAACGGTTAAACAACATAGAGAGGGTAGTGCAATGATTAGCCGCGGTAATTATCCCGGATGATGAAACCGAACAAGTAAATGCTTTATATCCAAATCCAAGGCCAAGGTACGATCCATATTCCAATACTTACAATCCCGGTTGGAAGGATCATCCCAACTTTAACTATGCAAACAAGCAAGCGACGGCTCCTAATCCATATGCGCAACAAGGTGGATTCCAACAATCACGTTTCCAACCTCAACAACAACAATTCCAACCACAACAAGTCAAGGACAAAGATTCTTCGAATAATGACAAGTTGAATGTGATAATACAAAGCATGCAAGGTCTCACTTCTATGTTACAACAAACCCAACAAAAGACCGATTCGGCAATCAAGGATTTACAAACTCAAATGGGACAATTGGCGACCGATATGAACTTAATGAAATCTCAAGCATCCACAAAGCTTCCTTCACAACCCATTGTGAATCCAAGAGAGAATGTTAGTGCGGTTACTTTAAGAAGTGGAAGACAATTGGAGAGTCCAACTCGTCATAAAGAAGCTAGTGAAGAGGTAGTCAAAGAGAAGGAGGATGCCGAACCAAGGGATACTTCAACACCAACCGCCCAATACAAGGAACCGGTTCCTACTTTCACTACTCCACCTCCTTTTCCTAGTCGTTTTGCTAAGTCTAAGAAGGAAGCTCAAGATAAGGCACTCATGTATATCTTCAAGAAGATAGAAATCAACATTCCATTCATAGAGTCCATAAGGACAATGCCAAGGTATGCAAAGTTCATGAAGGAGTTATGCACAAAGAAGGATAGGTTGCTTGATAATGAAATAACTAAAGTTGGCGAGAGTGCGTCGGCTATACTTTTGAAGAAGATGCCTACAAAGTGCATGGATCCCGGTGGTTTTACGGTGCCAATTACTATTGGTAAGGAAAGGTTTGAACATGCTTTACTTGACTTGGGAGCTTCCATTAGTGTGATGTCGGCCGATATTTATGACTCCTTGAATCTTGGACCATTGAAAGAGACAAGAGTTATTATCCAACTAGCAAACAAGTCTAACATCTATCCAAAGGGACTTGTAGAAGACGTTCTAGTGCAAGTGAATGAGTTAATTTTTCCGGTGGATTTCTTTGTGGTGGATATGGACAACAATGAGAACCGTTCGTCTACTTCTCTACTTCTTGGGAGGCCATTTATGAAGACCGCAAAGACGAAGATTGATGTTGATAAGGGTACACTCACTATGGAGTTCGACAAGGAAGTAATACACTTCAACATATTTGAAGCCATGCGCTACCCAAGTGATGTGCATTCCGCTTACTCCATTGATGTGGTTGGTTCATTAGCGCAACAAATGGTAGAATTGAATCGAGAGGACGAACTTGATGTGGTGTTGCAAAAGAGCATTGAATTGGACGTCCATGGCGTGTCTAACTTGGATGTTGAAATTTCCACGGAATTGGTGGAGACTTGTGGTGCCTTGACGGCATTACAAGAAGCTAAGGGTAATGTTTCCTATATTTCTTTACCCGTGAATGATGAATTACTTGTACCATCTATTGTGAAGGCACCTAAACTAGAGTTGAAGCCACTTCCGGACCATTTGAAGTATGCATTTTTGGGAGATGGAGATGAGCTTCCGGTGATTATTTCAAAGAACCTCACAACGGTACAAGAAGACCGTTTGCTTAGAGTCTTGAAAGAGCACAAAACGGCTATTGGTTGGACAATTGCGGATATCAAGGGCATTAGTCCATCCATATGCATGCATAGGATTCTAATGGAAGAGAACGTGAAGCCGGTATGTGATGCTCAACGTAGGCTTAATCCTCCCATGATGGAGGTTGTAAAGAAAGAGATACTCAAATTGCTAAGTGCGGGGGTGATCTACCCAATTTCCGATAGCAAATGGGTAAGTCCGGTACAAGTGGTGCCAAAGAAGTCCGGTGTTACGGTTGTTCGAAATCAAGACGATGAACTTGTTCCTACAAGAGTTCAAACCGGTTGGAGAGTGTGCATTGATTATATAAAGCTTAATTCCGCAACCCTAAAGGATCACTTTCCTTTACCTTTCATTGATCAAATGTTGGAGCGGTTAGCGGGGCATTCTTATTATTGTTTCTTGGATGGTTATTCGGGATACAATCAACTTGTTATTGCACCGGAGGACCAAGAGAAGACCACTTTTACTTGTCCGTTTGGAACGTTTGCGTATAGGAGGATGCCGTTTGGTCTTTGCAATGCACCGGCTACTTTCCAAAGATGCATGATAAGCATATTCTCGGATTACGTGGAGCGCATTATCGAGGTATTTATGGACGACTTTAGTGTTTATGGCAATTCTTTTGATATTTGTTTAGATAACCTTGAACTAGTTCTTAAACGATGTATAGACACTAACCTTGTTCTTAATTGGGAGAAATGTCATTTTATGGTAAACCATGGCATAGTACTTGGTCACATTGTGTCCTCTCAAGGGCTCGAAGTGGACAAGTCAAAGATAGATTTAATAAGAAACTTACAATATCCCACTTCGGTGAGGGAAGTTCGTTCATTTCTTGGTCATGCAGGTTTCTATAGGCGGTTTATCAAGGATTTCTCTAAAATCTCCATGCTAATGTGAAAGTTACTACAAAAGGAGGTACCTTTTGACTTCAACAAGGAATGCAAGGATGCTTTTGACAAATTGAAGGCAATGTTGACAAGTGCACCAATTATCAAGTCACCGGATTGGAATCTTCCATTTGAACTAATGTGTGATGCTAGTGATTATGCGGTTGGGGCCGTTTTGGGTCAAAGAGTGGACAAGTTGTCCCATATTATCTATTATGCATCTCGGACCCTCAATGATGCACAAATCAACTATTCTACCACGGAAAAGGAGTTATTAGCTATAGTGTTTGCATTGGAAAAATTTCGATCATACTTGGTGGATACAAAGGTTATTGTGTATTCCGATCATGCAGCACTTAGATACTTAATAAAGAAGAAAGAAGTTAAGCCAAGACTAATCCGGTGGATCCTATTACCAAAAGAGTTCGACATAGAAATTCGAAATAAGAAAGGTGTGGAGAATACCGTTGCGGATCATCTTAGTAGACTTGTTATGTCTCAAGAAGAACTTCCATTACAAGACCGCTTTCCGGACGAACAAATTTTCTCCTTGGAAGAATCAACACCTTGGTATGCGGATATAGTGAATTATTTGGTGACAAGAAAGGTACCTAGCACAATGTCTAACTTCCAAAAGATGAAGCTTAAGAAGATAGCAAAGCAATATGTGTGGGATGAACCATACTTATGGAAATATGGCATTGATAAAATCATACGAAGGTGCGTACCTAACTCCGAATTTCAATCTATTCTCTCCTTTTGTCATACTTTTGCTTGTGGTGGCCATTTTGGTTCTAAACGTACCGCTCTCAAGGTTCTTGAAAGTGGATTTTATTGGCCCACCTTGTTTGAAGATTCATATGTTTTTTTTAAATCGTGTGATAGATGTCAAAGAACGGGCAATCTAGGTGCTCGAAATCAAATGCCACTCACACCAATTCTCGCCGTAGAGATTTTTGATGTGTGGGGTATTGATTTTATGGGCCCTTTTGTCAATTCAAATGGAAATTTTTATATACTTCTTGCCGTAGATTATGTTTCTAAATGGGTGGAGGCTAGAGCCACCAAAACTAATGATTCTCAAGTTGTTTGTGATTTTGTAAGAGAAAACATATTCACTAGGCACGGCACACCAAGAGTGGTGATAAGCGATGGAGGCTCACATTTCAAGAAGTCTTTCCATGCTCTCCTCAAGAAATACAACATGACACACAAGATTGGTACGCCTTACCATCCACAAACTAGTGGACAAGCAGAAATTTCAAACCGTGAAATCAAGTCCATTCTTGAGAAAACGGTGAATACGACAAGGAAAGATTGGAGCTTTAAGCTCAATGATGCACTTTGGGCGTATAGAACGGCGTACAAGACACCGATTGGTATGTCTCCATATAGGTTGGTTTATGGCAAAGCTTGTCATCTTCCGGTTGAACTTGAACATAGGGATTATTGGGCGATAAAGAAATTCAATATGGAGTATGATGCAGCGGGGAAACAAAGAAAGTTGCAACTAAATGAGCTAGAGGAGATACGTAATAAGGAAAAGACCAAGCTTTTTCATGACAAGATGATTTCTCGGAAAAGTTTTGTTGTGGGGCAAAAAGTTCTTTTATTTAATACTCGTTTACGTTTATTTCCAGGTAAGCTTAAGTCCCGTTGGGTGGGACCATTTATTGTTACTAATGTTTATGATCATGGTGCAGTTGAAATTGTTAGTGAAAAAACAGGACAACCCTTGAAAGTCAACGACCATAGGTTGAAGCCATATTATGAAAACTTTCCAACGGATCAAGTGGACGTGATTGGATTTCGAGATGTGCTCCCTCTAGAGGAGTAATGTGAAGCATGAGCTATGTCGGGCCGTCGACTTTAAAACAAGCGCTAAGTGGGAGGCAACCCACCGGTTTTGTATTTCTTATCCTTTTGTTTTTATTTGCTTTTTGTTTTGTGTGTTTATTTTTCTTGTTCCATATCATATTAGGATTTCCCATCTTGACTTTACTTGGACGATTCAATTACATTGAGGACAATGTAAGGTTTAAGTGTGGGGGAATGTCTAAGCATATATTTTTGCATATTTAAAAAAAAAAAAAAAAAAAAGAATTTTTTGCATAAAACTTTCAACTTTTAGAGATTTTAGAGTCACTAGCATGCTTCTAGGTATGATTACATAGAGAATTCTGACCGACATAATTGAACTTGGAAATGTTAGGGAACTACGTTCGATTTCTTGCTTGTTAGAGTGTTAAATAATGGATTTAATCATGCCGGTGATGCAAATTTGGTGTAGGGAGAAGTGCGTTATTAGAGTTGCTGATCAATCATTAGTGGAGACTACCCATTTTCATATCATGTGAGGCACCGACCAAAATTCTTCCTTTACTAAAGAGCTTCTTTTGAGTGTGTGTCACCGACGTTAATTCCGGGTAGAATGGTGAGCTACCCAATTTCACACCAATTTCAGCACTATTTTGATCTCTTGAGTGCTAATCTTTGTCAATCATGAGGGTGACGTCTATAGATGAAAGCTTCCTTCTTGTAGTTCGATTTGCAGTTAGCATCATTCTCTCTCTCGACAACAACGGGTCCATAGAAACACCACATCAACAACAAGGGAGCGACATCAAAATCTACAAGGAAAGTTGAAAAGGTTCAAGGTTTGAAAGCAACAATAGAACAAGAAAAAGAGCATAATTTTATATCAAAGTTGAAGACTTACAATATAATGAGGTAATTCTATATTCAAGTATGAAGACTAATTTACGAGAGCGAAGAAAGTAAAAGGTGAGAATTATTGAAGGTTATGATTTCGAGACGATACAAGTTGTGAAGAATCAAGCGGTAAAGTATTTTTCCACGGCCATGGTTTATTTTATTTTTCACTTTGTTTTGTATTTTGTTTCTCTTGTCTAAAAAAAAAAAAACATGAAAAAAATGAAAGAATGAAAAAAAAAATAGAAAAAGAAAAGAAAAGAATATATATATGAGACAAGAGAAATATCTATTATTGTTTTGAATAAGCCGTGGGGAAGGAAAATCTATAAGAAAGTTTCAAGCGACAAGGAGTTAAGGAAAAAGGTTACAAATTGTCAAGGATTTATGAAATTCAAGTGTTTATCATCAATAGTTGAAGCCGAAGACCAAGAAGATGAAGACAAGGAGAGGAAGACGTTTCTATTGGATTCCGTGAGAGTGGTGTTATCATAATTGGCAATCGGATGTGAAGGTAAGTAAGTAATCTCATCCTCGATATAAGTGGTTGATTTCCTTTCTTAGAGATCGTTAGAAAAATGGTTTTTCAAAATGTTAAAAGATGTGGGTTTTTCAAAATTTCGGAAGTTATCCTTCCCACCATTCAACGTGTTGCAGGAATTCTCTCTTCATTCCTACATGCACACATGTGAGACCCATAAAAAAGCCGTCTTTTTGAGTGCAATTATCATAAAACCCTTTTGGTGAGGCAGAAGTCGAGGCGAAATGCTTATTGATCATTTCTCAAACACGTGTTCTCTCATTATGGTGTGGTTATTTCTCACTCAACATTTAAGAATGAGAATATGTTCTTTAGTATTTATAACTTCTTATTACTAGCATGCAGAAATTCTATGTCCTCATATATCTTAGGATGCTTGGGACGCTGGAACGCTTTGAAGTTGTGAGTTTTAGTTTGATTTGCTCGAGGACTAGCAAAGTCTAAGTGTGGGGGAATTTGATAGGTGTAGAATACACCTAATTTACTATCTAAGAGTTTATGCTTTCTTTGCTATTTTTCTAGTAAATTATGTATTTTACGTGTGTTTTTGAGTTATTAGGTACTCTGGAGTCGCACGGAAGAAAAGAAGGAGAAATCACCAAAATTGGGCAAAAAGGGCATAATTGTCATTTCATAAGGCGAGCACTATCTGGATCCCGGTAATGGTTAAGGGGCAACTCTTCTCGGAGGTATTCTAAACGCAAACTAGCTATGGTTAAGGGGTTACCATCCAGGGTATCCCTTATAAATTATCAATGAGTGTAATTATCAAAGCACCCAAACTGGGGTGGTTTTAATGGTGGGTGTCTGAATCCATCTGACCCATATACCCACACCCGTGGGGCGTACCCATCCGGAACCGAACCCGGATCCAGACCCAACTCTCATACCTAAACCTAAATTGAGACATTCTCTTATCAATCATTCACTCCAAATCCCTAAAACTGAGAAAGTAATGGCTGCGCTGTATTTCCGAGAGATTGAGAGGGGAAATCGAGAACTAAGTAAGCTATGATGATCCTGATGCTTCCAAGAACAAGAATAGAAGAAATCGACGACGAATTCATTGCCAGGGTTTACAAAATTAAGGGTTCGGTGTTGCTGTTCTTGAAGATGGGTGAAACTTAAAAGGGAGATATGATGATGATGATTTTGTTTGGAAGAGTAAGTGGTGGTGCTGTAGAATGGGTTTTGAGAGGATTTTGTGTTGGTGGTGATATGAGGCTAGCAGTGAAGAAGTAGATGCTTCTGTGAGTCGATTCAACAGAGAACTGAGTTGATGGCGCTGTTGAAGATTGAGGGTTTGAACTTTCTGAATAGAAATTGAAGATGGGTCACTTGTTTAATTGGGTTCTGAGGCCTGAAAAGCAAGATATGGAGATGGAATTTCACAGAAATGGGTTTGTGGTGGATTCAGTGGAGATGGTTGTTGAAGAACTCAGGGATGATTACAGAGAGAAATTGGTTTTGAATGAAGCAGCTGAAGTACTGAATGAATGGGTATTTCAGGTGGATGTCTGAAGCTGAGAAGAAACAAGGAGATTAATTGTTTTTGCTGTTGTTTGGTAACTATTAAAACCAGGGTTGAGTAAGGTTGAAATTACAGGTTAGGTGGACTAGTTGGTGGTATCTTAGATGAAGCTTCCATGGTTTCTGTAGAATTGAAATGATGGTGCTGTCGCCCTTGGAGTTGTTGGTGGCTGAGCTGCAGGGAGTATGGCATAAGTATGGATGGAGTGTTGTGGCATTGCTAATTGCTTCAGGTGGTGGTTGGTAGTGAGATGGTGCTTGATGTAGCAAGTGTTTGAGCTACAATGCAAATAATTGATGCAGGGAGCTGTTGCCATGTGAGGCTAAGTTACAATGAGTTTCAGGTGATGCTGCAGTGGGATTGCAAATGGAGTTAAAGCTACAGATGCTTGTGATGAATGTGTGGGTGCACTGATACTGTTGTAGAGATGTAATGGTATAGAGCAGGTGCGGTGCAGTGAAAGCAATCTTGATTTTGCAGGTGTATATGGTTGAGCTATGGTGGGTTGTGCTGCTGTGAGATCATAGAGGAGAATTGGTGCAACTGATGTTGAAGTGCAGGTTGAGCTAGATATGGATGGCAGGTTATGGAGTCACTGAACTGAATGAATTACAGGGAAGGTTGCAGTGAACAACCATAATGGCTGGGTGGCAGAGAAGGCACGGCCATCTTGGCCGTGCATAACACTTGGCAGGAGTAAGATAGCTAACCAAAACCAGTCAGCCGAGTTATCTAGCCGACTGGGTTATAACTCTGTGACTGACTCGGAGCTTGACCCAGTTGACTAACTAAGACCGTTAGTTTGACCAAACTGTAACAGAATCTTGGACGGAATATTCCTTGCCGGGGGAGAATTTTCAGGCGGCCGGCGGCGACAAATTCCGGCCAACGTCCGGCCAAAAACACAGTTTTCCGGCATGCAAAATTACAAAATTTTGGGTGGACTTCTCTCATGTGTGTGAAGACTTAGAAGTGGGAATTGGATGAAAACTTGGAAGTATTGGAGAATTGGACTAGAAATTGGACTATGGCTCAAATTGGGAAAGTGGTTCTTATGGAATGTGGAATCTTTTCCTATAAAGACATGGAGAGTATTGAAGCCTATAAATAAGAGAGTTCTCTACAACTTTTTACACACATCTACTTTGGAGAAGGAGTTAAAGTGCACAAGGATTGGAGGAAGGAGCAACCATCATATTTTCAATAAGTTTTTCTTTCTTCCTTTATTATTATTATTATTGTGTGAACTCCAAATTATGAGTAGCTAATTTTCTTATTGATTGAGGATGAATTCCTAGTTCTTAACATATGGTTTGAGTTTTGTTTCAATTCTACTTTGAAGTTTTTCATATGATTATCGATTGTTTTTACTAATATTAATGTTTATGATTGATTGATAGGTTGTTTGGAGTGCACGCTAAATTGACTTGTTAATTTAATCTAAAGCTAGTGAAAGTTAGGGAATACGTAATAGTTTCTTGACTCTTTACACAAGTAGAAAACACAAGACCTTGCGGAGGGATTCCGTGGAGCAATTGTGTGTGAAAACAACGCTAGAAAGTGGACCAAGCGAACCGAATCTAACTACTAGTACTAAACCTAAGTTCACAAATCTTAATGCGTTCGGGGAATTACATCTTGTAAGCGAACCTCAAGGTGGTTCTTTTGAATAGAATCTGATAACTAAGCGGACTTGTTACTCGGTGAAATAAGGAATTTTGGGGTTAGCTAAGCGAACCTGCTATCCTACGGTTGGTGATAATCTATGACTAATAACAAGTGGAAAATAACATAACTTCAATCATTGTTTTGCAGCGAAGAAGGATTCCTTGATCTATTCTCTCTCATTAAATTTCAACTTACACTTTTAATTACTTTGTTTATTTCTTTTGCTTTATAAATTTTACAACCAATACCCCCCTTTTGTGACAATTTTACAACTAATAATCTCTTGCTCCTCGTGGGATCGACCTTGACTACCATATATTACTCTTTAATTAGGTAGTAAAGTATTAATTAATTTGTTGTGGTTACGAAACGCAAACATAGACACACTATGTTCGTGAGTTAGAACATTAACTTTGTGATCAACCACCCGAGTAAGTTGTCTAGGTTTGACACAGTCCATGATAAGCGTCTTTTGATTCCGAATCAAAATGTTCTGATTAGCAAGAATTATGACCTGACCATCTAGAAGTTGGTTTATTTGCAATTGAAGATTTGCAAACTCGACCCTTGAATCGTTTTGAAAACAAGTTAAATCCTTGACAGAATCATCAATCCAGGAGTTGTGATATTTTATTTCAAGCATCTTCTTTAGAACCATCTCCTGAATTGACTTACGTTCCTGATTGTCTTCCTCCATATCAAGACGCACAATCTCTTGAGATTTTGCAGAATTCTCCATAGAGTTTTAGGGAAGGGAGAACACAATATATAACAAGTATATATGCGTTCGTCAACGAGAATAGAAAACTCTAGTTTTGAAAACCCTAGATACTCACAAGAGGAGGACGCGAACATTTGTGGACTACCAACAAAAGGACTCAAACAGAAATAATATACAACATACTTGAGTATTCCCCAATTATTTTCCTTGCACCTCTCAAGTTAGAAACAAATAAACAAATACCTGGAATCAGGTAGTAGAGTGGAAGTTAATTCCACTATGATTATCGGGAAAGGAGTTGTATATATCATCTGACTGTTTAATCTTTGTTTTCTTCGCCTTTCTTGGGTTGATTTTCATCCCTGAAGGATAAGACACGGCGTACTTAACAAAACCATCAGATTGCTTTCTCTGAGGACTAAGTCTAGGACCTCTTGCAATTGGTTCAAGAGGATCAGAATAGATAGGCATCCATTTCCCAGGCTTAGATTTATCAGAAACATTCTTATAATAAGTACAAGGAATGCTATCTTTAGCAACACAAGAATTTATTCCAGAATGCACTTGAGCCCTGTGATTATTTCTAGAATAGAAATCATTCTTATAAGGTTTCTGGTTTCTTGTGGGCATGTGATTCACTGCATTAGTCGACTGACTATTTTTTCCATTGACAGTGTAAAGAATCAAATTATGAAGCTTAGAAATTTGTTTCCTTCTTGCAAAACAATGGATAGCATAGTGATTCTTTTTCCCACAAAAAGTACATGTTCGTGGAGAAGAAACAATAATTGGCATTGTCCTAACTTCATACCCATATGAGAAGACTGCAAGTTATGTAAACCTTTCTTGACACAATATTTTTCTGGAGAACATTTATTCATGTGATGTACATAAGATTTTCTCCTTAAGACAGAGTTTTCCTTTTCCAAGGATTTACATTGTTCATGGGCTAGAGTAAGAGATGCACTTAGTTTCTCTTTTTCATCACGAAATCTATTGAGATCTGATCAATGAGTCTCGAGCAAACATTTTTCTCTTATTGAGTTTTCCTTAACAACCTCCTCAAGAGCACTAATATTTTCACGTTGTAGAGTAGTTTCTTGTAGAAGTTTCTCGATGTTCTTAGAGAAGGATACAACAATGTTATAGAGATCACGTTCTCGATCAAGAGACTTTTGCTTGCAATTGTTAAAAAAGATTTTCAACCTTTCTATGGTAAAGGTTGGTTGTTGTTATTCTTTTGTTTTGGAATGAGAATGACAACATAATGGTATTTCGATATCGATTCTCCCGGAAGAAGAAAACGATGCAATCATATTTGGAGAAGTTGGATGCGAAATTGAGGTAACAATCTTGTTAGGTAATTGTTTTCCTGTTTTAAGAAAAGCCTATTTTTATTTTTATTTGATATATATATATATATATATTGCTTTTTCTTAGACGAAATTGTTGGTACAATTGATGTGGTTATTCCATTATGTATATGTGATTCAATTGGTTCCGGTTAAGTAAAACTATTGTTATCTTGCTTTGTTGTGTGATATTAATCGTTTAGGCTTACGAAAGTTTGGTGCAATTGCGGTGCTTTAATATTTATATTAATTCAATTGCTTCCAGTTAAGTAAAATAATTTTTAATTTGTTTTTTGTATGGTATCAATTGTTTAGGCTTACAAAATTTCGGTGCAATAGTGAAACTTTGATATATTTGTCGTTGTTTCAATTGCTTCCGGTTGAGGTAAATAATTATGCAAGTTGATTTATTGGTTTGTATCAATTAATTATGGCTTAACGAATGAATATGTTGACGGGATGAGTTGTTTAGTCCAATTCGATTCCGGATAAGATAAACTAAGTTAATTATGATCTTAGTTAGACTTATCAAAAGTCTAGCCAAAAGCCTAAACAAGGAAATGCTAGTTAACTAACCTAGTATTTGGCTTGTTTAAAATCTAAAGGTCTAAGTTATATGGATAATTAGAACCTGATGAGAAAAATGGAGTTTACCTTTGTTTTGGTCTTATCGAATAAAGCGGTTGTATTTATACAATCGGTTTAGCAAAGGAACTAAGTTGCTTAGTTGATTTTTGGTTTGCTAAACTAGTTGGGAAAATTGCTTCGGGCAATGATAACATATCTAAATGTAATTACTTGTAGTTTCGGTTTTGATATTGGTTATCAAAAATGGTATGTGGAACCTTCGTGCTTGACTCAACAGGTTGCAAGTCTATTTTGAGATTTGTAAGATCCTTTTCGTGTTGTCCTTTATTTTTTCGTTTCTTTATCATTTTTTTGACAAAAAGGGGGAGAAATATATGGAGTAAACAGGTGATGCTGGTATCAATTTTATGTTGATTGGTGTCACTATGGAAGAGGACGATGGTGCTTGAAACGTTTATCTAACGAATGAGGAAAAGCACAGACTAAGGGGGAGTAACATATCATATGATTGGGATAACAAAGACATGCGGATTGAAAATCTACCTATCTCACCTTTAGGGGGGTGTTATCGGTTGAACCCACCAAGCGTTGGTATGTCAAGATTGGTTGTCATATTTAATTCCAAAACTCGAGTCGCTAATATGTAAACTACAATCAACTTTGATAGGGTAGACTAGAAACGATAGAAGTATTGTGCTCCAGTTACTCACAAAGATCTGAAGATGGATTGAAGATAACAAAGACATTATCCTTCAGCTTGAGGTTAGTAACTACGACTTGACTTGTTCCATTATTATCTTGTGTCCTTCGAATCTTTTAGATTGAAAACATAACATGCGAGGCTATATTATTATGATCAAAAAGTTAAGTAATATAATACGAGGTTTATTGCTTAACCATTAAACTTTATAGATAAGACATCAACATAGTTGTATGAATGCTATTGTGATTATGTATGGGTATGAGATGAGGATTTCATCATAGGGAACAATGTTTACATGTGTTCTAAGGAAGTAAGTTCATGATATGTGTTGTGAACCGAAAAGGGAATCGCCAGGCGTTATTGGGGTTGTTCTTCATTGCATATCTTATGAACGACCAATATGTGTGATTAGTATAACCGCTCATGACTTGTTTGTGTTCTTGATAAAAAATATTCACATGAGGCCTGACTTCTGTATTTGTATGACTTTTATTAGTGAAATCGATCTTAAGTAATCACCTGGGGTATGTTTGGGTTGTGAGTGTCTGAACTTATTACTGGGAAAAGGGGAAACGATCCTAATAATAGGTTCAGTGCATCACAAGGGGAACCGATCCTTGTATGAGGTGCAACAAGGTTTATGGAAGAAAGGGGAACCGATCCTATGAACATGTGCAACACGTTTTTGGGAAGGGGGAACCGATCCTATGGACATGTGAAGTGCATACAAGTTAGATACCAAATATATGTGGGGAACCGATCCTAGTACCTAGTCAGCCGAATTATGGTAAGCTAGTGTAACTATGCACAATACTCACATGGAGGTAGAACCGAAGCTTGTTTTGGTAGAACTGTAAACCCATGATTTGTGATTGAGTGTTACTTGATCAATCACATAGTTCTTGAAAGTCAGATGAACCAATTCTAAACTTGTTTAGAAGTGTGGTAAATCGACTTCAAGTGAGTAAGTATGAAAGAGGACTTAGAAAGTAAAGATGTCGACATACTTGAACATGTGCATAAATCTTATTTATTAATTGTTCAAAGATATTCCTTGATACTCAAACCGGAATATTCCTAATATCTTTTGATATTTGGAAATATGCTTTTAATATATTAATATTCTAAAATATATTTTATGATAATTTCATAAATGTGTTTTTAACACATTCAGAATTAATATGATAATATTGTGTATTAATATGGAAATTTTCGGAAATGTGTTTTTAACACTATTATTATGAAAATTCGGAATTATATATATTAATGTATTTTTAACACATTTGATATTAATAAGCATATCTCTTGATTTATATTAGTAAAGTATTTTATATGCTAGCTAATATTTGGTTATCAAGATTTCGGTATTATCTCTAAAATTAACAAAACCAAAAATATGTGTTTTTGCATATCTTTGAGAATCTTTGGTTTTGGTAATTACTTGGCATCCAAATTTCCTTGATCTATAAATACCCAAGTTTGCATTTCGTGCAAGGGTGTTCCAAAACTTCCGTGGAATCAAGAAGCTCTATGAGTACCTTTGGAGGCCAACTAAATGATCGCATTGTTATTCTAGTTTTTGATTATTGATTTGATTGACTAACGATTCTTGAATCTTTTGATTGCACCTAGTTTGTTTATTCTTGAGAACCTTCTCTTCTGATATAAGGCTCACTCAAACTATATCAAAGATTTAACGTTTCTACGAATCTAAGTTTTTTTAGATCCGTAAGATAGATTCATTGATTTTCCATTGTTAACAGACTCCGTTCTGTGCGACAAATCAATAAGGAATCAAGTTTGTTTTTGCAGATTGTTACTTTGAAGATTAATTCGAAGATTGAAGATTTGAAGAAGAAGTTGTTGTGAATCATTAAGAAGATATACTAGATCTACTCCTAAAGAGAACGTCTGTTCTGCTAGGATATTGGGTATTAAATATCTATTGAGAACTTCGGTTATGCTAGATATTATCAAATCAAGAATACTGCTGAAGCTGAGTAACTAGGATCTTAGTTTACTTAGTAGTGTCTACATGAAGTTGCAGGTTTACTTTTTGTAGCGTCTTAATTCATTGAGTATTCAAATCTGGACTAGGTCCCAGGATTTTTCTACAAGCTTGTAGTTTTCCTCGTTAACAAAATTCTGGTGTGTGTGCTTTACTTTATTTCCGCATTATAATTATTTTTATATTATAATTAAAGTAATTACACTTGTACGTTAACTATCCACTTGATATTTATCTTATAAGGTTTCGGTTATCAAGTGAACACTTTGTCATAGTATTGTCTCGATTCATATCCATAGACGATCACACAAAGTGTATTGGATTTCTCCACTTATCTGATATAATAATTCACGTGTTAGGCCAGTCCGGACTAACCCTATTTCAAGTGGACATTATGTTGAAATATTCCTTGAGTGATTGTTGCTCCAAGAGGTTTATACACAGTGGGTCTTATATAGGTTGTGATCAAAATAAAATATTGTGTTGTATTTGGTACCCTCGTCTTTTTAGGGAGTATAAGCTTTGTTATTATAGTGCAGCTGCTGTATTTTTGAGGATTGAATGTATGCAGGTTATGTGCTGCGAAATTCGGGAATCAAGCGTATGTGTAATGAATTCATGTAATTTGTTTATCCATATGATTGTAAGAGTTTTGTCACTAAAATTGACAAATGGGGAGATTGTTAGAGCATTGCTCGGTTGAACCCACCAAGCGTTGGTATGTCAAGTTTGGTTGTCATATTTTAGTGAACCAAAAATCATTTAATAGTCGCTTGATTTAAATATACTAGAGTCAACTTCGTATAGGTTAGCTTGAAAGTATTAGGGTTAGACATTACAAGTATTGCGAAGACTTGAAGAAGTGAAGAAGAACGGAGCTACAACCACAACATCATCCTTCCACTTGATGTTAGTGATATTTGACTTGAAATGTTTCATTCCCTAACGTATCTTTCAAGTCGTGCATATTGAAAACATAAAACTGCGAAGCATGAACACTCTAGATAGACATAGTATTAAGGAATACAATATGAAGTTTCTTTCTTAACCATTAAACTTTGTATATAAGACATCAACATAATCTTATGAATGTTATTGTGATTATGTATGGGTATGAGGTGAAGATTTCATCCTAGGGAACAATGTTTACATGTGTTCTAAGGAAGTAAGTTCATGATATGTGTTGTGAACCGGAAAGGAAATCTCCAGGCGTTATTGGGACTGTTCTTCATTGCAAATCTTATGAACGACCAATAAGTGTGATTAGTATAACCGCTCATGACTTGTTTGTGTTCTTGGTAAAACTATTCGCATGAGGCCTGACTTATGTATTGGTATGACTTTTGTTAGTGAAACCGATCTTAAGTAATCACATGGGGTATGATCGGTTTTGTGAGTGTCTGATAAATATTGGGAAAGGGGAACCGATCTTAGTAAGAGGTGCAGTACATCACAAGGGGAACCGATCCTTGTATGAGGTGCAGCAAGGTTTATGGAAGAAAGGGGAACCGATCCTATGAACATGTGCAACACGTTTTTGGGCAAGGGGAACCGATCCTATGGACATGTGCAGTGCATACAAGTTAGATACCAAATATATGTGGGGAACCGATCCAAGTACCTAGTAAGCCGAATTTTGGTAAGCTAGTGTAACTATGCACAGTACTCACATGGAGGTAGAACCGAAACTTGTTTTGGTAGAACCGTTAAACCCATG
Organism: Papaver bracteatum; assembly: GCA_023529315.1. Taxonomy (NCBI): domain Eukaryota; kingdom Viridiplantae; phylum Streptophyta; class Magnoliopsida; order Ranunculales; family Papaveraceae; genus Papaver; species Papaver bracteatum. The sequence continues at coordinate 164,613 of JAJJWX010001508.1, forward strand.
GTTTGTGATTGAGTATTACGTGATCAATCACATAGTTCTTGAAAGTTAGATGAACCAATTCTAAACTTGTTTGGAAGTGTGGTAAATCGGTTTCAAGTGAGTAAGTATGAAAAAGGACTTGCAAGAGTAAGATGTCGACATACTTTGAACACCGTACATTAATGATATTCAAAGATATTCCTTAAAGGCTAAGAAGGAAGTAAATCCCAAGATCGAATTTAAATAAGTTAAGAATCTTTTTAATTAAGGGTTTTTAATTATATATGGAAAATAAGAATAATAATGTGCATTTGCTAATTAGAGATTTTCCAAGGAGATTTCGATCATATTTTTGGACAGTGCATTCACAGGAATTATGGAAACCGAATTTGGTGTAGTAATGAAAAATATCTTGAGAATATTTTCGGTTTTGGAAATTCCTTGGTGTCCAAACTTCCTTGTCTATAAATACTTTGAGTTTGCATTTATAGCAAACTAATTCTTCATAACAATAGACTTCCACTTTTGTCTTTGTTACTGGTGAAGCCGCCTACCGGAGAGGAGAGTAATCTAATTAGGTGAAATCTCTTACGGCCGCTTAATTTAAAGTCTTCTTTGGGATTGAGAAGCTCTAGCGCGACCCGTTGGTGGGAAACTAGATATTGCTGTAGGACCAGAATATCGCTACAACACTATTTCTGCGATATTAACAACACTTTTGCGAGCGTCACAAAAGAATCTTTAGCAGCGTTTCGCGAGCGTCATAGAAGAATCCAAAAGAAGCTGACGATGGAAGAAATACAAAGAGAGTATGTTTATCCCGCTATGGTTATCAATTTTGCGAGAGAGAATATTATAGCAATCACTATGAGATCGCAGACTAGATCCGAAAAAGGAGGAAAACTTACCTGTCATCCATTATGTAAATCCCTATATAAAGGGTTCGTTAGGTTCAGAAAATGATGATGTCTTTTTGAGAGTTGATAAGGTTTTGAGGAGAGAGAAACTCTAGAAAGAAATTTGTACTTCTGAGTTCTTATATCTTTTGTAAAGAATTCGAAAATTAGAATAATAAAAAGTGTTGTTATTCATCTTCAAATGTAATTCAATTTCTATAGATTCTTATCAAGGGTGTAGTGTAGGAATTCCTGTAACTACATTTTGGCGCCCAGAAACAGGGAGAATCAAGCTAAGAAATCTCTAATTACAACTTGAAAATTTTAAGAAATTATTAGAGTTGAAGAAATGGCTAGAAGAAGAAGAAATACATCAGAACCACCGACAACTGTGAGGAGAAGTAAAAGACTTGCAGGTGAGGGAACAGGTGAATTAGAAGAATCTTTAAGGATAAGATCAGGAAGAAATAGAATAAGAAATGAAGCAGAAAGTTCAATTCAACATCCGAATCAACAGGCACAAACACAAGATAGGAATGTGGATTATGATAGAGTGAGTGTGCATACTTGGAGGTCGGATTCGATAGAAGAAGCAGAGAATCGACAATTAAGAAATGAAGAAGAAGGAGAAAGAAATCAAGAAATGGTCGGAGGATTAATTCATGAAGGACGTGAAAATGAAATAGTAGATGATTTGAGACAAAGAATACAGGAAGAAAGAAGATTAGAGGCAGAAGAGCGTGCGAACTTAACAAGACAAAATCATGAGATAAGAATGGAGAATTTGAGGTTACAAAGAATGAGATCAAGAAGTACTATTAGATCAAATTCAAGATAATTCAGAGAAGAACCAAGTCAAAATTCCCCTATGAGAAATATTAGAGAAAAAATGCGAAATTTAAATGGAGAACAATGTCATAGAGAAGAAGAGATAATTAGAAATCGCTATAATCCGTATGGAGAAGCATTGGATAATGGACGTAACAATAGAAATCAAGAGGGAAGAAACAACCAAAATGAAGAAGAAAATCCAGAAGAAGGTAGGAGGATATTACATGGGCGAGAGAATCAAAGGAATTAAAGAATAATTGAAGAAGAAATTGAGAGACATTACGCCGAACAAGCACGCCTGGCTTGCGAGAGAGAAAGATTAAGGGCAGAAGTAGAAGAACAAGAATTTCGATAGGCAGTACGACAAAATAATCATGAAAATTGAGAAAGGAGACGTACACAAAATCGCTACAATGATAATATTCAGGAGGAGTATGATAGGATACAGAGGAGATTAGAAAGACATCGAAGAGAAATGAGGAGAAATGAAGACATCCGCCAAGAAGAAAGTAGACAGCTGCGATTTCAAGAGGAGGGTGAAATAGAAAATCGCAGAGAAAGACGGGATGACAATGAAGAAGAAGACACACAAAATCTCGCAAGACAAGAAAGGCAAGAGCGCAGAAGAAGGGAAGCTGCATTAAAAAGGCCAATAGAGCAAAACTCAACTGAGAATGAGCAAATATTGAGAGAATTAGCAGAAATGCGAGGAATGATAAACAATAGAAGAGAAGGAGGAAGAAGGCAGCTCGATGAAGCTATTGAAGAAGCTGCGAGAACTCCATTTACTCAAAAAGTACAATTAAGAGGAATACCTCCAAAATGCAATTTACCAGCATTAAACAGCATCTTTGATGGGACCACTTGTGTTGTTCAACACGTCAAGGCTTATGTTAGATGTATGCTACAGTGGGAAAACCATGATGATGTACTATGCAAATATTTTGCGTCTAGCTTAACTGGCGAAGCATTAAAATGGTTCGAGGGATTGCCAAAGAATACCATAACTTCTTTTGATCATCTACAAGCTACATTTCTAGGAGCTTATATTAGCAACAATTAATCGCGGCCGGGTATTGAAGATGTATTTGGGTTAAAACAGAGAGTTGGCGAGAGTCTGAAGCACTTAACCATAAGGTGGAAATCAATGTGCAGCGAGATGACTGGAAGAGTAGATGAAAGATACCTAATTTTATCTTTCATTAATACAATGTTCGCGACCAATATGTTGTACATACAAGTTTTCAGAGTCAAGAATACAATCACTATGACTGAACTACGAGAACTACAAGAAGAATACATTGCTTTGGAGGAGAAACAAAATGAGATGGAATCATATCCCACCGCGAACACCAATTCCGTAGCAGCAAATGGGAGTTTACTTCCTAAAATGATAAACAATGTGGCGATCAGCTCGCAAGTGCAACAAGAGAAAGTAGAGACTGATAACCAGCAGAAATTGGTAGCTATGGGCAGTCGAGATCAAGAAGAATATTAAAGGGAGAAGAATTATTACAATCGCGGTGGGAATAATAAGATTCAAAGGCTTGATCAGCCGCAAGAAACTTATGGTGGACAGAGGCAAAACAATTTCATAAGTCAAGGGAATCAGAAGATCATATGGGAAGAAATTAAGATGCCTCCTCTCAATACTAGTATAGAAAAAATTTGGGAAGCTATCATTTTAATGGAAAATATACCATCTCCATGGAACATGGGAAAAGAACCACATCCTAATAATCGCAGTCAAGAATTTTGTCCTTACCATCATTTTCATGGCCACACAGTAAATGACTGCAGGAATGTAAAAAGAATAATCTTAAGGATGATTGAACAAGGAAAGCTAAATCACTTTTTAGTAGGACATCCACAATCTCAGCGATTTCCTCCAGCACCAGAAGTTCGCAGGGTAAACACGGTAAAAGGAGCCGAATCATTCTTAATAGAAGTGGAGGCTAAAGCAAAGAATTTGTTTTGTAATTCCATTGTACATTCACATAGAACAATAGAGGATTTCCATGATAATGTTCTAAGCAGAGTCTTCGCGAGAGACACAGATGGAAGAGAGATAATGAATATCGCGAAAGCCTCGCCATTAGAAGAATGGCAGAAACAAATTATATCTTTCAGTGCACAAGAAGTACCAGAACCTGGTGAGCAGCATGATAACCCATTGGTAGTAAGATTAGAGATAAACCCAAAGCAAATGGAGGAAGAAGATGAAGAAAATGGTGATGAAAATGAAGATTCTTGGGCTATCAATAGAGTTCTAATAGACACGGGCATCTCCGTTGACATACTATTTTATCATACCTATAAAACAATGGGTGGAAGAGACGAAGATCTAATTCCCTCAACATATAAAATCTATGGTTTTAATGGTACTGCCAATAAACCCAAAGGAGAAATTGAGATGCGGATTCCATTGAAGGGGATAACTTCCAAGATCTTGTTCTGTGTTGTTGACATTGAATCACCTTACAATGCTCTGATTGGTCGACCTTGGCTACACTGGATTTAGGTGTATCATCTACTTTCCACCAGTGTGTTAAATTTCCTCATCCTAAGGGTGTTGGAGTTATTAAAGGAGATTGGGGAGAAAGTAAGAAATGTTATGAAATTGATATGAAGTCTTGCGAAGAAAGAGCTGAGAAGAATAGAAATTGGAAGTACAAAATCAAACAACGACAGAGGTGTGAAAGGTTAATGATTGATACAATAGAGCAGAAAGAAGAAATTGATGGCGAGCATTTCGCATATAAAGAAACAACAATAAAACATAGCAGAAAAGCAGAACCGGAAAATAGTAAGTAGAGAGGTTAAGTGATGAACTTTAGAAACCTCTATGAATGATTTGTTTAAAAAATATGTAATTGAACAGAGCATTCTGCTTGAAAGAATTGCAAGATTTTACAAAAATAAAGAAGATCAAAGTTGTGAAATTTTATCAGAGTTGCAATACTCGCGAGAAGCGCGAATAAAATTTCGCAGAAATTAATAGAATGATACGAACCTTTATGGCGTGCACCCTAGTTCGCGAATAAAATTTCGCAAGAGGAGAATGTAAGACCTAATAGCACGTCATAGGAGGGGGTATCTCTTGACATGATTCAGGGGTAAGGTTATACCGCTGCTGGATCCTGAGTCATGCAGATGTCGGGGTTAAAGAAAACCTATCCGGGAGAGAGATCTTGGATTTCCAGTTATATAAGGTTATACCCTGGTTGGAAAATCGAGAATCTCTTCCAAGAAGTGCAAAGTATGACCAAGGCGCCGAGGTACACGATTGAGCCAAGGGTGCCCAGGGCGTACGAAACTCCCTTGCCATTCTTGGTAAGTCTTGGCTATGATGCATTTGGCCTGAAGAAAACTACACTTAGGGTGCAGTCTTGTAACTATAAGTCATATAGGCATAAAGGACAAGAGGCTGCGAAAACAACTGGTTGTTGGTAAATCTGGATGGGATGAGATAGTCTTGTATGGCCGATATGCCCTCCTTGAAGGGGAAACCAGGGGGAAGATAAGGGTGGCACCCTCCATTAGGGAGCTGATAAGTGTCTTAAGACGGAAATGTCATGGGGCTTTATGATCGCAAGAATATTTAGGCCTGTCATATTGTCGCGTGACGTAAATGATACAGAGGCAACAAGCCACAAGAGAAATGTTAAGATGAGATCAATGGGTTTTTACATGAAAATGTAAAGACGTCCTGCGATTTCATCGCAAGACGGCAATGTAACGAGGCTTTGATCTCGCGAGGGAACTTAGACTTGTCATATTGTCGCAATACAATCAAGAAATAAAGATAAGGCAAGATCAATGGGTCAATACATGCAAATGTAAAGACGTCCTGCGATTTTGTCGCAGAAAGAAAAAAGTGTGGCACAATAAGACCTTTAATTAGGAAGGCATAATAAGACCACAAGATTACTGCGATAATACTCGCATATTTTATGAGAATTGCGATTTTACGCAATTTTTGCTAGCGATAACATCTCCAATATTGAGGCAAATTTTATTTAAAACTTATATCTAATCTCTACTCAATTTTTTCATACTGCAGATGAATAATAGAGGCAAGTATGGGAATGCATAAGAACGATGAAGTTATTATTCATCCATCATATAAAAATTGCATAGAGATTATTAAATGATATGATTGCACAGATAATTAAAGGATATTAATTATATTGATTGATTAATTTGCAGAAAAATAATTTTTTTTTAATTCATACAGATAGAAGCAAAAGAAATTTACAAAATTGGAGAAAATCACAGCAATGTTACAGAAAGAAGAAAATAAATATACAAAGAAGATAGAAGGAAGAAGAAGAACTAGCTAGATCCATCGCCATCCTCTTTGTCATACTTCTCTTCATCGCCAGATTTCTCCCTTTCATCATTATCATCATTATCTTCATTCTTATCAGATTCTTCTCCTCCACCAGATTTTTCTCCTTCATCATTATCATTATTATCTTCATCTTCGCCAGAATCCTCAGCCTCGCTGTCAGATATGTCAAGATTTGGGATTCTTGCGGGGACTTCCTTTGCAAGATCAGGATATATAGAAGGGGAAATTCCATGATCATTGCAAACCAACCTAACAGAATCATTACGAACAACAATGAGAGATCTATTGAAATTCGCGGTAGTAATGTCAAACTTCTCTTTCAATCGTGAATATTTATTATTGCGAGCAACAAGAGTATTCGCGAGCTGATTCTTCTCATCTTCAAGTTCCCAAATTCTTTCAAGATATCTTTTCTCAGCTCCTGCGAGAACATGACAACAAGTTAGAAATTTTGTAAAGAAGAATAATAAAAACAGGAAACTAGCAAGAGGAAGAACATCTAACAACCTTCTCTTTCAGAAATCGTATCCCTAATTAAAGACGCTTGTTCAACTTGAAGGCTAACATTTACACCTAAATTGTTCCTGGCATTGTCAAGAATCTTCGCAGCCCAAGAAAACTCATCATCGCTATTTATAAGGATACGAGATCGAACTTGAGTTTTCCTCGCAAGAAGATCTTCATTCTCGCGGACAAGTTTATCTCTTTCCATTTGAACGTTAAGAAGAGTTTTATGGAAGTTCGCTAGAGTCTTGGAACCATTTTTAATAGCAAGATCTTTCTCGTCAATAAGATCACTATTCCTCTTTCTTAATCTATTTATTTCTTTCTTTGAATCAAGATAAAAGCGTTTATATTTGTTGGTCAAACCTAAATTGAATCTGTGTTCAATTTTTAAGAGATTAAGTGTGGATCTAAGTTCATCTATGGAGAGGGATTTAATCTTATCATCTGAGAAATTACTTAAAGAATTATTAAGGCGAGCAAGAAAAGTATTATCATCTACAGTTTCAGGGAAAAATTGAAAGAGTGTAGCCTCGTCAGTAAGACCATAAATATCTGCAAGTTGAAAGTGGGTGCTTGAATAAGCCGTGATAGAGTAAGGAGAATTAAGAGAGAAGAGAAATAAGTCATACTATAAAGTTTCTGATTAGCTTTATCAAGATCAGAGATTTTTTGCTTATCAACTGAAGCTTCAGTCTCCAACTGTTTATTCTTCTTGCGAAGCTCAGCAACTTCAAACTCTAATTTTTCTTTATCTTCGCGAAATTTAGCAGCCTTCTTTTCAGAGTTGGCGCGTCTTTTATCTAAATAAGAAGCAACAACAAAGGAATATCTTCCAACCTGAGAAAGAATAATATAAGTTGAGATCTAGCGATAGAGTAAATACATAAACAAATTGAAGAAATAAAATCATACCAGGGTACCAAGAGAATTCAAGAGGCTGGGAGTCAGCAACTTCGTTTGTTTCTTAGCTAAACTCTGCTTTATACTATTTTTTTTAATTTTTTATGGAAAATCACATTTCAATTCATTCAAACCAAAATAGTGATTACATGATTGCTTACAAGATTATCAAAAACACCAAAATACAAGATAATCAAAACCCAAACACAAATGATGACACCAATTGCAAATACATCGCGAAGAGAAAGAGCCATGCACCGCAAAGATATCCAATTTTTGTACCAGTAGTATTGACGAAAGATGGTGTGAACCGAGATCAACTCCGACCATTTGAAATAATTATCTTCTTCAATAAGAGATGCTCCAAACGAAATGGAGTAATTTTCCCAAAATCTTGTAGATCCAAACGAATATGGATGCCCTAAATCCCTCTTGTTGAAGATTAATCCAAAGCGAATCCGATCAGAATCATTGATGTTCTTGATGAATCGAGAATAGCAAGCCAAGAAACACCATGGAGATTTGAGAGAATCGCTATTAGAGCGAAGAGAAAATCGTCCCAAAGACGAAGAGAATATCGCCCAAATAGCGAAGAAATGTGTCCATAGACACCAAAAATAACAAAAACAAAACCTAAAACTACAAATTATACTACTTTTATTCATAGAAAACAGAAAATCCTTGCTCAGTTCTAGCCCAAAAGGACTAAATCTGAGCAAGAAGAAGAAGAAGTTCTAGAGTTTTTGTTTTTTTTTCTTAGGAGAGAGAAGTGAGAAGAAATGAACAAAATAGAAGTGAACCAACTATGCTTTATACTATTGATATTTTGGTTTATGCATCAACTAATTTTCCGTTGCAACTAATAAAACTACTCCCTCCGTTTCAAGAAAAGTGATACTTTCATTTTAGGTGCAATTCACGAAAATTGAATGCATGCCATTATGCAAACCACCACACAGGCTGCAAACACATAATGCAACCATATTTTGGTTTATGGATCGAATAATTTTCCGTTTTAGAAAAAAATAATACTTTCACATTCCGTTTCAGGAGAAGTGATCATTTCTCCCCGTTTCGGGAAGAGTGAAACTTTCGCCCCGTTTAGGGAAAGTGATACTTTCGCTTCATTTTGGGAAAAGTGATACTTTCGCTCTGTTCAAAAACGGGGCAAAAGTATCACTTTTTCTGAGACGAGGCGAAAGTGTCACTTTTTCAGAAACGAGGTGAAAGTATCACTTTTTCCCGAAACGGGGAGAAAATATCATTTTTCCTGAAATCCACTTTTCTAACATAATGTGAAAGTAATCGCGGACAAACCCCATCTTCAGATTCTTCTTCGGTCGGCCCTCCCACCGTGGAAACGGTTGTACTAGTATAATTAAGGATAATTTTTGTTAGGAGTCTATCCATTTGGAAAGAAATATGGTAGGTTGGAAAACTCCCCCTTCCTCCCATTATGTCTCTTCTTTTATAAAAATTGTTGACCAATTAATTGGTCAAGACATTAATTCATGTGGAATAGGTATCTTAACTTGTATATTTGATGATGAAACTGTTAAAAATATAACGAACATTAGAATTCCTTCTTCAGGTAAGGATCAGTTGAGATAGGTTCCGATTGCAAAATGGGCTCTTTTCAGTTAAGACATCTTATAGAATCATTGACTCTATTAATAAAGATATTGGTACTGATGCTAGAGTTGATGATTTTCCTTGGCTCAAATTTTGGAAAGCTTGTTTACCCTATAAGATTATGTATTTCTTACCGGAATGTATTCAAGGTTGTTTACCTATTAGAGTAAGATTATCTAGACATGTAGCTGATATAATCGTAATTGTCCTTTTGTGATAGAAAACTTGAGAGTGTGCAACATCTGTTGTTTGATTATGATGTTTCTAAAGATATTTGGCAGGCTATGGAATCTAACATTGCAGGTTTGTGCAGTAGCATGTGGGATTTAGTAACTGGATTTCTAGATGTTTTGAAGCTAATGGCTTCTACAATAGCTAACAGAGATATGGTGGAGATAACAGCTTTTACATTATGGAATATTTGAAAACAACGTTGTGGACTTGTGTTTGATGATGCACAAGTGAACATATCTAATGTAATCAATCTGACTAAACAAAGTAAGCAGAATTGGGTTAACCAGGTGATTGGACGACATTATGGGACTAGAGTTAGGGTGCACATACCTTGGAAAAGATCCCTTGTAACTTTTACAAAATTTAACTTTGATGCATCTTTTTCAAAAGATACTAAGCTTATAGGACTGAACTAATTGTTGATGATGATGCAGGGGATTGGAAAGCAGTAGGTTGCATTCCCGCAATATCTCATGATGCAAAAAAGGCTGAGTTGCAAGCTGCTTTGGAAGGAATCAAGTGGGCAGTTACCAATCAAGTCGTTAATCTTCATCTTGAAAGAGACTATTCTATTAATGGCAAACAAGGTTCAGTAAAATGGACAACGGATAGCATAATGTTTAGAACTTCTTAAGCATTTTAATAAATGAAAATGTTATTATGTTCCAAGAGATACTAATGAGGTGCATATCTTTATCTAAATATGCAAGGCTAAGCAATAATTATGTATTTTGGTTTGGGAATTTACCAGATTGGTTATCCATTTTTATTCCTGAAAAACTTCATGGAATTCACCAATTTATCAATGAAAACTTTCTTTCTTGTTAAATTTTTTCTTTTTGAATAGGCGTATAATGAGCTAGCTAGCGTCGTGTCCTAAACATGACTACTGCTTTCCTATGTAATCATACATGACTCAATTATTTGAAACGAAATTTTGGTACAAAAAATCTTAGAGAGTGTTTAATTACCGAAAGCAATTTTAATCCTCAAAAACAAAATAAATTTGTTATACAAAATAGTTATTTTTTTTGCTTCCAAAGGTATATGTCAATTTTTTTTGGTAACCTAACTTCTGACTTTCTGGCTTCTGAAAGTTGAAAAGTTGCTTCTTAATTTAAAACGATGCTCGAACACATCTTGAAATGCTACTTTTTAACTTGTGGAAGTCGAAAAACCAGAAGTTAGTTTGGTGACATAATTTCAAAATGACTTCTAGAAGTAAAAATATTAATTTTTTATTTGTTGTTCACATACTGTATATCACATCTGTAACTTAATTATGTACACTAAAGGTGCCCTTACAACATAGCTAACTGAGATTGCCGCATGTCACATATTTGTATGATATAAACATTGTTTTTATTGATAAAGATTTTGATATCGATAAGTTTCCAAAATATTTGGTATCATCACCCAATATCTTTACGACTGTGCTACTGTGGTTGTTAAAGAAAGATTAATTGGGGGATATGAAATAGTAATGTTACTGTTCATACCGGCATGATTTTTCTACACAAAAAATAATAATTTACTATGCATGTATGAACAGTAACAGTACTATTCATATCCCCCAATTGCATGTTCTTGTTAAAGTCAATGATATGATGCAAACATATGTAGTTATTTTTTTTTAAGAGAGTTAAGATTGAAAACTAAATGTACTTGTATGGAAAACGAACTACGTACTTACAAAGAAAGGAAATAAAAAATAACACAGACACACTAGGTTCGTTTATGTTGGATATTTTCTTGCGGCTACGAAAAGGGGGCCATGGTGGCGGTAGCCCCACCGCCTGTTTTTGAAGTTCAAAGCCTATTTCGGTTTTCTAGAATTTTCTACATACTCGTCTCTTCCCATTAATGAATGCCTATTAAAAGTGTATGTTAGAGATGAAACGACATCTCCAGTGACCTGAATTCGAAACTCGCTAGCACCAAAATTCTTTACCGATAAAAACAAAAATAAAAAATCGACATGAAATCCTTTATAAATAGTGAAGGTTTTCTCCCACTTCAACATATCAAAATCTCTGTTTTCTCTTTTCTATATATAAGCATCATCAAAATCTCATACCGTGTGTTCTTGGTTGGGTCAAAGGAGTACAACTCTTGAATCCAACAAGTTATTAGGGCATCACTGTGTCTTGAAAGCAATATTTCATTGACCAATTATACTCGCCAATTTATCGGGAAGGGTCGAAACAATTGCTGAAAAGAATTGCAAGGCCTTGAAGTCAGTGATAACAACATTTTTTTTGTTCTTTGTTTTCATCCACTGTTACCCAAATCTCCAACTGTTTATTCATGAGACATACTTTTATTTTGTCTATACCATTCGGTTGATTTGAGTTTAATTTTTATTTATTTTTGGTATTGTGTGAATTAAATTAAATTCGATGTTGCAAGAGTGAATGTATCGTCCACGGTGTCCTTTTCTCATTCCACCAAAACAACGTGGAGGGGAGCGTTACCACATTTGGCACGCCGTTATGCTATTCCCACTTTTGCTGAACCGTGTATTGGTCGAAGGCAATACAATTGTGGATTGAGGGGAGCAACAACTTCCAGGAGAAGGCGTTATAGGAAAGAAGAGGCCTCAAGCCTGTAATGCACTCCGATCAAACTTACGGAGCTATACAAAGCAACACAAGAACTTCACCAATCCACCACTTCTTATGTTGTAGGCTGACATCGAGGCAAACGTGCCTTCAGCTCGAAGTGCAAATTCGGCACTCGGCTTTACCCGCGGAGTCAAGATCAATCAATCCACATCACTTGAGAAACAAAGAACGGATTAGGTCTGAGAATCAGTGGTTGTGTATTAAAATAGCTAACATGCGTTTGGTATATCTAAAACCGCGTGATACATGAGACCACTTGAGCTCATAATTTTTTATTTCTTCTGGCAAAAGAGAAATTGTAGAGTCATTTCAAAATTTTGCGGAAATTAGAGAATTTTAGCAGTAGAAACATGAAACATGTCAGAGGTCAAATTCTACGAGAAAAAAAATATCAAACAGTGTGTGTATTACACGGGTGTTGTATCTTTCAATTGAGTTCATCTGTCCTACCATAATCTTGCAATTGCCCCACTACATGGATAGACTTTTGCCTTGTAATTCTTTTAACATGTTGGAAGGTAATGTCATGTTAACAAATAAAACTAACATGGCAACATGTATAGTAGTTTACAGGAGTCTCGCTCTCATACATGATGTCAGACATTCGAGTATCAAAATTATATTCGATGATCGGAAGAAAAATAAAAATAAATGAGTTGCATTGTATTTGGCCGATATCCGTAACGAACGTTCAAATATTGTTAACAAACAACACATCAAATTAGTGACTTCGAATATTTTGAAAATTTGATAAAAATTAAGTTAAATCACTGTTTAAGTTGATTAGTTGGTAACATCATGTGGATCTTAAAGTGCTGGTAATGATCATATCGTGTTGCATCAATTCTCTTAATTATACTATATTTTCTCTGTTAATAGTTTTTATTATTTTCATTTATTTTAAGTAAACATACACGAAATGCAAGTCACGACTCACTTGGGATGGGAGTTGACAATAAGGTTTCGAATCAGAACAATTTGATTATAATACTAACAGTTGACATTTTCACCTAATTATATCTTCTTAAAGGAAATTAGAGGTTGACAAGTAATTAGTCTGAAGCTTAATCAATAACCATCACAGATTCTCAATTTAGAGGTTGACGTCAATATAATAGTAAGTTGCTTCTAAAACTCTAACATGGAGACATTTTAAGAAACATCTCAAATCCATTATCACATTACACATTTAAAAGAGATTTCTGGCGTCAGTTTATTGAACACTTGAAGATTCCCATTGTGAACTCATCCACCTATGTTATGTTCTTGAGTGATTCTACGAGGACTCCCCAAACCACCACCTCACATTAAAATGGCGAACCCCGCCTGAAATGATGGGTTCCCTACGGGATCCAGAATTCCCACGAGAAAATGAGTGTGTGGAGTCGGTCTGTTAATCATTAATGGATGGGGGGAGCAGTTGAGTCTTAAGCTAAATTTATCTCTAGGGAGTAGGAGGAATACGTCGGGACAGTCGAAGGGCCCAAAAAACGTCTTGTTAAGTCATATCACCCAGGCATGCCATATGATATGATGATAACCTAACCACCACTGGAACCTTCAGTGTTTATAGTTTTGCATTTGGTCGGCCTCACTTGTCAAGAACATTGGCGCTCCTTTCTTTAATAATTCAAAACATGAAACTAGTGGCAATCTCCAAATCAGTAAACTGGACGCAAGAGACCATGGCATTGATTTCATTTGGGCTCAGCAAAATGTGCATTAGTAGTTTTTGTCTCACTGACGCTGTGTTTGCATTTGCAAGGAGATACTTTCCTCTCTTTTTTTGAAAGAAAAATCAACTCGTGTTTTCGAGCGAACTTACATGTGTTTTCTTTCTTATGTGTTTGTTTTTTACTTTGCATATGCAATATACCCGCCTGCGTAAATTTAAGACCGGTTTGGGGATATCTGAGATACGAATTTAGAGTATGGTATAATCGGTTGCCAGAGTTGAGCAATGTTTCATTTGTATTAAGCATTTGGTGTGAAGGTTCATCAATCAGGGTTTATATGGATTTAAAACCAATACGGAACTGACAGAAGGCAAAAAGAGAAGTCAGAAAAACAATACACAAAATACAAAAGAGACCTATTCATTTAGCTAGTAACCAGATATACTGTATTGGGTAAAGTAAAATACGAGTCGAAAACTCAGGAGTAACACATTACAATTGGAAGAATTAAGCAACTCTTACGGCCCAATAATATAATATATAGGCTCTAAAGGTTTACCAAAAAATGAGCCATAGCAAGACAAATGTGTGGTTTTCAGTAGATTGGTATATCGCCCGGTATTACAATTTTGGGTCTGTCAAGTAGATCATGGTGAAAAAGTACTGTGGTAACACTAATAAGCTGTTCACTCTTGGAAGTTTTGTGTCTGTAGTCATGTTGAAAAAGAAACTGTTGTATCACTTGTAAGTGGTGTAATCATTTCAAGGCATTCGTTTGATAAACCTGTGAAAAATACTGATTCTGTCTCCAGGGGTTTAAACTTGACAAGGGCAGTAGGGATCAAGTCTTCTTCATCTAGTGTTGGCGCTGTTTTTCCTGGTCCAGAGAAACATGGGATTGGCCGCCGCTTGAGGATTGGTGGGTGATGCCACAACTCAAATTTGAGACGTGGTTCTTTCAAGGAAGAACTAACAAACTGCAATTCCAGAATCAGAACAAGTTAAGGGAAAGAAGATTAGTTGGACTTGGTAACAAGTACAAAAGAATATGAATCTTGCTTGTGAATAAGCAAAAATGTAGCGAGTGATCAAACTCTGAACAGTTAACAAGCACATTTGAGTTATACTAATGCACCAAATACTAATAATTGACTAGATCACTACTACTTAGATATCCATGACATTTACAGTCGGAGATTTATGCATTTCACACCAACTGGGGGATTAGATACGCATGACTTTTATGAGGATTCTAGATATTAAAGAGATGTTAACCTTGTCAATGTGTGTATCTATCAGAGGTTGCTAATACATAAACGATGTAAGGAAGTATTGCCTTAGTTCAAGGCAACTTTGAACTATAGAATGCCTGTACCTAGATGGCTAGATATAAGAATTACGAGTAAATTCAAAATTCATATTAAAAATGGACAAAAAGTATTTTAAGGGATAAAAGATATTTACTTCGTATAATGCAGTTGTTCGCTCCCATGGTCCAAAGACGCCTTGAAGAATAACCTCGTCTGGAAACTGGATCCGAATAATAGAGGCCTTGTACTTCTTCCTGGCCTCTTTTGCTTGCTTTTCTCTGAAGGACCTGGGAACCAGTTGCTGAGATTCTGCAAGCTTTTTTTTCCTCCTATCAGCTTCAGCTTTTATCTCTTCCATAGAAAGTTTATAAAAAGAGTCTGGCAGTTCAATTTTTGCAGCCTTGCTTTCGGGAGCAGAAAAGAAGACCCGAACCTAGATGGAAACAAAGAAAAATTAATTCTTAGACAAAAACAAACAAGTCACTGATCTACAAGCGACAACGGTTGTATACTTCATGGGGAGAATTAGAACTCCCATCTGAAGGATAAATAACAAGATCAACATAACTGTAACTGAAGGTTCCCAAAAACCAATAAAAACATCTACAAACATTAAAATAAAAATATCATAAAACATAATACAAAATCTATTTCCGTCCACGGTTAAATCAACTGTGAACCTTGCGGTCATGATAAATTTGTTACGAAGTAAACAACATATAATGCAGGTGTGCCTTGAACCTTGCGATCACTGCTGCAAGAGCTAACGAACTCTTTTAGATATTCACTAGCTCTAGAAATCCCATATCGACAATAAAAGCACAGACACACATTTTGCGAGATGGTACAACTGTTTCTAACTAAGATGGTGGTTATTAATGGCTGGCATTTAGGGTACATCAATGTCACCCAACAAGGCTATTTTGATGTTATTAATACTAATAGTTCTTATGGTAAACTTAAAAGCCAATTTAATAGTAAAACAGATTCAATAAATCAAGGGAAATAAGCAGAACAAGATAGACACATATCTACACTAAGATCATGGAAAAGGAAGCATTATGCAGATATAATACAGAGACGGTTTCTCAATAATGTCTTATATATGTTTTTAGATGAAATAATCTTTCGAATCACCAGTTAAAGGCTATTTAGGCATATAGGATGTTAATATCTCCACATTCCTCCAATTCCCTCTTCCCAGTATCAGGATCAAACTTCCACACAAGCACAAGTGGAAGAGTGTGATCTGTGACTACTAATCTCTCTAAGAGTCAAAAGTTATCATAGAGGTTTTTGAAACCCAACTCTCATGGGTCACAAAAAATAAACTACACGAGCAACTATAAACTCTAATCAGCGAAAACACAATTTTAAATACAGCCATAACCACAGGGCAAGGAGCAATCACAACACATGGAGAAATCAACAATGAAAAAGGAAAGGACTAAGTAAGTTAAAATACCTGTCTGTCAACCTTCTTTGGCTCCGCTGGAATAACATCTTTTACCTTTGGAACTACAGGAGGCACATCTTCTATTTTCTTAGGCTCCAGCATTACAATCACTTCATTAATCGAATTGATTTGTATCCCAGTAGGAACTTCCATCACTGCCCACATCTCTTCACCTTCTTCTTGAAGACTAAACCCTACACATTCCAACAACTCAACACCACCAGTAACTGAACCAATAGCTTCTTTTATTTTTGGATTCCCCATTCGAATTCTTCTAAACTTTTCGTTTTCAGGATTAGTAACTATATTCCTCAACAATCTCATCATAACTTGAACCGATCCTTCTGGTGGTTCTCCAGAAACAAAAACCCCAACACAACTTGCTAATTCGTTTCTTGATTCCAAACTCTTCCCAACTTCATCACTCTTTCCTAAATTTTCAGTTTCTACAGTATCAACAACTGAATTTTTCCCTAAACAAGTTTCAATATGATCCTCAACTTCCCCTGCAGTAAGATAAGGCTTTCCACACAAAGGACATTCACAGATTTCAATAGAATGTCCATTCTGAGAACGTTTACTAGAAGTAACTAGTGCATCAAACTTATTAAACCCATCCGTCGATCTCTGCTGTAAATTGTTTTCAAGATTCGATAACTTTTTATCAAGATTCGAACTAGAAATTGAAGATTTAGGGTTACGACTAGGGTCTGATGATGAAACAACAGGTAAATCAGGTTTATGTTCAACAATTTTGTATGGAATCTTAGATGGTTCAGAAGATGAAGATGTACCACCTAAAACTTTACCTGTACCTTGAAATCCAGAAGAAGAAGAAGAATTACTAACCTTTTTCATGAAATCTTTAAACTTATCCTTCATATTATCCGCCATGAATAATTCTCTCTTTCTCAGGTATCTTGGTTTCTGTGATGAAATTTAATTCCTCTTCACTCCCCTCAGGAAATTTCAGTCTGGATTTTTGATCTAAGGTTTCTAAATTATGATACTGTCGTAGAAGACCTGGTAATAAGACTTGTTATTTGATATTATTGGTCAAGGGAAAAAATATCAGGGTCCACTTTCCCCATGCAAATTTTATACTTATTTTACTGTTATACCCTTCTATTAATAAATTTATTTTATTTGTGCGCCAGTGCCGACCATATGTAAAGAAGAGTGGTTTATGTCCAATAGCCTAATAACTAGTACAACCGTTGACACGGTAGGAGGGCCGACCGAAGAAGAATTTGAAGATGGTGTTTGTTTGCGACTACTTTTTTCCTGTTTCAGAAAAATTAATATTTTTGATTAGTTTCAGAAAAAGTGATACTTTTGATCCGTTTCAGGAAAGTGATACTTTCGTCCCGTTACAGAAAAAGTGATACTTTCGCTCCGTTTTTTTTTCTGAAATGGAGCGAAAGTATCACTTTTCCTAAAACGAAGTGAAAGTATCATTTTTCCTGAAACGGAATGTGAAAATAACAATTTTCCAGAAACGGAAAATTAGTCGATCCATAAACCAAAATATGGTTGCATGATGTGTTATGCATCCTTTATGGTGGTTTTCATAATGGCTATGCATTCAATTTTCGAAAATTGTGCCTAAAGTGAAAATGTCACTTTTCTTAAAACGGAGGGAGTACATTTTTTTTGAAGCATGTAGCATACGTTTTATTATTTGCAACGGAAAATTAGTTGATGTATAAACCAAAATATGGATGCATAATGTGTTATGCATCCTTTGTGGTGGTTTGTATAATGGTTATGCATTCAATTTTCAAAAAATGTGCCTAAAAGAATTAACACCTCCGAATTTTTCGTAAAAATTCTAAATTTGATATTGTTGTTTATACTCATTCCGTAGGTTTTTTTATAAGCTTTCCAACGAGATAAAATTTGTAAAATTCCAAGGCACGGATTTTTAGATATGTTATATTAAAGTTTATATTCCAATTATACACCTAAAAAATAGGATACACAAGGAATTATAGTAATTGGACTAAAATGAATGGATAATTTTGTCTAGTGAAAAAGTAACCATGGATACAGAAATTTCCAATCTTTTTATCAAATTGAACATTTATGTTACTTTTCATTTTACAAAAAAGTGGTCATAAAAGGGTCTCCCTCCCTTCGGGCCCTCCGGTCGGTCGGCCCAATAACAACTTATTCCTATGCAATTGTTTATGGGTGAAAACTACTCATGCCGGTTTTAGTAATTTGGGGTGTGTGGATGAGGAATGAATCTAAACCCTAAACAAATGCACTGCGCGGTGAGTGCTTGTATATTCAGGAGATCAATTTGTGCAAGTCCGGCCTAAACCAAGAAATGGCCGTTCCAGACTTATTTCGGTCACAAAGTGAAGGAGATAGGGTTGATCTTAGGGAGGGAAGCGAAGAAGGTGTTGAGATTGTGAAGGTGTTGTCTATGTATGACTTGTATCAGAAAGCTGAACTGGCTTGCAGGATGTAAGCTATCAGTTCCGGTGTTTGAATACGATTGTATCAACACTTGCCTCTGTTGTCTTGTCTTGTTTGAAAAATAGGATGGAGAACCTATTTATACAAGTCTTTTAGCCTAACCCTCGTATCTCGTGGGAAGTGGAGAAACTAGAGTGATGTAGTAGTGGAGTAATATATTAGTGTCACATGACCAGGCTTGCCCACTTCTCCCATCATCACTAACCGTCCATGACTTCCTGACACGTTCTTGTGATGGCGCGTTGTGCGTTGCACTCTGTAAACCGCCAGACCAATACCCCAGTATGTATCCCCCAGTTTGTGACATGATTGATGTCTCGAGTGTGTGGATCGTGGGACCCATAGAAAATAGCATGTAATGCTAGATTGAATAATTGCGTTATTCAGGGAGTCGATACTTGTGAAGTATCGTGCGTATTCTATGCAGGTACTGCATCGAGTGCATCCAGCATGTATGAAACATCGCTATTTGAGCGTCTCAAAATAGCCTCATATCCTGCCTACTTCATGTGATGGTTTGGAGGTGGCGCCAACAAGTCCTTCCTCGAACGACCACATGGTGTGGTAGAGTGACGGATGATGATCAGCATGACGCCACACTGACCAATTAACTCATGACTAGGGCTGTATAACCAAGCCGGTGAAGTTGGACGGACGATATGATCTTTGGGACACTCATCTGCGACCGTTGGTGAAATTAGGGTTTTCGGGAAAAAGGTGCGAAACACCACTTTTCAGCTTGGTCAAATCCAAGCTTGGGACATGGTTTTGGTATGGTTGGTCGGTCATTTATGTTGACGGCATCCCGGTATACATGTTCATACCTCACTGTCCCGTGGAAGTGTGATATGGGCCAATCAATTTATCCGGCGAAGTTGAGTGGTCGAGATCAATTTGCGACAGAAATCCGGTGCCGCAAAAGCCACGCATCATGCCAACTTTAGGAGCGCGTTTCAGGACAACCAGGCTTGGTCGGTCCCGGCCGATCGGTTCAGCGTGTAGGTGGTAGGTTGGTGTTCACGCCTATACCTGACTGCCCCATGAAAACGTGATCTAAGCCACTCAAATTTTCCGGCGAAGTTGAGTGGTCGAGATAACCAGGCATGGTATGCCTTGGCCGATCAGGTGAGGGGATAGATGGGTCCACGGTGGTAGTGTTGGTATGACCGGACCTGTTTAATCTAGTCTTGGACCCTTCATTCTTGCCAGAGAAAATGGACGCTCGTGATGTTTAAAACCCTAATTTTGGGTTTCACGGCCATGCGTCATGCTCTGTTCGGGGCATACGATTTGGGATGACCAACCATGGTTGGTCCTGACCGATCGGTCATGTATGTAGGCGGGCTCACGATGATTGTATTGACATGCTCTAGGCCCTTTGAATCTACATCTACACCCTCCATCTATACCTGCGAAGATGGATGGTTGAGACTGTTTTGCGACACATGTAATGTGTCGCAAACCCTAATTTAGGGTTTTCTGTCCATGCTGCTCTGGCTTGGACGTTTTGGCAAGCTATGCCAATCTTTTGGGGGAGGCCGACCATGCGGGGCCCGCGTTGGTTCGGCAGTGAATATTCCATACCTGCTTGGGGGTTATGGAATCGATATGGACCATCCAATCATGCTGGTGGAGTTGGATGGTCGTGATCATTTCCAGACTGATACAGACAATCTGGATGCTCAATCGGGCTAGTATAGCACACCGAGAGTTGCTCAATCGGGCTAGTATAACACACCGAGAGTTGCAGCCTATACGGGTATTTCGTACATACTTTCATTATAATGCTTGGAGATTCGTGTTGCTCTGCTGAGAGCAACACTCAGTCGTCATGCCGCACTGATAATGAGTACAAGAAATACAAGGCTAGTTACGCATTAATTAATAATGTTGTAAATTCACAGGGTATATGGGATTGTTGCTACATGATCCAACCTGGATGAATTTCGTGTATTTAATTCAAAGACTGGGATCATTGCCACATGCTCCATTCTAGGTGAGTTAGTAAAGTGAAAAAGTATTCAACACTTATTAATGACTTTATCTTTTACAAGATGTTAGCGCATATTTTTTTTGGCTTTTACAATTTTAGCCTTAAATGAAAATCCACCATCAACATTAAGTCCCCTGCCTAGCACATAATGGTTACACTATTGTGGGGTAGGCATATGATGGTGACAGTTAAAGATAAAACTTATGAGACAAAGTTAGATGTTACCATGAGAGACGGGTCGTCATGTCCTTCGAGCATGTCACGTTCAAGAGACGTCCAGGCGAGCGTTCCCCTAGCATGATGTCGGTATTTCCTGCTTCGATGGACTGTTATGCCTGTTTTGTTCGTGGGGCTACTGCGCCTGCTTGATCGAACGTGGGCTTGATGTGCCTGTTTTGGTTAATCGTGGGTCCGCTGCGTCTGCTTGATCGAACGTGGGACCCGATGTAAGTATGCTTGATTCGAACATGGGCAGATGTGCATGCTTCGATCAAATGCGGGACCACCGTGTACATGTTTCAAACGTCGGCCATGTCATGTGCCTACTTTGACCGTACGATTGATGTGCTTGCTCGAGTGTCATCTTTCTACTTCGACCAAACACCGACCCAGCTAACTTGACTAAACATCGGACTTGATGCCTTGACCAAACACCGGCCTTGCTGTTTGCTTCGCTCGAACGTGGGACCCGATGTGAGCATGCTTGTTTTTTTTAAATGAACCTTGTGTGCTCAATTATAAATGTGGGTCCAGCAGAAAGCGTTGAAACAGCTTCTGGAGCAGGCCCGGGAGAGCGTTGAAGTGTCGGATATGAAACGCATTCTTCTGGAGAGAGAGATTTGATTGGGGACGGATGTGTCTGCTTCAACCAATCTGGGGCTGGGATCAAGTGGGACCCGTCGCGTGCCTGACTGAACGTCGAACCTGTGTTTTGACTGAAAACCGTCCCTGCTGCGTGCGCCTGTTTTATTCGAATACCATCCTTGTGACTTTGATCAATACCAAACTTGAAACTTGAGCAATACCGGACTTGTGACTTGATCAACACCGGACTTGAAACTTGAGCAACGGGACTTGGACTTGTGACTTGATCAATCTAGGACTTATGACTTGATCTTGAAACTTGAGCAATACCGGACTTATGACTTGATCAACACCGGACTTGAAACTTGAGCAATACCGGACTTGTGACTTGATCAACACCGAACTTGAAACTTGATCAATACCGGTGTTTGGACCCAATACCAGCCTTATGTATTCCAACGTGAATGTGTGTTCTGTCGTGTATGACTATGCATCTCACGCGTTTTTATACAAGTACTAACTCCTGTATTTTATTGTAGAATGAAGAAAAGAACTCCTGTTGAGATGTCTTCTGGGGATAATGCTGGTGCCAAGTCAGGAGGTGTTGACAGCTTCAAAGATATGTCGAACTTTGATGATGAGTTGTTCACCGCGCCCTTTCAACTATATGAAAATATTTTTTTCACAAGATAACCCTTCTCATATCGACTTCAAGGTTTTTCATGCTCCACTGGGCCCTCATGAAGGAAGGATGAGACGTATGTTGAGCAATGAGTAATCAAAGATAACTTGACCAGAGCGCAGATTATTGATGTAGCTTGAGTGTTGAAACGTCTCGAGAGGATGTTAAAGTGGCTTCTGGTGCGAACGTTGAGGTGGATCTTGGAGAGAGTGTTGAAGCAGGATTCTGAAGCGAACGTGGGTCCCGGAGAGAGCGTTGAGGCTGCTCTTGAATAGACCATTGAAGCAGCTTCTGCTGGAGGGAGCGTTGAAGTGGCTTCCTCTTCAGTTCGGTTTACCCTTGCGAAATCCATGCTTCTTGACTGACCATCTCTCTCGTGTTGAAGAAGTCCTTGACTGAAGGTGAAGGAACTTCATGCTGAGACTCAGTCCCCAAGCATGGTTTACATGGTTTGTTCGTAGTGGTTGTTGTCGAGCCATATATGGAATATCTTGGACGTTATTTCATCATTGTGGGAGTCGTTCATGTGGTACTGAAGTTGGAGTTGGCGAACGCGCAGGATGTTGTATCTCGGTAGTTTGTCTCTTGTTGTTTCAGGGAACTGCTTACAGAAGGCTGAAGGTTATATCGCCTGTTGGTGAGATATATGCCCCTACGAACATTATGAGGCTCTTCATTACCGGCAAGCCTGGTTCTTTCTATCAGGGCATATGTTGTTGTAGATGAGCATTCAACAGCTCCAGAGGATGACCAAAAGCGCAGATTCTCCAATATAGCATGATAGACATGTACCACTGTCTGATAAAGTGACTCGCCCGGATCATGTTCAACCATTGTCTGATAGAGTGACTCGCCCGGATCTTGCTCGATATGATGCGTGGACATCATTATCTTCTTGAGGCTGCTCCCTTGAGGTATCGGCTCTAGTGGAAGATTTCCAGAGCGTTGATACGTTGTACCGACATTCTTTAAACTAAATGGCAGTATGGTATAATAAAAAATTCCGAAAGGAATTCAAAAATCTATCTTACTTGTGTCATGCTCATACATCCTTATCTGGTTGTAGCCGCAACATCTATCCATGGAGGAGAACATGCCGTGTCTACTGGTTGCATCTACTAACATGTCAATGATAGGTAGAGGAGGATCGTTTTTGAAGCAGCACCTGTTCAAGTCTTTAAAGTCTATGCAGCATCTAATCTATCCATTTTCCTCGTGTCTGAACTGCAACTGTTTAACCGACTTGGATCCAGGTATGACATGTAGATGATGGGTGACCAATTTTCATCTAAGTCCGACATTTCTTCATATCTCCAAGAGAATATGTCCTGGTACTCTTTGAGAAGTTCCACGAGAGCTTCGTGCGTTTAACCGTACACAAGGTTGAGCTGATGGAGATAGGCCTAGGAGATTCCTCAACGATTTCAATCTCATCAGTTGTGGAGTTGGTGTCATCTTGCAGCTGTTGTGGAGCATCTATCACTTGTTATTGTGGTTCGTTGCTGTTGTAGCATTCCATTGGGTGGAGAGACTGGGTAACAGCATCCCATGCTAATTGATAATGGCAGCGTCGGTATACCGTTTTCCCTTTCTGGTCACGACTTACCACAAAAGTTCGTTCCCTCTTCGTGTGAACGTGGGTCGTGGCTTTACATGATAGAGAAGAATGCTTCGTCAGCAAAGATGCATCGTGGGTTTTAGCCCTCAATGATGCAAGCCGGTCTTCTTCCTGAATTGATGCCCACACGGGGAATGGTACACAATGAACTTGTCTGACTCTTTCCGCGGAGCTTCTCCCGTATGTGCTGGTTTGGTTTCCCTCGAAGTCCGTCATTGTGGTAGGCTTCCGTACGACCTTGCCTAGGAAAACCTTGGATGTCCTGAGAGTCTTGAAAGTAATCACATTCGAAGACGTTCTTGTGTCGATAAGGGACGTCTTGAACTCTGAATCCTTGATGCGTGTAGTGACATGTAGGGCACGGTTGTGACCTTCCTCCGGTTGATTGCAGCAAAACGTCTATGCGCGCTGATTCTTTGAGAGGTGTAAAAGTTGGCATAAACTTTTCACTAGAGAAAACGCTTCCCGATCCACCGGTCTATGGTTCGTAGTAAAACTATTGACTTGAGGAGGATCGTTGTGAGGATCAATCCCCAGTGTAGGAGTCTCCATGACAGGACCGCTCATATATGATGTCGCTTCTTTGATCAGGTCCATGTAGGTTTGCGCCGCTGAAGTACCTTCTCCGGTGCATTGAATGTGTTCCTTGTTGTCTCCAGGGGCTGTCGCGGCTCTTGTGGCAATTGATCAGTTAATATCTTAATAAAAGTGAGTACCTCTTTCTGAGTTGCGGCCATATTCGTTTGAGTCTTAGCAAGAAATGCCTGCTTCCCCATCAAGTCTGCAATGGTAATGGGAGATGGTCCTCCTCTCGTCCCTCCGGCTCCTCGTCCTGATGAAGGAGTGTAAGTTGTTACTCTGGTGACTACCGGAGGTGTTACACTTGAGGAGATGTCTGGATTTGCAGCTTCTCTGGCTCTGGTGATGGGAGGTGTTACACTTACTGGAACATCTTCTGCTACGCTGGCGCTGGTGATGACGGCACCACGAGATGTATTGACCACGGCAGCTCCAGTGACAGGTACATCGACATCGGGAGTGTTATCCACACTAGCTCCATCAGAATTGATTGTTGATCCATACCTGAGTTACACCATCTTGAAATGAATTGCTGATTGAATTGGTTGTAAGATATACCCTTTTTGAAATTGATAAAATTGAATCAGATTTCGAAGAAATTGACTTTATAACCGAGAGATTAACCTCCCACTGTGGTCGCCAATTGTTTATGGGTGAAAACTACTCCTGCCGGTTTTAGTAATTTGGGGGTGTGTGGATGAGGAATGAATCTAAACCCTAAACAAATGCATTGCGCGGTGAGTGCTTGTAGATTCAGGAGATCAATCTGTGCAAGTCCGGCCTAAACCAAGAAATGGTCGTTCCAGACTTGTTTCGGTCACAAAGTGAAGGAGATGGGGTTGATCTTAGGGAGGGAAGCAAAGAAGGTGTTGAGATTGTGAAGGTGTTGGCTATGTATGACTTGTATCAGAAAGCTGAACTGGCTTGCAGGATGTAAGCTATCAATTCTGGTGTTTGAATACGATTGTATCAACACTTGCCTCTTTTGTCTTGTCTTGTTTGAAAAATAGGATGGAGAACCTATTTATACAAGTCTTTTAGCCTAACCCTCGTATCTCGTGGGAAGTGGAGAAAGTGGAGTAATGGAGTAGTGGAGTAATGGAGTAGTGGAGTAATGTATTAGTGTCACATGACCAGGCTTGCCCACTTCTCCCATCATCACTAACCGCCCATGACTTCCTGACACGTTCTTGTGATGGCGCATTGTGCGTTGCACTCTGTAAACTGCCAGACCAATACCCCAGTATGTATCCCCCAGTTTGTGACATGATTGATGTCTCGAGTGTGTGGATCGTGGGACCCATAGAAAATAGCATGTAATGCTAGATTGAATAACTGCGTTATTCAGGAAGTCGATACTTGTGAAGTATCGTGCGTATTCTATGCAGGTACTGCATAGAGTGCATCCAGCATATATGAAACATTGCTGTTTGAGGGTCTCAAAATAGCCTCATATCCTGCCTACTTCCTTTGATGGTTTGGAGGTTGCGCCAACAAGTCCTTCCTCGACCGACCATATGGTATGGTAGAGTGATGGATGATGATCAGCATGATGCCGCACTAACCAATTAACTCCTGACCAGGGCTGTATAACCAAGCCGGTGAAGTTGGATGGACGAGATGATCTTTGAGACACTCATCTGCGACCGTTGGTGAAATTAAGGTTTTTGGGAAAAAGGTGCGCAAACACCACTTTTCAGCTTGGTCGAATCCAAGCTTGGGACATGGTTTTGGTATGGACGGTTGGTCATGTATGTTGACGGCATCCCGGCATACATGTTCATACCTCACTGTCCCGTGGAAGTGTGATCTGGACCACTCAATTTATCCGGCGAAGTTGAGTGGTCGAGATCAATTTGCGACAGAAATCCGGTGCCGCAAAAGTCGCGCATCATGCCAACTGTAGGTGCGCATTTCAGGACAACAAGGCTTGGTCGGTCCCGGCCGATCGGTTCGGCGTGTAGGTGGTAGGCTGGTGTTCACGCCTATACATGACTTCCCCATGAAAACGTGATCTAAGCCACTCAAATTGTCCGGCGAAGTTGAGTGGTTGAGATCAGTTTGCAACTGGGAAGTGTGACCACGCTAGTTTGGGCGGGCGATTTGGGATAACCAGGCATGGTATGCCTTGTACGATCAGGTGAAGGGATAGATGGGTCCACGGTGGTCATGTTTGTTTGACTGGACCTGCTTAATCTAATCTTGGACCCTTCATTCGTGCCAGAGAAAATGGACGCTTGTGATGTTCAAAACCCTAATTTTGGGTTTCACGGCCGTGCGTCATGCTCTGTTCGGGGCGTATGAATTGGGATGACCAACCATGGTTTGTCCTGACCGATCGGTCAGGTATGTAGGCGGTCCCACGGTGATTGTATTGACATGCTCTGGGCCCTTTGAATCTACATCTACACCCTCCATCTATACATGCGAAGATGGATGGTTGAGACTGTTTTGCGACACATGTAATGTGCCACAAACCCTAATTTAGGGTTTTCCGTCCATGATGCTCTGGCTTGGACGTTTTGGCAAGTTATGCCAATCTTTTGGGGGAGGCCGACCATGCGGGGCCCGCGTTAGTTCGGCAGTGAATATTCCATACCTGCTTGGGGGTTATGGAATCGATCTGGGCTATCCAATCATGCTGGTGGAGTTGTATGGTCGTGATCATTTCCAGAATGATACAGACAATCTGGATGCTCAATCGGGCTAGTATAGCACACCGAGAGTTGCTCAATCGGGCTAGTATAACACACCGAGAGTTGCAACCTGTACGGGTATTTCGTACATACTTTCATTATAATGCTTGGAGATTCGTGTTGCTTTGCTGAGAGCAACACTCAGTCTTCATGCCGCACTGATAATGAGTACAAGAAATACAAGGCTAGTTACTCATTAATTAATAATGTTGTAAATTCACAGGGTATATGGGATTGTTGATACATGATCCAACCTGGATGAATTTCGTGTATTTAATTCACAGACTGGGATCGTTGCCACATGCTCCATTCTAGGTGAATTAGTAAAGTGAAAAAGTATTCAACACTTATTAATGGCTTTATCTTTTACAAGATGTTAGCGCATATTTTTTTGGCTTTTACAATTTTAGCCTTAAATGAAAATCCACCATCAACAGGAATATATTGCACTGTTATCTGATGAATAAATCTTTTCTTGTCTCTATATTTTTCATTTATTTTTGTTAAAGGGAGAGCAAAAAGTGATTCGGGGAAAGCGAGAATCGTAATCGACTCGTTAACTAGGTCGATATGGAGATCGGGTCTTCGAAGAAAAAAATTTGTCGAAAGTATCCTTTACCTTAACAAGGCTTATTAACCTAACCTACGTAAGTTAACCTAAGGTATGATTACTGAAACGAAAATTCATTGAAATACAAAAACCCTAAAACACGTCAAACCCTAAATACCAAGTCATGACTTATCTTAGTGATTTGATAGGAAACAAGATACACTTGATCTTACAGGGAATAGACAAGGCTCTGCAAATCGGGTGATTATACTGAGTTAACTCGGGGGAAAAAATCATCAATTCTCGGTTTTTAGTCCTTAAGATCATCACCTAAGCTCTTTACTTGATTTCACTACTTGAAATTGCTTTTTCCAATATGTTTTATCAACATTAATCTTCGTTTTATTTTATCAATTGAATTTTTATCTACTTATTTAAATCTCTTTACAATAAGAATGTCTTTCTAACTTCCTCAATCTCCCTTAATGTGTTTATAGGTAGTTATCCCCTGAATGGCGTTTGCCTTTTTCAATGTTGTGATTATAATGTTTGCTATGTTTTCCCAGTTGCTTGTTGAAGCCATGTTGTATCCATTATTACTTCATCAGATGAGAAATCAACTCAGTCAAGAATGATTCATGATACACCAAGAGAAAAGTCGAATAAAAAAAAGGCGGAGAAAAAGGAAATTTGATTTTCAAATTATCCAACCCAATTTTGGTAACAAACTCCTGATTTTTCTAAAAATCTTAATAGTCAACTATATTGTTTCTATCAATATAAGATCCTTCCATAACCATAATATTATTTTGAGCCAAAATTCCAGTGGAGAAGATTCTTATGTTAAAACAAACCATAATCAAGTAATACTTCTCAACTATATCAGTCAAGAGAGAATATACACAGATACCAAAATTCATACCTTAGTCTTCACAACCATGGCGGCAAGAGATGATGGAAAAGATTTGGATTTGGATGAAAAATTCAAGCAGGAAGCTCTAGACCTGGATGCAAAGGATGAAGTCCCAAATCAAATAACTGAGGAGGGAAGCAAGGAGGTGATTGGTGAATGGGAAAATTGTCTCATAGGTATGATTATTATGGAAGATGGAGCAATGGATTTCAAAACATTGGAGTATCACATTAAGTTCTCCTAGTCTTTCATTCCTGAAGGTGGTCTTAAGGTGGTAGAAATAGACAAAAATATCATGGTTTTAAAGTTTAAGGATGAAGACACAAAGAAAAAAGTTTTCATAACAAGGCCATGGAGCATAAACAAGTATATGGTTGTTTTGCATGAATACAACTCAGAAATCATGTACAAAGAACTGGATTGGGATCATCAATTTTTCTGGATTCAACTGAAGAACCTTCTGCTTTAGCATATGAATCTCATCTCAATAACAAAAATTGGAAAAATTATGGGGGAAGTGACAACCATTGAGCCTAAAGATGCAATCCCTATAGATAAAGATGGTGTAAAAGTTTGTGTTCTCCTAGATATAAACTACCCTTTGAGAAGAGGAGTGATGTCAAAGACTAATGCAGGATATACTGGATGGATCAAATTCTTCTATGAGAAACAATCTCATAATATTTATCCCAACTGCTATATCATAAAACACACAAGAGGGACATGCAAGGCAGTAATTGATTTTCTCACAAAAGCCAACAGTAACCCTTATTTCTTTGGTGTTAACAATCCTGATGCTAAAAAGAAGTTAATGATAAGCAGCTCTACTTCAATTGTCCCAAGTGTCCAGAAGAAAAAGGAAATTAAGAATATCCTTTTCATTCCTTCAAAAGATGACATTCTTATAGCACCAGCTAAAGAAATCTCATTACAAGATGAAGGAGAGGAAGCGGTAAGGTTAGGTAAAAGAAGCAGGATCTCAGAAGACAAGGGTGTTGAATCAACTTCCACAACAAGCATCACTCAGGGTGAAGAACAATTGGATACACATGCAACAGATAGAATCACACAAGAGGGGAAACTAACCAGTAGCACCACAGGGGGTCCTAAGGTTAATTCCTATACCCATTCTGATCATTTCAAATTTTGTGTACACTATTTTTTAAAAAAATTCACTGCATACCTGCAATCTTGGAAACCATCCTAGTTGCACCTTTCTTCCTCTCATCATCCTTTTTCAGACCAATAAAAGTTTTGAAAACATGAAAATTTTAGCTTGGAATGTCAATGGTTTTGGTAACAAGGACACTAGGAACCACTTGCATATGTTAATCAAATCCCAAAATCCTGGTATTATTTTTTTATCAGAGACAAAAAAACCAACAAAAGAAAATGCAATATCTCCTAGCTAGATACAAATTCCCAAACATCACCTACTTCAATCCCATTTGAAAATGCGGGGGTCTAACAACCACACCCAATGTTTCGCTGAGCAATCTGTATGGACAAACTCCAATATACTTTCTAGAGAATCAACTAGACAATTATACTTAATCAATAGAAAAGTATAGCAAAGAGTTTATATCTCTATCTATCGATTTAAATCTTACTCAAGAAAACTGCGAGTCTCGATTAAATACACGAGAGATAACTTGGAGGGTACCAAAGACCAATATCCAAGTGTCAATCAATTTAAATCAACAACCAAAAGGTCGGATATTCTAATTGATTGAGCAACGCACAACCTGTATTATTTCAATTATATAACAAATATAATGCGGAAAAGAAATAACACAGATACCAGAATTTTGTTAACGAGGAAACCGCAAATGCAGAAAAACCCCGGGACCTAGTCCAGATTGAACATACACTATATTAAGCCGCTACAGACACTAGCCTACTCCAAACTAACTTCGGTTTAGACTGTAGTTGAACCCCAACCAATCTCACACTAATCCAAGGTACAGTTATGCTCCCATATCTCTGATCCCAGCAGGATACTACGTACTTGATTCCCTTAGCTGATCTCATCCACAACTAAGAGTTCCTACGACCCAAAGTTGAAGACTTTAATAAACAAATTTGTATTACACAGAAAATTCTACCGTAATAGATAAATCCGTCTCCCACGAATATACCTACGAGTTTTGTTCCGTCTTTTGATAAATCAAGGTGAACAGGAACCAATTGATAAACCAGACTTATATTCCCGAAGAACAGCTCAGTGTTATCAATCACCTCACAATAGTCTTAATCGACGCAGTGAAAAAGATATTGTGGAATCACAAACGATGAGACGAAGATGTTTGTGACTACTTTTTATCTTGCCTATCAGAGATACAAATCTCAAGCCAATTATTACAATTGTACTCAGACGATAGAAACAACAAGATCAGATTACACAACTATAAGAAAAGTATCGGTCTGGCTTCACAATCCCAATGAAGTCTTTAAGTCGTTAACCTGGTTTAGAAGAAGAAACCAAAGGTTAAAGAAGAACCAACTCTAGCTTAGCACAACTAGTATCACACATAATGTATGGGGATTAGGTTTCCCAGTTGCTAGAGTTCTCACTTATATAGTCTTTCAAATCAGGGTTTGCAATCAATGTTAGCTTGGTAAAAAAGCATTCAATATTCATTGTTAGATGAAAACCTGATTAGATTCAAGCTAATATTTATCAACCATTAGATCGAAAACATATCTTGTTATACACAATTGAAATGCACGTTTATAGGCTTGTGTAACCGTACCCAAACTTGTACATTAGTTGGTTCAACAATAGTTAACCAAATGGTTAGCCATGTGATAACTTTCATATCAACTGTATTCTTCTTCACCATAACTAGTTCAAATGACTCAAATGAACTAGTTAGAGAGTTGTTCAATTGCAAGGAAATCTCATGTACTACACAAGACACAATTGAAGCAAAAATGATTTGATTCACTCGAATCGGTTCATAAACTATATAGCCACGGTTTGCAATTGCATTCCTTAGTTTATAAAGATAAGTTCACAAACATCGTTTTTAGACATAACCTACTCAAGTTCGCAGACTGGGTTCGTGGACTTAAGTTCCCGGATGGAGTTCACAAACTCCAGCAGAAATTCTCGGGTTTGAGAACTTCGCCAGTTCGCGGACTGGGTTCATGGACTGATTTTTCGAACTGAGCTCACACACTTCTCATGTTTCACTTGATCAACAAAGTTCACAAACTTTGGTTCAAGCAATAAGGACTTATACATATATGTGTTTCCACAACAATGCTTATATCCTCCAATGGTTATATAGTCTAAACTCTCATTTCAATCATTGAAACAATCTCAAAGGACGTTATATAGTTGTTATTCAAAAACCATTTTTCGTCAGAGAAATTTTCAAAGTGATTGAAACTTAGCATGACTTTCGTCACTAGGTAAAGATGAACATGGCTAAAGCGAAAGCCTTACCAACACATATTTCGATAAATAGATAAGCAAGTTAAACTTGGATCGAAATACCAAATGTGTATAATCTAAGTCTATATAGCAAAACGACTTTTGTCTCAAGATAGGAGATAAATAGACTTTTGAGTGATAGATAAGTTCAAGTCTCCACATACCTTTTAGTCGATGAAGATCCACCAGTTCCTTGAGTAGTCCTTCGTCTTGTATGATGATTGCCATGGAGTTCTTGAGCTCAATCACATTTTTTATCCTAGTCCGAGACCTTAGCTGTAGTAGACTAGAAATCAAGACTTATAGTTTTGATCACTAACATTGACAAACATGCTTGAGATAGCAACGCATGCGAGTTTGACCGAGCAATGCTCTAACAATCTCCCCCTTTGTCAATTTTAGTAACAAAACTATCAATACATATGGAATACAAAAAATATATAAATAAACTTTATAGATCCTATTCCACGTATCTAATCTTCAACATTACTCGAAATCTTCGTCACTTCCAAGTACTCCAATGATACCAAAGGTTGTAAGTTCAGTATCATCGTTGTTGAAAATCCGTAGCTATAACAACGAGAAAACAAGAGTTCTCAATCATTGTTATACAGTGTCATAGTATTATTACAGGCGTCAAAGTCCAATTGCATCACAACTTTAACAACAATACTATGGTGATATGTCACTCCCCCTTAGTCAATACTCCATCTCACATGTTGTTTTCCCAAATATTAAAAAGTGACTAAGTCACTGAAATAAACAAACATATATATGGACAAACTCTTTCTTCAAACAATGTACTAATATGGTTGTGTAATTTCGAACTCGCAAATCCACACCTAATTGTACGTATGGATATCGACAGTTCTGAACTCGCAAACTGCCGACCAATATAATCATAAAAGATCTAGATATAAATGTGAAGGAGTGTATCCTAACTAGTGGAAATTCTCATTTCCCATAACAATTCAGAATGATAAACAAAAAATTATAAGTCCTTTCCAAATCGTGGAAAGATTTAAAGAATCAACAGAACAATCATAATTTAAAATAAACAAAGCTTGGAACGTACAATCAGACAATGCATGAGTTTGTTAAACAAAGACTTTTGTAAAAGAACAACAATGGTTACAAAAGAGTAAAATGTATTCCCACCTCTTTTGATGACAGGCCATGCCTACCTCGAGATCCACGGTCCACTGGTTTATCCTCTGAATCGATCATTGTTAATAACTAACTGTTAATCATACAAGCACTCTAATAATTTATCCAAAAAGATCATACAAGGCTCATACAAGTCTAACTAATGGTTCTAAGCCCAAGTCTACTAAACCGGCCCATTAATCTAAAGCCCGGTCCAACAGTGTCAACTAACGGTCATTAAAAGTCAAAGGGTCAATTAACGGTAAACGTTCAGTCAAGGTCAAGTCCTGGTCAAATGGTCAAGTCTAGATCGGTCAACTGAGTCAACTCTGGTCAAAACAGGTAACTCAGAGAGTCAACACCGATTCGACTCAGTCAGACATCTGACTGGGCAGACTAATAGGTCTAATTATATTGCAAGTTCAATTCCTACAACAAATCTTTCTTCTTTTTCATTTAAACTTCAATTCATTCATTCCAACAAACTTTGAATTTCAAATACAAATAAGAACTCTTATTACCTACAACTGTAGTAGCTGCAAGCCTTCAATGAGACTGACTATTAATTCTACAATCATCACTATCAATTATACTTCTTTAAAGATTCTTCCCTGCAATACATTCATCTAAACCCAAAAACATTTAAGAGTCGGTCACAATATCCTCAATTGCAGTTTAACACAAAACTTATCTATCACTGCAACATCATTACTCACATCTAGTCTCCAATATAATCAACTCATACACATAACTTCATATCATGCAACACTTCTGCAGAACTCCTTCTCAGCAGAATAACATTACAACCATAAACTCTTCCATGTCCAGCACATAATCTTTCAATTTCCATCCTACCTGTAGCTTCAACATTATGACAAGTTCTTGTAACTTAACACATTTATCTACAACACTAACACATTCAATTCGGCTAAACTTCATAATTCATTCCCAAATACAATTCAGCTTGCCTTTAGGTAGCAGTTGAAATCTTTCATTGAGGTCACTAGTTATATCCTACAATCATTCTTTCCGATCTTTTCTTCTATCACCACAACATCAATTGTCTCACTCATGCCCTGTAAATCAACATAACTGCAATCAAAACTACATACATCCATTTTCAGTGACCACACTGTCAAACCCCATGGACTGGACATCATTACCACTTCCAAATACATTCATATGCTAATTGATTCATTCTACTGCAACTCTAATTAACAATCTCATAAACTCATAATAACTCCATCTATTCTCAGTCCCATAAACTCTCTGCAATTTCAAATGAGACTATACACAGTACCATTCTTTAACACATTGTAAATTATAAACTCCAGTTTCATCACAAACTTATCAATACCCACAATCTATAAACCCAGTGATTGCAATTAATAACTTTACTAGATTACTGAGAAAGTAATTACCTTAAACCATCCTTGCTCAAACATCAACCAGTTCAACACCAGTAATAACTCCATCACTCTCTTATTAACATAATCAAGTCCTAGCTTCACAAGAGTCTTCAAAACCCTAACAAATCTCGAATTACTCTTCATCTTTAACCTTAATTTACCCAATTGATCAATACCCATATCAAATCCCTTTCCTTAATTATCAATTTCATTATCTACAGTCTCCCGAAATTATTCTCAAGAACCCTAATTATTTTGATTCTTCACATAGAACTAAAATCAGTTGATAAATCTTATTCCTTTCTCACGATTCAAAAAACCCATCACCAACTACCTAATTTCATTCTCAATACCCCATAAATCCCTAATAGACTTCATCTCTCAGAAACCCTAGTTTCTAAAATTCTTCTTCACAACAATTCCCTAATATCAAATCAACAATAACCCCTTTATCCTTCATCTATCAGCAACTCGAATAACTTCTCAATTCCATATAACTCAAAATTACACTTATAAACCCTAATTTGATTCACAACAGCGTCAACTTCTTCCTTTCTCGAACTTAAACAACCAAAACACCACTACCTTCCCTTCCTATTCAACAACAACAAACTATCTATGAATAATCTAGACAAAATCTAAGCTCAAATATGAGGATTTGAGGTCGACAGGAAAAGATGGAGAAGAACGGATAAAGGAGAGAAGAAAATAAGAAAAAAAAAGAAAAAAAAGAAACGTTTTTCTTCGATTTGGTTCTGGTAGACAAGACCAACGGGAAACACTAAACACACACTATCCGCGATAAGGGAAGCCCGGTCGGTCTAAAACAAAATTATTATTTTGCCATTCATACTCATCCAAGGATATCTTCTTCATCTGGTATCCGATTGGCATGTTCAAGTAGTCCATTCCGCATAACTTTTCGAGATCTATCTGATGATACTAGTTTTGTATCTAGTTCGTTGTTAGATTAATTCATATTAATTAACGTTCGTGTTAAACTTATCGAGTCATTATTGGCTAATTCATCACTTGACCGGTCTAATAACGTTGACGAGCTTGAGGGTCCTTACATTCTCCCCACCTTATTCATTTTCGTCCTCTAAAATCGAACTTCCTTCTAGTCTTGAAACCACTCCCCCTTACATAATGATCCGAAAACCATATGTATTTGTAGTGTGAACTACATATTAATTATCCCCCTTTTGTCAATAAAATTGGCAAAGGTACAAGAACGGGATCCTAATGAAATTTCCAAACGAGACATTTCATGACCAAAAGAAAGCATATATCATCTTATTTAGATGCAATCATAAAGCCGAAGCTAAATGCATTCATCAAGGAGTTTATAAAGATACAAGATAACCCCTATAATATTCCACAGTCGCACTCCCCACAAAGATTTGGCAATTAAGCACAAGTTCAATTAAGAACTCTCCCCCATAATATGTCATTCCCGAAAGAACAACAAGAGCGACCTTAATTTCAAAAGGAAAGAAGAATTTCTTTGGACATAAAAAATCACATACAAGTATGAATTTGAATCCAAAAATATTCAATTAATTTAACCATAAGAGAACCCGTGATTCATTTAACCGAATATGCTCAACACAAGTACACTTATGGAGACTTAAAAAAAAATCAATTAGATTAATCACAAGAGAACCCATAATTAATCTAATCGAAATACATAGCTAAACTAATCACAAAAGTAATCAATTTAATTGGTCATACTCGACATAAGAAAACCTATGGAGCAATGACTAAGTTAATCATGAAAATAATCAACCCAGTCAAAAACGCTCAAACAAGAAACCTTACGGAGTCATAACTAAATAACCAAACAAGATGATTAATTTAGTTCAATATGCTCGACATAAAGTACCTTACGGAACAACAACAAAGCTAATCATAAAAATAATCAACTTGGTTGTTTATTGCCCAACATAAGACACATTACGGAGCCTCACAGTAATACATAAAATATGGATCAGGGAAGATCAATTACTGCGGAATACACAAGGATTCATTCTACTTTTCCATCACCATTTGCACAATGACATACAATAGACATTGTTAGAATATTGCTCGGTCGAACTCACATGCATTTCTATATCAAGCATGTTTGTCAATATTAGTGATCAAAACTATAAAGTCTTGATTTCTAGTCTACTATAGCTAAGGTCTCAGACTAGGATAGAAAGTGTATTTGAGCTCAAGAACTCCATGGAAATCATCATACAAGACGAAGGACTACTCAAGGAACCAGTGTATCTTCATCAACTAAAAGGTATGTGGAGACTTGAACTTATCTATCACTCAAAAGTCTATCTACTCTATTTCCTATCTTGAGACAAAAGTCGTATTACAATATAGACTAAGAATATACACATGTGACATTTCGAGTTGAGTATATCTCGCTTATCTATTTCTCGAAATGTGTGTTGATAAAGCTTTCGCTTTAGCCAAGTTTATCTTTTTCTAGTGACGAAAGTCATATTATGTTTCAATCACTTTGGAAACTGTTCTGACGAAAACTAGTCTGTGAATAACAACTATATGATGTCATCTGAGAATGTTTCAATGGTTGAAATGAGAGTTTAGAAAATATAACCACTGGGGATATAAACATTGTTGTGGTAACACATATATGTATAAGTCCTTCGCACTTGAACCGAAGTTTTCGAACTTTGTTGATCAAGTGGAAACCGGAACTTGAGCAGTCAACCCAGTCCATGAACGTGCGTAGTTCTCGAACCCGAGAATTTCTGCTAGAGTTGTAGCTCGGTTTAAGTCCGCGAACTCAGTGTACGAACTGATGGAAGTTCTCGAACCCAAGAATTTCTGCCGGAGTTTGTGTACTTCAACCTGTTAACTTGATTCCGCGAACCCAGTCCACGAACCTGAGTGGTTATGTCTAAAAACGATGTTCGTGAACTTATCTAAATTATCTAAGGAATGCTATTGCAAACCATGGCTTTATAGTTCATGAATTAATTTGAGTGAATCACATCGTTTTTGCTTAAATTATGTCTTGTGTAGTACATAAGATCTCATAGCAATTGAACAACTCTCTAACTAGTTCATTTGAGTCATTTGGACTAGTTATGGTGAAGAAAATATGGTTGATATGAAAGTTATCATTTGGATAACCATTTGGTTGACTAATATTGAACCAACTATTGTACATGTTTGGGTACGGTTACACAAACCCAAAATCGTCAAGTACATGTGTGTATGGCAAGCTAAGTTTTCGATCTAACGGTTGAGAGATATTAGCTTGTATCTAATCAGGTTTTCATCTAACGGTGAATATTGAATGCTTTGTTACTAAGCTAACATTGATTGCAAACCCTAATTTGAAAGACTATATAAGGGAGAACTCTAGCAACTGGGAAACCTAATCCCCACATATTCTGTGTGATACGAGTTTGCTAAGCTAGAGTCAATTCTCCTTTAACCTTTGGTTTTCTTCTTCTAAAACCATATTAACGACTTAAAGACTTCATTGGGATTGTGAAGCCAGACCGATACTACTTTTCTTGTAGTTGTGTGATCTGAGCTTGCTGTTTCTATCGTAAGAGTACAATTGTAATAATTAGATTGAGATTTATATCTCCGATAGGCAAGATATAAAAGTAATCACAAACATCTTCGTCTCATCGTTTGTGATTCCTCAATAATCTTCTTCGCTGCGTCGATTAAGACTATTGTGAGGTGATTTATAAAACTGAGCTATTCTTCGGGAATATAAGTCTGGTTTTATTGATTTGTTCATGTTCACCTTGATTTATCAAAAGACAGAATAAAATTCATAGGTTTATTTGTGGGAGAAGGATTTATCTATCTTGTAGACTTTTCTGTGTGAGATAGATTTGTTTGCTAAAGTCTTCGACTTTGGGTCGTAGCAACTCTTGGTTGTGGGTGAGATCAGCTAAGGGAATCAAGTGCACAGTATCCTACTAGGATCAGATGTGTAGAGCATAATTGTACCTTGGTTCAGTGTGAGATTAATTAGGGTTCAACTATAGTCCAGACCGAAGTTAATTTGGAGTAGGCTAGTGTCTGTAGCGACTTAATACAGTGCATGTTTAATCTGGACTAGGTCCCGGGGTTTTTCTGCATTTGCGGTTTCCTCGTTAACAAAATTCTGGTGTCTGTGTTATTTCTTTTCCGCATTATATTTTGTTATATAATTGAAATAATACAGGTTGTGCGTTTCTCAATCAATTAGAATATCCGACCTTATTGGTTGTTGATTTAAATTGATCGACACTTGGATATTGGTCTTTGGTACCATCCTAGTTATCTCTTTTTTATTAGACTCGCGAATCACATTTACTTGAGTAAATCAAATTGAGAGATTGAGATAATAACTCCTTGAGTATTTTCTATTGATTGAGTCTAGTTGATTCTCTTGAAAACAACTCGGAGTTGTCCATACAGATTGCTAATCTAAATATTGGGTGAGGTTGTTAGGCCCCCGCTCTTTCAATTGGTATCATAGCAGGAAAACACGTTCAAGACCTTACAAGTCTGTGTTTGTAGCGATCTGACTCTATGGACAAAAGTAGTATCTCTGATAAACGCGTCACCAGAAATAAAGACTTTGTCTCGTCTAATTCTATTAAAGAGAAAGATTCCTCTATCTCAACCATAGACGAACCATGTGTTCAAATTAGACAGATAGATCCTGACATGCGTTGTTCTGATTACAATTCAAAAAGTCTATTTCTCAAAATAAATGGGAAACAGTTGAAGAGAGTAAGTTGATTCTGAATCTTGTTAGAATCCAAGATAATAGACTCAATCAGATAAAATAACATGTCAGTGTTCTTCTTGGCATGATAAGAGACTGCAAATCCAAAGAAAATACTGAAGATCATTCTTCATGTATGACACTTGATGCACGCCTTAAGAAGGATGCGTTGGAAATAGAACATCACTTGAGTAAGCTCTCTATTCAAGGATGCTCTAAGTAGTCCAATATACCAAGCACTTCTGCTATATATGAAAATGCTCCAGCACCAGAAGTATAAATGGAGTCCCTTCCAATTAAGAAAGTTGTGTTAGTTTCCTCTGATCAAGGAAATTCTACACCATATGGAAGGAAGAAATCTCCTGACGAGAATGTTAAGACTAAACTGCTTAATCACTCGTGTGATCATAAAGTATGTCACTTTTGTAAAGCAAATGGTTCTGTTAGACAAAAGAAAAACTCTAAGTTGAATAAAAGCTCGCTTGTTTAACTTCAACACACCTTAGACTTAATTCTCAAAGGTGTAACTAACATTCGTATGTCGAAACCCATTGGTTTTCATACATACCATGTGTATGTTACCAGGAAGGTCAGTTCAATGAGTTCCTTAAATGTTTGAAAGAAGAACAAAAGTCTTAATAAGCATCATCTGAGGAAAGACCAAGCTGTTGTTTCTGAAAATAACTTATCTCTAGATTTGAGAAAAATTCCAGGCGAAAGAAGGAAGAATGATGATATAAGGAATAACCTGATAAAAATGATTCAAGGTTACAAAGAAATTGTCGACAGGTTGTCATCCTCCTCAAGTCAAGACTCTTCTGGTAAGAACTTAAACTGTGGCTCACATTTTGATGACAATGTGTTTCATAGTAATTTCTCAAATCAAAAGGAGTCTCTCTCTAAATTCAGAATGAAAAAGAGACTTGACCATAGACACAATTCCGTAGATGATCTCAAAGCTTATACTTGTGCTAATTAATCACAAGGTTAGGAACTTGCTCATAAAAATCTTGCTGAGCAAGATGTGTAAAAGTCAGGTGTACTTTGGAAATTTGTGTTTTGCCTAGTTGAGCTCTTCTCTTATCGTTTATAGCTAAACTAGTGCCAACAGACAATATTGCCTAAAAAGTATTTGCAATGTCTTTTAGTATTTTTTTGTTTATTTGTCTTGTGTTCTTTTCTTGTGGGGTGCATTGTGTTCGAATGTGTACACGGGTTACCGTTTCGAGTTTACAGCTTGGAAACCCTAAAAGTCCTTCATCTAAACAAAACCTTTAAATAGCCGACCTATTGAGTTACATATTTCACGTACGTATACTCTAGGTTTTTCTGGGTTATCAAGAATGTCCTCCTCCTCATATTTCTATGGTGGTTTTTCAAATGGATTTCTTGTGAAAGGTTTTGGTGTTGAATTAAAAGGAAGAAAGAAAAGAACTCTTCTGGAAGATGGAGCACCTAATGCCTCATGCTGCTATGCCTACTCACATCAAGATGTTGAGAATGAGGATATGGTGTCTGCTGAAGTGGTTCATGACTTTCTGAAATACTTTGAGAAAGTAAAACTGCAACTTGTTGATACAATGAAGGATCTTGATGTGGTTAGAAGTGAGTTGAAAAGGGTTACTGCTGACCTTGGTTTCATGAAGTCACATGTTAAATAAATTCTCAATAAGGATATCTTCTCCGAAGACGCAGTTAATGATATGGATCACAAACTCAAAAGTCTTAAAACATGTGAAGTTGTCGATCGTGAACTTTAGCTTGTGATCGATTTCTAGTAGACATGTTTGAGTTTATATTGTCTAGTAAATCTTTTATTGTTTCTCTTTTGTTTAGAAGAATAACTAGTATTTTGGAATAGTCATTATTGTGATTACACGTAGCTATATCCAATGGTTTTCATCTTCTTGTTTTTAGATTTATTGGTTTAAATTCTAAACTTGTTTAGAAGATGATGGTTGCAGTATTAATCTTTATGGTTTTATATATTGCAATATTTTGATGGGATATGTGTGTTTACGTCCGTGAACTTGATTATCCCATATTTTGTCAAAAGTAAAGTCGTTCGTGAATTGATATGCAAATATTGATAAAAAGATGAATAGACTTTTGACAAACACAAAAGTTAAGCCTATATTGTCAATTATTGATGTAAGATAGGTTAAAATCTTTTGTGATTTAAGGATTATGTCTATTGTGTGTCATTGTGCAAATGATGATGGAAACATAGAATGAATCTTTGTGAATCCTGCAGTAATTGATCTCCCTTGATCCATTTTTTTTGTGTATTACTGTGAGACTCTTTATTGTGACTTATGTTGAGCATTAGACAACCAAAGTTGATTATTTTGTGATTAGCTTAGTTGTGTTCCGTAAGGCACTTTACGTCGAGTATTTTGAACTAAATCAATCATCTAACATGGTTATTTAGTTAGCACTCCGTAAGTTCTTCTCATGTTGAGCATGATTGACTAGGATGGTTATTTTTATGATTAACTAAGTCATTGCTCCATAGAATGATCTTATGTCGAGTGTGGACAATTAAATTGGTTACTCTTCGATAAGCACGTAAGCGCTGCATTTTATACCCATATTTATATTAGCTAGGACTCGGTATTTGGCTAATGACACCATTTTACCTAAGAAGTTTAGAATTTAAACCAATAAATCTAAAAACAAGAAGATGAAAAATATTGGATATAGCTATGTGTAATCACAATAATGGCTATTTTAAAACACTAGTTATTCTTTTAAACAAAAGAGAAAAATAAAAGATTTACTAGGCATTAAGACCTTTGAAGAATTCATTATAGTCCCCAAACTCCTTGTCGTCAACAGCCATGGGAACATAAGGTTCATTAAGGAAGGAGTTTATATCGATGAACCTTCTTGGTTGTTGTTGTCGAACCAGGGCCTTCTAAATCTCATGAGTCTTATACACAAAAGCCTTATTTGTTGAACCTCCTTTCGCAGCTCCTTCAACACTTCAATAACATCATAAAACTTCTGAGAATTTGAAGGAACAGCTCTTGGCTTCCTCATATTCCTTCTTTTTGTTTTCAAGGTTGGAGGTAATGGAGATTTTCCTTTTCCTTCATGATTGATGGCTTAACAATCACATTACCTTCTTTTTCATCAAAAGACATCATTCTTGGAGCGTCCATGAACATACGGATTTGTGAGAGGAATTCACAATTAGCTTAACAAGTAGTCTTGAGATAAAGATAGGTTTTAGAGAAGGAAA
The DNA here is from genome assembly GCA_023529315.1 of Papaver bracteatum. Taxonomy (NCBI): domain Eukaryota; kingdom Viridiplantae; phylum Streptophyta; class Magnoliopsida; order Ranunculales; family Papaveraceae; genus Papaver; species Papaver bracteatum. Next base: position 207,328 of record JAJJWX010001508.1, read on the forward strand.
AGGAATGTAGGGTTCGAAACCTTTAACGGGTTCGTAAATGATCAATTCTCAACCCTATAAAGAGTGAAATTGTCGATAATACCCTTTTTCTTTTGTTTGATAGACACAAAAAAAACATCTAAGAAAAGAAGAAAATAACTTTTCTTAAAACCTGAGAGGTACAAAATCATTGTCTCTTTTGATCAGGCACATGAGACAAGATTTTTAAGAACAACACAATCAAGTTGCGTTGTGGTGAACTATAGTTTGTCCACCAATTTCCTCTTGTGGAAAATCCACAGACTTCTGTCTATCGAAACAGTTTGACCATACTTTATTTTCAAATGGTCTTGGTTTTTCCTTGGAAACTAACTTCTTAGACGAAGATAAAATCTTACATAACTCAGCGGTCTTTAGAGAAAGTTTAAGTTTTTTTGCTAAATGATTTGCTCTTCGTTGAAGTTTGTTGACGTGTCTTTGTTTGTGTTTGAACTTGTAACACCTTGAGAGTTCATGACCTTTTAATGAACAATACGAGAACGTCATACTTGAATAATAATCAGGCTTCTGAGATGTGCAAGAAGCTAGGCACATAATGGATCCTGAAACATTATCCTGAAACTTTTTCTTCCAGAATGGTTGGATTATCTTCTGAAAGAATATCAATATTGATGTGTATTGCTACAATTATCAAAATCGATATTTTCACCAAGAAGTCAGACATTTCATCAAGAGTTACAGCAAGACCTTTGTTCCCAGTGTATTTTCTCCAATTTGGACACTCATTAGAAAAATGACCAAAACCTATACACTTGAAGCACTGAGGCATATCCTCATCATAAGTTTTATCAATATCCATGTCCTCAGGAGGAACACGATTATGAGGTTTCACTGATGCCTTAGGATTATCTCTAGAGAATCGTTTACTTCTCTTCAATAGAAGATCCCTAAACTGTCTGGTGATCATCGTGACTGATTTGTCAAGATCTTCATCTGATGAATCTGTCTCAGAGTGATCATCTTCAGAGATATACACTTTTTTACTTTTATCAAGTAATTTAGTGTCCTTCAGTGCTTTGAACGTAACATCCTTAGATTTGGATGAGTGTTCATGATCAAAGATCTTAAGCTTTCCGACCAGCGTATTTCTGGAGAGAGTATCAAGGTTATTTCCCTCTACAATGGCATGCTTCTTAGCATCGTATCTAGATGGCAGTGATCTGAGAATTTTTCATCATAATGTCCTTTTCAGGAATAGTCTTACCCAATACAAAAGATGCATTAACAATTTCAGACACTTTGTGATTAAACTCATCAAAAGTTTCTTCATCTGCCATACGAAGGTTTTCCCAATCGGAATTAAGGTTTTGAAGCCTAGCTTCCTTTTCACTGGTGTTACCTTCAAATACGGTTGCTAAGATATCCCAAGATTCTTGCGACTTAGTGCAATTAGACACACGGTGCTGAAGATTTGGGGTAATGGCATGTATGATCGCATTCAAACCGTCTGAATTTTGCTTTGCATCAAGGATTTCGGCAGGGGTGTATTCACCAATATTCTTTGGAACGTTCACGCTTCCAACTGCTACTACGGGAGGATCATAGCCATTAACAACATATACCCATGATTGAAAATCACGTGCTTGAAGAAAAGTTCGCATAGCAATTTTCCACCATAAGTAATTAGAACCATCAAAGACTGGTGGTACGTTTATTGAGATAACACCTCTGTCCATAGATTAAGATCGCTACAAACACAGACTTGTAAGGTCTTGAACGTCTTTTCCTGCTCTGATACCAATTGAAAAAGCGTGGGTCTAACAACCACACCCAATATTTTGATTAGCAATTTGTATGGACAACTCCGAGTTGTTTTCAAGAGAATCAACTAGACTCAATCATTAGAAAATACTCAAGGAGTTATTATCTCAATCTCTCAATTTGATTTACTCAAGAAAATATGATTCGCAAGTCTAATCAAAGAGAGATAACTTGGATGGTACCAAATACCAATATCCAAGTGTCAATCAATTTAAATCAACAACCAATAAGGTCGGATATTCTAATTGATTGAACAACGCACAACTTGTATTATTTCAATTATATAAAAATATAATGCGGAAAAGAAATAACATAGACACCAGAATTTTGTTAACGAGGAAACCGCAAATGCAAAAAAACCCAGGGACCTAGTCCAGATGTTGATGGTGGATTTTAGTTCAGGACTAAAGTTGTAAAACCAATATTTTGTACGAGCCGTCCTGCAGAGGATAAGGCCATTTAATAAGTGATGAATACTTCTTCGCTTTATTAATTCACCTAGAATGGAGCATGTAGCAACAATCCCCAAGTATTCTGTGAATTTTAGCATTATTTATTAATGCACGAAACGCCTTGTATTTCCTGTGATGTTCCTAGCAGAACTCTCATTGTTGGTGCGGCATGATGACTGATTGTTACTCGCACCAGAGTAGCATGAATATCCAAGTACCAACAATAAGGCATGCACGAAATGCCCGTACATGCTGTAACTCTCGGAGTGTTATACTAGCCCGATTGATCATACATCTATCGGAGTGTTATATTATCCCGATTGAGCATCCAGACTTTCCATAGCAGTCTAGGAATAATCACGATCATCCAACTTCACCAGCATGATTGGATGGCCCAGATTGAATCCATGACCCCAAGCAGGTATTGGAAATTTCACTGGCGACCCAACGCGGGTCCCGCATGGTCGGCCTCCCCAAAAGGGGTGGCATAGCTTTCCAAACCGTCCAACCCAAGCAGAATGGACAAGAAACCCTAAATTAGGGTTTGCGGCACTTTACATGTGTCGCAAAACGATCTCAACCATCCATCTTCGCAGGCATAGATGGAGGGTGTAGATGTAGATTCAAAAGGCCCAGAGCATATCAAAACAATCACCGTGGGCCCGTATACACACATGACCAGTCGGTCAAGACTAACTATGGTTGGTTGTCCCAATTCATGCGCCCAAAACAAGGCATGACGCACGGCCAAACCCTAATTAGGGTTTGTATTGATCACGAGCATCCGTTTTCTCTTGATCGAATGAAGGGTTTAGGAGATAATTGAATAGGTCCAGTGAACATCAACATGATCACCGTGCACCCATCTATCTCCTCACCCGACCGACCAAGGCATACCATGCCTGGTTTTTCCAAATCGCACGCCCAAACTAGCGTGGTCACACTTCTCAGATCATAAATTGATCTCGACCACTCAACTTCGCCGGATGAATTGAGTAGCTTAGATCACGTTTCCATGGGACAGTCATGTATAGGCGTGAATATCAGCCTACCACCTACACGCCGGACCAAATGGCCGAGACAGACCAAGCTTAGTCGTCTCGAAATGCGCGCCTTGAGGGTGGCATGCCGCGCCCCTTTAGGAATCCTTTGCGACATAGGATTTCTGTCGCAAATCGATCTCAGCCACTCAACTTCACTGGTAAATTTGAGTGGCCTAGATCAAAACTTCGTGGTACAGTAAAACATGGACATGGACATCAGCATGCCATCTACATGCATGCCTGATCGGTCCTCCATGAAACGTCTCCCAGGCTTGTATTCAACCAAGATGAAAGAGTGCACTCGCGCACCCCCTAAACTCTGATTCGATGGTCGCAGATGTAGGTCGCAAGTCATCTTGTCCGTACAACTTCGCCAGTATAGATGGGCGGCCTAGGATAGGAGTTAGGCGACCAGTGAGGTATCACCGTGATCACCGTCTGCCACTCTGCCACACCATGTGGTCGTCCAAGGGAGGATTTGTTAGCGCAGCCTCCAATCCCTCACGTGAAGTAGGCTGGACGTGATGCTCAATAACGATGCTTCATACGTACTTAATATATTCGATGCAGTACCTGCATAAAATACACATGATACTTTACAAGTATCGACTTCCTAAATAACTTAGTTATTTAATCTAGCATTACATCCTACCTTTTGTGGGTCCCACATTACACATACTCGAGACATCAATCATGTCACAAACTGGGGGATACATACTGGGGTATTGGTCTGGCAGTTTACAGCGTGCAGCGTGTAACGCGCCATCATAAGAACGTATCAGGAAGACATGGACGGTTAGTGATGATGGAGGAGTGGTCAAGAATAATCGTGTGACACTAACACACAACTCCACTACTTCATCACCAAACTTCTTACACTTCCTACGAGAGACCTGAATGAGGCTCAAATGACTTGCATAAATAGGTTCTCCTCCCTATTTCAGAGACAGAGAAGATAACATAAAAACCAAGTATTAATACAAAACGTATTCAAGCACCCAGAGCCTGCTTGCGTTAATTGTAAGCCTGCTCATCTTTCTGTTACAAGTTATAAAACAACCTACACTTTCATAATCTCAACACCTTCTTCACTTCCCTCCCTAAGATCAACCTCATCTCCTTCACTTTGTGACCGAAACAAGTCTGGAACAACCATTTCTTAGTTTAAGCCAGAATTGTATAGATTGATCTCTCGAATCAAAAGCACTCCCGTGTAGTGCATTTTTTAGGGTTTAGATTCATTTCTCATCCACACACCCCAAATTACCAAAACCAACAGAAATAGTTTATACCCATAAACACCAGATTAAACATACACTATATTAAGCCGCTACTGACACTATCCTACTCCAAATTAACTTTGGTCTGGACTATAGTTGAACCCAATCAATCTCACACTAATCCAAGGTACAGTTATGCTCCTAAGCCTCTGATCCCAGCAGGATACTGCGCACTTGATTCCCTTAGCTGATCTCACCCATAACCAAGAGTTGCTACGACCCAAAGTCGAAGACTTTAATAAACAAATCTGTCTCACACATAAAAGTCTACAAGATAGATAAATTCGTCTCCTACGAATAAACCTATGAGTTTTGTTCCGTCTTTTGATAAATCAAGGTGAACATGAACCAATTAATAAAACCATACTTATATTCCCGAAGAACAACTCAGTTTTATCAATCACCTCAAAATAGTCTTAATCGACGTAGCGAAAAAAGATATTGTGGAATCACAAACGATAAGACAAAGATGTTTGTGATTACTTTTATATCTTGCCTATCGGAGATAGAAATCTCAAGCCAATCATTACAATTGTACTCATATGATAAAAACAACAAGATCAGATTACACAACTAGAAGAAATGTAGTATCGGTCTGGCTTCACAATCCCAATGAAGTCTTTAAGTCGTTAACCTGGTTTTAGAAGAAGAAAACCAAAGGTTAAAGGAGAATCGACTCTAGATTAGCAAACTAGTATCACACAGAATGTGTGGGGATTAGGTTTCCTAGTTTCTAGAGTTTTCCCTTATATATTTTATCAAATCAGGGTTTGCAATCAATGTCAGCTTAGTAACAAAGCATTCAATATTCACCGTTAGATGAAAACCTGATTAGATATACAAGCTAATATCTCTCAACCGTTAGATATAAAACTTAGCTTGCCATACACACATGTACTTGAAGATTTTAGGTTTGTGTAACCGTACCCAAACGTGTATAATAGTTGGTTCAACATTAGTCAACCAAATGGTTAGCCAAATGATAACTTTCATATCAACTATATTCTTCTTCACCATAACTAGTCCAAATGAATCAAATAAAATAGTTAGAGAGTTGTTCAATTTCTATGAGATATCATGTACTACACAAGACACAATTGAAGCAAAAACGATGTGATTCACTCGAATTGATTCATGAACTATAAAGCCACGGTTTGCAATAGCATTCCTGAGATAATTTAGATAAGTTCACGAACATCGTTTTTAGACATAACCACTCAAGTTCGCGGACTGGGTTCACGGACTCAAGTTAACCGATTGGAGTTTACAAACTACGGTAGAAATTCTCTGGTTCGAGAACTTCTGTCAATTCGCGAACTGAAATCGAGCTACAACTTCAGCCAAAATTCTCGGGTTCGAGAACTACGCACGTTCGTGGACTGGGTTGACTGCTCAAGTTCCGGTTTCACTTGATCAACAAAGTTCGCAAACTTCGGTTCAAGTGCTAAGGACTTATACATATATGTGTTACCACAACAATATTTATATCCCCCAGTGGTTATATTGTCTAAACTCTCATTTCGACCATTGAAACATTCTCAGCGAACGTCATATAGTTGTTATTCACAAACTATTTTTCGTCAGAGCGATTTCCAAAGTTATTGAAACATAACATGACTTTCGTCACTAGGTAAAGATGAACTTGGCTAAAGCGAAAGCTTTACCAACACATATTTCGAGAAATAGATAAGTGAGATATACACAGCTCGAAATATCACATGTGTATATTCTTAGTCTATATTAGTAATACGACTTTTGTCTCAAGATAGGAGATAGAGTAGATAAACTTTTGAGTGATAAATAAGTTCAAGTCTCCACATACGTTTTAGTCGATGAAGATCCACTGGTTCCTTAAGTAGTCCTTCGTCTTGTATGATGATTGCCATGGAGTTCTTGAGCTCAACTATACTTTCTATCCTAGTCTGAGACCTTAGCTATAGTAGACTAGAAATCAAGACTTTATAGTTTTGATCACTAACATTGACAAACATGCTTGAGATAGCAACGCATGCGAGTTCGACCGAGCAATGCTCTAATACTTAATATTAGAATAACTAATATTTTAAACATAGCTCTTCTTACTAAGTTGACATGGAGAATAGTAACATCTCCAGATGAACCTTGGGCCATCATCTTAAGAGGTAAGTACTTTGATAATCTTAACCCTTTAACTGACAGTTTAAATGGACATGGTTCCTGGATTTGGAAAGGAATATGCACTGGTATGGAAATTGTTAAGAAGCATTACATTACATTATGGAAATAGGTGATGGTACTACTGTATCTATATGGAAAGACAATTTTATTCCAAATAGACACGGTCCCCCTTCTAACCATTACTACTCTTCTGGTATTTCTACTGTTATCCAGTTAATAAATCAGGATAGCAAGTTAGAAATTAGATACTTTAAAAGCTTTGTTTAATGGAAACACTATCAATGACATTACAAGAATCTGAATCCCTTTTGTAGGAAAGGATATAATAAGATGGGAACCATACAGTAATGGTACTTTTACTTCCAAGTATTCTTATAATGTCATACTTAATGAGAAGTTAGCTTTAAAACCAACCAAAAATAATCTTCTTATCAATTGGAAATCTTTCTGGAAACATAAACTACCTCCTAGGGTTCAACACTTTGCCTGGAAATTCATGCATAATTGTTTTCCTAATAAATCTAGATTGACCAAAAATACTAAATATCATGATGACTCTTGTCCTTTCTGTGAAGCATCAGCTGAAACTGTTCAACACTTGTTCTTTGAATGCAATTATGTTAGGGCTATTTGGAACCTGGTAAATCCTAATCTTTCTCTTCATTTACAGAATCAGGATATTCACCATTGGTTATGTAATTTCTTTATAGCATCTAATACCAATAATGCTAAAAACTTTAAACAGTATGATATGGTTTGCTTTATAATTTGGCTCATTTGGAAATCTAGATGTGGTAAAAAAAAAATGAGAACAAGCCCTTGCTTTCTACAACAGTTGATAATAATGTGTTGTTGCAGCTCAATGATTGGAACAAAATTAAATAAAATCTTACTATGCAAAATCAATCTCACTTGCAGATTGTTCATAACTGGCTCCCTCCAGATAATGACATTCTAAAAATAAATTTTGATGGCTCGCTTCTGGATAAGAATTCTTTGTCAGGATAGGGACTAATATGTAGAAATGTTGCAGGTGATAGCTATGGATTGCGAGGAGGTGCATCTCTTGCAATAGATCCTGAACAAGCAGAGGTGCAAGCTCTACTAAAAGCGGTACTGTGGGGAAATGGGTGGAGAAAGATATATATAGAAGGGGACTGTGCAAATGTAGTAGCTTCTCTCAATGGAAAATCATTTGTTGTCAGATTTCTGGATATGCAATTATGCACATAAAGATGCAAATCACATAGCTGATATCTTACCTAAATTTGCGAGAACTCATTCTTTATGCTTTCATTGGTATAATAATGCTCGTGACTGGATTAAAGATTTCATCCAACATGACAAGAATAATTTGTAAGTTTGCTTAAATCAATCAATTTTATTTTCCTATTTACAAAAAAATCTTACAAGGAATCAAGCTAGAATTCCAGGTGCGTACGTAGATCATTTCGGACTAAAAATCCTTTTCTTATTGGTAAAACTGATAACAGTTCAGAACCATACATGAAAACAATTAATAAATATGAAGAAATTGAGGGAACAAAAGAAACAAAAAGGGTTTGGTGAAGATTAGTGCATAAGATGAATAACAGATTTTCAATTTTCTTTTATGTTCGTAAAGTTCTGTCTGTTCATATATGTCTCCACTGTCTGCAGCCAAGAGTTCCAGTTGCTAGTATTCTTACGTTTAATTATTATACATTGAAGTTAATTAGGTCATTTGGCTAAGAATCTTATTTATCTTTCTTGTTTTGGATCATTCCCTGTATAGATTGTGGTTGGGTAAATCATTAGGGTTTTAAGAAAGCATGGTAAAAGCACCTTTTACCTCCTGTAACAACTAGTAATGGTCGCATTTCAGTTTACTTCGTTATCACGAAATGTGGATTTGGCTGATGTTTACACAAGCGTGAACATATAAAAAAAAAGAATACTAAGAATCATGATCACTTATAGGTACATCATGATCATGGTGAAATATAGATTTCCACTATTAGGGAAAAGTAGAAGATACGCTAACACGAAAGAAGCGGCGTAACTGGGAACTATGTGAGTGGAGGGTAAATTTGTCCGGGTCAAAACTCGTTATAAGAATCGTCCAGGTTAGTGAGTCGACCAAGATTTTCGCTCTCCTCAGATCAGTTTTTCTCTCCCTTTAACAAAAATCTTTTCCTTTAACACATTATCAGCACGACTTTATTAATTGTGCAATTTTTTTATCGTTTGAGATCGATGATGGATTACTTATTGAAGGTTAGATCTAATATTTTATTGTTTTCATGACGTGATATTAGGTATTCCTCTTAGAACCTAAAAAAATCCCCGAAAAAAATGGGATCTACGAAAGTCAAGTGCTCTGAGGTCATTTGCCATGCGACGTTGACTAAAGTCAAGTTTCATTTTTCTAGATCTGAGTTGATTTTTGGTGATTTTTCTGATGTTCTAATTAAGATAATTAATTTCTTCTTCTTAATTCTTATCCGATGATTGATGTTCATAATTGTGGTGATTTTTAGGTCTTATTGATGGATTCTAGAATAATTTTGGCTAGATCTACTTTGATAGATTTAGGATTTATTCCTGAAAGTGTTAAAAATGGTAAGGTGCCTTCGTTGGATCTTCCAAATGAGATTTATGATATGGATCCATGGAAGTTTTCGTTAATTGCTAGGTTGGATTTACAAAAAAATTAAAATTGATGTTGTTTTAATTTTGAGAAATCAATGGAAGCTAGTTAGAGATTGTCAGATGATTCCTTTGGGGAATGGTTTCTTTTCCATTCAGTTGGATAACATGACTGATAAGAATTACATTCGATTCATGGAAAGTAACTAATAAGTTCTTGAGAATTTGTAATTGGGTGTCAAATTTCATACCAGAAAATCAAAGGAGTCTTAAAGTTTGGGTGTAGGTAAAATTTCCTGGTTGATTGGAATTTTTGAATGAGAAGATTTGTTCTCCACCTGTAAAGAGTTTGGTGATCCTATGAAAGTAAATGATGCTACTTTCAAGTATGAACATGGATATTATACTAGTGTATTAATGGAATTGGATTTTGCTAAACAGATTCCTTAAAAAAGATTAAGGCAAGATTTAGAGGTTTCTTCCATAGCATTATAATCTCTAAATGCCCTAAGTTTTGCCATCATTATAAGATTGTTGGGCATCTTAATTCTGAGTGTGGATCTATTAGGAATAAAATGATGACAATTTGGATTTTCACACTCCAGGGTAGAGTAAGGTTAATTATCAAAAACCTAGAGCTGAGAATAAAGATAATGCTTCTAGCTCATATATGAAATATCAACACCATCATGCTAATTCTCAATAGGTAAACAATTCCATGGTGGAACCTAAAGTTGTGAATATTGATTTAGTAGTCAGTAATATTGTTGTAGAGGTTTAGCCTAATATAAATGTTACAAATAATGAAATTCCACATGACAGATTTAGTCCTTTGATAAATAAATAATAGTGAAGACGGTAAAATTATATTTGACGATGGTTCAAATAATGAGGAAATGGAGAATTCAGATGCTACATAATTAACACAAATAGTTGAGGAAAATACTCTGGAGAATACTATAATCAAATTTATTGATGGTAGTACGGGTAAAGTCACAAATGAAACTGTGCAGATTACTTCGTGGAAAACAACGGTTTAAAGGAATAGTGTGTATCCTATCAACAAAGAGAATATATCAACTTCCAATGCTACATTGAGTAAACTGGTTCATGTTACTAATAAGTACAATTTTAGGAAAAATCAAGGAAATGAGGTGCTAAAAACCTTTAATTCAAAGTATAAAGATGTTTTCTTAACTTATAAGGGGCCTTAAAAGGAGGAGGACTCAAGATAAGTTGTGGTATTTATTTAATTATTTTAATCCTACTTTAGTTCGGATTAGTGATCCAAAAATTGTGTGGACTGCTTCTTTTCTCAATCATTTGAATTTACCAAGAATGAATAATATGGTAATTCATAATTTTTCTACTAGTCATAAAGGTAACATATGGTTGTTCTTGAATGATTCAATTGTTACTCATAAAGTGGTTTTCATTTCTAGTCAAATTATTAATGTAGTGTTAGGGATGTGTTAGTATCAGGGTACGTGTTCATGTAGGAGTTGTACAAAGAATTTTTTATGGACTGGAAAGGAAATGGTTAGTGATCATCATCTTCTATGGATTGTTCTTAGTGACTTTAATGTCGTGATATCCCCTGAGGTGGAGATTCGTGGTAGGAAACTTTTGCAGAGAGTAGTATTATATTTTAATTCTTGTTTGAATAATTGTGAGATTATTCAAGCTCGTAAAGTTGGAATGCGATACTCTTGATCTAATTATCAACAAGGTGGGAGAAGAATTTTATGTAATTTGGATAGGGTGGTCTTTAATTTAAAATGGCTTCATTTATACATTAATTTGGGTTATAAGGTGGGGATAAGGCTTGCTTCAGGTCACTCTGCTTTGTTGGGTGGTTGTGCTAGTATACCCAAACCTAAAAATGCTCCTCATAGGTTTCAAAAGATATGGCAATCACATCCTAATTTTATGAATATTGTTGAACTGAAGAAATGATTGGTGATCTTGCTTATGTCTTTATGCAAAAAGTGAAAAAGCTGAAGCAAATTTTGAAGGAAATGGAAGATTTATGGTGATGTCAAGATCAAGATTAAAGAAGATGAAGAGAGAGTTAAAGCTACTACGTTGGTATGATAATGATCCTCTTAATGTGGATGCTCTAAATGATTTAGTGGCATCTCAAAATATTTATAATACAAGAGAGGTTCAATAAAGATGAGACAAAAATCCAGAGTTAAGAGGATCAAGGAAAGGGATGCCATCACAAACTTTTTTTGTACTAATCAGAAAATAAGACAAGTTATAAACTTGATTTTGAATTAGAGGATGATGGCGAGAATATTATTTATAACCAATCAAAGATTATTGAGATTTTAGTTCAACATTTTGAAAGGAAGTTTGAGTACTGTGAGGTTCAAATATGTGAGCATTGACTAAATTCCATTCCTAATGTGATTATTCCTGAAGATCAAATGATGCTTGATGTTATTCCTTAAAAAATGAAATAAAAAATATGGTTTTTGATATGGATGCTGAAAGTGCTTCAGGACCATATGGTTTTTCTAGTATCTTTTATGGGCTTGTTGGGAGATTATTAAAAAAGAACATGCAATTTGGGGATATGAATAGTACTGTTACTGTTCATACTAGCATAGTAATTTATTTATTTTTGTATAGAAAAACCATGCCGGTATGAACAGTAACATTACTATTTTATATCCCCTAATTAATAAAAGTATCCCCAAATCAATCCTTCTTAAAAAAAAACCTGGTGAATGCATTACAATTTTGTTGGAGAAGAAGATTTATGCCTAAGGATCTAATTTCAATTTTTTGGTTCTTCTTCCAAAAGTTCAAGGTGCTAAGAGAGTTGCACAATTTAGACCAATTGGCTCGTGCAATGTGAATTTCAAAATCTTCACCAAGATAATTACAACCAGAATGAGTTGTTTAATGTCAAAAATTATCTACCCTCGGAAAGTAGCTTTTATAAAAAGTAGAAATATATATGAACAAGTCCTTTTAGCTACTGAAATGGTAAATAAAATGAGGTTTGTTAGATCATTGCTCGGTCGAACTCGCAAGCGTTGCTATCTCAAGCTTGTTGTCAAGTTTAGTTGCCAAAACTATAAGTCTTGATTTCTAGTCTACTTATAGATAAGTCTCGGACTAGGATAGAAAGTGTAGTTGAGCTCTAGACTCCACGACGTTCATCATGCAAAGACGAAGAACTACTCAAGGAACTGGTGGATCTTCATCGACAAAAAAGTATGTGGAGACTTGAACTTATATATCTCTCAAAATTCTACCTACTTTATCTCTTATCTTGAGACAAAATTCGTATTGTTATATAGACTTGAATTATACATATTTGCTATTTCGAGACGAGTTTATCTCTCTTATCTATTTCTCGAAATATGTGTTAGTGAACTTTCGCTTTTGCCAAGTTCATCTTTACAAGTGACGAAAGTCATGTTGATTATTTCAATATCTTGAAAATTTCTTTGATGAAAAATAGTGTGTGAATAACTTCTATTTAACATCCTCTAAGAACGTTTCAATGATTGAAATAAAGATTTTAGAACATGTAACCATATTTGTATATAAGCATATAATGTGTTCGCGCGTTAGTATATAAGTCCAAAACCGGGAACCAAATGTATGCATACTTGTGTGTGTACTAAATGGTTGATGGAAACTGGGTAAGTATGCGTAACAGTATGTATACAAACGAAAGTTCACGACCGTGAATTTCTACTGAGTTTGGAAATCAAAACCAACTCAATATGATTACCTATACTGGCGGAAAGTTCACATCCGTAAATTTCTGCTGAGTTTGGAAACCAAAACAAACTCAAATCCGGTTACTTAAGTACGCATGCCCGTATGCATACTTAAGTGTGTTACTTTCTAAAATTGGTTTGTTCATGAACTAAAATATTTATATATTAAGGAATGCAATTTACAAACCTTGGCTATAATGTTCATGAATCGATTCGATTGAATCAAAACCGATTTTGCTTCAATTGTGTCTTGTATACTTCTATAAGATTTAAGCAATTGAACAACTTTTGAACTAGTTCATTTGAGTCATTTGGACTAGTTATGGTGAAGATGAATAAGGTTGATATGAAACTGCTCATATGGCTAACCATTTGGTTAACTACTATTGAACCAACTAAGTGTACACATTTAAGCACGGTTACTCAAACCTAAATGACGTATATTTCATTTGTGTATAACAATCTAAGTTCGATATAACGGCTGAAAGATATTAGCTTGAATCTAATCAGGTTTTCATCTAACGGTGAATATTACTTTGTTACTAAGGTAACTTAGATTGAAAACCCTGATTTAGAGACTATATAAAGGAGAACTCTAGCAACTGGAAAGCCTAATCCCTATACCTCCTATGTGATACTAGTTGTATAAGCTAGAGTCGATTCTCCTTTAACCTTAGGTTTCTACCGAGACCCTGTATGTTAACGACTTAAAGACTTCATTAAGATTATGAAGCCAAACCCAACTATTTTATCTGTAGTTGCGTGATATGATCTTGCTGTTTATATCGTGATTGAGTGCAATCGTAAGATTGGCTTGAGAATAATTTCTCTGATAGGCAAGATAGAAAAGTAGTTACAAACATCTTCGTCCCATCGTTTGTGATTCTGCAATATGTTGCTTCGCTAGTCGATTAAGATTATTATGAGGTGATTGATAATTCTAGGTTGTTCTTCGGGAATATAAGTCCGGGTTATCGATTGGTTCATGTTCACCTTGATTTATCAAAATACGGAACAAAACTCGTAGGTATCTTGTGGGAGACAGATTTATCTATTCTTGTAGACTTTTATGTGTGATACAGATTTGTTTATTAAAGTCTTCGACTTTGGGTCGTAGAAACTCTTAGTTGTGGGTGAGATATGCTAAGGGAATCAAGTGTGTAGTGTCCTGTAGGGATCAGAGATGTAAGGAGCGCAACTGTACCTTGAATAAGTGTGAGATTGATTTCGGTCTATTCTAAAGCTGTTTTGGGAGATATTAAAAGTTTTCCCAGGGGGACTTCTTGCGGCAGGGACGGTTTACGTGCTCATCATCTTTTAGATTCCATGAGTGGCTCTGCAGCCGCTGACGAGTTACTTCTTTCCATTTTTGGGGTTGTTAACTTGTGGCTCGCCGGTAAATGTCATGCAGTTCTGGGTTCTCTGTTAACTCCTCTTCTGAAGCCAGGTGGAGGACTTAGGCCACTCGCAGTTGGCACTATTTGGAGGAGGTTGGTGTCGAAGCTCGCGGCTGTATCTGTTGTCAAATAGATGGCTTCTTATTTGGGTGATTTTCAATTTGGGGTTGGTGTCCCTTGTGGTAGTGAAGGTATTTTGCATGCTGTCAATGGTTTGCTTGAGCTAAAAGGTACTTATTCTAACATGACAATGCTTCTGATAGACTTTGCCAATGATTTTAACATGGTAGATAGATCTATTCTTATCCAAGAAGTTAGATCGCAGTGTCCTGCCATCTCCAGATGGGTTGAGTTTTGTTATGCAAAACCTTCCAAACTCTATTATGACAGCTTCATTTTATCTTCTGCACAAGGGGTTCACCAGGGAGATCCCCTCGGTCCTCTCCTTTTTACCCTTATACTTCATCCCTTGGTTAAAAAGATAACTTCCCAGTGCAAGTTGGATTTACATGCTTGGTACCTGGATGACGACACTATTATTGGGGACACTGTCGAGGTGGCCAAGGCTTTAAGGATTATACAGTCTGAGGGTCTGCAAAGGGGCTTGCATCTTAATATCAATAAGACCGAAGTGTTCCAGCCAACTGCTGATGTTAGAATCTTCGAAGAAGATATGTTTCCTATCAATATCGGTAGACCTGTTGGTGGTGTGAGGCTTCTTGGAGGCCCTATAAGCCTTGATTTCCAGTTTTGTAGTTACTAGGGTCAACAAAACCATTCAACTTATGGATTCCATTAATAAGGATCCTCAGTGTGAATTTCTTCTCTTACGCAATTATGCTAGCGTTTCTAAGTTATACTTCACCATGCATACCACCAGGCCTCCGGCGCTTCAACAAGGTATTGATATTTTTGATAAACAACTTATGTTATTTTTGAGGCACCTTGTGACCGGATATGGAGCTGGTTTTGGCCCTCTGCAGCAGCGTATCTCCACTTTGCCTATTAAGGAAGGTGGATTGGGTATTTACACGATGTCAGACACAAGAAACTATTGCTATCTCGCTTCTCAGAGTCAGACCAGGTCAGTACAACGCACAATTCTCAACAATACCATACGTTCTGAGAATAGTCATAATTACCAGCAAGTAAGGTTTTTAAATCGTGAATCAGATTGTGAATCTTTTTTGAAATTTCAGAATCGAAACGTATGTTAAATCGTGAATCGTAGATTCATGGTTGACTATTAAATCGTATATTTTCTTGTAAAAAATATTGAACTATTGAACTATGCGGAGTATTTAGCAAAGATGATGTTTTAAAAAAAAATGGTCTTTCATCTTAATATATACTAATAAAGTTCATAAGATATCAAAAAAAGCAAAGTAGAACAGTGGTTAGAGGGCACCCTCATGACATAGGAGGTCATGTGTTCGAACCCTCACATACTCATTTTTGAAAATTCTTCAGTGACCCAAGAATTTGGTCAAGAATCGTAGTCAACTTTGTTTGACTACACGATTCATGGTCAAAACTATTCATATGAGCGATTTAAATCGATTATGAAAACATTGAATCGAATCGTCCTATTCAAATCGTGAATCAGACGATTTTCAATACCATGCCAGCAAGCCTTACAGACCTTCGTTCAGGTTTGTGATTTGCCTTCTTCCTTCAGCTTTGAAGAAACTCCCCCCCCCCCCAATCCATGCATACCCTGGCAGTTACCTACTTTGATGTTTTGAAGAAGAAAAACCCGAACCAATTTACCTTGTCTGAGAGAGATCAGTTTTGTGGCAATCCAACAAGATTAAGCATGCGCAGGGGTACCTTTTGGCCGTACCAATTAGTGGGCTGCAAAAATATCTTGGACCTAGGCAGTTTAGAGTTGTGTTGTGTTATCGACTTGGTATTCCCCTTTTTCCAAAGGGTGGTTTGTGCTCTTGTTGTAAGCGAGATATCGACATTTATGGTGATCATGCGATATATTGTGCTAGTGAAGTTGGTCTCAAGTATCGACATGACCTTGTTAGAGATATTGTTGCTGATATGTGTTATAAATCTGGTGTGCATGCTAGAAAAGAGGTGTCTTTGGGTCTTATTTCAGATGGCAAAGCCTTGAAACCTGCAGACTTCCTCGTTTATGGTTGGGAGAATGGACAAGATGTGTGTTTTGATGTTACTGGTGTTCCACCTTTCACTACCGCTGTCGGGAGTGTTTTCATACCAGATCAAGCCATTGCCAATGCACTTTCGCAAAAACAAAAAAAAATATTTGGATGAATATGCTTCCCATGGTTACGTTTTGGGGGTTTAGGCTTCCACCACCTTGGGTGAACTTGGTTAAGACTTTATAGTGTTTTTAAAGAGACTTAGGAATTGCCCGGCTAACCTTGATGCTTGTAGTGGTCATGGTAGCTTTCTTTTACATAGATTAAGTTTGGTTATTCAGAAAGGTATTGGTGTCCAGTTTGTTGCTAGGTTCCCAACAACTCAATTGTAATATTTTACCTTTTTTTTTTTAATAAATTTGTGCCCATGTGGCCCTTTTCCAGTTTTCTTTATATTTATAAAATAAAAAAACTCAGAACTGCATATCACAGAAGGGGAGTTCGGACTGAAAATCCAGAGAAGGGAAAATTAGATCTCTTTTATAAATCAAATTGAGAGGCCAAATTCAGAAGCAGAGAAAGGAGGTCGAATTCATCATCTCGGGTCGTGAATAGAGCACTATTTTGTTGTTGTCAGCAATGGATTGAAGGGTATCAAGGATCTAGAGCCTTATCTAAGCTAAGAAAAAGAAGGAAGAAATAAAAGTGGTCTGTTGGTTCGAAATTATGGAATTTTGGGGCAAATTTGTGAATCTGAAATGAGCAATAAAGGGGAATCTGACTGTGAACAAAATGGGTTTTGATCTGACTAGAATCAGCGAGAAAGAACAAGGAGATGGAGCTGGTAGAATTGATGTTGCTCTGGGGTTTTATTGGGTTCGATTTGAATCTGACTCTATCGATTCTTGGTGGTTGTTTCCGAGAACATTTGAAGGGGGTTTTGTGTGCTGTTATGGGTTTGTCGGGTTGAAGATTTCAGGCAGAGAAGAGAAGGAAGTGGATGAGTTTGTGTGGCGGTTGTAGCTCAAATTGCATGCTGAAATGAGTTCGAAATGATGAGCAGTTGATGGAGTTTGAATGGCACACAACAAATGCTCGAGTAAAGGCCTGAAATACAGCCGGGGAGGAGTGCTTGTTGTGATTGATTTTGTGGGCATTTTTGAGCTGTTAAAGACATGGATTTTGAAGCTGATGACAAGCAAGTAACTTGGGTCATTCTCAAACTCAAGTTCTAAGAAGATTTGAGGCACAATTGATTAGTGTTGATGCGCAAAAATCCAGCTGAAATGCATGGGCTGTGACAGATTTCTGGGGACGTTTTTAATGGGATTTGAAGTTCTGCTAGCAGTTAACAAGAGAAAAGGGTGGTGGTCAGGTTTAGTTGAGAAGAGGGGGATGGAACTGAAGCTAAGAATTAGTAGTTAAATGATTTGCTGCTGCTGGGATATGGAGGAGATTCAAATGGTTTTCGAACCTGAAATCTGTAGCCTGGAATCGAGTTGGACTGCAGTCGAAAGCTTGTTGCTGCTGTCCATTTTGTTGATGCTGTAGAGGATTTGTGATTTGTGACTATTTACAGAAGGGGTTACAATTGTTCTTGACAGGCTAAGAATAAGTTGTCAAACTGAGATTGAGGAAGTGTTGGCGAGTAGAACCAGATGGTATAATTGGAGTTCAGTTTGAATTTTTGGCAGCTAGAATAAGTCATCAGTGTAGCTGCAGTAGACTGGTCCATATTAGGGCTGTGTTGGAGGTTTATCGGCAGTCCGGACAGAGGAAGAAAGGTGCAGTTTTGCTGTAGTTTGTGCAGTGGCTAACCAAGGTTCAAGGACAGTGCACGAGGGTTTCTAGACAACAGTTGGGACTCATTTAGATGCTGTGAAGAATATGGAGTTTGGGTTGAGTCAGAAAACTAAACTATTGTTGCTAGTCAGCCATGGTTCACGGCAAAGATGATTTTATTTGAGCTTGGTTTGGGTTTTGAGCTTGTTTTGATTTGAGCCTATGGGATATGTATGAAGGGTACTGGCACCGGTCAGATGACGTTTTCAACACCGACAGGAGAAGATCAATTTGTTTCAGTTTAAGAAGGAGTTTCCTGCTGAGAAGTCAGCTAAGAAAAGGGTTTACTGTCGTTGGTTTACAACAATGAATGGCTCAGATTTGAACGCGTTTTAGAGTGGTTTTGAATAAGGAAACTTGGGTGTGCATCCAATACGATATTGTAGGAGAAGAAAGCTATATAAGGAGGAGCATAATGCAGAGAAAAACTACCACTTTTGCACCAGTTTTTTTGCATATCAGCTGCTCGACAAAAGTTCTGAAAAAAAAGCTTCATCCCCAGTTCGCGCAACCTGAACCTGTTTTCTGCAACTGCTTAATACTTCACAGTGATTTGCTTTCCCAATTGTTTTGCTTTGAAACCTTATTTATTTTTGAAAAAGCGGGGGTCTAAGGGCAGTTTCTATGGGATGAACAAACTTAGAGTTTGTTCATTTTGATCCCACTATGGGATGAACAAACCAAGAAAATGGATGTTCAAATGAACAGATCTGTTCATTTGAACATCGAGACACTCTACCAGACGCGCGTCTGGTGAAATGGCGCGCGCCATGTCAAATAACTCGGGAGACATCATTGGTGACGCCCAAGATTTCCAACAGAGCGCGTTTTCAGAGAAAACGCCAGAGTTATTTGGCCAAACTCCAGCGTCAGCATACCTGTCGCCAACGGCTATGTTTGAGCGGCTGCAAACATTTCTCATCCAATGGCTACATTTTGTTTAATTATATAAATACTCTTACTTTCAACTCTAAATTCACACATTCTTCTTCATTCTCAATTCTTGATTGAACATGTCTCGACCCCGATCAGTTTGGAAAATTCCGTTTACCAAAGAAGAAGATGAATCTATTTGCAGAAACTATGGTTTTTTATTTACTCAGCTTGCTTCTAACAAACTATCCATGGGTGAATTTCTGGGCGGTTATTCACGATGGGTTCTGCAGTGACACTCGTAATCCTAGTCGTCGTTCTATATCAGACATAAAGCATCGTTTTGGTACAATTAAGAAAGAAGTAAATGAGTTTGTAGCTTTAACCATACATATAAATCGATATCGACTGAGAGGTGAAACTAATGCTGAGATGATGACAAGATCGTTGTCTGAATAGCGAAGATGGAAAAATGTGGCTTTCTCTTTCGACAAATGTTTTGAAATCCATAAGGTGTTGAAAAGTTTCAACCCCTTTCTTGGTTAAGCTACCTAGTGAAGCTAACTTAATGTGTAGTTGTGTGTAATTGAGTTCATCCAATGTAAAACAGTTACTTTTAAACATATGTATTTTATTTACTTAATTGTACTTTTAAAACGAAAACTACAAATGTAGCAGAATTAAAAATTACAAAAACTACAAATGTAAAATGCTATTTTTATCTTGCTCATCTCTAACGTCGCTTATCTCTATCTCGCTCATCTCTATCTCTAGATACCCCGAAGTTATTTTCAGCCGCCAAAAATTCAGAGAGTCTTGGGGATAGACCTGTCGTCAAGATAGTTTGTAAATTTCCAAATGGTGCCTGATAGACCTGGCTGACCTGGTTGAACAAAATAAGACGATTGGTAAACACTCTGTGTACTCGGTCCAACACCCTGTGTACTCGGTCCTCCAAGCATATAAGAGATTTGTGGTTGTGGTGGTCCTGGTGTGTAGCATTCACTTTGGTCGTATGTCACATTTAGGTTGTATGCCACATTTGGGTTGTAGGGCGAGAATGAAGATGAAATGCGCCTAGGTTCAATCTGATATGCCTGAGGCTGAGATACATGCACAATTTGTGGTGAAGAATGAGGGATGTGGTCTGTCTCTCGCACCATTGTTTCTTCACTTTCGTGCAATGCTGATCTGTTGTTTTCTGGGCTTTCGTGCCATGATAATGGTTGGAATCGGAAGAATGTGACTGCCGTACATAATCATTTGCATTTGGCACGTAATCATTTGCAGTTGGCGGTGGAGTTGGAGACATTCTATACATTGTGTTTGTATGCCAATTCCAGATTGTTTCCAAGTGTGTCGCCTGTAATTGTCTTGTAAGCCAGTGCAGATCGTTGAGTTGTTTTCGCATTTGATCCTCACTTGCAGTTACATTGTTGTAAGGATAATCACGTTCCATACCTTGGGAAACAATGGGGATCGTGGTTAGCTCACCTTCTGAAGTAATACTTTGCATCTCCCAACTAATTTGAGGCATATTTGACGAGGATGATGAAGAACTTGCACCTGTCCTGGGATAAGACACGAAGCTTGGCTCTTCTGGAGGTGGTTGGTTAGGAATGATATTTGGATTATGGGAAAATTTTGATAACCCTGGAAAATCAACCCCATAGACGTGCATACTATGTGTCCCAATCACAGGCTTCGCAATTGAGTTGTACCAGTTTTGGTACTCCGCATCATTGAAAACCTCCCTTGTATTTAGTTTATAACTCTCCCAATTGGTTACTCTCAACCTAAAGAAATCCGATGCAGAGGTTTCCATCTGTGGTGGCGGGTTAATTGCCCTTACAAGTATACCTCGTAGTTGGTACTGCAGTCTTTCTCCCAGATACCAAACCCCTCTTCTTGATTCTGGACTGTAAAAAACAACTCTACGAGAAGAATAATCAAGAATACGTACTCCAATCGCTTCATTATTTTGAGGATGACGAAGGTATGGGAGAACAACTACGTTGTTGTGGTTCCGAGTCATCTGGTGTACTCTCTGCAGAAAACTGCAACCATAGACGTCCGACCCAGTGTTCTTCTGCATGTTTCTTCTCGTATACATGTCAAGCATTGGAAATCTATATGTGTCGTCTTTTAGGATTGGTTTACCAAGACGGAAGTTGATATACCACCAATACTGAAAATTACTCCATAATTTTAGTAAATAATAATCCACATTTGTTCATAAATTTAAAAATGATAATTTTGATATTTACCTCTATGATGCTCCAAAAACCACAGTACTGTTTATCGCCCGTGGACGCTTTATCCAGCGCATAGTACAGTTCTCCTAAAATTGCAGACCCCCAGTCATAATCTGGTGCTTTATCCAGATCTTCTAATGCTTCAAACCAACCGACATGAGCAACATAAGTTGAGTTTGGAAAGAAGACCTGACCCAGTACCCATAAGATAAACAATCTTTCGAGTTCATCATAGTCGTCTACATCTCCTGGGTTTTTGGGTGTCATTAGGAAACTCTTCAAGGCTGAACATCTAACCCCTTTTCCTTTCAGACTTTTATCAATAGAGATTTCTGATTCCATAAACGAGGAACAAAGCGACTCCCATTTACTATTTAAGATCCATTCGCTATCGTCGTATGGTGGCGAGTTTCCACTTCCACTTGGGATCCCACAAATGAAATACAAATCAAGGGGAGTAATTCCTATGACAAGTATAATATCAACTATGATTAATTCTTTAGATTATTTAATTATTTAAAAAATTTAAGTTAAGTTAACTTAAAGAAACTTACCAATTTCGAAATCCAGAAAATGAAATGTGTGCGTCGTCTTCCACCACCTTTCTACCATTGTTTTTGGATATTTTTTTGTTATGTAATCTAGGCTCTATTCTATAAAGCGCACGCCAAGGATATCTGTCAACCCATGTTCGGACGGCTTCCGGTAAATTGAGATAAACATCATTTAGTTCTGAAAATCCACCTCTCATGGTATGATATTCCTCAGATCGTTCTTTATGCCCCGACACATGACCAGGAACTAATAATGGAGCAACAACTGCGATTGGCTTACCAAACTCTTCTTCTCGATTTTTAGAAAAATCTACATTTGTGTGAGGTAACGGTAATGATTCACCTTTTCGATCCCTTTTATTCTTTAAACTGTTTATCGCTCTTCTCGCAAAATCCATATCGTAATCGAAATATTTGAATTTAGAAGATTTTATAGGTAATATTTGAATTTAGTAGAAGGAAATGGAAGTGGTTTGAAATGGTGTGAATGAAAATAAAATGAGGAGAGGGAATTTATAGGCTTAGATTGCCGACCGTTGGAGATATGGACGTTAGGGATCCGACCGTTGGAGACTTTGTTCCTAACGCCCGCGACAGCTTTCCTAACTTGGGCGTCACCCTCCCTGTCGCCCAAGTCATCCACCCTGACGCCCGAGTCCGTGGTGCTTTCGCTCGTCTATTCACCGAGCGCCCAGCCTTTTCCCATAGTGGAAAACCAAGTTTTTCCATCCACCTGGCTGAACAAAATTTGGTTTTTGGCCATTGCCATAGGAACTGCTATAACAACCTCACATAATATTTCGATTAGAAATCTCTATAGACTAACTCTAATATACTTTTGAGAGAATCAACTAGACAGTCAGACTCAATCTTAATAAAAAGTATATCAAGGAGTTAATATCTCCATCTCTCGATTTGATCTATACTCGAGCAAATAGAAATCTACGAGTCTTTATCAAATACAAGAGAAATAAACTTGGATGGTACCAAAGACCAATATCCAAGGATCAATCAATTTCCAATCAACAACCAAAGGTTGGATTTCACAATTGATCGATACAACGTACAATCTGTGATATTTCAATTATATAACAAAATATAATGCAGAATAAAAATAACACAGACACCAGAAATTTTGTTAACGAGGAAACCGTAAATGCAGAAAAACACGGGGACCTAGTCCAGATTGAAAACCACACTATATTAAGACGCTACAGACACCAGCCTACTACAAAATAACTTCGGTCTGGACTGTAGTTGAACCCTAATCAATATCACACTGATTCAAGGTAGAGTTGCGCTCCTTACATCTCTGATCCCAGCAGGATACTACGTACTTGATTCCCTTAGCTGTATCACACGAAAAAGTCTACGATAATAGATAAATTTGTCTACCACAGATAAACCTACGAGTTTTGTTCCATCTTTTGATAAAATCAAAGTGAACAGGAACTAATTGATAACCCATACTTATATTACCAAATAACAGCCTAGAATTATCAATCACCTCAAAATAATCTAAATTGTATGGTAGCGAAACTTGACATTGCGGAATCACAAACGATGAGACGAAGATGTTTGAGATTATTTTTATCTTGCCCTATCGGAGATATAATCTCAAGCCAATTATTTAATTGAACTCGTACGATAGAAAATGGCAAGGTCATATCGCTCAACTACAAGAGAAGTAGTTTTGTATGGCTTCACAATCCCAATGAAGTCTTTAAGTCGTTAACCGACAGGGTCTCGAGAAGAAACCTACATAAAAAAGCGTGGGTCTAACAACCTCACCCAATATTTTGATTACTAATTTGTATGGACTAACTTTAGTATACTTTTAAGAGAATCAACTAGACAGTCAGACCAATTGAACAAAAAGAATTCTGATCCGAGCAATCACTCTGAAGAATTCAATCAATCAACCAGAACTTATTCGAACTCAACAGTTCATAGAAAACTTGCAGAAAACCTTAAACACATTCACAATCCTTGATCACCATTGATCTCACACACTTTTCATCTTCCCTCCTACAGATCAACCCTCTTCCGTCTTTGCAACCGAATTGACTCTGGAACGTCCATTTCTTGGTTTAGGCAAGAGTCCTACAAATTGATCTCTCGAACTCAAAGCACTCCCGTGCAGTGAATCTATTTGAGGTTAGGAAATTTGCTCGGTTGAGGAGTCTCCATCCACACGGTCGTCTCTCCACTTCCTGGAAAACTAGCAAATCATTTTTCCCCATCAACAACAATTAACATATGTTTCTGGGTTGCTTAAGGTCATGTAGTTGAGGTCATGGTTTTTGCCGTGAATTATATTTGTTTGTTTTTTTCTTTTTGTTGCCTTTTTTTTCTTTCTTTGCTCTTATTGTATATGTTTTTGACCCTTAATCAATAAAAATCTTGTGTGATTGAGCAAAAACAAGCAAATTGGTATTTCCTTTTAACAAAAGAATTTTGTATTCGTAGTTGTTGATGGTGGTTTTTAGACAAAGGGTAAAATTGTAAAATCCCGAATAACCTAATGTCACCGGTGATACATTTATTAGAACATTTAATACATGTAGTCAGTAATTTATGGGGGGTATTTTTTTTTCAAATTAGGGTTACAATGAGCAAAACCCTAATTCCCCTCTGTGTCAATGGAAAATCATGTCA
The DNA here is from genome assembly GCA_023529315.1 of Papaver bracteatum. Taxonomy (NCBI): domain Eukaryota; kingdom Viridiplantae; phylum Streptophyta; class Magnoliopsida; order Ranunculales; family Papaveraceae; genus Papaver; species Papaver bracteatum. The sequence goes on from JAJJWX010001508.1 coordinate 232,121, forward strand.
TCCACACCAACCGCGCCAAAGCATGCCAACCATGCTAGCCGCACCTCCGTGCCAATGGAAAATCATGCCAGCCGCGCCATGCCAAACGCACTCTGCCTTGGCCCTAGATATGCTAGTCACACTGCGCCAAAGCATGCCAACCATGCTAGCCGCACCTCTGTGCCAATGGAAAATCATGTCAGCCACACCAACCGCGCCAAAGCATGCCAACCATGCTAGCCGCACCTCTGTGCCAATGGAAAATCATGTAAGCCACACCAACCGCGCCAAACCATGCCAACCATGCTAGCCGCACCTCTGTGCCAATGGCAAATCATGCCAGCCACACCAACTGCGCCAAAGCATGCCAACCATGCTAGCCGCCCCTCTATGCTAATGGAAAATCATGCCAGCCACACCTAGCCCAAGCTAGCCTCGCCATGACAAACACACTCTGCCTTGGACCTATCTATGCTTGTCACACACCGCCAAGCCAAACACCCTTACCTTGGCCCTAGCTGCGCCACCATACTGGCCTTCCCCTTGCGGATACCAAAGCGAAGGCATGCAACAATAAACGGTTTCCCTTCAATCCCAGGAGAAAATCCTGGCCATCTAAGGTCTCCTCATGTCCTTTGGCCCAAAACCCTAGCTCGGTCACGCACCTATCCAAGCTAGTCGCGTCATGCCAAAAGCGCTCTCTTCCCAGCTTTCCAAACCGTGCAACCAAGGGACCAAGCCTCCACGTACCATTTGCACATGCCAAGGTAGTGCACACTTCCAACTTTCCAAGCCATGCAACCCAGGCCTAATTAGTCACGCATGCCATTGGCACATGCCAACATGCTCGCTGGTAGCCTATGCTTGCAAACCGTGCAACTCATGCCTAATTAGTCACGCATGCCATTGACACATGCCAACATTCTCGCTGGTAGCCTATGCTTGCAAACCGTGCAACCTATTATGGTGCTGCAAGTGACGCATAATGATGACGCGTTATAGAGTTGCAGGCCAAGTCAGAGTTCAGCCGTAATGGCGCATTGCGAAGCCATAATAGCGGTATACTGTGCATACCGTTAAGTGTCGAGAATGACATGACCCTGTAGGGCCAGTGAAGCAAGAAGGTAGCACTACACTGTAAATACATTTGTCTAAGGAATAAAGCTTATTGACCGACACAATAAGTCTTCATTGAGGAGAAGGCAAGATGAAGCCAAAGTGACAGATGTAACATGCGATGTTGGCATTAAGGCATATCCGTGGAATTGAGTTGGCCCAAACTCAAGGATGATGCAAGAGTGTAGAATAGATCAAGAGTTTGTATATGGCATTATTTTAAGGCTGGCTAAAGCTTGAACAATGCAAACAAGTTGGCAATGCAAGAGTTGCATTGCTATTGTCAAGCTAATTGGCGAAGTGAAGCATATACGTGACGCATGAGTAACTAGAGTGAGATAAGGAGTTGGCCTCAATAAGTAAAGCCTAAAGAGTGTCCGTGCATTAGCTTAGAGTAATAAAAATGCAGGGCCAAGAGGGATGAACGTTGGAGCATGGCAGAATTCAGTATGGCGCAACAAATGGCGCAATACATCTCAAGTGACGGTTACGAGTTGGTTACGAGCTTCATAAGCATGCTAATGAAGTGAGATAAGATAGAACAGTTATAAAGAGAGTTTATAACCATGTGGAAGGTTCATAACCACCTAGAAAAGATGTGGCATCTGTTGGCTTAACAACACAAAAGGTGGCGGTTAAAAAGCAAGCTGGCGGTTATAGAAACTACCTGATGGGACAGATGGATGTCCCATGCGTGTGTAACGGTTATGCACTGTTTGGACAAGCAAAGCTACTACATAAATAGTCCTAAGGCATGGGAAATTTTGTAGCCTAGCCTGTGTGGGAGTGAGCCTAGCATATGTGAGAGTTGGACTCATATTAGGAGAGTTTTTGTAAGACTTAGACTTGGTTCAAGGAGTGAACAAGTCTGTTTAAGTCCCCAAGTGGGCAAGTTTTGTATTTCTTCCCTTTGATGCAATAAAAGAGTTAATTATGTCATATTCTAAGTGTTCTTGGTTGGCTGATTTTTGTTAGCAAAGTATGGCAAAGATTGAATGCATTATGGGGTGCATTTGATGAGTTTAAGTTGAAGAGAAGGAAGGTTAAAGACTTCCGTTGTAGAATTGTTGAGTTGGCTGTTTGCATTGGTGAAAACTTATAAGGCTGAAGTACAAGTGGGTGAAGCTTTATTCATAGAACCATTGTACTTCCGGGTTACACTTTCGCAGAAAATTTCTGGGGAGTTTGAAGGTGTGACAATTCGGGTATCAGAGATGTGTTTGGGGCACAGTTCAGGTGTATTTGTTGGATAATACACTAAGACTTCTTTCTCTCTTAAGCTATTTTCCTGCAAGCAAGTAAGTGGCGCATTATTTTCAGAATATTGCATTAGAAATGAGTTCTAATGGCATGATGATCGACGAAGAACTACCGGGTACGTTTGATCAGCTTGAGGAGTATGGCAGTAATCTTGATGATTTTGTCATAGACATGGGCTGTGATGGCCTTGTAAATCCTCTTGTTTCTGAAGATAAGGGCAGGATAGACCTACTTGAAGGAAGGACATCAGATTGGTTTAAATAATTTGACGAAAGGGTAGGTGCAGTCGAGGACAAGGTGTCTGATGCAACCTTGTTGAATTGCGAAACCAATACTGAAGTGACTGAATTGAAGGTGCAATTCAGTGACATAAAGACCATACTAACAAGCCATGCGAAGCAAATGTCTGAGGAAGTGGCTAGCATTCGCGGGTTAATCAGTAACGGCATGTTTTTAGGAGGAAACGTGCATGGAGAAAGCTCAAGTCGAGTCTCCGAGCCAAGAATTTACGTTGGTTCCAGAAATGCTAGAGAAATTGAGAATTTCTTGTATGACGTTGAGGCATACTTTGAGGCGAATGGAACTGGGGAAGGACAAAAAGTAACTCTCGCAGGCAATTACCTTGGTGGTGATGCAAAGGTTTGGTGGAGAACTATGCTGCAAGAAGATGAAGCTGCTGGTTATACCAATCCAATGTCATGGGATGACATGAAAGAGGGACTGAGATGTCAGCTCTGGCCGAGCAATAGTGCTTGGTATGCAAGAGAAAGTTTACGTAGGCTGAAAATGATGAGTACACCACAGGCCTATGCTGAAAACTTCCTTGCATTGGTGCAAGAAGTGCGTGGCATGAGTGAAGAAGATCAGATGTTCCAATTTCTGGCTGGCGCAAGTTCAAGTGTGATTTCTGAACTTAAGAAGCGCAAAATCCAGAGTATCCAGATGGCTATTCAAGTGGTAAGAGGACTTACTAGCTGCACAACGACTGAATATGTGCAAAGCTGTGAAGGTGAAGCCAAAAGGAAGGAAAAATATGTAGGCAGTAAGCGCAAGCATGAATCGAAGGAAGATGAATTGTTCCCTTCAGCCCGGAAGTATAGGGGATGTTTCATCTGCAAAGGTTTGCATTTCGCAAGAAGATGTCCACTCAAAGCACAACTTAATGTATCAGTTGGTAATGACTATGGGGGTCATTCTAGCAAGACTCGTGAAGGCCGGAGTGAGGGTTCAAGGAAGAGACCACGCAACGAAGTCATTGCTCACTTCGACAAAGTTAGAAACTAAGCTAAGAACAAGAGTGAGTGTTTTTGTCTCCATTGGCGACACTTTGATGCCAGAACAAAGAGTGTTCCTGGCCTTGTTTTATGTAGCTTTAGTTGTTGGTTGTTGCAAAATCTGTGTGTAGAGTTTGGTTGTACAGACTTTTATTTGAGTCTTCAAGTTTGTATATACTCTGCTTTGGTGTAAGCAAGTTGCTTTGTTAATGAAGTTTTAGCTTTCCAAAAGTGATCGGGTGAATGATCAATCATGTAATGGTACATGGTCTTGTTATGTAAGAGCAGTAATGAACAAGGGTGTTTTCATTTATAAAGTCTTGCCTCTTTATTTACGATGTAAAGCTAGTTCATGGGAAGATACTGCAAGTAGCATACTTAGACTAACGTATGCAATAGAAAGACAAGTTGAAAGCTAATAAGAAAAACATAGGACAAGGGTCCTAGTTGGTGGAAAAGTGATGTTGCTGTTTGGGAATTGCAGAATAGCACGATGGCAGATGGGAAGCGATGGTGCAAGCAATACAGCAAGTAAGAAATCACATCATCAGCAAGCATGAGTCGGGTAACACTCATGGCCTTAGATAAAGACACACAATTTCCTGGCAAAGTAGCAATGCAGTTCAAAGAAGTATTTGGAGACATATTGGCTTTGAAGGCGTAGCATATGGACATCTAAAGGGTTAGATAATGATATGTCCAAGAGATAGTTAGTCACAGTTTTAAATGGGCTGTGCAACTCAATAGTTTTGTTGCATGGAAGTTAAGCAAAAAAAAAAACTCACCATTCCAGTTCGGGTATGCAAAATGGCATAAGAATAGAGTTTATACTTGGTGGCCACATTCATAGAAATGAGTTCTTGAATGTTGTTTGCATAATCAGAGTTTGGTGAGTCATGAAGTGTTGAATTCGGGTGTCTAATGCAAAGAGAACCCCTATTCACTTTGTGACGTGCTTAATGAGGAGCGTGGAGAACAACAGTTCAATGGTGTGTAATCGACAAAACTGATTGAAAATGAAGCCAAGTCGTTTATAAGTCCTTATCACGTTGAGTGGAGGCAAAGTCGGAAAGCGATGGCAATGATCATGATGATCAAATTGAGAAGAATCACTCAGTGCGTACACTTAGGCGCAAATGATTCATGCGAAATTCAAGTACAATTCAGGTAATTGGAAAGAAGAGTTTCGAAATTGCATTTGGGTGTTGATATACGGTTGTAGTGGGAGTTGGAACGTATGCGCAACGTGAAAACAACAGTACAAGTCAGTAGGATCAATAGCAAAGAAGTAAATCTAAGTGGTGGCATGTGGTACTAGGCATAAAGTTTTGGCAAGAATGAATGCTAAATAAGTTTGCTGAATTCTGAGTGGCTCAGAAGTGTACAAGGCCGAAGAACAAGTATGTTGAGTATACTTGGTTGCGTTCAACGAGGGCGTTGAACGGATTAGGTGGGGGAGGTCTATTACGGTGATGCAAGTGATGCATAATGATGACGCGTTACAGAGTTGCAGGCCAAGTCAGAGTTCCGTCGTAATGGCGCATTGCGAAGCCATAATAGCGGTATACTGTATAGACCGTTAAGTGTCGAGAATGACATGACCCTGCAAGGCCAGTGAAGCAATAAGGTAGCGCTACACTATAAAGACATTTGGCTAAGGAATGAAGCTTATTGACCGACACAATAAGGCTTCATTGAGGAGAAGTCAAGACGAAGCCAAAGTGACAGATGCAACATGCGATGTTGGCATTAAGGCATATCCGTGGAATTGAGTTGGCCCAAACTCAAGGATGATGCAAGAGTGTAGAATAGATCAAGAGTTGGTCTATGGCATTATTTTAAGGCTGGCCAAAGCTTGAACAATGCAAACAAGTTGGCAATGCAAGAGTTGCATTGCTATTGTCAAGCTAATTGGCGAAGTGAAGCATATACGTGACGCATGAGTAACTAGAGTGATCTAAGGAGTTGGCCTCAAAAAGTAAAGCCTAAATAGTTTCCATGCATTAGCTTATAGTAATAAAAATGCAGGGCCAAGAGGGCTGAATGTTGGAGCGTGGCAGAATTCAGTATGGCGCAACAAGTGGCGCAATACATCTCAAGTGACGGTTACGAGTTGGTTACGAGCTTCATAAGCATGCTAATGAAGTGAGACAAGATAGAACGGTTATAAAGAGAGTTTATAACCATGTGGAAGGTTCATAACCACCTAGAACAGATGTGGCATCTATTGGCTTGACAACACAAAAGGTGGCGGTTGAAAAGCAAGATGGCGGTTATAGAAACTACCTGATGGGACAGATGGCTGTCCCATGCGTGTGTAACGGTTATGCACGGTTTGGCCAAGCAAAGCTACTGTATGAATAGTCCTAAGGCATGGAAAATTCGGTAGCCTAGCCTGTGTGAGAGTGATCCTAGCATATGTGAGAGTTGGACTCATATTAGGAGAGTTTTTGTAAGACTTAGACTTGGTTCAAGGAGTGAACAAGTCTGTTTAAGTCCCCAAGTGGGCAAGTTTTGTATTTCTTCCCTTTGATGCAATAAAAGAGTTGATTGTGTCATATTCTAAGTTTTCTTGGTTGGCTAATTGTTGTTAGCAAAGTATATGGTGCATTTGATGAGTTTAAGTTGAAGAGAAAGAAGGTTAAAGACTTCCGTTGTAGAATTGTTGAGTTGGCTGTTTGCATTGGTGCAAAATTATAAGGCTGAAGTACAAGTGGGTGAAGCTTTATTCACAGAACCATTGTACTGTCGGGTTACACTTTCGCAGAAAATTTCTGGGGAGTTTGAAGGTGTAACATAACCCAGGCCTAATTAGTCACACATGCCATTGGCACATGCCAACATGCTCGCTGGTAGCCTATTCTTGCAAACCGTGCAACCCAGGCCTAATTAGTCACGTATGCCATTGGCACATGCCAACATGCTCGCTTGTAGCCTATGCTTTCAAAATGTGCAACCCATACCTAATTAGTCACGCATGCCATTGGCACATGCCAACATGCTCGCTGGTAGCATATGTTTGCAAACCGTGCAACCTAGGGAAAATTGGCCATACATGCCATTGGCACATGCCAACATCCTCGCTGGTAGCCTAACTTGCAAACCGTGCAACCCAAGGCCAACTTGGACGTGCATGCCATTGGCACATGCCAACATGCTCGCTGGTAGCCTAACTTGCAAACCGTGCAACCTTGGCCACGCATGCCATTGGCACATGCCAACATGATCGCTTGCGGCCTAGTTTGCACTCAAGGTGCAACCTGCAACCAAGGCATTCCGTACATGACATTGGCACATGTCACACGTGCCACTTGCAGCCTGGCATTGCCACTTGCACTCAAGGTGCAACCTGCAACCAAGGCATTCTGCACATGCCATTAGCACATTCCACAGGCGCCACTTGCAGCCTGGAATTGCCACTTGCACTCAAGGTGCAACCAACACTCGAGACATCAACACAAATTGGGGGATGCTTTACAGGGTCTTGGTTTGGCGGTCACAGTATGCAGCGTACACTACGCTCACATTAAGAAAGCGTAAATAGGAATAAAGCGGTCAAATAAATGAGGAAATAATGGTGAAAACGTTTTCACCCATAAACACCATGCGGTTACCACCTCCTCCCATTATTTCACCCTTTACTCTCTTCCTTAATGAGGCCAGGGTACGTTTCAATCTCGACTTGTATAAATAGGTCTTACCTATTTCCACCAGACAACAAGTCTCGGTCAGGAGAAAAACACAACACTCTCAGAAAAGGCAACTTTGCAAGCTCTCCAGAAATCTTTCATCTCTTGAAAGCTTCTGAAGCTTTCACTTTCTAATACAAGTCGATACACTACTCTTCCAAAATTATTCTGGTCTCAACACCTTTCTTCGCTTCCCTCACCAAATCAACCCTTCTCCTTTACTTTGTGACCGAAGCAAGTCTGCAATGGCCATTTCTTGGTTTAGGCCGGACTTGTACAGATTGATCTCTCGAATCTAGAAATTGATCACGTACATCACATTTGTTTAGGGTTTAAACCAATTTCTTATTCACCTACCAAATTTACCAAAATCGGCAGAAACGATTTTTACCCATAAATAATTGGTGACCACGACGGGAGGATTGATCTTTCGGTTTCATATCATCTTTCAGAAATCGATCTCATACTTCGATCCAGGCATCATGACGGCAGAAGCAAGCAATCTATTTAAGGATCTACAACTCGACTACCAGGCAGCCTGGTTACTAGTCATGAAACTATATGAAATGGCTGGGGACTTCACAAGAACTGAAAGACAGTCTGGTTACCAGTCGTGAATCTACATGAAACGTCTAGGGACTTCACAGAAATCGAAAGCAAGCGGTCTAGTTATCAAGTAACTTAAAACAATCGAGGACTTTCCACAATCACGGTGGTGCTTTCCGCGAAATCTAATCTTACACACGAGGATCCCTTATCATCAGGAGATCCGGGAAACCAAGTAAGTCTTGCCTAGACATAATATATATGGTTTACCATTTCAAGTTTTCACGGGAATGATAAAACCAATAGCCATATTATGTCCCGTCCCATGTCATCTACCAACACACAATGTTCACGATTCCATATCTTCCCTGGGATGTTAGTATCACTTACAATCATAACCAAAAAGCGGCATCATCCTTAAAAAAAAAATGGAACCACATATTCATCTTTTCATATTTTCCATATCCAAAAACGGTTCATCCAGAATAATAACCCAAAACCCTCATAGGTAACACTTGCCTATCAACCCAGAAATCCAGAAAATCAAAACCATAAGCCAGGTGTTTCATTTTCCTTTCAAAAAAAAAAACACAGAAGAATTTCAGAAGACAGAAGTGCAAATGAATCCATTCAACAGTGGTTTACTTTTATCGAAGAAACGTCATTCGTCATTTGGAGGACCGCCTATTTCAGTTCCAACTCTTTGTTGCACCACCATGCGTACCGACTTTGCATCATAACGGTTACCAGTTACTATTCATGAAGTAGCTGACGCTACTATAGTAATATTCGAAGAGTGGAACTATATTCCTACAGATTTATGGAAGGCATACATGTGGCTAAGGTTTGCACCAAAAAAAAAAAGAGGAGAACAAACTGAAGGAGGAACGCTGGAGTGCATAGCCAGAATATGCTTGCCCACTTTGTTGCTACCATGCTACCGATAACACCAGTATTCCATGATCCACCCTGCACGCCTTCCAGGTATCGATTCCACTCTCCCACAGAAAGAAGCCTTCCGCGCTTTCATTATAGCTTGATAGCCAAAGTTCCAGCGCCAACAGTCCGCGTCCAAAACAACACCAGACGCGCTTACCAGACACGCTTACCGGACGCACATGCCAGACAAATATGTCAGGCACACATGCAACACGCACATGACCGACCACAATACCACACCCTGCACCGACAACCTGCATCCTTTCCAGCGCTTGCAGCTTGCATCTTTTCCAGCACTGACAGCCTGCGTCACACTTGCACTTCTGGTTTGCATCTTCTCAGCGCTGACAGTCTGCATCCTTTTATCGTTGCACTTGAACCCCCCGTAGGGAAGCAGCAATCCAATTTCATCACATGTAAAGATCAGGAACGACTTCTCCAAAATCGAAGCAAATCATCAATCCCATGGGTTCACGAAGACTCTCTTCCTGTCAAGGGACGCATGATTTCTGGGGACTTCGCCCACAAAACTATGCGGTCCATGATGAAACATTTATGTGAGATTCTATGTTTCCCCAAGGCAAAACTTCAAGACATATTTGCATCCCTCAACCGCACTGCATTAGGGAAGCATATGTTTCCAACCAGAGAAGTCGATCCCAAACTAAAGCACGGTTGATCGAAGGAACCAAGGATTCCTAACCACTGTTCTCTTGAAGGATGTCCGGTTTGACAACACACTGATTAACACAACCGCTCCGCTTCAGCATTCTCTCCATAAGCTGCTCCAGGGTCCGAAGCCAAAACTTTAACGTTTAGCTTCCTAAGTTTCAACATCCTCACCAAGAGCCGAAGCTACTTCAACGCCGCTTCTTCATGTCAAGGATCATAGTCACATCTAGCCAATATTTTTACTTCCATAGAAGCCCATATAATTCTAGCCAACTTACTTTGTTACCACGATAATGTAGTCTCTTCTTATTACATCTCCTACCAAGAATTGTTGTCGCTCACTCGTTAATACCAACCTGAGCCTCACCACAGCAGCAATTACTACAAATATGGAAACATGTAAACCATGCTTTAGGACTGAGGATATACACGTAATCCCTTCACGCATGCCATTGTCACATGCCAACATGCTCGTTAGTCACGCATGCCATTGGCACATGCCAACATGCTCGTTGGTAGCCTATGCTTGCAAACCGTGCAACCCATGCCTAATTAGTCACGCATGCCATTGGCACATGCCAACATGCTCGCTGGTAGCATATGCTTGCAAACCGTGCAACCCAGGCCTAATTAGTCACGCATGCCATTTGCACATGCCAACATGCTCGCTGGTAGCCTATGCTTGCAAACCGTGCAACCTAGGGAAAATTGGCCATGCATGCCATTGGCACATGTCAACATGCTCGCTGGTAGCCTAACTTGCAAACCATGCAACCTAAGGCCAACTTGGGCATGCGTGCCATTGGCACATGTCAACATGCTCACTGGTAGCCTAACTTGCAAACCGTGCAACCTAGGCCAAATTGTCCATGCATGCCATTGGAACATGCCAACATGATCGCTTGCAGCCTAGTTTGCACTCAAAGTGCAACCTGCAACCAAGGCATTCCGCACATGCCACATGCTCCACTTGAAGCCTGGCATTTCCCCTTGCACTCAAGGTACAACCTGCAACCAAGGCATTCCGCACATGCCACAGGCGCCACTTGTAGCCTGGCATTGCCACTTGCACTCAAGGTGCAACCAACACTCGAGACATCAACACAAACTGGGGGATGCTTTCCATGGTCTTGGTTTGGTGGTCACATCATGTAGCATATACTACGCTCATATTAAGAAAGCGTGAATAGGAATAAAGCGGTCAAATAAATGAGGAAATAATGGTGAAAACGTTTTCACCCATAAATACCATGCGGTTACCACCTCCTCCCATTATTTCACCCTTTACTCTCATCCTTCATGAGGCCAGGGTACGTTACAATCTCGACTTGTATAAATAGGTTTTACCTATTTCCCCCACACAACAAGTCTATGTCAGGAGAAAAACACAACACTCTCAGAAAAGGAAACTTTGCAAGCTCTCCAAAAAGCTTTCATCTCTTGCAAGCTTCTGAATCTTTCACTTTCTGATACAAGTTGAGACACTACTCTTCCAGAATTATTCTGGTCTCAACACCTTTCTTCGCTTCCCTCCCCAAATCAACCCTTCTCCTATACTTTGTGACCGAAGCAAGTCTGGAACGGCCATTTCTTGGTTTAGGCCGGACTTGTACAGATTGATCTCTCGAATCTAGAAAGTGCTCACGCGCATAACATTTGTTTATGGTTTAAACCAGTTTCTCACTCACCTACCGAATTTACCAAAATCGGCAGAAACTATTTTTACCCATAAACAGTAGTATATACTAGTGTTCCGCTGATGTATGATCATCAAACATAAATATTTAACCATTAGATTTTCATGAAACTTTAATATGTCAAACCCAGTTAGGTCTTAAACATAAATTTCAAATGAATCTGAATATGATGTTATCCACAAAAACCTCTTTCAATGAAACTGCCTACGGTCAGAGAAATCCTAGTTTCAATCAACATCGTAATACCGTGATGTTTAAAATATCAACCGTTGGATTCCACTTGTTAAACTATAAAAGAGTTAATAACTTCGACAAGTATATGTTGCAAGTTAGCACCTCGGCGTTTTTGGAAAGAAATTCACAAAAGGTGACATGAGTCAAAAAAATCTTTCCATTTTAAAATTTTCACTTCATCAATTATACTTAAGAAATAGTATAGGTTCAAATAAGTTATTCAACCTAAAGTAAGTGGTTGAGAAGCATGTGAGATTATCTTAAACAATAATATCATACCTGCTAAGATAATGACTAAACTATAACAAAGTTAAATATGGAAGGAAAAAAACCCGGAGTAGAGGGTTTATGTAAAGACCCTCGAGCTCGTCAACGCTATTAGGCAGGTCAAGAGATGATCAAGAGACGATTTACCCGCTAAGGACTCGATTAGTTAATATAGATTTTAATTAATAGAAATTAATCTAGCAATGATCTATATACGAAACTAGCACCGTTGAATATATCTCGAAAGGTTACCCAAAATGGATTATCGAGCGTGTCATTCGGACACCAGACGAAGAAGATATTAACATATTATTATGAAGGGTAGAATTATCATTTCACTAATAAACCGCCTGGATGCCTTTATCCTTTGGTCGGGTGCCTTTAAAATTTCTGGTCGACCTTATCTACCGTATCGAGAGGATAACTCTCATTCTCTTTCTTTTCTTCTTCATTCTTCTTTTCTTCTTCATTCTTCTTTTCTTCTTTCTTCTTTTTCTCTTCCTTTGTTCTTCTTTTCTTGAAGATCGAGTGATAAAAGTTAGGTATAACTTGAGAGTATTATCGTGAGGATGTTTAGATGAAAAAGGGGCTAGTATTTCTGCTAATTATAAAGAAGAAGATTGGGTTGCTTTTATGAATCAAGAGCTAGGGTTTCCATGTGGATCGTTAATTGAGTTATTGACTGAGAAATTAAAGATGGGATTTGGTGAAAACAGTATGAAGAAGAAGAATGAGTAATTGATGTGTGATTTTTAATGAAGTTGAGAAGATCGAAGTTAGGGTTTGTGGAATAATTCAAAGATGAATTAGAAGATGAAATTAATATTTTAAGAAGGAGATTTGAGATGGGTTTTAATAGTTTGAGTGAATTAGGGTTCAGATGAAGAGTAATTAAGAATTGAAGAAGTCTGGGTTTTAAAGCTGAGATCAATTGAAGATCATGATTGGAATATTGGATAAACTGTATTGGTGGGTTGTTGTAACCTTAAGAAGAATCGCAGAATCCAGTTAAACAAGAAGAGAAGTTGAATTGTATTTGCTGAAATGGAACTAATCTGAGGTAATTTGCTTTCATCAGTAAATTTAGTAAAGTTATTTAATTCCTATATTGAAGTTGTATGATTGTTATTAAATTCACATTTGACTAAATAAAAGGCTTGTGTTTGAATTACAAAGGAATTGGTATATGTTAAGATGAATTACATGGAGGATTTATGATTGAGTTATTAGAACTGGTACTGAGATGAAATATATGAGATGTTGCTGTTAAAATCATGATGGTAGAGAATGTATGAACTGTGTATGGAAATGGATATGATGGGTATGTGCATAAGTTGAAGATGGTTAAAGTTGATTGGCAGTGAGTCAGCTTGGTGGTGTAGCTTGGAATTGAACTACAATTGCTAGTGATAAACTGAAATGGTGGTGGTATTAATCTGGTGGAGAAGTGTATGTTATACTATGGGTCTTAGTGGTGTTGTTGTTGAGCTAGTAGAAAGATATTAAGTTACAGGGAAGAGTTGAACCAATGGTGGTGTATGATTGACCAGATTGTGAATGAAAATGGAGGTTCTGGGATTGAGTTATTGTTATATCTAATGGAGCTGGTGGAGAAAGGTTTCATCAGTTGTAGTTTGAATATGTAGGTGATAGATGAATGGGTGTGCAATATTAATGAAATTGAATTCAAGACGAGTTGCAATCGAAGCAAGTAGTATTGTTATGCTGAGAATGATGAATTAGAGTTGTAGTTAGTGCTAGCAGTGAAAGCTGCAATTGTAGGTAATCAAAGTTGTTGTTTGTAAATGAAATTCATTATTGTTATGTATTTGAATTGAAGTTGAATTGTTAAATGATAAGAACGAAAGTGCTACATTTTATAACCATATTTATATTAGCTAGGACTCGATATTTTGGCTAACGCCACTATTTTAGTGCTTTTGTAGAAAGTACGAGTAAATTGGATCATTCCGGAAATACATGGCTAAATGAACATTTAAATAAAGTTTGGGAGAAAAATGAGTAAATGTGGCTGGCTTGGTATTCCTAAGTATCAGCACCACTGCAAGGCACTAAACATAAACGGAGTCTTATGGACTGGCAAGGCAAAAGGAGTACATCACAGTTCCTATGGACATTATCAGAAGAGGATCTTTATTTGTGTGCACAAGGAATTAAATTCGGTTGGCATACTCTTATTATAATAAATCTATCTAGTGTCACTGGCTTGGCACTCCCGAGTTCACAATGGGCAGACAAGTTTTAATTTCAATTAATGCATGGCGAAGCGAGTCGATATCAGCACACTAATGCCACCTAAGATTGGTCAAGAGTGACTTTATGATTGTTAGAATAAGAATGGAAGAATATAATGAAGAAAAAGGAAAGAATTGTCCTTACATAAGTTCTCTTGCTATATATATATTTAAAGAATCTGAAGGAATGTTTGAGGCCAAATGACGTCATTTGTGCAAATACAGTTAAGGTGGGACCCAACACATGCAAGAAAATATCATGCTATGGAAAGTGGAGATGAGATTCGGTGATACTTTACAATGTCTCGTCATATTACAACACGCGGCACAATATCATTGGGTGAATTTATATTTTCATGACATGTGGCAGCATTCTATTGGGAGGTGATGTGGCAACAAAACAGAAAAGCGTGAATTCATTTGTGGGCTATATTTATGTGTTGTTTCAAAATGAAAGAGGGGGGAGAGAGCCGGGAGCGGTACCGAGCAACAATATTTTTTATTCTTTTATTTTTATCGATTTTTTTTGTAATAATGAGGAGCTAAACCCTACACTGGGATCGACGAAGGAAGCCGAACTTCATACATGGGTGAATTTATTTATTTTCTATTTGACTTTTGCACTTATTTTAAATTGATTTATGATTCGATAAAATTAGTTGTGATTCAATTAGATAGGTTATGCTTTGTTTAGATAATCTATGCTTAGGAGATACAATTAATGTTTTGAGGATCTACTTTGGCAAAACGAGAGTCGATGTTTTATGAGCGATAATTGTTGAGAATAAATAATTGAACCTATTGATATGAGTTTGGCCGAATCCTAGACCCAATAACTCTCTATTTTATTCCTTTAAAATTAATCTTAACAACGTCCGAGAGAACGAATCTTAATTACTACTACGAAAACTTGGAAAAACCTTAAATCATTTTGGCGTCGTTGCGACGCGGATTTGTTTTTAGATTAATTTTTAGGTTTTTTTTTCTTTATTTTTATTTTCTACAGTATTGTCATTTTATTTTAGAATATTTTTTTTCCTTTTTATGCGTTTCTTTTTCTATTTCTTTTCAGGATGATGAATTCTTCTGAGGAGACGTCACCTACAATGACGCTGGCGGAATATATGCGTAGAAAGTTAAATTATCAGGAAACCTCATCTGAGATGACGCTTGCTGAATATAAGCGTAGGCAATGGTATGGAGTTTCTGCTCCACATGAGGTAAGTGAAGATCTCCGTTAGAGATATATGAGAAGTATTATAAACACACACCACCTAGTTTGGAACAAAGACTGAGAATATTGGAATGCCAAAAATTATTTAATGATGATGATGATCAGTCTTGTAGTGACTCTGTGCTCCAGACAGAATTTGAAGATGACCCTGTGGATGATTGTATAGATGATTTGCCTAATTCCATAGATGAATCTATCTCACAAGATAATTCACCGAACTTAGAGGTTGTTTCTAGACCCCTAGACTTCCAAAAGTTACCTAATTTAGGGTTAGAATTGTGTGCTTCTTAAATTTTATTGGAATACTTTGCATCTAATTACCCAGGGGACTTGCCTATTCCTGATATCGAGCATGAACCAATCGATATTTCCCCAGTCTCAATAGAATCCCCATACTTTGTTCTTTACGCACTTCCATGTGCAGTAAAAACTTGGTTTAGGGGTAAATCTTGTTTTCTGACAGTTTCAGTGTCCCCATTTTTTCATAAAATAATTGTGAAGCTGTCGTTTGTAAATATTGTATTTTGGGTCGATCCCCAAATTTTCAGGTTATTAGTTTATGGGGATCCGTTTTTGTACATTCTAGCAAAGTATAATTATTTATTTTTGTTTATTTTATTTTTGAATTTCCCATCTTAATTTTTACGTTGGATGACTCAATTACATTGAGGACAATGTAATATTTAAGTGTGGGGGAGTGGTTATTAACTTTTTCTTTTAATTTTTTCAGGAATTTTCTTGCGAATTGTGACCATCTCTTGAGCGGGTCTAAAAAGATAATAAAAATATAAATATTCTGACCAGATGTGTAGCGGGTCTAAAAAAATTAAAAAATTATTATGATTGTTATGGTTATGACCAGCTGTGTAGCGGGTCTTTTGTTTTCATGCATGTTATGACCAGCCGTGTAGTGGGTCTAACTCTCTCTTATTTTATGACCAGCTGTGTAGCGGGTCAATTACCTATTTTGCTCGATGACTAGCAAAATATAAGTGTGGGGGTGTTGATAAGCACGAAACTGCTACATTTTATACCCATATTTATATTAGATAGGACTCGATATTTTGGCTAACGACACTATTTTAGTGCTTTTGTAGAAAGTACGAGTAAATTGGATCATTCCGGAAATACATGTCTAAATGAACATTTAAATGAAGTTTGGGAGAAAAATGAGTAAATGTGGCTGGCTTGGTATTCCTATGTATCATCACCACTGCAAGGCACCAAACATAAACGGAGTCTTATGGACTGGCAAGGCAAAAGGAGTACATCACAGTTCCTATGGACATTGTCAGAAGAGGATCTTTATTTGTGCGCACAAGGAATTAAATTCGGTTGGCATACTCTTATTATAATAAATCTAGCTAGTGTCACTGGCTTGACACTCCCGAGTTCACAATGGGCAGACAAGTTTTAATTTCAATTAATGCATGGCGAAGTGAGTCGATATCATCACACTAATGCCACCTAAGATTGGTCAAGAGTGACTTTATTATTGTTAGCATAAGAATGGAAGAATATAATGAAGAAAAAGGAAAGAATTGTCCTTACATAAGTTCTCTTGCTATATATATATTTAAAGAATCTGAAGGAATGTTTGAGGCAAAATGACGTCATTTGTGCAAATACAGTTAAGGTGGGACCCAACACATGCAAGAAAATATCATGCTATGGAAAGTGGAGATGAGATTCGGTGATACTTTACAATGTCTCGTCATATTACAACACGCGGCACAATATCATTGGGTGAATTTATATTTTCATGACATGTGGCAGCATTCTATTGGGAGGTGATGTGGCAACAAAACAAAAAAGCGTGAATTCATTTGTGGGCTATATTTATGTGTTGTTTCAAAATGAAAGAGGGGGGAGAGAGCCGGGAGCGGTACCGAGCAACAATAGTTTTTATTCTTTTATTTATATCGATTTTTTTGTAATAATGAGGAGCTAAACCCAACACTTGGATCGACGGAGGAAGCCGAACTTCATACATGGGTGAATTTATTTATTTTCTATTTGACTTTTGCACTTATTTTAAATTGATTTATGATTCGATAAAATTATTTGTGATTCAATTAGATAGGTTATGCTTTGTTTAGATAATCTATGCTTAGGAGATACAATTAATGTTTTGAGGATCTACTTTGGCAAAACGAGAGTCGATGTTTTATGAGCGATAATTGTTGAGAATAAATAATTGAACCTATTGATATGAGTTTGGCCGAATCCTAGACCCAGTAACTCTCTATTTTATTCCTTTAAAATTAATCTTAACAACGTCCGAGAGAACGAATCTTAATTACTACTACGAAAACTTGGAAAAACCTTAAATCATTTTGGCGGCGTTGCGACGCGGATTTGTTTTTAGATTAATTTTTAGGTTTTTTTTTCTTTATTTTTATTTTGTACAGTATTGTCATTTTATTTTAGAATATTTTTTTTCCTTTTTATGCGTTTCTTTTTCTATTTCTTTTAAGGATGATGACTTCTTCTGAGGAGACGTCACCTACAATGACGCTGGCGGAATATATGCTTAGAAAGTTAAATTATCAGGAAACCTCATCTGAGATGACGCTTGCTGAATATAAGCGTAGGCAATGGTATGGAGTTTCTGTTCCACATGAGGTAAGTGAAGATCTCCGTTAGAGATATATGAGAAGTATTATAAACACACACCACCTAGTTTGGAACAAATACTGAGAATATTGGAATGCCAAAAATTATTTAATGATGACGATGATCAGTCTTGTAGTGACTCTGTGCTCCAGACAGAATTTGAAGATGACCCTGTGGATGATTGTATAGATGATTTGCCTAATTCCATAGATGAATCTATCTCACAAGATAATTCACCGAACTTAGAGGTTGTTTCTAGACCCCTAGACTTCCAAAAGTTACCTAATTTAGGGTTAGAATTGTGTGCTTCTTAAATTTTATTGGAATACTTTGCATCTAATTACCCAGGGGACTTGCCTATTCCTGATATCGAGCATGAACCAATCGATATTTCCCCAGTCTCAATAGAATCCCCATACTTTGTTCTTTACGCACTTCCATGTGAAGTAAAAACTTGGTTTAGGGGTAAATCTTGTTTTCTGACAGTTTCAGTGTCCCCATTTTTTCATAAAATAATTGTGAAGATGTCGTTTGTAAATATTGTATTTTGGGTCGATCCCCAAATTTTCAGGTTTTTAGTTTATGGGGATCCGTTTTTGTACATTCCAGTAGGTATAATTATTTATTTTTGTTTATTTTATTTTTGAATTTCCCATCTTAATTTTTACGTTGGATGACTCAATTACATTGAGGACAATGTAATATTTAAGTGTGGGGGAGTGGTTATTAACTTTTTCTTTTAATTTTTTCAGGAATTTTCTTGCGAATTGTGACCAGCTCTTGAGCGGGTCTAAAAAGATAATAAAAATATAAATATTCTGACCAGATGTGTAGCAGGTCTAAAAAAATTAAAAAATTATTATGATTGTTATGGTTATGACCAGCTGTGTAGCGGGTCTAACTCTCTCTTATTTTATGACCAGCTGTGTAGCGGGTCAATTACCTATTTTGCTCGATGACTAGCAAAATATAAGTGTGGGGGTGTTGATAAGCACGAAACTGCTACATTTTATACCCATATTTATATTAGCTAGGACTCGATATTTTGGCTAACGACACTATTTTAGTGCTTTTGTAGAAAGTACGAGTAAATTGGATCATTCCGGAAATACATGTCTAAATGAACATTTAAATGAAGTTTGGGAGAAAAATGAGTAAATGTGGCTGGCTTGGTATTCCTATGTATCAGCACCACTGCAAGGCACCAAACATAAACGGAGTCTTATGGACTGGCAAGGCAAAAGGAGTACATCACAGTTCCTATGGACATTGTCAGAAGAGGATCTTTATTTGTGCGCACAAGGAATTAAATTCGGTTGGCATACTCTTATTATAATAAATCTAGCTAGTGTCACTGGCTTGACACTCCCGAGTTCACAATGGGCAGACAAGTTTTAATTTCAATTAATGCATGGCGAAGCGAGTCGATATCATCACACTAATGCCACCTAAGATTGGTCAAGAGTGACTTTATTATTGTTAGCATAAGAATGGAAGAATATAATGAAGAAAAAGGAAAGAATTGTCCTTACATAAGTTCTCTTGATATATATATATTTAAAGAATCTGAAGGAATGTTTGAGGCCAAATGACGTCATTTGTGCAAATACAGTTAAGGTGGGACCCAACACATGCAAGAAAATATCATGCTATGGAAAGTGGAGATGATATTCGGTGATACTTTACAATGTCTCGTCATATTACAACACGCGGCACAATATCATTAGGTGAATTTATATTTTCATGACATGTGGCAGCATTCTATTGGGAGGTGATGTGGCAACAAAACAAAAAAGCGTGAATTCATTTGTGGGCTATATTTATGTGTTGTTTCAAAATGAAAGAGGGGGGGAGAGAGCCGGGAGCGGTACCGAGCAACAATAGTTTTTATTCTTTTATTTATATCGATTTTTTTGTAATAATGAGGAGCTAAACCCAACACTTGGATCGACGGAGGAAGCCGAACTTCATACATGGGTGAATTTATTTATTTTCTATTTGACTTTTGCACTTATTTTAAATTGATTTATGATTCGATAAAATTATTTGTGATTCAATTAGATAGGTTATGCTTTGTTTAGATAATCTATGCTTAGGAGATACAATTAATGTTTTGAGGATCTACTTTGGCAAAACGAGAGTCGATGTTTTATGAGCGATAATTGTTGAGAATAAATAATTGAACCTATTGATATGAGTTTGGCCGAATCCTAGACCCAGTAACTCTCTATTTTATTCCTTTAAAATTAATCTTAACAACGTCCGAGAGAACGAATCTTAATTACTACTACGAAAACTTGGAAAAACCTTAAATCATTTTGGCGCCGTTGCGACGCGGATTTGTTTTTAGATTAATTTGTAGGTTTTTTTTTCTTTATATTTATTTTGTACAGTATTGCCATTTTATTTTAGAATATTTTTTTTCCTTTTTATGCGTTTCTTTTTCTATTTCTTTTCAGGATGATGACTTCTTCTGAGGAGACGTCACCTACAATGACGCTGGCGGAATATATGTGTAGAAAGTTAAATTATCAGGAAACCTCATCTGAGATGACGCTTGCTGAATATAAGCGTAGGCAATGGTGTGGAGTTTTTGCTCCACATGAGGTAAGTGAAGATCTCCGTTAGAGATATATGAGAAGTATTATAAACACACACCACCTAGTTTGGAACAAAGACTGAGAATATTGGAATGCCAAAAATTATTTAATGATGACGATGATCAGTCTTGTAGTGACTCTGTGCTCCAGACAGAATTTGAAGATGACCATATGGATGATTGTATAGATGATTTGCCTAATTCCATAGATGAATCTATCTCACAAGATAATTCACCGAACTTAGAGGTTGTTTCTAGACCCCTAGACTTCCAAAAGTTACCTAATTTAGGGTTAGAATTGTGTGCTTCTTAAATTTTATTGGAATACTTTGCATCTAAATAACCAGGGGACTTGCCTATTCCTGATATCGAGCATGAACCAATCGATATTTCCCCAGTCTCAATAGAATCCCCATACTTTGTTCTTTACGCACTTCCATGTGCAGTAAAAACTTGGTTTAGGGGTAAATCTTGTTTTCTGACAGTTTCAGTGTCCCCATTTTTTCATAAAATAATTGTGAGGCTGTCGTTTGTAAATATTGTATTTTGGGTCGATCCCCAAATTTTCAGGTTATTAGTTTATGGGGATCCGTTTTTGTACATTCCAGTAGGTATAATTATTTATTTTTGTTTATTTTATTTTTGAATTTCCCATCTTAATTTTTACGTTGGACGACTCAATTACATTGAGGACAATGTAATATTTAAGTGTGGGGGAGTGGTTATTAACTTTTTCTTTTAATTTTTTCAGGAATTTTCTTGCATATTGTGACCAGCTCTTGAGCGGGTTTAAAAAGATAATAAAAATATAAATATTCTGACCAGCTGTGTAGCGGGTCTAAAAAAAAAAAATTATTATTATTGTTATGGTTATGACCAACTGTGTAGCGGGTCTTTTGTTTTCATGCATGTTATGACCAGCTGTGTAGCGGGTCTAACTCTCTCTTATTTTATGACCAGCTGTGTAGCGGGTCAATTACCTATTTTGCTCGATGACTAGCAAAATATAAGTGTGGGGGTGTTGATAAGCACGAAACTGCTACATTTTATACCCATATTTATATTAGTTAGGACTCGATATTTTGGCTAACGACACTATTTTAGTGCTTTTGTAGAAAGTACGAGTAAATTGGATCATTCCGGAAATACATGGCTAAATGAACATTTAAATGAAGTTTGGGAGAAAAATGAGTAAATGTGGCTGGTTTGGTATTCCTATGTATCAGCACCACTGCAAGGCACCAAACATAAACGGAGTCTTATGGACTGGACAGGCAAAAGGAGTACATCACAGTTCCTATGGACATTGTCAGAAGAGGATCTTTATTTATGCGCACAAGAAATTAAATTCGGTTGGCATACTCTTATTATAATAAATCTAGCTAGTGTCACTGGCTTGACACTCCCGAGTTCACAATGGGCAGACAAGTTTTAATTTCAATTAATGCATGGCGAAGCGAGTCGATATCAGCACACTAATTCCACCTAAGATTGGTCAAGAGTGACTTTATTATTGTTAGCATAAGAATGGAAGAATATAATGAAGAAAAAGGAAAGAATTGTCCTTACATAAGTTCTCTTGTTATATATATATATTTAAAGAATCTGAAGGAATGTTTGAGGCCAAATGACGTCATTTGTGCAAATACAGTTAAGGTGGGACCCAACACATGCAAGAAAATATCATGCTATGGAAAGTGGAGATGAAATTCGGTGATACTTTACAATGTCTCGTCATATTACAACACGCGGCACAATATCATTGGGTGAATTTATATTTTCATGACATGTGGCAGCATTCTATTGGGAGGTGATGTGGCAACAAAACAGAAAAGCGTGAATTCATTTGTGGGCTATATTTATGTGTTGTTTCAAAATGAAAGAGGGGGGAGAGAGCCGGGAGCGGTACCGAGCAACAATAGTTTTTATTCTTTTATTTTTATCGATTTTTTTGTAATAATGAGGAGCTAAACCCTACAATGGGATCGACGGAGGAAGCCGAACTTCATACATGGGTGAATTTATTTATTTTCTATTTACCTTTTGCACTTATTTTAAATTGATTTATGATTCGATAAAATTAGTTGTGATTCAATTAGATAGGTTATGCTTTGTTTAGATAATCTATGCTTAGGAGATACAATTAATGTTTTGAGGATCTACTTTGGCAAAACGAGAGTCGATGTTTTATGAGCGATAATTGTTGAGAATAAATAATTGAACCTATTGATATGAGTTTGGCCGAATCCTAGACCCAGTAACTCTCTATTTTATTCCTTTAAAATTAATCTTAACAACGTCCGAGAGAACGAATCTTAATTACTACTACGAAAACTTGGAAAAACCTTAAATCATTAAACAAGAAGTTGAGAATATAAGATTAGAGTTGAAGTTTGTCTGAAATAGAAGTATGCCTGTTAATCATCCCAGTCAGTTGTCTGACTTAGTTGACTCAGTTAATTTGACTGAGTTGAATCGTTGACTTTCCCTTTCTTGACCGAGTCGACTCAGTGACCTAACCAGTTGACCCGACCTTAACGGTTTGACTTGACTTGACCAGACTAGACTTTGACTATCGACCTAGACGTTAGACATTGACCGTTATTTGACCTTCTTGACAGTTATTGACCGTTAGTTGACCCAGATGGACCAGGCCTTAGATTAACGGGATGGTTTGTTGGATTTGAGCTTAGTGTCATGTTTTCTTAGTCTGATATTTTGGACCCCCTATGGTCCGAATTAGCATTTGGTTCCTTCTACAAATTGTAGATATCCATTTGACTATTCGAATGGACTATAAAATCAACCTAATTCAGTTAATAAAACTTTATATATGTTAAAGATAGATAATTAAAAGGTGTAGAATCATAAGTGGGCTTAAAACCATTAGTTAGATCTGTATGATTCTTGTGTGAGCCATTTTGGCTAGATTTTTAGACTTCTTGTGTGATTAACAATTAGTCTATATTAACAACGATCGATTTAAAGGATGAATCAGTGGATCGCGGATCTCGAGGTAGGCGTGGCATGTCATCAAAAGAGGTGGGAATCTATATTTAACTCTTTTGTGACCATTGTTGTTTCTTTAACCAAAGTTTATGTTTAACAAATTCATGCATTGTCTGGTTGTGCTTTCCATGCATTGTTTAACTTTGAATTACAAAATTTATGTTATTTCTTTTAATTTTTCCATTGCTTGGAAAGGAATCGTAATGCTTTGTTTGTGTTTATGAATTGTTTGGGTAATAATAATTTCCATTTGACTGTTTGGAAATGAGAATTTCCATCTGTGGTATATAGGATACTTCTCCTTCATTTATAACTACTTTCTTTCAAGCTTTTATGCAATAGCTAGATGGAGGCTAAATCTCCATATTATTATCTAGGTGGAGGCTGAATCACCATATTATACATTGTTTGGAAGGAGTTAGTTCCATATACATGATTGTTTACTTCTGTGAATTGGTTGGGTTTTAGTGTTAGGGAAAACAGGAATTGTTTTCAAATCATTTCAATGATTACTTGAAAGTTAAATGTTATTCCTACTGGTCACCCCTTTTAGGGATGATGTGCTCACCCATTTCCACTTTCAATTTCAGAGACAGATCACAGTTGCGCAGCGGAAGCCTCGAGGAGTTGAGTTCATTAGTTTGATTAGCTTCGGCTATGTTATTATATTGTATGTTTTATTTGTAAACCAAATGACTATTGTATATGTATCAATTGAGAGGAGTTCTTGTATATACATATTACAGAGAGGGGTTAGTTTTTGGGTCAAGTTTTGTAGCAGATTTATAATTAAATTCTTAAGCATATGCTTTAGATTCTTAGTGCCTCTTTATTTAGTTAATCTTTTGGATTTTTAAGATGCTAGCTTAGGGGGGAGCTACAATGTTGGTATCGGAGATCACTATTAGATCTTACATGGGAAAGATAGAAATAGCTAGTGCCAGTTAGTGAAATTGATTAGTTTAGAACTGGGTTGGGATTGTGAGATAAATCTTAATCACTAAAATCTATTAATCATTAAAAGATTTATTTTATTGATTGAATTGTTTGTTTGGTTGTTTGTATGTGTAATTAAGTAAAAAATTGTAGGGTACACCAATAACTTTAGTTAATAAATGTTAGGGAATAACCAGTCTAAAAAGTTTGAACAAGTATACAATACAATACTAGAAAAATAGTGAGATTACACAATTGATAAATCTCGAAAGACGCATAAAAATTTATTAAGTACCTTGACTTATCCGTAGAGTCAATAATTTATAATTACATAAACGTTAATAATATTTGCAAGAGTAATTAGGACAGTAGTTTGACCGTCAAAGCTAATAATAAAAATATTAGAAAAGTAATTATAGATGAATTTTTTTTTTGAAGCATAATTTATTAAGCGAAATTAGTTTACAATTTGTCGTGGGTATGTGGTACCCACTGAGTCTGAAAATAAGATTTGAGAAATGAAAGATGGGATTGCCTGGTCCCATATTTTTGTTGATGAGTTTCTTGTTTGACTTCCATATGCCGCGTGATTGGTCAATCCGTCTGCCGCTTGGTTTCCTTCTCTGTAGTTGTGTTGGATTGCCGCCTGCGGGATCCTCTAAAATCTCATTTTTAATTCTTCAATCATTTATGCTATGTGCCAGGGTGGGGGGGGTAGAAGAGGTGATGAAACGAAAAAGGTTTTCTGAGTCTGTTTCAAATATAATTTTTGGACAAAGCCTTTCTGTTGTTGTTCTTGTAGCTAAGAGCATCGCCCAGGTTTCCGAAATTAAAGCAATCGTAATTCCCAGTGGTTGAGCCAGCGCTAAAAGGGTTCGGGCGTTTGAATCCCTGCATATGAAACCTTCTCCTGCAAAACCTGGATGACCTCTGGCTGCTCCATCCGTGTTAATTATGATCCAGCTGAAGTTTGGCATTGCCCATCTTACTGATATTGTGGATAGCCTTCTCTCTCTTATTGGGTGATTAAATTTTGATGTATCTCCCAGAAACACTGGAGGTGTGGAGTGAATGGCTCGATAGTATTCTTGTTGCAGTTTTTGTGTCCACACTAGGATTTCTTTGCTTTTGTTGGTAAATTAGTTCATTTCTAGCTAGCCATAAGGTCCAGAAAAGAAAACAACAAGAGGAGATTACCGCATTCGAAGCAGGTTGTTAAAGGACTTGGGAAATGGTTGTGTGTTGTGTTAAGGCGAAAGCTTGGAGTGGATCGGAGTTTGATGAATTTTTAGATTGATTAAATAAGGTGGTCCATGAAGTAGAAGTTGTTGGACAGTGAATTAGAATGTGACTTGCTAGCTATGGATCTGTGTTGCATCTGGGACATATGTCAGAGTTGGTCAAATGGATGTGGTGTAGGATAGAGAAGGTTGGTAATCCTTCGTTGATGGCTTTCCACAAGAAAAGCCGAATTTTTGGTGGACATGGTAAGGTCCATATAAACTTGGTAGGAGGTAATGGGATGTGTGTTGGTTGACCTTGGGTTAGACATTTGTATCCCGTCGAAGTAGTGTAGCTTCTTGGGGCCCATTTTGGGGTAGGTGAATGTTTATGATTTTTTTGATTATAGGGTTGGGAAGGGTATTTAATTTTTATTGATCCCATGTGTGAGTTATTGGGTCAATGATATCTGCTACCAATTGGAATGGGTAGCACTGTGATGGGTCTAGTTTTGGTGAGTGTGGGATCCAATTGGCTTCTATTGGAGTTGATAATCCATTTCCAATCTGGTGGAAGATTAAACTCTGCATGGTTGGGACAAGTGATGTTATTTGTCTCAATTGAGGACTGGAAGAGGAAGGTATATGATCAATGCCTTCTAGTATTGGTTGTTGGTTAAGATATTTTGAACTGAATATACTTCCACAGATAGAATTAGGTTGTTCATGAAGATTCCATATTCTTTTCATGAGTAAAGCTTTTTTATGATCGCTGCTCTTCCTTATTCCCAGTCCTCCCTCAGATATTGTTTTTGTCACTCTGTCGTATCCTATAGGGTGTAGTTTTTTGGTATTTGAGTCGTGTCCCCAGAAAAAATCTCTTGTGATACGATCTATTTTTTTGTGAATATTGCTAGGTAGGTTTTGTGTTTGCATGATGTGATTTGTTGTGGGTATTAATGATGTTTTGATTAGCGTTAGTCTTCCGGCCGGAGTTAGGCATTTTGTCATCCATCCTTTGGATTTTCGGGATAATATTTGTAAGAGAGGTGCAAAGGTTTGATTGGAGGCCCTTCCCTGCTTGAATTGGACTCCTAGGTGGATCGGAGGTTTTGATGTGGTTGACATGTTGAAGATGATTTATCTTAATCGGGTATAGTTTTGGGTGATGGATGATAACTGATTTGCTGGTGTTTATTAATTGACCGGCAGAAGTGTTATATGAGCGGAGGAGGTTTTTTAGGTGTTGATTACTCTGATTTGAAGCTTTGTAAGTAATCAATAAATCGTCCGCATACATTAAATGAAGAATTGGTGGTGCTTTATTTGATATGTTAATGCCTTGAACTAAGTTTTGGTTTTGAAGGTTTCCTAGGTTTGTAGATAATATTTCAGCACATATGATGAAAATATAGGAGGAAAGTGGGTCTCCTTGTCTTATACCTCTATTTGGGCTTATGTATCCATGGGGGGTACCATTTATTTTTATTGAGTATGTAACTGTTGTGACACATAGCATAATGTAGTTTATAAATGCTTGTGGAAATCCCAGTTTTGTGAATGATATTTTGATGAACTCCCAATCTAAGCTATCATAGGATTTATGGATGTCTAGATTGAGAGCTATTTTTGGATCTTTAGTTAGGTTTGATGTTTTGATATGATGGAAGAGTTCTCCGGCTATTGCTATATTGTCATGTATATATCTTTGGGGTACGAAAGCACTCTGAAAAGGGCTTATTATAAAGGGTAAAATGGGTCTAAGCCGGTTGACTAAGATTTTGGATATGATTTTATATGTGACGTTACAGAGTCCTATGGGTCTGAATTATGAAGGTTTTGAATGATGTTCGATTTTAGGTATTAGTGTGATGTTTGTGTGATTCATGAGAGGATGCATATTTAAATCATTAAAAAAACTTCTAACCATTGCTATCAGTTGGGTGTGAGTTATTTCCCAGAAAACTTTGAAGAACTTACTTGTATATCTGCCTGGGCCTGGGGCACTTTCAGAGTTTATGGAGAAGAGGGATTGCTTGATTTCTTTTGTAGTTACTTCCTTTGTAAGTAGTTCCGATTGTCTGGGAGTTAATCTTGGTTTGATATTTGTGAAGAGATCTTCATTTATTACTGTAGGTTGTGTTGTATATTGTTGAGAGAAGTGATCTAGGATGAGCTGCACAACATCTTCTTTTTTGTCAATCCAATTGTTTTGTGTATCTTGTAGTTGTTGTATGTTGTTATAGGCTCTATGTATTGTAGCTTTCGTGTGAAAAAAGGTAGTGTTGTGATCTCCTGATTGTAGCCATTGAATTCTAGATCTTTGTTGCCAGTAAGTTGCATGACATTGTAATAATTCTTCATGTGCTATTCTTAGCTGTTTTTCTTGATGTAGCCAATATTCTAGGTTGGGCCCCTGTTGGGTTGCACATTGATGCTGAGCGTGTTTTATTTTGGTTGTTGATTTTTTTATCATAATTGGTAAGTGACCAAAAGTTACTTTGTTCCATTCCATGAGAGTTTTCCCTGTTGTAATGAGTTTGAGTATGAGGTCGAGGGTCGGTTCATTATCTTGTTGTTGTTCCCAAGATGATTCAACCACTTGTTTGAGTTGGGGATGAGATAGCCATAAGTGCTCGAATTTGTAATTTTTTTCTCCTTGCCAGTCTATTACTTTCTCTTGTAGTAATATTGGTGCGTGATCAGAAGCGATTCTTGGGAGATGAGTAACTGCTGCATGTGGATTTTCCGTCCTCCAGTGTTGATTTGCTAGAGCTCTATCTAATCTTTCTAGAATGTTGTCTTCCCCCATTTGGTTGTTTGTCCATGTGTAGGGGTATTATAGATGATAATGATAGTAATAACAATTTTAATAAAGTAATATTAGCATTTATCAATTAGTATCATATTGAACTTAACTTAACTAAAATCTCATTAAAGATATATAACGATAAAAATAATAATTATGATTAATTCGCTATAGAAAATTAATAACGCTTATCTATGGTTAAAATTTTGTAAATTAAACTAATGACAAATTAGAAATTTGGTTTACGTTTAAATTAGATAGTTAATAGGCGTTAGACGTAAAAAGATGAGGATGACACAGTAAATTTCTGAAATGAAACAAGTATACGTGAAGTAGTAATAATAATATTCGGATATTTAGTGTAATATTATAATTTAAAAAAATAATCGTATATTAATTGAATACTTCACACTAATAGCAAAATCTAAGGACTATTAGGATGTATTATAAATTTTATGCAGACTCAAATTTAAACCATATTAAATTACCGACGTCAATATCTAACAAGATATAGTATACAAGTTCAGTATGAATGAATTAAATCTATTATATCAATTTTTACATGAATGTAGAATTATATTTAGAAGATTAAGGCTTAACGTATCAATTGGATTATTAACTTAAGAATAACTAAAATGATAATATAATTAAGACAATGATTTTTGATAAGATAAGCAAATAATAATACTATATCATACTAATTACTATAAAATTTAGAGTTATTGTAGATATCATGTGGATAATGATTATAAGATAGTATTAGAAAAATGTAATTTTTATTAACAGTACAAATTAAAGATTATCTAATATGAATAAAATTAAACTTGACATTATGGTTAATTACGATTAACTTTTATCGGCCTAAGAAATAAGAAATAAATGTACTAGTAATAATAAAATATTAATACCAATCAATTACGAAAAATTGTTAGCGGTTGTTTAGTTATATCAAGTCACATAATGAAATAAACAAATAGATAATAAAAATCTAAGATGTAAAAGAAAATAATAATAATATTTGAATAATGGTTATAACATTAAGTTATTCTTAGATAGTACATGAATTTAAAAATTATTTAATATAGTTTCATTTGGAATTAAAATTCAATTTCATCAGAATAAATAAATAATAATAATGATAAATAAAAATAAAATAAATTTTGATGATTAAATTGCATAAAATGATGTAACTATTTATATATTTATGAAGTAAATTTTTTAAGCTAAATCAGCTACGATAGAAGTCTAGAGACTAATTAATCTTAATAAATTAATGTTTAGTTAATCCAGCACTTGGGAATAGTGAAGGTTGTGTTTTCTCTGTTCGTAGGAAGGCATTGTTGGGCCTGGCCAACTTGACAGGGCAACTGCATTCAGAGATGACCGATCATAGAAGTATGGTTTAGTTCTTTTAGAGAACCGATAGTTCAACCTTATTTCGTAGGATTCTTCCTTGAAGTTAGAGATTAGAGCTAGCACTATGGTGTATGCTATCCCTTCCCTATCCCCCCTATCCCTCAAAACTCAAAAAACCCAAGTGTTATGGTCTCCCATATCGCTACAAGAGTAGCGATATCACCCCCTTTCCCTACATGGAGGATCACATCTGATCCCACTTGTAGGGAAGGGAAATCACACGGCTACTCAGTAGCCATTTAAATTTACGCTTTATGGATACTGAGTAGCCGTACAGTTCATACGACTACTCAGTTGCCGTTTCGAAAATAATATTTGTTTGACCTTTTTTCTTTTACACCTCTCTCACACCCAATCCTAACCATCCATCATTAATAACGGCTCTATTTTCCCCCACCGTCGGATCCCAACAGCCATTTTTTCAAAATCCTTTATAAATACCACTCTAATTCTCTACTCAAACCACACCAAATCAATTGATTTCTTATTTTCTCCTTCTTACATCAATTGATTTCTTCTTTTTGTTCTTCATACTATAACTCTTTGATTTTTATATTTATATTTATCTTCAAGTACTCAAAATGGTGAATAATTTTGTCACATGGGAAGAGGTTGATCTTACTACTGCTTTTATTTATGTGAGTATGGATGAAATTATGGGTTCGGGACAAAAAACCGCTATGTTTTGGATACATATTCATCAAATTTTTGAGCAACGCAATAGCAATCCATATGAAAGAGATTGGGAAGCTTTAAAAACCAAGATGAAAAATATCAAAAAAGATGTCAAAGAATTCGTGTCCATTCTTAACGCTCTATATCGGCAAAGCAAAAGCGGTGCTAACCACGAAGATTTGGTAGGTTCTATGAATTTGTTAAGTTTTTGGCATATAGTTGGTGATAATAGTAATAAACCTAATGTTTCTTATATAATTTTTCAGACAAGAGATGTTCGTTTGCAATTTCAGGAACAAAGAAGACAACCATTCAAGTACGATGCATGTTATGAATTGTTTAGAGAAAAGGTCCCTGGATATAATTATGAACTAACTGTGAGCCAAAACAGTGAGTTGTTTAATAATCATCGTAACTTTGTATCACTCGAAGATGGTACTGAAGTTATTCCAAATGGAGAGACTCGTTGGAAATACAAGGAAAATGCACGTCCTATAAGAACAAAGAAAGCCAAAAAGCGAGCCAGGGAGAAGAAGGATCGTGAGCAAGGTATATTTAGAGAAGGTGATGAGGGAACATCTTTGGCTAAGATGGAAGAAGATATGATCTATCAACAAAGTTCTAGTATTTTGGAGTATCTTAAGGAAAAACGATCAAGGAAGGAAAAAATGAGAATGGAACAAGAATCCCAATACCAAACATTTTGGGAGTATACTCAACAACTGAGTTATGAAATGGAAGATCAACTCAATTTGCAAAAGCTTCAACAACAGACTAAACAAATGCATTTAGATCAAGACAATGCAATAATGTTTATGGACCTTAGTCGATTATCTCCCAACGAAAAAAAAAATATTATCGTCGCAAGCAAAAGGAGATTTTGAAGGGGATGAATATAATAAGCGTTGAAGATTCAGAAGATGAAGATATAATCCATCTCTAATTGTTTTATCTTTTATTGAGTTTAGTTTTTTAATTTATAGTCCATGTTTAAATTAAAAGTGTTGTCCTCAATTTGTAGTTAGTATTATTGTTAACTTAATTTTAAAAGTGTTCTCTAAATAAATTTAAATTGTTGTTTGAATTAATTAAATGTTTCAATGTGTTGTAACCAAACGATTTTCATATTCAATTAATAGCTTTAAAAATAAATTACAACAAATCATTTGATTAAAAGCGTGTATCTTTATGCCCTCGTTTCTTAACATGGTGCATGATAGGTCTTAATACATTACATGTTATTATTTTCTTGGTGTGAGATTCAACGATCAATGCTGCTTCGATATGATAAAATTGTTCTCCTCTCCAGGCTTTATATGCATCTTGTGCAGCGGATCTGTCCCTTCTGTACCTATCGAGTAACTCATTGTACTTGATGCATAATTTCTTAACATAATTAACCCTTGAACAAATGTCGAATGGTTTATCATTAAAGAGTGGTTCCTTTCCCGTCGGTTTAACGTAAGGACTCCAACCAACTTGAATATAAAATATAGTTTGATCTTTAGGATCTTCAGGAAAATCATCTTTGAGAAGGTAAAAGTTTCTAATCCATTCTGTCTCTTCTTCAACATCCTTTAACCTTGCCCTCGGTTGGAATTGTTCTTGACCTCGTTTATTTGCCTTGAGTTTTTCTTCGTATTATGTTGCATCCGCTGATGAATATTTGGTTTCTTTTATGGATTTTCATTTGCTTAACACTTCATCCATCATGTTAGTTAATTTGGTAGGTGATGAAGACGTTGTTGCATTCGTAGTAGGTTGATGACCTTTTTTTGCATATCTCTTTTCCATTGCAGCAATAGATGGAGTGGTTCGCTTGCATCTTCTAAGAATTCTTTAATTGAGTTGGTAGTTGCTGATTGATTTGCCATTGAATAGGTGTTTAGATTTGATTTTCACCTCAAAGATGAATACATAAAAGAAGAATGGGTAGATTGATGCTGCAGAGAAGAATGGGTTATCTTCATTATATAGTATTCGTTCCCAACGACCATATTTCTTAAAACTCGTTCCCAATGGCTCTATTTCTTAGAACTCGTTCCCAATGTCTATATTTCACAGAACTCATTCCCAACGACTATATTTGTTAGAAGTCGTGCCAACGGCTCGATTTCTTATAACTATCTCTCGGCAAAGATCATGTGAGTGTGTAGTTATGCTTCAGATACTTCGTCATTTCAGATCGACCCAGTTCCCCTTATTTTCCAATTCACTCCCTCA
Source organism: Papaver bracteatum (assembly GCA_023529315.1). Taxonomy (NCBI): domain Eukaryota; kingdom Viridiplantae; phylum Streptophyta; class Magnoliopsida; order Ranunculales; family Papaveraceae; genus Papaver; species Papaver bracteatum. The sequence continues at coordinate 264,786 of JAJJWX010001508.1, forward strand.
ATACTGGAGTTCCATTATTCATATTTTATTTGTTTATATAGTTTGAAAAGCCACATTGGGACTGAGATACGGCCCGGACTCCCACGGGGGGGGGGGGGGGATCTTGAACGCAGGGGGAAGGAGACCCATTTATGGGCAGCTCTTCCTTTAGATCCTTGCTTTCCGATGCGGTCCTGGATCCATTGCATTGTTCTTCCAATGGCCTCAGGACCGAGAGCAGGCAGATGCTCCCAGAACATACCAAGCATTGACTTTCATATAGGTGTTGCATGGCTGTCGTCAGCTCGTGTCGTGAGATGTTTGGTTAAGTGTTCCTTTAGTCGCAGGTGGGACAAGGTATCAATCGCCGTCTTTGAAGATAGTAGGCGGCAGAAATAGGAGGAAGGCTTAAGGAGACCCGGTGACCACTTCCCATCTCTCTTCTCTGTTCCATTGCTTTCGATCAGCTCTGGTCTTTTCCTACATCCTTTCCTTCTTCTTTGACATGTTCTAGCCAGATGTGTGGGACAGAGGGTTCGTGGTACCTGCTGCCCGCCATTTCTCCTCCGCTTTGAGAACTGTGTGAACGGAGAGTGGCAGAAGGGAATGGGGTCCTCGCGAGACCGCATTTGCGATATGGAAGACAAGAATAGGGCCCTCCTTCAAGACAATGTGTCAGTGATGTCCCTTTAATTTGGTTCCGATCTCCTCTATGTCTATGGCTACTACTTTTGTTCCGATCTCCTCTATGGCTACTCAGGAAATCATGACATAAATTGACACTATTCAATGTCTCGAGTAGGCCAATTGCCTTTCTTACCTTTGTTGGCGCTTGAGTTGGATTAGGATTATACATTTTATCTACCTGCCTTTATGGACTTCCGTGGTAGAATCTACCGTTCAGGCATCTTACATTTTCATGAGCGTGATTTTTCTACACTTTCATTCGTAAGAAGCTTTCCCTCTGTAGAAGACTTATTCGCCCCCATGACCTTTCGCCTCTGAAAGCATCCTTCTCAATGCTCGGGAAATTCATGACGATCATATGTAGAAAGTTCATATTCTTCAGTCATTGATAAATAGTTTGTTGGATAATACTCGACACAGTTATAATTCCTTCATCACTGAGAGTTCGCTTGACTACCTTTGAGCGCTTGGACCGGCTCCTTGTTTTCGAAGTCCTCTTTGCTTTCCCCGATTACCATGCCTCACTTGAGCGTCGAAAAGAAGAGTAAAAAGCGAGATGCATAGAATGAAGATTCATCTTTCATATGGAGGAGTGTGCATCTATATGTTGGGTGTTCTACTGTCTAACACAAAGAAGATACAGTTTACTCAACGATTGCCGGACCTAATCTGTCAGATAGTCCTCTTTAGGGAGCAGAAGCGACCCAAAAATAAGTTAAATTCTTATATCTATGAAATGGCCTGTGAAGGGTACTGGCATCGTGACTAAAGAATCAAGAAGGGCCAAGTCAAAGAAAAATATTAATCGATGGGATAAACCATGTTCATGCCTTGGCCATTCTCGTATCTACATTTCACCATAGGAATCAACCTTCTTCCATTGATAAAGTAACCTTCTTTTCTTTTCTGTGTTTTTCTTGTTCAGAAGCTGCTTTGTTGCAAAAGGAAGTTGTTGTCGGATTTCCCGATATTGGTATGACAAGACCCGGACTTAGCCGTGACACTCATCTATTAAACCCGACTTGACCTCCTCGAATGTGATCCCAATAGCTCGTAGTCATAGTCAAAGCTCGGGGGGACCCTGTTTATGCTACATCTGGTGACCTTGGTTATGTTATTTTTTCTCGTGTTGGTTCAAGTGATCGATTAGTTGGTGCCTCTACATCTGTTGGTTACCTTGAAATGTCTGCTGAAACTTAGTTTAGGTTTGAGCTAGTTGGGAGTTCCTTTTCCCAGGCTTCTCTAAATCTAAAATTTCTTGACATTCATCAGCTCTTGCCCAACCAATCAGTCCAGAACTCTTTCTCCTTTAACCAAGCTTGAGGTTACGGAAACCATTCAATCTCTATTTTATGACAAATCTGAATCGATGGCTTTTTTTTCTCTTATGATGAAAGTGGTTTTTTCTGTACTTTCACCAAGTTCTTTAAGGTTGTGTTTTTATGTCAGGGGTCATTCCAAGGGAAGGATGAATTCGAAAGCACAGATTCAGTCCACTCAAATTAAGATAAATGAGACGGAACCCTAGGAAGAATCCTCAAGCAAGGGAACCTCACCCCGAAGTCCTTACCTTTATAACATAAGGTGATCGGGTCAGATAGCCCTTCACTTCACACCTCTTCAACTCTTCCCATATCAAGAGCTAGATACAAGTGACGGATTTCCATGTACAATAGACCCCTTGATCCACCGGACGAGAAACTCAATTCCGCACTGCTTCTGAGTCGTCGGACTTATCCAGATCCTTCATATTAAATTTTTTTATTCTCCCTTTCGGCAACTTGAACGGGTGGGGAACTGAATGTTACCGAGTGGAAGAGAATAATACATACATTAAGATTTGCAGCACCTATTCAAGAGCTGGGGAATCCGCTTCAAACTGCTCAAGTGGGTTGGGTACCATTCAGACTTTGCATTTTTCTCTTCCGCTTCTTTCTCTTTTAAGAAAGACTTATAAGAAATGACCGGTTATATTTCATAAAGTAGGAGTCCGCAGAAGTGGCATAAGCACATGTGTTCCACTGTCAAAGGACATACCAGATATGGCAGGCTCTTTAGAGACTCGAGCATATGCGAGAGGCTCAAAGATACTCGACTGAAAGGAGTCTAGAAAGACTTCTGCCAACATAATGAAAGAACCTTCCCACCTTGTACTGTTAGATAAAGTCTTAATCCCTTAGGTAGGGGGTCTTAATATCTCACTTCACACTATTACATAACTTGGCAGAAAAAGGAATCACCCGAATCTCATGTAGAGGCACTTACGGCAGGATCAATTATCTTGGCAGGAATTATTTTAAAATTGGACTCGTTCCCAATGACTCTATTTGTTAGAAGTCGCTCTCAACGGCTTTATTTATTTATATAAATATATAACATTTTTTCTGACCAACAACAATCTCAATTCATTCTCAGATATAAACCTCAATTATGTATTCTAACAGTTCGGGTAGAAATGGAAAACAAATAGTATGTGTGGAAGCAAAGGAGGTTTGTCCATGTTGTTTCATGGATAATCATAGTCTGCTTCAATGCCCATGGATATATACAAAATTTCCACAATTAGGTTGCAACGGCACGAGGAAGGTAAAAGATTCGATACCGGAGAAGATAAGGTATTTGGAATGTGAGTATGCTAAATGTCCGGGAGAAGCACAATGTTTGGAGGATGCAATGAAAGATGCAATCAAACAAGAAAAAGTTGAAGAACTCTGCCAGAACTTGAAACTAAAAGGAAAGGTGGGGTTCGAATGCACCAAGGGGATTCCATCTGAAACTGAGGATTATTATTTCTTTATGGAGATGCACCGGTCAAGTGCAAAGAAAACATTTGGAAAACATTACTGGAGATGCCTTGAGTGTGGAACGGTGGCATGGGCTGAATAAGTGTTGTTATGTTTTAGTTCAATCAAGAGTTTGAATATCAATTGATGTAATGTGCTTTTTTATAATTAGTATATGTGTGTTGGAGTTTAAATGTGATGAACATGATGTAATATGCTTCTATAATAAATAATAATAGTTATTTTCATATTCATATGATTAACGATTACATTAAGCACGTGCAACCATCCTTTAAACCAATAGGCGACCCTATTGGACGAGTTATGTCTCGTGAGGGTTTACAGAGAGATATACCCACAAAACCTATCTTTATTTAAATTCTTTACTCTTCATCTGATGATTCGGAGGATGAATCTTCAAAGGGGGAAGGGTTACATTCTGAGAAACTGTTTTTTAAAATCACATAGCAGTTAAAAAATCTAAAAGGTTTCCCCACCTTTTTTTTTGTAACTATCTATTGCAGATTGCTCATACAACAAAAGAAAACAATATCAATTTACAATTCAATACACATACACAAAAATTGTTGGATAGGTAACCTATAAGTTTCTTACGATTTTCGAAGGTACTAGAGCCCTCCATAAATATAACTATCTCTGTGTCGTTACATATACTTTCACGTCTGAAGTTATAATATTTAACCTTGTTTTCAGATACTTAACCGTGCGTTCATTCGGATTCCCGTTATGTATAGTCAACCTTTGCAGCAACTGCTCCAAAAGGTTTATGTTATTTAGTTGTTTATCTTCTTCTTCATTCTCTAGATGAACTTCAACCCATAAACTAACTATCAATTCGTCTTCCTCTGGAATATAACCCACCATAATTAAGAAAGAAAAGTGTTCTGAATAATTTGGACCAAAATAAGTGTTTTTTTTTTAAGATGGAGAACAGAGTTGGTCGAACTAATGTGTTCATTGCTAAAGAGATTTTTAATCCTTTATACATGGTCAGTATACATATCCATACACTGTAGAAATAGATTTTACTGATAAGTATACTAATCCATATATTGTAGAAAGAGATTTCACGGATATGTATATTCGTATACTGTACAAGGAGATTATTAGAGCATTGATCGGTCGAAATCGCATGCGTTGCTATCTCAAGCATGTTTGTCAATATTAGTGATAAAAACTATAAAGTCTTTGATTTCTAGCCTATTATAGATAAGGTCTCGGACTAGGATAGAAAGTGTAGTTTAGATCAAGAACTCCATGGAAATCATCATACAATACGAAGGACTACTCAAGGAACCAGTGGATCTTCATCGACTAAAAGGTATGTGGAGACATGAAATTATTTATCACTCAAAAGTCTATCTACTCTATCTCCTATCTTGAGACAAAAGTCGTTTTGCTATATATACTCATATTATACACATGTGGATATTTCGAGATGAGTATATCTCGCTTATCTATTTCTAGAAATATGTGTTGGTAAAGCTTTCACTTTAATCAAGTTCATATTTACCTAGTGACGAAAGTCATGTTATGTTTCAATCATTTTGGAAATCGCTCTGACGAAAAATAGTTTGTGAATAACAACTATATAACGCCCTCTGAGAATGTTTCAATGATTGGACATTATAACCATTGGAGGATATAAGCATTGTTGTAGTAACACATATATGTATAAGTCCTTATTGCTTGAACCGAAGTTGGCGAACTTAGTTGATCAAGTGAAACCGGAGTAGTGCGTGAGCTCAGTCCGCGAACTGGCGTAGTACTCGAACCCGAGAATTTCTTCTGGAGATTGTGAACTCCGTCCGGGAACTTAAGTCCGCGAATCCAGTCTGCGTACTTGAGTAGGTTATGTCTAAAAATGATGTTTGTGAACTTATCTTAATAAACTAAGGAATGCTATTGCAAACCGTGGATTTATAGTTCATGAATCGATTCAAGTGAATCACATCGTTTTTGCTTCGATCGTGTCTTGTGTAGTACATAAAGATCTAACCAATTGAACAACTCTCTAACTACTTCATTTGAGTCATTTGGACTAGTTATGGTGAAGAAGAATATGGTTGATATGAAAGTTATCATATGGATAACTATTTGGTTAACTATTTTTGAACCAACTAATGTACAAGTTTGGGTACGGTTACACAAACCTAAAAACGTCAAGTACAAAGGTTGATAAATATTAGCTTGAATCTAATCAGGTTTTCATCTAACGGTGAATATTGAATGCTTTGTTAGTAAGCTAACATTGATTGCAAACCCTGATTTGAAGACTATATAAGGGAGAACTCTAGCAATTGGGAAACCTAATCCCCACACATTCTGTGTGATACTAGTTGTTCTAAACTTGAGTCGATTATCCTTTAACCTTTGGTTTTCTTCTTCTAAAACCAGGTTAACGGCTTAAAGACTTCATTGGGATTGTGAAGCCAGACCGGTACTACTTTTCTTGTAGTTGTGTGATCTGATCTTGCTTCTTCTATCGTACAAGCACAATTGTAATAATTGGCTTGAGATTTTTATCTCCGATAGGCAAGATATAAAAGTAGTCACAAATACTTCGTCTCATCGTTTGTGATTCCTCAATAATCTTCTTCGCTGCATCGATTAAGTTTATTGTGAGGTGATTGATAAAGCTGAGCTGTTCTTCGGGAATATAAGTCTGGTTTTATCGATTGGTTCCTGTTCACCTTTTTATCAAAATACAGAACAAAACTCATAGGTATATTCGTGGGAGACGAATTTATCTATCCTTGTAGACTTTTCTGTGTGATACAGATTTGTTTATTAAAGTCTTCGACTTTGGGTCGTAGAAACTCTTGGTTTTGGGTGAGATCAACTAAGGGAATCAAGTACGTAGCATCCTGTTGGGATCAGATACGTAGGAGCATAATTGTACCTTAGATCAGTGTGATATTGGTTGGGTTTCAAATACATTCCATACCGAAGTTAGCTTGGAGTAGGCTAGTGTCTATAGCGGATTAATACAGTGTATGTTTAATCTGGACTAGGTCCCAGGGTTTTTATGCATTTGCGGTTTCCTCGTTAACAAAATTCTGGTGTCTGTGTAAATTTTTTTCCGCAATATATTTTGTTATATAATTGAAATAATACAGGTTGTGCATTGTTCAATCAATTAGAATATCCAACCTTTTAGGTTGTTGATTTAAATTGATTGACAGTTGGATATTGGTCTTTGGTACCATCCAAGTTATCTCTCTTTGATAAAGACTCGCACATTTCTATTTGCTTGAGTAAAGATTAAATTGAGAGATAGGGATATAAACTCCTTGAGATATTTTCTATTGATTGAGTCTGAATGTCTAGTTGATTCTCTAGAAAGTAACTCGGAGTTGTCCATACAGATTGCTAATCGAAATATTGGGTGTGGTTGTTAGACCCCCGCTTTTTCAATTGGTATCAGAGCTGGCAAACACGTTCAAGAACTTACAAGTCTGTGTTTGTGGCAATCTGAGTCTGAGGACAAGATCTCTGTTGCGTATACCAAAATGTATCCTAAAGCATTTGATTATGTCAAGTGTCTTATAAACACCTCAAAGGATTATTCCTTAGTAGATTCTTCTGAATCCCGAGGTAGAAAGAATGTCCAATCTAATAATGACATTTTTTCCTCCTATGAGGCATGTGACACTCTGGCAAAAGCTAAAAAGGATCTCACAATAATTTCAAAAAATACAGCTGAGACTATTGATTTTAATGATCATTATCAGCTTATTGATGAATTTGGAAAGTCTCTTGATCGAGAACGTGATCTCTAACATTGTTGAGTCCTTCTCTAAGAACATTGATAAACTTCTACAAGAAACTACTCTACAAAGTGGAAAGATTAGTGCTCTTGAGGAGGTTGTTAAGGAAAACTCAATTAGAGAGAAACGTTTCCTCGAGACTCATTCATCAGACAACAAACATCGTGTTGAAAAAGAGAAACTAAGTGAATCTCTTACTCTATCCCATGAACAGTGCAAATCCTTGGAAAAGGAAAACTCTGTCTTAAGGAGAAAATCCTCTGTACAAACTAACTCTTATGATGTTTTGTACAAGATGAAACGTTCTCCAGAAGAAGATTGTGTCAAGAAAAGTTTACATAAATTGCAATCTTATCATATGGATATGAAGCTAAGACAGGTGCCAATTATTGCTTCTCCTCCACGAATCTGTACTTTTTGTGGGAAAAAGAATCACTATGCTATCCATTGTTTTGCAAGAAGGAAACAAATTTCTAAGCTTCATAATGTGCTTCTCTTCACTGTCAATGAAACAAATAGTCAGTCGACTAATGCAGTGAATCACATGTTCATAAGAAACCAGAAACCTTATAAAAATGATCTCTATTCTAGAAATCATTACATGGCTCAAGTGCATTCTGGCATAAATTATTTTGTTGCTAAAGAAAGCATTCCCTGTACTTATAAGAATGTTTCTGATAAATCTAAGTCTATAAAATGGATTCCTATCTATATTGATCCTATTGAACCAATTGCAAGAGGTCCTAGATTTAGTCATCAAAAAAAGCCTTTTGACAGATATGTTAAACACGCCATGTCTTATCCTTCAGGGATGAAAGTCAACCAATGAAAGGCGAAGAACACAAAGATCAAACTGTCAGAATATATATACAATACCTTTCTCAATAATCATAGTGGGACTAGTTTCCACTTGACCACCAGATTCCAGGTATTTGTTTCCGTGTTTCTAACTTGAGAGATGCAAGGAAAATAATTGAGAAATACTCAAGTATGTTGTGTATTATTTCAGTTTAACTTTTTGTGTGTGTTAGAAGTCCGTGAACGCTCGTGACCTCCTCCCGTGAGCTCTTAGGGTTTAGATTAGAGTTTATTCTCTTGTTCACAAACGCATATATATTCTTATACAATGTGTTTTTTTCCCTAAACTGTTATGAAGAACTATGCAAGATCTCAAGAGATTGTGTGTCTTGATATGGAGGAAGTCAATCGGGAACGTGAGTCAATTCAAGAGCTGGTTCTAAAGAAGATGCTTGAATAAAAGGATCATAACTCATGGATTGATGATTCTGTCAAGGATTTAACTCGTTTTCAGAACGATTCAAAGGTCGAGTTTGCAAATCTTCAATTTCAAATAAACCAACTTCTAGATGGACAGACCAGAATTCTTGCTAATCAGAATACTCTGATACGGAATCAAAAGAAGCTCATCATGGAATATGCCAAAGCTAGGCAACTTTCTCGAGTGGTTGATCGGAAAGTTAGTGTTCTAACTCACCAACATGGCGTGTCTACAGTCAAGAGAATAAAGGAAATCAGTGACACTTTCTTTGATGGTTTCATTGAAAGATATGAGGTTCTCAATGAACTCTGATTTCTTATTGTCTAGTAAATCTTTTTTTTCTTGTTTTGTTTAGAAGAATAACTAGTGTTTGGAATATCGATTATTGCGATTACACATAGCTATATCCAATGTTTTCATCTTCTTGTTTTTAGATTTATTGGTTTAAATTATAAACTTGTTTGGAAGATGATTTTTGCAGTATTAATCTTTATGGTTTTATGTATTGCAATATTTTTATGGGATATGTGTGTTTACGTCCGTGAACTTGTTGTCCCATATTTTATCAAAAGTAAAGTCGCGCGTGTATTGATATGCAAGTATTGATAAAAATATGAATAGACTTTTGACAAACACAAAAGTTTAAACCTATATTGTCAACTTCTCAAAATATGATTGCATCGTTTTCTTCTTCCGGGAGAATTGATATCAAAATACCATTATGTTGTCATTCTCATGCCAAAAACAAAAGAATAACAACAACCAACCTTTACCAGACAAAGGTTGAAAATCGGTTTTAACAACTGCAAGCAAAAGTTGAAAACCGTCGAAACATATGCTAAACCAAAACCGATTCAACATATTGTGACTTTTTCACATATTGTTTCTATAGGAACCCATCATGATCCTTTGATAAAGCCTACCAACTTGTGCTAGAACTTAATCCAGCTAAATCAAAAAGGCACCCAAACCATAAGGGTACACAACATATTATGAGATCAAATATCAAGGTAATAAAACAGAAATCAAACATCTCGTATACATACATAGCAAGTAAATAAAGCATTAAAGTACCAGCTATGTAAATCAAAACTATCATAAGAAAAATTATAAATCAAATAACTTTATTCATAATAGTTTTATTCAATAGACTTATACAATCAATGAAAGAAATCAAAAACTGATGTCTATTTTAAACTTCATTTTTGAAACTCTAATTTCAAGCTTTTAGAGTTTCTACCAAGGTTGAACCCTGATCAGAGGTCTTTGCAGGATTCCAATCATCTTTTATAATTACTAGTATGGATTCTAGACTAGCAACGTTCCCATTGACTTCTTTAATTTCCTTTCGTAAATACCTTTCCATGTTCCTCACTTCACATAAAATTAGATCTAACTTTAGTGTAAGGTTCTTGAGAAGATTTTCATTAAGAGATGAGATCTCTTCATTAGGGACATTTTGTTGAAGCTCTTTAGAAGAATCAAAATTGTCGTCAGTAGACTCGAGACGAAGTTTCTTGTTGGGAAATAAGATGGTCCAAACTTTTTCGGATTTGCGAAAGTTGCAACTGGAGGAAGACATTTTGTCAAACCATTATGAATAAATAAATAAATAAATCAGAGACCTTTCTTCTTACAAGTCCTATGACTTCTTTGAAAATCTTGAGAATATTATTTCAATTAAATTCTTAACCGAAAATCATTTTTTAGAAATTTTTAGAAATTTTTTTACATCCACATCCTTACTGTAACAAGTAACAACCAGTTAGGTTTTCACCGTTTGGTTGTTGAATTTTCTTCTTTTGAAGACTTCAACATTGGTATTTGATCCAAGATCTCGACCTCCAATATCCTGATTTCTCCTGTAAGGAGGAACTCCTTATCTATATTTAGATCTTAAATATTCGGTTTTATTCACTGTCTCTCTCTCTCTGTTTAGCATTAGGACATTCCCTTTGATAATGCCCTCTTTGTTTGCATAGGAAGCAAACACCTGATTTATCACATTTCATAGATTTAGGCTTCATAAATCTGTTTTGTCTTATCTTCTTCTCACTTGATCTATACATGTCAGATGATGATTTTTCAACGCAATTGAGTCTATCTCTCAGCTTCTGATTTTCTTCTCTCAGCTTCTGATTTTCTTCTCTCAGCTTCTTTATATCATCTTGACAACATTTGATATCACATATGAGTTTAGACACTTCAACTTTTTCGGAGTACTGAGTAGATTCGATTTTCTTCACTCGCTTATTGAATTTCTCTTTATTATTCTGAAAACTATTATTGAGTTGAGCAAGTGATGATTTTATTTTGATAATGTCAGATTCAAGAAGATGAGTTCTTTTATCCTTACATGGAAATATTTTGAAAATCGATGGGTTAAACTCCTCTTGAGTATCTAGATTTGAAGCACTTTCAGATTCATAGACTTCTGCAATGGTTGCAACATAATCCACCTCATCACTTAGATCATTCTAATTAGGGCAATAATCAAGTGTAGCTATATAAGCTTTTCTTTTCCATTGTATATCCATAGTCGGACAATCTGGAGAAATATGACCGAACCTCTACATTTGTAGCACCGAGGAATATTATCACTATCATCCCAGGTCTCTTCACGTTTGTGTGAAGAATTATTTTTCCTTTTTAATACAGGTAATTCTATTTTTCGATGTCTCAACAGTTTTTTGAATTGTTGAGTGACGAGAGACAAGAAATGATTTATCTCAGCTTCATCTTTAGTGGTTTGATCTTCTTGTTCTTCGGAGACTTCCGATAATTGGGTTGAAACCCTTTCATGGATTTGTAAGCCAAATTGTCTCTTTGATTAGACATGTTCTCTTGATCAATTTTTTTTAGTTTTCCTACTAGAGAACTTATAGAGAGAGAAGAAAGATCATTAGCTTCTACAATTGCATGCTTCTTAAAACTGTATCTTGGAGGCAACGATCTACGAAGTTTGCTCACTATATCTTTTTCAGAAATAGTCTTTCCTAGAGAGAAAGATGCATTCATTATCTCAGAGAGTTTAAGATGAAACTCTTCAAAAGTGTCGTTGTCATCCATTCGAAGGTTTTCCCAATCAGACGTAATAGTTTCAAGTCTAGTTTTTTTCTCTGATGTGTTTCATTCGAACACGATTTGAAGATTATTCCAAGCTTCTTTCGAAGTTTGACATGTTGATACATGATGTTGTAGATCAAGAATTACAGCAGATTTCCACCATAGATAGTTTGTTCTATCAAATCTTGGCGGTACGTTAATCAAAGTCGATTCGTGAGAACTCGAGTTCATTCTTATAGGATGGATCGCACCAAACACAGATTGTTAGATCTTTTCATGTTTGCCTGCTCTAATACCAATTGAAAAGGCGTGGGGTACCCCAAATATACCTCAAGCTATTACTTTTCCTTCTTATAAGTCCTTTACCCGAAAGTGATTGTCTTTGGACTGAGTCGAGACAATACAACAACAAAGTGTGTTTAGCTTGAGAGTATTATCGGAGGATATTTAGATGAATAAGGGGTTGGTATTTCTTCTAATTATGAAGAAGAAGATGGAGTTATTGTTATGAATCGAGAGCTAGGGTTTTCCCAGTGGATCGTTAATTGAGTTATTGATTGAGAAATTAAAGATGGGATTTGGTGAAAATAGTATGAAGAAGAAGAATGAGTAATTGATGTGTGAGTATTAATGAACTTAAGAAGATCGAAGTTAGGGTTTCTGGAAGAATTCAAAGATGAAATTGATATTTTAAGAAGGAGATTTTAGATGGGTTTTAATAGTTTGAGTGAATTAGGGTTCGGATGAAGAGTAATTAGGAATTAAAGAAGTCGGGGTTTTGAAGCTGAGATCGATTGAAGATCATGATTAGAGATGTTGGATGAACTGTATTGGTAGGTTGTTGTAACCTTAAGAAGAATCGTAGAATCCAGTTAAATAATAAGAGGAGTTGAATTGTATTTGCTGAAATGGAACTAATCTGAGGTAATTGCCTTTCATCAGTAAAGTTATTTGGTTTCTATATTGAAGTTGTATGATTGTTATTGGATTCATAGTTGACTAAATAAAAGGCTTGTGTTTGAATTACAAACGAATTGGTATATGTTAAGATGAATTACAGGGAGGATTTATGATTGAGTTATTAGAACTGGTATTGAGATGAATTATAAGAGATGTTTTTGTTGAAATCATGATGGTAGAGAATGTATGAACTATGTATGTAAATGGAAATGATGGGTATGTGCATAAGTTGAAGATGGTTGAAGTTGATTGGCAGTGAGTCAGTTTGGTGGTGTATCTTCGAATTGAACCACAGTTGCTAGTGATAAACTGAAATGGTGGTGGTATTAATCTGGTGGAGAAGTCTATGTTGTATTGTGGGTCTTAGTGGTGTTGTTGTTGAGCTATAGAAATATATTAAGTTTCATGGAAGAGTTGAACCGGTGGTGGTATATGATTGACCAAATTGTGAATGAAAATGGAGGTTCTAGGTTTGAGTTATTGTTGTATCTAATGGAGTTGGTGGAGAAAGGTTGCATCAGTTGTAGTTTGAATGTGTAGGTGATAGATGAATGGGTGTGTAAGATTAATGAAATTGAATTCCAGCTGAGTTGCAATTAAAGCAAGTAGTTTTGTTATGCTAAGAATGATGAATTAGATTTGTAGTTAGTGCTAGCAGCGAAAGCTGCAATTGCAGGTAATCAAAGTTGTTGTTTGTAAATGAAATTCATTATTGTTTTGTATTTGAATTGAAGTTGAATTGTAAAACAAGAAGTTAAGAATATAAGACTAGAGTTGAAGTTTGTCTGAAATAGAAGTATGCCTGTTAGTCATCCCAGTCGTCTGACTTAGCTGACTCAGTTAACCTGACTGGGTTGAATCGTTGTGTTTCAACGAGTTTCTCTTTCTTGACCCGAGTCGACTCAGTGACCTAACCAGTTTACTTAACCTTAATAGTTTGACTTGACTTGACCAGACTAGACTTTGACTATTGACCTAGACCTTAGATGTTTCCCATTAGTTGACCATCTTGACAGTTATTGACCGTTAGTTGACCCAGATGGACCAGGCCTTTAGATTAAGGGGATGGTTTGTTGGACTTGGGCTTAGTGCCATGTTTTCTTAGCTGATATTTTGGACCTTCTGTGTTCCAAATTAGCATTTGTCTCCTTCTGCAAAGTTGTAGATATTAATTACACCATTCGAATGGACTATAAAATCAACCTAATTCAGTTAATAAAACCTTAGATATGTTAAAGATAGATAATTAAATGGTGTAGAATCATAAATGGGCTTAGAACCATTAGTTAGATTTGTATGATTCTTGTGTGAGCCATTTTGGCTAGATTCTTAGACTTCTTGTGTGATTAACAGTTAGTATATATTAACAACGATCGATTCAAAGGATGAACCAGCAGATTACAGATCTCGAGGTAGGCGTGGCTTGTCATCAAAAGAGGTGGGAATCTATATTTAACTCTTTTGTGACCATTGTTGTTTCTTTAACCAAAGTTTATGTTTAACAAATTCATGCATTGTTTAACTTTGAATTACAAAAGTTATGTTATTTCTTTTTGTAGTTGTAGGATTTCCCACAACACACCCCTTGTAATATCTTGATAATAATTTCTTGATCTAAACTCAATTGATATGAAAATGATGATTAAAATACTAAAATTGTAAATGGACACACAGATTTTTACATGGTTCGATCAATTTGATCTACCTCCATGATTCTTCACTATGATTGTTTAAATTTACATTTGATTTACATTGATAATCTCCATTAATGGGTAGAATTCTAGATCTAATTTTTGGGGAAGAAGATGATAAAGAAAAATATATTCTCTCTCTAAAAATATCTCTCTGCAAAATATCTATCTCTCTTACCAAAATTGTCTCCCCCTTTTCTCTCTCCTGCCTTTCCCTTTATATAGGTATTTACATAGTAGATGACAACTCACATATAGTGGAGTACAGCTCATAAACTCTTAAGCTCCTGCCTTGTTCTCTCGAGTTCCCGCCTTGTTCTCGCAAGCTCCCGCTACGTTCTCGCGAGATCCCGCTATATTCTCGCGAGCATTCTCTCCAACTACAAAATCTTCACATCTTTCTCGTGTTTTATGCTGTCGTTGTCTATTACGTCATTCTTTGAATTATTCTGCGACGCTCGCAGTGTGTTGTTGAAGAACTCATAGAAATGTTGTTAATAATTTCGTAAGAATATTGTTGTGGCAATATTCTGATCCAACACTTTTAATCTTTCCATTGCTTGGAAAGGAATCGTAATGCTTTGTTCGTCTTTATGAATTGTTTGGGAAATAAGAATTTCCATTTGATTGTTTGGAAACGAGAATTTCCATCTGTGATATATAGGATACTTCTCCTTCATTTATAACTACTTTATTTCAAGATTTTATGCAATAGCTAGATGGAGGCTAAATCACCATATTATTATCTAGGTGGATGTAGGACCAGAATATCGCCATTATATTGTTCTTGTGAAAATAGACGACATTCCTGTGAGTTATGCTGCGAGATTCTCTAAACAACATAATGAAAGTGTTGCAGGATGATCTAATAAATGACGTAATGAATGATGACAGCCAAAACACGAGAAGAGCGTGATGATTCTGCGAGGATTAAAGTACCTGCGAGATTTTATATTATAGTTGTTGCGAATATCTCATGGGCCAGATCCGAAATTAAAGGACAACTTAGCTGTCATTCACTATGTAACTACCCTATATATAGAGGACCAATAGATTTGAGAAAGAGATAATTTTTTAGTGATGAGAAAGTCTTGAGGAGAGAGAAAAACTTAGAAAAGGCAGTTGTATTCTTGATTTCTTATATTTCCTGTAATTCTTTCTGGATCAAATTAATAAAAATATTATTCTTTATCTTCAAATGATGTCTTAATCTTTGTGAATTCTTACTAAGGGTGTAGTGTAGGATTTCCTGCAACTACATTTTGGCGCTAGAAACAGGGAATGAGTGGAAGAAAATTATAGAAAAAGGTAAGATTGGAGATAAGGATAATTCAAGATTAAAAAGATGATGGAACAAAATGATGAAATGGATGAAGAAAAAATGAGCAGAGTCAAGGAAAATTATAGGGAATTGGAGTGTAATATGATAGCAAGAGCAATGATCAACAAGTTTCATGAAAATATGAGGGGAAGGATACACAAAAGAGATTTTGAAGGGAATAAAATTATGACGGTGGAGAAGGTATTACCTCTAAAGGATTGGGAAAAGAAGAAAATCACATTTACAGCAGCAGAAATACCAAAAGAAAATTTAAATCATACATCTCCTTTGGTGATCACAGTACCTGTTTTATCAATGAAAAAGAGAAAATCAATAGGATCTGTGGAAGAATGGGCTGTAAATAGAACTTTGGTGGCCTAGGAAGCTCCGTGGACATAATATTTTATCATACCTTTAAGAAAATGGGATATAAGGATGAAGAGATGTCTTGTTCAACTTATCATATTCATGGCCATGGAAAATCTTTAACAAAACCTAAAGGAGAGATAATGGTGCAAATTCCATTAGGAGAAATAGAAACGCGAATAATATTGTGTGTGGTAGATATAGAATCACCATATAACATGTTATTGGGGCGACCTTGGATACACGCAATTAAGGCTGTAGCATCAACGTTACATAAGTGTATCAAATTTCTTATGCACGGTGGAATTGGCGAGATTAGAAAAAATACAGATCATGCAAAGTTATGCTTTAAAATTGAAGTGAAGAATTATGAAGGACGTATAGAATTGCGAAAAGCTCGCAGAAAATTGGCAAAAGAAGCAAAGAAAGAAGAAGAATTCAAGGTTTACATGGTAAGAGCACAAGAAGGGAAGGGAATACCTGGCGAAATTTCGCAAAACGGAGATGAACCTGCGAGAATTATGAAAACCCCAACACCAATGGGAGATACTGAATCCAGCTACACTGCAACAGAGCTAACAAAAGAAGTAAATATTAGAAGTGAGCAAGAACCAAAAATGCTGAAAATTGGAACTAAAATGGATGTAGATGAAGAAGAGCAAATTATAAACCTCTTGCGAGAATACAAAGATATCTTCGCGTGGAGTATGGATAAGATGCCTGGAATAGATCCATCTGTTGCATGCCATAGATTAGAGATTAACAAATATGTAAGACCATTCAAATAAAGAATAAAAAAGATTGCTACCACTAATCATTCCAAAATAGAAGAAGAGTTGCAGAAGATGCTTGACGCAGGGATTATAAGACAAGCCAAATACCCGGAGTGGATCTCAAATATGGTAGTGGTTCCAAAGAAGAATAAAGGGATAAAAATTTGCATAAATTTTACTGACTTAAACAAAGCTTGTCCTAAAGATAGCTTTCCATTACCGGATATTCCTCAAATGGTCGAATCAGCAGCAGGAAATGATAAAATATCTTCATTGGATGGGTATAAAGGATATAATCAGATCCCTCTTGCTGAAGAATATCAAGAGCACACTGCATTTTTTGCCCCAAGAGGATTATATTGTTACACAAAAATGCCATTTGGGTTGCGAAATGCTGGCGCAACGTATCAAAGAATGGTGGAGAAGGTATTCGCAAAGTGGATACACAAAACATTAGAGGTGTACGTAGATGACATGTTAATAAAGAGTAAAGAAGCTAAGAATCATGTGCAAGATTCGAAGGAGATTTTTGATCAAATGCGACTCTTTAACATCAAGGTGAATCCTGAGAAATGCATTTTCGGAGTAGCATCAGGGAAATTTTTAGGTTATATCGTATCAAAAGAAGGAATTCAAGTTGATCCAGAGAAAGTACAGGCAATTCACGATATGCCAACGCCAGCGACAGTGAAAGATGTACAGAAGTTGAATGGGCTCTTAGCATCCCTAGGAAGATTTATATCGCGATCTTCAGATAAATGCAAGCATTTTTTCAATATACTCAGGAAGGGTACAAAATTCAAGTGGACAGATGAATGTGAGAAGGCTTTTCAAGGGGTTAAAGAATATCTAATGAACATATCTATTTTACAGAAAGCGGAGCCGGGAGAAGAATTATTGATTTATCTTGCGACAACATCGCACGCCTCAAGCGCATTGTTATTGCGAATTGATGCATGGGTAGAAAAACCAATTTACTACATCAGCAAAACATTTAATTCCGCGGAGAAAAATTATTCAAAAATTGAGAAGCTAATTCTGGCACTAGTTTATGCAACCTTTAAACTTCGCATATACTTTCAAGCACATAAAATAAAGGTGTTAACAAAGGTGCCCATTGAATCAGTAATGAAGAACTCAAAAAGATCAGGCAGAGTTGAGAGATGGAATGCACAAGTTGGGCACTTTGAAATCAAATATGAAGTCCTATCCTCACCAAAATCACAAGTTGTCGCAAATTTTTTAGCAGAATTCCATCTAGAAGATGATGAAGGTATGGAAGAAATGATGGACATAGAAGAAGAACATGGAGATCCAAAAGATCTATTAAAGGAACCAAACATGTGGGAAATATTGGTGGATGGATCATCAAATGGGAAGGAAATGGAATTGGAGTGGTCTTTATCTCGCCTGAAGGATAAAAAATGGTTGTCTCATTTCACTTGGATTTCACATCCACTAATAATGAGACATAATATGAAGATGTGGTACATGCTCTAAAGTTCTCCGTAGAGATGAAATTGGAGAACGCAAGGATTACCAGTGACTCGCAATTGGTTATTCGCCAGATAAAAGGAGAGTACACAACGAATGAACCATCTCTGAAGAAATACAAGAAACTTGTTGAAGAATTGTCTGCGAGAATTCCAAAAATAAAATGGAGACATATATCAAGAAAAGATAATAGACTCCCAGATGCTTTTGCGTTCATATCAAGTATGATGACAAACCCAACTGTGAGATGCATAAGAATTCAGACACTTGTATTACCTTCAATTAATAAAGAAAAAGAAGAACAGGTGGATGTAATGATAATAGAAAATGATACAGAAGAATCAACCAGCGACATTATTGCAGATTGGAGAGCAGAACTTCACGCATACTTGGAGACAGGCAAAACACCAAGAAATAGATTGGAGGCGCACAAATTAAAAATTCGTGCAACAAATTATGAATTAAGGGATGGGATATTATATCGAAAATCTTTTAATGGGCCATTACTTAGATGTTTGACACGGGAAGAAGGAGAAAAAATATTAAAAATGTTGCATAGCGGTGATGCTGGTAATCATAGCGGAGGAAGATCTTTGGCTTATAGAACAAAAATGCAAGGCTATTATTGGCCATATATGCATGAAGATGCAAAACAATTATCAAAACGTTGTGAAGATTGCCAGCGATATGGAAAGAGGATGCATGCACCAGGGGCACCATTATCATCTTCAAAAAGTGTGTGGCCTTTTGGAAAATGGGGCTTAGATATTGTGGGACCCTTTGTACCAGGTTCAGGGCAGAAGAGATACTTAATTGTCGCGACAGATTACTTCACAAAATGGGCAGAGGTAAAAGCAGTACAACATATTCGCGATAAGGATATATTTACATTCATCTTTGAAAATATCATCTGCAGATTTGGAATTCCAGCACAATTGGTTTCTGATAATGGAAAGCAGTTTGAAGGACAAAATATAGAATTGCTACTCAATGCATTTAAGATAAGATGTGGAAAATCTACTCCTTATACCCACAAGCTAATGGTCAGGCTGAAGCGACTAATAAGACAATCGCAGACATCTTAAAAAAGAAATTAGAAGGGTACCATAGAGCATGGTGTGAACAAGTACTTAATGAAGTCTGGGATTACAACACAACCAGGAGAGAGGCAAATGGAATGTCACCTGTTTGTTTAACATATGGTGTTGAAGCAGTACTACTAACAGAAGTTGCTATTCCTACAACAAAAATGGAAGTTTGGGAGAAGAATCTTAATGCTAGTATGATTTTAAGAGAACTTGATGAATTATAAGAGAAGATAGAAAAATAATTACAACATATGGAAAATTACCTGCGAAGGTTGGCTCGTGAATATAACAAGCAAGTCAAGAAACGTGAGTTTCAACCAGGTGATTTAGTTTTGCGAGAAACACTAGAGTATCAGCGAGAACGTGGTGGAAAGTTGGCAAGAAAATGGGATGGACAGTATATCATTAAGGAGATAGTTGGAACAGGGGCATACAGGATGGTATACCCAGAGGGCAGAGATGTTGGTCAAAGACTTGGTAGGCCATGGAACGGGTTATATTTAAAAAGATATTATCAGTAACAAATTTTTAATAAAAAATAGGCAAAACAAATTTTTACAGCTGCGAGTTTATTCACGAGATTATTCAAGATTACACAAAGAATGAAAGATTGCGATATATGCAAAAGAAACACAAGAACGGGACAAACCTTTATGGCGTACACCCTAGTTCGCGAATACAATTTCGCAAGAGGCAAATGTAAGACCTAAAGTACGTCATATGAGGGGGTATCTCTTTGCATGACTCAGGGATAAGGTTATACCACTGCTGGAATCTGAGTCATGGAGATTGGGGTTATAAAAAACCTATCCAGGAGAGGTAACTTGGATTTCCAACTATATAAGGTTATACCCTGGTTGGATGACCGAGAGTCACTCCTAAGGAGTGCAGAGTATGACCAAGGCGCTGAGGTACACGATTGAGCCAAGGATGCCCTGGGCGTATTGATGAGTGCCAAATATTGCATATTCATACACCTTTTCATTGGCACTTAACTCATCTTTCGCGCTTCAAATTCATATATTATCCCAAATTCTGCATTCTTACCATCTTCAAGAATAAATATTTGTATTAATTAATTTTGTGTTTTTAAGTACTAAATAAAGCTTGGAAGAATTGAGAAGACAAAAGAGAAGAAAGTTGGAAGCATTGCAACCCGCTCGCGCATCAGTGGAATCCTGTTTACAAATTCATGGGATTAAAAACCCATGATCCAAAACCCATGATCTAAAACCCAAGACCCAAATCCATTTCCACCTCACCCCCATTGGATTCTTTCCAAAACATCCACCTCACTCCCATTGGATTCTTTCCAAAACATCCACCTCACTCCCATTGGATTCTTTCCAAAACATCCACCTCACCCCCATTGTATTCCATTCTATCCATCAATTAAGAAAACATGTTTTGTTTAATTGTTGAGTGGTTACTACAGTAAAATTCGAATCCAAAGTGTGAGAGAGTTTTTGTGTATAAATAGAGAGGGTTGTTGTGTTGAAAACTCATCCAAGAATAGCTTGTTCATATTAGTTTATCAAATTTCAATTTTGTTGTAATGTTCTTCATGTTCTAATTTCATTTACTAGGGTTTAAATGAAGCCGTAACTCATTGGTATGTATTCATATCTTATTCTTGAAAGTTTAGAATTGTTTAAAAATATAATTTAATCCAAGTTTGTCAACATCTTGCTCTCACAATGTATGCCATGTATCCATTGTAGTTAGAATATCTCTATGTTGATTATGCTACAACTCATGCTTAACCAAATATTGATCCTCAGATTAGTTGTGCTTTAATTAGATAGTTAATGCTTTGGAGAAATACTTTAGTTGTGATTCAATTATCCATCGGAGAAATACCTTAGATATACGGTAGACTTGAATCTGCTGTGAGGACAAGAATAATATTACAAGTTGAATGCATATCATAGGTTAGTGGTGGATTTGAATACCCTAGTATCCATATTCTCAATATTTACACCTTGATTTAATTGCATATTTTAATTCAAATTACTTTCTGTTTAAGTCTTTGCCAATATCTCGTCGTATCGACAAAATCAAACCCATTTTGGTTACTCTCTGAATAAGTTCTAAGTAAGGATTTAGAATCAACTTCTACACTCTCCAAGTCTCTGTGGTTCGACCTGTGCTTGCCCTGTGTTGCTTGTCGACACTGTGCACTTGCAGTATACACAATAGTAGGTATCTTTCCGATCCTACCAAGTTTTTGGCGCCGTTGCCGGGGACTCGGTAGCGGTGTAGTTGAAGTTTCTATCTCATGTCACTGTTCATATTTTATCTCCTGGAACTGTCATATTTCACTGTACATATTTTACTACCCTGGCCATTCTTGGCAAGTCTTGGCTATGATGTACTCGGCCTGAAGAAAACCCCACTTAGGGTGCAGTCTCGTAACTATAATCCATATAGGCATAAAGGATAAGAGGCTGCGAAAACAACTGGTTGTTGCTAGGACTGGATGGGAGGAGCTAGTCTTGTATGGCAGAAGTACGTCTCCTTGAAGGGGCAACCATGGGGAAGATTAGGGAGGCACCCTCCATTAGGGAGCTGATAAGTGTCTTAAGACGGCAATGTCATGGGGATTTATGATCGCAAGAACATTTAGGCCTGTCATATTATCGCGTGATAAATATTCTAAAGAGGCAACAAGCCATGAGAAAAAAGTTAAGATGAGATCAATGGGTTTTTACATGAAAGTGTAAAGACGTCCTGCGATTTCATCGCAAGACGACAATGTCATGAGACTTTATTATCGCAAGGGAACTTAGACTTGTCATATTGTCGCAGAATAATGAAAGAATAAATTTAAGGCAAGATCAATGGGTTGTTACATGCAAATGTAAGAACGTCCTGTGATTTTGTCGCAGAAACAAAAACATTGGCGAAATAAGACCTTTAATTAGGAAGGTATAATAATACCAATAGAATAATTGTACCAATTAACTAATTTATTTTGCAGGAAAAATTTGAACATTACAAGGAAGATAATGAGGGGAAAATATGGGAATTCTTAAACAATATTTCATCATCTTCCTTGCGAATATTCAAAGTAATAAGAGTTTAACTGAGTTTTAAAGTAGATGTCAAGGTTACATAGAAGCATATTGCTTGCGAAAGAAAGAAATAAAAGATAGCACAGACAAGACTTAAATTAAAGGATTAGTCTCGCCAGCTTCATTATCTTTGCTGGTATTGTCTTCTTCAACAGTATTATTCTTCTCGACCTGAGCTTCTCCTTCATTTAATTTTTCACCAGTAATCGCCTCATCACTAGTAGTTGTTTCTTTAGGAGGATTTTCTTTTTCTGATGAGTCTTCATGATAAATATCTTCTTCACCACTGGGATAGGTTAAATCCTCATCAATAGGAATGGGAATTTCATCATCTTCTACTTCCAGAGGATTGACTTTTGTAGGAGGCAGAGAATGTGATATCAAAGTATTATTCACAAGAACTTCAACGCTAAGATGGGCCTGCGAAGAAAAGCTTCATCGCGATTCCTAATTTCCATATTCTTGAAGTATTCAGGATAGTCATATTTTCTTTCAGCTCGATCGCGAACATCAACAAAATGATTAGTGAGCGCTTTATTTCTTTGCGAGTTTTAGCCAATTTCCCAGTTAGATCAGAAATGGTAGACTGAAGACTTTTTTCAGATTCTGCGAGAGAAACAAATAAATAAGAAATATATTAGACAAAGGTTTTGCGAGAAATATAGAAGAGAAATGTAGTGGAAGAATTAACAATCACGGCAGTCAAAATAACTACCTTCCTTCTGCGAAGTTATGTTTTGAATTAGTCTAAAGACACAATTCTCCCATTGATTCATGGTGTCATCAAATTTATCCCCAACTATACCTTTCAAGCGAGATTTTATATTTTCTTCTTTAGAAAGGAGATAAGTATTTTCTTTTGTTAATGAGGAACAAGATTCTTTCAGTTGAGAACATCGCTCTTTGAGTTTGCTGGCTTTTATACTTAGAGCTATTCTACCTTGGATAAGTTTATCTTTTTCTGCGGCAGATGATTCGGTTATTTCCTTAAGTTCCTCTTTTAGTAAGCGAAGGGATTGTTCTTGATTATCACATAATTTCTGAAGAATACGCAATTGCTGCGAGGAGATCGCCATCATACTAGAAAAACTACGTTTTTCCCGAGACAAAGACTCATTTTTATCTGATAAAGATTACATCGCCAAGTTAGCTTGAGTTAACGAATATGAATGGCGAATGATTTCGCTACGTAGAAAATCTTTCCCTTGAACTAATTGGTTATTCTCATTAGTAAGGTTATCTATTTGATCAATTGAGTATGTGTGAAGAATATCTAATCTATTAAATTGATCCATCCAAGACTCTTTCTCAACGCGGGCTTCTTCAGCAGCAGATTCACATTGAAATATCTTCATTAATCGATTTTGATTTGAAGCTAAATATGCAAACAAAATTTATAGAAGGAAATTAAGCATATAAAACATAAAGTTTTTCTAAAAACAAAGAAACCGAGGAAGGAAAATCTTACCTTTCATCTCGTCATTTTTACCGCGAAGATTCTCGTAGTCCAATAAAGAGTTGCGAAGTTTTTGATCAAAAATTTCACATTCCGAAGTTTTAACCTGAAGACTTCTCTTCAGAGCATCAATTTCACCTTCTAAGGATGCTTGCGAAGCAGATTGGAAAAAACCAAAATATTTACTTAAAGTCACACAAACATCATGTTTAGCAGGATCAGTAGAAGAATTCCTAGCGTCATCTAAAGTCTAAGACATCACTTGGAAAGAAGCATCTACTCCAATTGATATTTCTTTAGGAGAAGGATGAGATGCAGAAGAAGAAGTTTCAATAGTGGCGAGTTGAAAATTCAAATCACTCGCAATAGGCGGGACATAAACAGATTTTATTGGAGAAGAAGCTACAATAGAAGCTTCATTTACCACATTACTGATAATGGGGATATTGGTATTGATATTTTCACAAGGAATGGATGAAGGTTCAATTTGCGAAGGTGTAGAAGCAGGACTCGCAGTTGTGAATTCGAGAAAGTGAATGTCAACATTAATATCTTTAACATGGTGAGACTGCTTGGGAGGTTTAACAATATTTTCATCGCCCTGCGAATAATAACTTAGATAAGAAACAGAGGCAACAATATTGTTATTCAGAAAAAAAATGTTTCTTATTACCTTATCATCCGCAGGTCTCTTTTTCTTTTCAGCAAGCTTTTTTCGAGGATTTTTAGGGTTAGGGTTTTGAACCACAAACCAAGTGTTCGATGTATTCTCACTGAAAAGAAAATACAATATGGGAATTACAGAAGAACCAAATGAAGGATAAGAGCATATAACATAAACAGGGTTCAGATAAGAACACATACCTTGGGGCTTCCATTAAAACAGTAGCAGGAGGAGTTATAGAAGAAAAAAAAGTTATAGACAGGGAGATGAAGAAGACGAAGAAATAGAAGAAAAAGAAGGGATTTCTTCATTAGGATACCCCTTTTATAGATGAAAGAATGTTGACTGGATAACAAAAGGGTAACCGGTAAAGAATGGAATATTCAACACGTGTAGACGGTTATGCTTAATTTGTGGAACCTTGTCAGGAAAAGAAGATGAAAAAACGAGTAGCTGCGGCATTTTAGTTCTCAATATCTTTACTTCTTCGCGGAAAAGACATGAGAAGAGGCAAGATGTAGGACCAGAATATCGCCACTATATTGTTCTTGTGAAAATAAACGACATTCCTGCGAGTTATGCTGCGAGATTCTCTAAACAACATAATGAAAGTGTTGCAGGATGATCTAATAAATGACGTAATGAATGATGACAGCCAAAACACGAGAAGAGCGTGATGATTCTGCGAGGATTAAAGTACCTGCAAGAGTTGATATTATAGCTGTTGCGAATATCTCGTGGGCCATATCCTAAATTAAAGGACAACTTAGCTGTCATCCACTATGTAACTACCCTATATATAGAGGACCAATAGATTTGAAAAAGAGATAATTTTTGAGTGATGAGAAAGTCTTGAGGAGAGAGAAAAACTTAGAAAAGGCGGTTGTATTCTTGATTTCTTATATTTCCTGTAATTCTTTCTGGATCAAATTAATAAAAATATTATTCTTTATCTTCAAATGATGTCTTAATATTTGTGAATTCTTACTAAGGGTGTAGTGTAGGATTTCCTGCAACTATAGTGGAGGCTGAATCGCCATATTATACATTGTTTGGAAGGAGTTAGTTCCATATACATGATTGTTTACTTCTGTGAATTGGTTGGGTTTTAGTGTTAGGGAAAACAGAATTTTTTTTCGAATCATTTCAATGATTACTTGAAAGTTAAATGTTATTCCTACTGGCCACCCCTTTTAGGGATGATGTGCTCACCCATTTCCACTTTCAGTTTCAGAGACAGATCACAGTTGCGCAGCGAAAGCCTAGAGTAGTTGAGTTCATTAGTTTGATTAGCTTCGGCTATTTTATTATATTGTATGTTTTATTTGTAAACCAAATGACTATGGGTATATTAATTATATGTCCCTACTTTTCACTCCCAACAAATATATCCTTATGCAACAATAAATATGTCCCTCCTTTTTTATAACCTTATCCATTTAATATTAGATTACCTTAATACCCTCACTCATATAATATTTTTCTTTATTTCAAAACACAACAAATTTCTTCCTATACCACTTCACCACCACCACTAGCACCACCAATATTCAACTACCATTCCACCACCACCACCGTTCAACAACCACCACCTACCAACCGCCACCACCACCAATATTCCACCACCACTCTTTCACCGCCACCATTACACCGCCACTAGTCCTCCACCACTAGTCTGTTGCCGCCGCCACCACAAATTCGTCACCGCCGCCGTCGCCACCACCGCCGCTGGTTCAAATATTTTTGTAGCAACAAAAAGTAGTTGATCCATTTCAATTGGATCAAACAGTGGATGTTTATCCATTGTAGTTGGATCAACAGTAGAAGTTTATCCATTGAAGTTGGATCAACAATGGATGTTTATCCATGCTGATGGAAAAATGCTACCACTTCATCAGCTGCAGTTTCAGATCCACCAACAAAAACATCAACAGTAGAAGTTTATCTAGTTTATCCAAGAAAAAAGGATCAACAGTAGAAGTTGATCCAATTTTAGTGGATCAACAATGGAAGTTGATCCATGTAAAATTGGATCAATAATGATAGTTTATCCATGTAAAATGGAGTGAACTTGGCGTGAGTCGAACACGCATCATCTGACATGGAGTCAGTCATGCTACCATTGCACCACAAGTTCAACATTGGAACAAATTTATATGATTTAAACTACAAAACATGAGTTCAAAGGATCAACAACCATAGTTGATCCAATATATATGGATCAACAACCATAGTTGATCCAATATCAGTACCTGCTTCAACCCAGATAACCACCATATTTCATTACCTGTAGCTTCATAAACACCAACAGCTTCAAAACCAATCTCAGTTGAATCAACAATGGATGTTTATCCATTTTAGTTGGATCAACAGTGGATGTTTATCCATTGCAGTTGGATCAACAACCATAGTTTATCCAAAATATATGGATCAACAACCATAGTTGATCACACCAATCTTCACAACCACAGTAACCAGAACCACCATCCACCACTATTTCTATCACCAATTGATCACTCCAAGCTCACTACCACCACCACCAAAAATCACAAAGAATCTCCACCACAAAAACCAGAACCAATTTCATTATTTTAACATCACCACCAAATCTCAAAAACAAAAACAATAAACAGATAAAAATACATACCTCCTCTACCACCGCCACCACTCCACCACCAGATCCATCCCTCTCTCTGAAATTCGTCTGGTTTTGGTAGTAAGAGCTTTCTTGTATACCTAGTTTATCTCCAATTTTGGGTGTAAGTAATCACCTTCTCGAAATATGTGTTCTCTGCAAGTGAAAAGCAGTAGTTAGCAGTGACACGCGATATTCATTGATAGTGAAAAATACTTAAATAGATTAAATGGCTTAATTCGAAAGAGCCGAAATCAGTTGTCTATGTTAACTTTGGAAGTATCACTACAATAACAGCGCAACAGCTTATCGAGTTTGCTTGGGGATTAGCTAATAGAAAACACCCTTTCTTATGGATAGTTCTATCAGATATTGTAAAATGTGACACCACAACATTGCCACCGGAGTTTGCAGAAGAAACCAAAGAAAGAGGCTTGCTAGCTGGTTGGTGTCCACAAGATAAAGTATTAAATCATCCGTCTGTAGGCGCATTTTTGACACACAGTGGTTGGAACTAAACAATAGAGAGTATTTGCGGTGGAGTTCCGGTGATTAGTTACCCATTTTTCTCTGAACAACATACGAACTGTAGGTACTCGTGCGTTGATTGGGGAATCAGAATGGAAATTGATCATAACGTAACTAGACATGAGGTTGAGAAGTCGGTGAAAGAACTACTGGAAGGAGAAAAATATGTATTTTGATGAACTAAAATATGAATCGGTATCAGGTCTTGAGTTTTATGTATCAGATCTGGAAAAAAAAACGAATAAGAGATGGAGGTGATGGATACGGTGGTGAGCTCGTTTGTTTCTTCTCTGAAAGAGAAATATAAATAGATAAAAATAATAGATGGTGACGATGGAGATGCTGCTGGTGCTGGTTGTGTTCGTTATGGCGGCGACGGAGATGAAGATGATGGTGGCGACGGCGATGAAAATGGTGGTGAGCTCTGTTCGATATTTTTCTCAGGATGAGAAATAAAGAAGATAAGAAGAAAGTATATAAAGGTTGGGGTATATTTGGAAGTCCATAAATTATTGATGGGCTTTTAGATAAGGAGGGACAAAATTATTATGTGATAAGGATATTTGTATAGACCATCAAAAGTAAGGACAAAAATTCAATTACCACAATGACTATTGTATATGTATCAATTGAGAGGAGTTCTTGTATATACATATTACAGAGCGGGGTTAGTTTTTGGGTTAAGTTTTGTAGCAGATTTATAATTGAATGCTTAAGCATATGTTTTAGATTCTTAGTTCCTCTTTATTTAGTTAATTTTTTGGGTTTGTAAGCAGCTAGATTAGGGGGTGCTACAGTTTAACATGCTAAACCATACCCACGTTGGCACACTAGAACATGTGAAAGAAAACACATAAATTATGCTAAAAGATATAAATCTTTCTAGTATAACGGGAAAGATATAGGTCAAGATACAAAGTAAATGTATCTGCACAACATGGGAAATATATTTAACTATGACTCATGTAAACAAAAGTTGGAAACTTGGTACAAGCATTTTACTGAGAAATACAAGCATTGTCATGCGAGTATTATACATTAACTGTCAACTACAAAAGATACAAGGAGTTTAAAGAAAACAAACTCATTATATTCTTGGAGAAGGCCATACCATGGACGTCAACTTTAACGGAAACAAGAACTTTACTCGGTCAATACACTTACCAATTTGATTGTTTTTCTATCTTCATTCAACAGAATTTTGTATGGTTTTATTCTAGATTTTGTATGATTTGATCCTACAATATTGGTTACATGATAATTTAACCAATATTTCGTTAGTGAAAATAGATAAAAGAAATAGCGAAGATTCATACCCGTTGTCTTCTCTTATGGATTGAAAAAAGTTTGTTATTTCCATGATATTGGAATACTCTAAACACTCGAGACATAATCTAAAGCACTTGAAATATAATGATCATTCGTATAATCAGGATGAAAAATGTATTATCTTCATGAACTGTAACACTCTAAACTAAATGAAATAAATCTTGTTTTGTTACATAATAAGGTCACACCACTTATTACATGAAGCTCATAAATAAATATACAACTACTTATTGAATTGTTTTCTTATATAGTACCATACGATGATTGGATCATCACAAATAATAGTCGAGCGAAGCAATGTTCAATATTTGTTACCAAATTGGTATAAAGGTCAAAAGTTACGTGAGATCTTTAACAACTAAGAGTTGATCACACTTTATTAAGTTCCGACGAAATCTGTGTGAACGGTTATCGTATGGAAAATCACAACACGAACAAAAACGCAACTATAAATTGCCTCTAATGAATGTGAAAGGAATAACAATTTAGAGAAAACAATGAGCCAATTATCCGGTGAATTGTAAACCACTAATACATGGATAATTGAATCCATATCTTTACCGATGATGCAATGTTAGGGATTGACTCATTCAGGTTTTTGACATAACCACACTTTGGTTGCGACATGATGTTCTGTTCAGAAAGAACATGAAAATGGGAATTACAAAGATTGAAATAATGTAAAGTAATGGCATCTCTCACAATCAACGCTTTCCAAAGTACTAGATGCACCACCTCACCTCCCATTATGCTTTAAAATTAATAAAGTATGTCACTCATGTTACAAAGTAATAATTTAGTAAACAGGATTGAGACCATCCTAAGATGCAAATGGTAAACATTCATTCTTTCAAAAGAAACAAGGTCATATTTGAGAACATATCCATGCATATTGAGGACAATTCAAGTGATTTATGGCTTTGGTGGATGCTTCAAAAGATTGTAATAATTAATGTTCACAAGAAATGATATATTTTTAAAAAAATAATCAAAGCACATATTATAAATATAAGGGCTCACCACCCTTGTTAATGCTAGAGAGTTTCATATCAAAAGGACTTGATAAATATCCCATGTTTAAGAGGATCAATGTAGAGCATATTATGCTACATGGTCTGATAGAGGCTCCCATCAAAGGTTATTGATGGTGTTAGAGCCATAGGTATGCATACTAACCTTCCTGTAACTGCTTATGGGACATGCAATATATACGCATCTTCACTTATTCGTTTTAGAACTCACAATTAGTCAACTGTTTCTGTGTACCATTTGGTATCTAGAATAAGCATGATATTTATATTCTTATGCATTTTCGGTTGTATTATATATGTGCCATTACGACTCCACATCGTACTATAGTGGGTCATCTAAACGATTAAGTAGTTATATTGGATATGGATTCACAAAAATTATCTGCATTTTGAAACATTTGACAAGCGATCTTTTAACCACTAGATTTACGGATGCCACTTTGGTGAGACAGTCTTCTCGTTGTTAGGGGCGATAATAAAAAGAACTTTTTAAGGGAATGACAATAATTATCTTGGTGTATTCCTATTTTGTCTACAGATTCTTGTGCTCTACAAACATAATTGTGAAATGAAAAAGAATTATCGATTTTCATAATATGCACCGATATCGCTAAAGTGACAAGATCACACATACCAGTTGCAAATGTATCTGCAAAAAAAAAAAAAACCTCATTAAGGGATATACACCATATAATAAGGTGTTGCAACTACCGTTGGTGGAAGTGTAGTTGAGACCGCGACTCCATAAAGGAAAACATGAAGACCACCAAGTTCGATCAATCCTCGCCTAAAAAGGAAGTATGTGAACAAGGAAAAACCTAATTACATCATTAAAATCATCTTATTAGATTGTCAATGATTATTTCCATGAATCAACACTGGAGGAAGCTCCTACGTTTAACGATTCATAGGACAATAAAATCCCAATACATTATGAGAACAAACATGAATACTGAAAATATCATGCGGGAATATTAATGATTATTATTTTTATATACAACTTCTCAAGTAAGTAGAGAACGATAATATCGATCCATGTTCCTTATGTTTTATGTCAAAAAATAGCATATTTGGCCTACACGGGCCAGGTTGAACTTAGTTTTATGACAAATATATATAGGTATTTGGTGTGGTAGTGATAACCAACTAAGTGTAGAGCTTGTGGGACATATACGATTATTTGTCATAAAGGAAAGTAAGAAGAATGAAGTCCTATGGACTCACCTTGTGGTGCAGAGGTTTTTTACAAAGCTCTGGAATTGTTTGCTAACGTGCTGCTGCTTAGTTAGCTGGGTAGTCCCAAAAAGACTTAAAATGCATTTATGTATGGTTAATTAGTACTTGTATCTTTAAGGATTAGGGGATAAACATATTTACAAAAGTGCTTGATAGCCTTTTGTCATCCAAATCAAATGACTTTAAACTACATAGTGCATTTGCAATTAAATTGGAATGCTCACTTATGAATTGAAACAATCGAGCGGATTTGGTATGCCCGTCTAAGCGACTATTTGATTAGGGGAGGGGTAAAAGAGAGTATGGTATTTTGCCATGTGTACTCACAAAGAAAGTTCTTGATTTGTAATTACATGTATCTATATCGATGGTATGGACATTATATGTACTCTTTATGAAATACGAAATTTTAAAAGTGTTTGAAATCCGAACTTGAGATGAAAAATTTGGGGAAAGCTTGACCAAACATGGAGCTTGTGGTGTATTATTCCACCAATTTGCATATATCTAAAATATTTTTAGGCAAACTAACAGGAATATGCATCTTGCTAGCATAGGTTAGAATGTTAATAAATGACCATTTCGTCTAAATAAAAAAGACGAAGACATGTTGGGAGATAAAATTCCAAAACCTAAGTACAATAGACGTATTGTTGTACTTAGAATAATATACTAGACCAAGTATTTCATCCCCAGTGAACTTGTTAGCTATATATAGCTCAGTTCCAACGCAACGTCATTAGAATGGTATAATAAAGGTAATCAAATACTTAGTAGGAACCATTGACATGGGTTTTATTTATCTATGCAAAGACATAAAGACGAATGTTAATCAAAATACAATATAAAATTTATGGATTATGAAGGAACAATAATCTTTTCTCTAACGAAAGAAATGAGGTGGAGACATGAATGGCTTATTTACTAAGTCTTACCTATATTCACTTTCAGAAAGTATATGACTAAAGGAACTGTGTGGAAGATCCTATAAATGCAATCTAGGGGATATGCCGACATAACGAGGAGGATCCAAGGATATGATGTTGACATATTTTACTTCAAAATGTAAGTTGTGTTGTACTTTTTTCCCTTTCGATCGAGATTGGTTTTTCCCCCATGGTTTTTATTACTCAACAAGTTAAATTTTGAAGACCTGAAGATCGCATTGATATTGTTAAGAATATCATAATCAAAGCAATGAAACTCGACAGTTTTTCAAGTGAACCCGCTTCTATAATCAGCATAATGCATTAAGCAAGGATTATATCGCAACAGTTTCCAGCATAAGTCAACTAGTAGTATATGATACTACTATTGTGTATCAATAATGGGTTTTCATTATCTATGGGTATTTGGCAAAGGCATACTTCTGGTCTTATCGCGTTGTACTCTTTTCCCTTCGTCGAGGTTTTATTTCACTAGGTTTTCCCTTATTAAGGTTTTAACAAGGCAATGCGAGTCCAACACTGTTCAAAGTTTTCTTAATGTTGTACCCTTTTTTTTTAGTTCAAGTTTCATCCCTATAGATTTTCCTAGCGAGGTTTTAATGAGGAAATTGACTTCATTAGATATATTGGTCATCGAGGCAAAAAATTAGATCTGAAGAACTGTTAGAGCATAGCTCGGTTGAACCCACCAAGCGTTGGTATGTCAAGTTTGGTTGTCATATTTTAGTGAACCAAAACTCATTTAAAGGGTCGCTTGATTATATATGCTAGAGTCAACTTCATATAGGTTAGCTTAAAAGTATTAGGATATGAGGCATTACAAGTATTATGTGAAGACTTGAAGAATGTCAAGAAGTAAGGAGCTACAACGACGACATCATCCTTCCACTTGAGGTTAGTAATATTTGACTTGAATTATTTCATTCCCTAACGCATCTTTTAAGTTGTGCATATTAAAAACATATTGGGAACAGATCCTATGAACATGTGCACCACGTTTTTAGATTTTGGGAACAGATCCTATGGAAATTGGCACCAAATACAAGTTAAATACCATATATATGTGGGAACCGATCCTAGTACCTAGTCAACCAAGTTTTGGTAACTAGCGCGACTAATTATAGTACCCACATGGAGGTAGAACCAAAACTTGTTTTCGTAGAACCGTGAAACCCATGTTTGGTGATTTGATAAGATAATCAATCACATAGTTCTTGGAAGTCTGATGAACCAATTCTAAACTTGTTTGGAAGTATGGCAAATCGGTTCCAAGATTGTAAGTATGAAAAAGGACTTACAAAATAAAGATATCGACATACTTTGAACATGTGCAGTAACACTTATCTTTTATTGTCCAAAGATATTCCTTAATAGCTAAAGGAAAATCCCGGATCGAAAATAAATTGAGAATCTTTTAATTTTATATTTGGAAAATAAAAATTAGTAATGTGCATTTACTAATTCAAGATTTTCTAGTGAGATTTCGGTCAATATTTGGATAAAGCATTTCCAGGAATTATGGAAACCAAATTTAGAAATATATTGCATATCTTGAGAATATTTTCGGTTTTGGAAATTCCTTGGTGTCCAAACTTCCTTGGTCTATAAATATTGAAGTTTGCATTTCAAACAAACTAATCCTCAAAGCCAGCAAAACTAACTAGTTGTGTTGTTACTGGTGGAGCCGCCTATTCGGAAAGGAAAGTAACATAATTAGGTGGAATCTCTTACGGCTGCTCGGTTTAAAGACTTCTTTGGGATTGAGAAGCTCTATTAGTACCGTTGGTGGGAAACTAGATAATTGCAGTTTATTATTAGTTTTAGATTGATTTGATTGACTAACGGTTGTTGAACTTGATTGCACCTAGTTTGTTTATGCTTGAGAATTTTCTCTTCTGATATAAGATTCACTCAAACTAGATCAAAGTTTCGACGGGGATCTTTAGACTGTTTGTAGATCTAAAGACGTCTTGTGATAATCTATTGTTAACAGATTCCGTTCTGTGTGATTGATCACAAGAGATTCAAGTTGATTGTCTGCAGGTTTTTATTGAATATCTAAGAATATTTGAAGACAAAGAAGATTTCTGATTTGGGTTCATAATTTTTGTTGTGCACAATACTTGTTTCGAGTAAAGATGATCCAACTATAATCGGTTTATCTTTGTGATAGATTGGATTGATTAGTTGAGTAGATCGGCATCAATATAATTCTTTGTGATTAAAAGTATTGATTGCAAAATCTTAACAATTACTTTTGTAGTTGTTATTGGATAGATCTAAGGAACTGACAAAGGAGTTTATTGGGATAAACGGAAGAGCCTTTTGTCGAACTCATATCACTTGATTGAAAAGAGTTGTTACCGAACATATTTGTTGTTCCTTTACTTTTTGGAATACGAACCAAAGGAATTGGTCCAAGTGCGTGACTTATTGCAAGTTGAAAGCGCAGGGATACAAACAGAACTAGGTGAACTATAGATTTGCTTGGTCTCAACTATACGAAGTTGGTTTAGATTTTGTATATCGGCTTAATCCTTAGAGTATTCAATTCTGGAAAAGGTCCCGGGGTTTTTCTGCATTTGCGGTTTCCTCGTTAACAAAATCTTGTTGTGTCTTTTACTTTTCTATTTCCGCAATTATAATTGTTTTATTATAATTAGAAGTAAAATACACAAACGTTAATTCCTATTTACTTGATAACAATCCTGTTGTGTTTGGTTAAGTCCGAACCTTTTATCAAGTAAACATATTTCGTTGTTGTATTGTCTCGATCTCGTATCCATAGAAAATCACACGAAGTGTGAACCGATTAGTTGTATTGTCTCGACTCAGTCCATAGACAATCACTTTCGGAGAAAGGACTTATAGGAGGAAAAGTTTTAGATTGAGGTATATTTGGGTACCCTCATCTTTTTCAAAAACTATATTTCTTTTAGTTTTTTGTTGAGTAATTTTTTCTTCTTCTTTCGATTGAAGTTGTTCATCAAGAAGACTAATTCTATCTAGAAGAGCAGTTTTATAAAGATTCTTCATCAGAACAAGCGACTGCAATTGCACTCATAATTTTCGCAACAAGTTTATCATGAGAATTAATGAACATGCTATTCAACTGTCTTTTGAAAGTGTCTGAGTATATGCTTTATCAGACACCTAAGTTTCCGGAGAAATAAATCTCCTTTCCAGAGGCGTTCTTAATTCTGGGTAGTACATACAATGAGTCTTTTATCGGTAAGTAAAATGGCATGCTTTGACATTGAAAACAGGTTTAAACCGTTTACAAACACAAACTTGTTAGGTCAAACAGTGTTGCATGTTCTAATACCATTTGAAAACGAGTGGGTACCAAGTACACCACCTTATTTTTCGTCCTACAACCTATATGGACAAAACTTAATATAATCGCAAGTAGAACTAATTAAATATCCTTAAACAATATGTATATATAGTTTTCTGTTATCTCTTCCACAATCAATATGTCTAGACAACAAATTCCGTGAACCTGATTTTGTAGAAGAGTTCTTGGATGATCTCACAAATCAATATCCAAGTTGAATCTGGTCGTATCCAAATTAAAAGGGATCCGAATTCTACAGAGTATCAAACTTGTTATCTATCTTTCAAGATACAAATTCTAAAAGAACGAGTCTCGTAATTGATCACTATTAATAAGGACTTAAACTACTTAGATTAAATATGTACTACTTGTGTTATTTCTATTATAAAGATAAAACAATATAATGCGGAAAACACAAGACACCAGAAGTTTTATTAACGAGGAAAACAACACTTGCAGAAAAAACTCGGGACCTCGTCCCTCTTTAAACACCAAACTGTATTAAGATGCTACAGATACTGGTATACTATTATACTTTAGATTGGAATGTAGTTGAGACGGATTAACCCTCCAAGCAATTCAGTTGTTGTCGTGCCCATGTACGTCTCATTTGTAAAATTATGCCTCCAATAAATACGTTCTTATGCATTATTGTACTTTCTCCCTCCAAGTTATATACACAAAGAAGAGATTTTTTCTTGTCCAACTAGATGGGTAGAGTTCATATTACATGGTTATTGTTGACATATATGTCCTTATTAACTTCGTACGTCTGTCATCAAAAGTAGTTTTATGAGTCTAGTTATTGGAAATATGTTAAGGGAAAATTAGGAAAAAGGATACAAATTTATGAAACCTAAATTTTTCTTATTCTAAGATATTTGAAAATTTTGCCTGTACAACTTGGATGGAGGGAGTAACACTAATCAATAAATGTAAGGATATGTAACATTTTTCACCAAATGACATTCCGCTTTTACTCTCTTGTGAGTATGTATATATTTAAGATATGGTTCTCATGATCTCTCCCACTGTGGAGATAGCGGTTCAAACCCCGTAAACCAAATAAACTCTCATTTGAAGGAGTTTGGATGTAGTCTAGGGACCATTGTTCTACCAGTCCAAAAAAAATTAAAAAATTAAAAAGCATTTTAATCTGATACTGATTTCTTATATGAATTAATTAAAATTAGAGCAAGTCTCAACAGTTGAAGGTTTTGTAGGAAATGGGGCGCCAAACAATCAATGACGGAAAGAAGAAACAATCATAATAGCAAAATGAAAGGAATTGAAAGATTAAATTCAATATATACAATGATAATCAAGAAATTGACCACAAAATCTAACTTACCCACAACTTAGGATGAGATAAGTGATGGACAACAAATGAATGATCTAGTAGGTAGTAACAATTTTTCCATTACCTTGAGGTTTCTTTTTTCAATTATTATTATTTTATTTGTTTTAATTTAATATATTATTATAATTATAAATTTTCTAATATAAAAATTACTCATACAAAGCTTTTGGTTGGCATCCTAGCTACAAGCTGGGCTCCAACTCCTCTCTAAATAGCAACGCCTAATCTATAAAAAATAAACTTACCTAATCCACTGCTAGCGTCATTGCTAAAGAAACAATTCTTTAGACGCTTGAAAAAGGCTAAAGTATCCTCCCCGAGTTCGCCTAAGGTAGTAAAGGCCAAAACCTCCAATCCATATCCATGTGAAACACACTTGTCCAAATATTTGGTATGTTTGCGCGAAACAACACCCGAAATGGCCTTTCCAGGGACAAAAGAGCGAACACCATCACCAGTGAAAGGGGAGACACCTGTAACATCCATACATACATCTTTCCCATTCTCCCAGTTGATGACGAGGATATCAGTGGGCTAAAGGTCTTTACCATCATCTAATTGAAGACCAAGAGGAACCTCCTTGTGTGCAGGAACATTGGCTTTGTAGCATATATCAAAGATAGCGTCATGAACAACGTCATGGCGAAACTTATAACCAATATCCTTAGCACAATGAAGCGCGTGATCTCCAAAAATGTCCATAGATTTGTTGCAACTTGGACAAAGGCTATTGTCGACAAAAAGAGGAATGCCAAGACGATAGCAAAACACAACTCTAAATTGTCGAGGGCCAAGGCATTAGTTGAGCCCACTAATGGGAACCTCCAAAAGATAATCTTGGGCATGCTTGGCACGATTACATTGCCATAGTTCGGAGTCTCTTGCAGACATATAAAATTGGTCTGGGATTTGCTTCTTGACTGCATCGAAATAAACTACTGCCAGGGAGTGCATGGAAGGGGGGGGGGAAGAATCATCGACACAGTAAGTAGACGGTAATCCACATACCTTGGTAAAGGTCTGAAGAGCCAACTAATAGGCTGAACCTCAGTGTGTTGAGAATAAATCACCAAGGATCACTTTCTGCACTTAAGTAGTCTGGCTCTGAGAAGCAAGGTAGCAGTACGTGCTAGTATCGGCCATAATATAGATTCCCAGACCTCCGTCTTTGATGGGTAATGTAGCTAGGCGCTGCTGCACCAACCTGAATCCCGCACCGTTGCCTACAATGAGCTGCCTCAAGTAGTTAAGTAAGAATTGGTCGAAACGTAAGGTAGCAGCAGGTAGTGCTTGTTGGCTGGTAGTTCTTAACTTTGGTAGTTCTTCTTCTTCTTCTTCTTCTTCTTATTATTATTATTATTATTATTATGTTTCTAATACAGAGGTTTTGCAGTAAATGGGGCGCCAAACAACCAAAACTGTCAAAAGACAAGAAGTTTCTCTATATCGTAACCTACAAGTTGAGTCGGGTTTTATGGAAGTCTCCGACACTGGTCTATTGTTGGTTTTGAGTGTGGCTAGTCGGGTTTTGAGATTGTTCGCTGCCCTCCACTTCATATCCCATATCTACAATTCAGCAAGTGCGATCACCATCAGTTTGAAGAAGAAATTAGAGCAAGTCTCAACACTTAATATGTTCTTAGTCTAACCTAATGAAGCTGACATTAGTAAGATAATCAAGATGTAGATGGGGAAAAACTATTAGCTGGTTTTTAAGGAATTGAGGAGACGACCATACGGAGGGGACTCCTTGAACCGAGCGAAATATTCAACCTCACACAGATGCACCGCTGCAAATGGGATGCTTTGAATTCGAGAGATCAATCTGTAGTACTCCGGCCTAAACCAAGACAATGGTCATTCCAGAGTAAACTCGGTTACAAGAGATGATGGGTTGATCTATAGGAGTGAAGCTAAGAAATGTGTGGAATCAATGTTAATCAAAGATTGTAGGTGTGTTGTGAATTCTGAATATGATAAGTTCCGAATGATTGAAATTGCTCAGTTGAGAGTAATTAATCAATTGATGAGTTGTTGATCTCGTATTGTCAATGAGACGTGAGATTCTTGTTGTGTATTCAATCATGATTCAGAGACTTATATATATTTTTGGAATTGTAGACACCATGATCCCATGAAGTGTGATAGTTGATAGAATCAAGAAGTGGGGAAATGGAAATCGTGTTTGAAATCAGTTGCTCATCGTGCGGAGACTTGGTTGATTTTCCATCCACTACTTTTTTAACTTCTTCGACTGACTGCACGACTTGCTCACATGTCATCGTATGTTTGAACACACGTGCCGTAGATCTCCACACCAAAACCCTAGTTGATATCCCCCAAGTGACACGACTGACGTCTCGTGGTTAATTAGTCAGTTGTTGACTTCATGATTTAATTGGACAATGAGTCCACGTATTTGCTGAGTTGAACATAATTTGCAAAAATGTTCTGAAATTCATGAATTGAACATGTCTGCTGAGACAAAGATAAAATTCTAACGTTGAGGAGAGAAAGTGTTGCTCATTAGATGAATTGTTGAATATTGATAATTGAACCAATATTCCTTGGTATGAGCAAGTGTTACTCGTCTGATGAATTATTGGTAGTGTGACCAAAATCAAATGTTAATTAAAATATGGGTAATTGAACCGAGCATAATTAATAAGAATACTGATCATGAGATCTTCATAAAATTATTAGTGTTTGAATATGGAATTATGATCCTTGGACTTAGAAACCCTAATTTGATCAATTGATGACCAATTGATGGTTTATTTGAAAATTAAGGAGAACCAGATTCATGGGAACATGTAGCTCCCATATGCTTGTGTGAGCAAATACCAAGGCCTCTCGAAGAGTTGGTGATTCGTTGATGAAAGAATGATCAAATGCTGGTTTAATCATTTATTCGAAAATGCTCTTTTGAGCCTTAGGTGATAAAACCTAATTAATTATGAAGTGATGAGAGAACAACCAAGGGGTCATGAAACTGGCCTTGGGTGGTCACGAGATCGAATGACGATCGTTCCATGAAAATCCCAAAATTATTTGGAAGAGTTTTGGACCTAATACGTGCAATTGTGCAAATTAGGTCAAATTGTGTAAATACGCGAGACCGGATCCTTGCGAGCCAAATAGCCAACCTTGGTCGATCAAGGTAACATACTCATGTCACCAAAATGTTCGTATCTCAGTTCTGAGAATTTTGATATTTTCAGATGTGCATTTGAGCAAATATTTGAGAAAATATGAAGAAATCATGGTTTTTTGATGAAACCGTCAAAACTTCATGAGATGAAGGAAAAATAATAAAAAAAGTGAAGGAATCATGAAGTGTGGGACCGGACATGGCCGGCCGGCCAATGGGCCCAATCCCACACGTTTTTCCTAATTTTTTATAATATTTTCATGATTTTAGGGAAATATGATAAAACTAAGGAATTTGTTAAAACCAAGGAGTTTTTGTTGAAATTAAAGAGTTTTGTTGAAATCAAAGAGTTTCCATGAGATGAGGAAAACATGAAAAATAATAATAATAAAATAAGGGACTATGGGACCGGCTTGAGCATGGTTGGCCGGCTAGGGCCCGGTCCCGTGAGTTTTCCCTAATTTTATGTATTATTTCATGATTTAGAGGAATTTTCATAATTGAAGGAAATATCA
The DNA here is from genome assembly GCA_023529315.1 of Papaver bracteatum. Classification (NCBI taxonomy): domain Eukaryota; kingdom Viridiplantae; phylum Streptophyta; class Magnoliopsida; order Ranunculales; family Papaveraceae; genus Papaver; species Papaver bracteatum. The sequence goes on from JAJJWX010001508.1 coordinate 305,327, forward strand.
TTAAGTCAAGGAATTTCATGAGATTATGGAAACATGAAAAATATAATAATAATAGAATGGGACGTGTGAGGCTATCTAGGGCTTGACCTGCCGGCTAGGGCCCGATCACACGGGTTTTCCTAATTTTATATTATTTTTTCATGGGATCAAGGAAATATCATGAGATTAAGGAGTTTTCATGAAATTAGGGAAATAATAATAGAATAATGAGGAACCATGAGGTGTGAGGCTGGATGGGATCGAGGCATGGCCGGTTGGCCAATAATCACGGCCCATAATGTTTTTCTTAATTTTATATTATTTCTTTGGTGTGAGGGAAACACCATGAAACTGAGGAGTTTCCTCAAAACGAAGATATTTGTTCAAGTGAAAGGATTTTCATGAACTCAAAGAAAATAATAAAATATATGATAAAAATATGAAACTGGCGTGGGATTGACACGGAACGTCCGACCGCTCAGTGGGCCCATGATCCCAGCGCCTTGGTCAATTTTTAATTATTTATTATTCTCCTTCCTATTTTGCATAGGTTCATCGTCTCGTCGTATTTTGAAATACTTGTTCGTACGGTGATTGTTAGTGCATCATCGTCGAGTACACTTGCACCATTTGAGTCGAGGCTTACTCTCAAGTAGCTCAGATGCCAGTGTTGTTGAATATTTATTAATAACCTATGGAATTCTGCTGGAAAGAACCATGGATTGAAGTAACGAAATATTACAAAAGTATTTGAATATTTTCAGAAATTCAGTGGATGAATCCAAGAATTTAAGAATAATTAATTGATGGCTATATACTAGCAGAGCAAGCTGTCTAGGAGCATTAATTATTCTGATATGAGCTTGCTGGAGCTTCATATCCTTTATATAGTAAGGGAAAACTGTTGTTTGTATCCTGAAGGCGTTATCGCTCTATACTAGCAGAGCAAGCTGTCTAGGAGCCGTCAATCTCGTGATTCTATAAAGAAATAATTACTGAAGTGTTTAGTATTCATGAGATATGTCGTTGTCCAGCCGAGAGACTACATATATGCATGTACTCTGAGAGACAGTATTCTCAGTCAGAGATTCTATGAGAGACCCGTGTCTCAATACTCACGTCTGAATGCTGGACCAGAAGTTCGTATAATTATGGGTTTACGATTTTAGCCTTTGTCGAAAATCCACCATCTACACAAGCGACTCGAGTTTTGTAACTAAACTTTACATACCAACGCTTGATGGATTTCTCAGACGGATAAATATAGAGGAAGATAATCATACAAAAGAAATCTTCAAATGCTAAGACGACAGATGATGTCTTCGTGTGATCTTCGATCTCCATCTTCAATTTTTTTAGGATAGCTTGAAGTATTCCATTATACACCTCTACAATTTAAGTGTAACCTAATTCGAAATCTGACTTTAACAAGCGATTCAAGTGTTAGTTTGAGCATCTAAATTTGACAACAGACTTGAAATACCAATGCCTATGGGTTCAACCCGAGCAATGCTCTAACACATTCGTTTACTGGGTTTGCATCAAAGTGAAAACCCAAACAACATCAAACTTATGAAAATGATAATTTCAGTAGGTTGTGTTCCCACGACGCTTGAATGGATCAAAAGTAACACAAACGAGGCGGGTAGAAGGCACCATGGTAATTTCATAAAACATCATTAACTCAACTTGTTTAGGGATTACCACCGCTATAATGGTTGAAACTTGGGTCATGCTGATGGATATGAAAACAACGATACATGGATAGACAATGACCAAAGTGTACTTCGAAACAGACTCAAAAAGTTTGGTTCGCTTTATCAAAACCACTGTTGATCCGCCTTCGTATATCCCTGTTATAATAATCGAAATTAAGTAATATACGAGATTAATTGCACAGTAAACCATAACTATTGAGAGCACAACCATGAAGCACACATACTAGCAAACCATGCATGTCGTAAATAATTTTTTTATCGAGTATTACATGAGAATCATAATGTTCCATCTGTTTTAACCCAAATTATACTATATGATTTCATGGGTACACTAAATCTTTGAGAACTGACTTTCTAGTCTAATAAAACTATGCATTTCACAAAATAAGAAAAAATCATCAAAATCCTGCATTTAAAGAAACCGTGTACTGAACAAGTTAACATCATACCATGAATAACTTGATAAATTTCTTCACCACTTCGATTGTTGTCAAATTTTTGCTATTTAGTTATTCATAACAAATATATAATCACGCTACTCAACTTCAAATCTCCAATTACCAATCACTGAAAACCTTTTGTCCCGGAACAAAGTCAGGGTATGCCAGAGATCAAAGTGATTTTATCTTATAAAATTATGCGTTTCATAAAATAAGAAAAAATCATCAAAACCATGCATTTAAAGAAACCGTGTACTGAACAAGTTAACATCCTACCATGAATAACTCGATAAATTTCTCCACCACTTCGATTGTTGTCAAATTTTTGCTATTTAGTTATTCATAACAAATATCTAATCATGTTACTCAACTTCAAATCTCCAATTACCAATCACTGAAAACCTTTTATCCCGGAACAAATTCAGGGTATGCCAGAGATCAAAGTGATTCTATCTTATAAAAGTATAGCAGATTTTATACCAGTTAACTTCAAATCTCCCATCAAATCAAAATTTCCATTCAAACCTCCCATTGTCCATATCTTGGTGCTCAACATTTGACTTTGAGTCATACTACCACATCATACAAAAGAGAAATTTTACCCTTACTTTATTTCGGAAATAGATAAACAAATAGTAATATCCATTTCTAACGCCTTTCATTTTACCAAACACTCCATATACAGTAAAATTAGAGCAGGGTTTTGATGATTTTTCTAACGCCTTTCATTTTACCATTTCTAACGCCTTTCATATCCCACATTTGCAGTTCAACAAGTGTGATCACCATCAGTTTGAAGAAGAAATTAGAGCAAGTCTTAAAAATGCGGGGGTCTAACAACCACACCCAAAAATTTGTTTGGAAATCTGAGAGGACTTGCTCCAATACACTTCTAGAGAATCAACTAGATAGTTAGACTCAATCTAGAGTAAAGTATATCAAATATTTTAATATCCCTGTTTCACAATGTAATCATCAAATCAAACATATAGAAATTCGCGAGCCTGATTATTATGTGAAACAACTTGAACGGTACCAAAGACCAATGTTCAAGGGTCAATCAATTTAAATCAACAACCAAAGGTTGGATATTCTAATTGATTTATCTTAACGCACAACCTGTGATATTTCAATTATATAACAAAATATAATGCGGAAAAGAAATAACACAAATACCAAAATTTTGTTAACAAGGAAACCACAAATTCAGAAAAAACCTCGGGACCTAGTCCAGATTGAACATCACACTGTATTTAGCCGCTACAGACTCTAGCCTACTACTAATTAACTTCGGACTGGACTGTAGTTGAACCCTAATCAATCTCACACTGATTCAAGGTATAGTTGCATTCCTTACGTCTCTGATCCCAACAGGATACTACACACTTGATTCCCTTAGTTGATCTAACCCACAACCAAGAGTTGTTACGACCCAAAATCGAAGACTTGATAAACAAATTTGTTTCACACAGAAAAGTCTATAAATTGAATAAATCTGTCTCCCACAGAAATACTCAAGAGTTTTTGTTCCGTCTTTGATAAATCAAGGTAAACAAGAACCAATTGATAAACCAGACTTATATTTCCAAATAACAGCCTAGTATTATCAATCACCTCACAATAATCTTAATCGACTAGCGAAACAAGATATTGTGGAATCACAAACGATGAGATGAAGATGTTTGTGATTTCTTTTATCTTGCCTATCGGAGAATTAATCTCGAGTCAATTATTTCAATTGTTTCAATTATACTCAATACGATAGAATCGGGCAAGATCAGAACACGCAACTACAAAGAAAATAGTTGGGCCTGGATTCACAATCCCAATGAAGTTTTTGAAATCGTTAACCTACAAGGTCTCGATAGAAACCTAAGGTTAAAGGAGAATCGACTCTATTTTATGCAACTAGTAACACACACGAGGTGTGGGGATTAGGTTTCCCAGTTGCTAGAGTTCTCATTTATATAGTTTTCAAATCGGGGTTTGCAATCCAAGTTACCTTGGTAACAAAGCATTCAACATTCACCGTTAGATGAAAAACTTGATTCAACCAAGATAATATCTTTCAGCCGTTAGATCGAACTTAGCTTGTTACACACAAATGAAATGTACCCTCATTTAGGTTTATGTAACCGTATCTAAATATGTACACTATGTTGGCTCGACAATAGTTAACCGAAGTTAGCCATATGATTACTCTCATATCAACCTTATTCATCTTAACTATAACTAGTCCAAGAAAAGTCTATAAATTGAATAAATATGTCTCCCACAGAAATACTCAAGAGTTTTTGTTCCGTCTTTGATAAATCAAGGTAAACAAGAACCAATTGATAAACCAGACTTATATTTCCAAAGAACAACCTAGTATTATCAATCACCTCACAATAATCTTAATCGACTAGCGAAACAAGATATTGTGGAATCACAAACGATGAGACGAATATGTTTGTGATTTTTTTTATCTTGCCTATCGGAGAAATTAATCTCGAGTCAATTATTTCAATTGTACTCAATACGAATTAGACAAGATCAGAACACACAACTACAAAGAAAATAGTTGGGCTTGGCTTCACAATCCCAATGAAGTCTTTGAAATCGTTAACCTACAGGGTCTCGATAGAAACCTAAGGTTAAAGGAGAATCGACTCTAGTTGATGCAACTAGTAACACACATAAGGTATGGGGATTAGGTTTCCCAGTTGCTAGAGTTCTCATTTATATAGTTTTTAAATCGGGGTTTGCAATCCAAGTTACCTTGGTAACAAAGCATTCAATATTCACCGTTAAATGAAAAACTTGATTCAACCAAGCTAATATTTTCAGCCGTTAAATCGAACTTAGCTTGTTACACACAAATGAAATGTACCCTCATTTAGGTTTATGTAACCATATCTAAACATGTACACTATGTTGGATCGACAATAGTTAACGGAAGTTAGCCATATGATTACTCTCATATCAACCTTATTCATCTTAACCATAACTAGTTCAAATGACTCAAATGAAACTAGTTAAAGGGCCATTCAATTGTTATATTCTCATAGAAGTATATAAGAACACAATTGAAGCGAAATCGATTTGATTCACTCGAATCAATACATGAACATTATAGCCACGGTTTGCAAAGATTGCATTCCTTAACTTATAAATGTTTAAGTTCATGTAAAACCGATTTTGGAAAGTAACCAACTCAAGTATGCAAACAGGTACGCATACTTAAGTAACCAGACCGAGTTTGGTTACGCCAGTACACGTACGGGTGCACATACCTATTCACACTCCAAACTCCGGAAGAAATTCACGGACGTGAGACTTCCGCCAGTATGCATACGGGTACGCATACTTGCCCAGATATCCAACAACCGCCAGTAAGCGTACGGGTACACATACTTCAGGTTCCCGATTTTGGACTTACACACAAATGTGATAACACACTATGTTTATATCCAAACATGGTTACATGATTCTAAGCTCTTTATTTCAATCATTGAAACTTTCTTAAAGGATGACAATAGCCGTTTTCACACACTATTAGCATCAAAACAATTTTCAAGATATTGAAATAATCATTAATGAAACATTTCAATACTACACCTAATGATTGTATCACACAAACCATGTAAGATGTTACTCGGCAATTTTCTCATGATATAAGATGAACTTGGTCGAAGCGAAAGCTTTCCAACATATATTTCGAGAAATATGTAAGTGAGATAAACTCAGCTCGAAATCTCAAATGTGTATATAGAAAACTATATCATAATACGATTTATGTCTCATTATAGGATATAGAGTAGAAATAGACTTTCCAAGTGATTGATGAGTTTCAATCTCCACATACCTTTTGTCGATGAAGTTCTACAAGCTCCTCTTAGTAGTTCTTCGTCTTCAACTGATGAACGCCGTGAAGTCTAAAGTTCAACTACACAATCTATGTCCTAGTCAAAGACATTTATAAATAGGCTAGAAATCAAGACTTATAGTTTTGATCACTAACATTGACAAACATGCTTGAGATAGCAACGCATGCGAGTTCGACCGAGCAATGCTCTAACAAGTCTCAACACTTATATGTTCTTAGTCTAACCTAACGAAGCTAACATTAGTAAGATAACCAAGCAACTCGAGTTTTGGAACTAAACTTTACATACCAACGGTTGATGGATTTCTCAGACGGATAAATATAGAGGAAGATAATCATACAAAAGAAATCTTCAAATGCTAAGATGACAGATGATGTATTCATGTGATCTTCGATCCTCATCTTCAATTTTTTTAAGGATAACTTGAAGTATTCCATCCTACACCTCTACAATTTAAGTATAACCTAATTCGAAATCTGATTTTAATAAGCGATTCAAGTGTTAGTTTGAGCATCTAAATTTGAAAACAGACTTGAAATACCAATGCCTATGGGTTCAACCCGAGCAATGCTTTAACACATTCATTTACTGGATTTGCCTAAAAGTGCAAACCCAAACCACATCAGACTTACAAAAATGATAATCAGGTTGTGTTCCCACTGAAAAGGCAAGGGTACCCAAATATACCTCAAGCTAAAACTTTTCTTACCTATAAGTACTTTCTCCGAAAGTGATTGTCTATGGACTGAGTCGAGAAAATACAACTAACCTGTTCACACTTCATATGATCGTCTATGAATACGAGATCGAGACAATACAACAACGAAGTATATTTACTTGATAAAGAGGTTCAGACTTAACCAAGCTCAATAGGATTGCTTATCAAGTAAATATGAATTAACTTTTGTGTAATTTACTTTAGTTATAATAAAACAATTATAATGCTGAAATATAAAGTAAATGACACAACAAGATTTTGTTAACGAGGAAACCTCAAATTTAGAACAACCCCGGGACCTTGTACAGAATTGAATACTCTCAGGATTAAGCCGCTACACAAAATTAAACCAACTTCGTATAGTTGAGACCAAGCAAATAAACCTATAGTTCACCTAGTTCCGTCTGTATTCCCACGCCTCCAACATATAAATAAGTCACGTACTTGGAACAATTCCTCTGGTTCGTATTCCAAACAATAAAGGAACAACAAATCTGTTTGGTATCAACTCTCTTCAGCCAAGTGATATGAGTTAGACAAAGGCTCTTCTATTTACCTTAACATAAAATCTTTCGTCAGGTTCATAGATCTATCTTATTCTCAACTACCGAAGTAATTGTTAAGATTTTGAAATCAATACTTTTAATCACAAAGAATTTTATTGATGCCGATCTACACAACTAATCAATCCAATCCACCACAAGGATAAACCGATTATAGTTGGATCCTCTTATACTGAAACAAGTATTGTGCACACCAAAGATTATAAACCCAAGTCAGAAATCTTCAATATCTTCTTTGTCTTCAAATCTTCTTAGATCTTCAATAAACACCTGCACACAACAACTTGAATCTCTTGTGATCAATCACGCATAGAACGGAGTCTATTAACAATAGATTATGACAAGATTGTATTTAGCACTAACAACAGTCTAAAGATCTCTGTCGAAACTTTGATCTAGTTTGAGTGAATCTTATATCATAAAAGAAGATTCTCAAGCATAAGAAAACTAGGTGCAATCAAAGTTCAACCACCGTTAGTCAATCAAATCAATCGAAAACACAAGATAAACTACAACTATATAGTATCCCACCAACGGCACTCGTAGAGCTTCTCAATCCCAAAGAAGACTTTAAACTGAGCGGTCGTAAGAGATTTTGCCTAATTAGGTTACTCTCATCTCCGAATAGGCGGATTCACCAGTAACAACACAATCGAGGAAGTTTGTTGTCTTTAAGGATTAGTTTGCTAGAAATGCAAACTTCAAGTATTTATAGACAAGGAAGTTTGGACACCAAGGAATTTCCAAAACCGAAAATATTCTCAAGATATTCAATATATTCCAAATTCGGTTTCCATAATTACTGGAAATGCTCTGTCCAAAATAATGACCGAAAAGCTCTTTGGAAAATCTTTAACTAGTAAATGCACAATACTAATTCTCGTTTTCCTAAAATAAAATTAAGACCTTAATTAAAAGATTCTTAACTTATTTATGTTTCGATCCTAGGATTTTCTTCCATTAGCTATTAAGGAATAACTTTAAACAATTAAAGATAAACAATACTGCCTGTGTTCAAAGTGTGTCGATATCCTTACTTTGTAAGTCCTCTTTCATACTTACACCCTTGAAACCGATTTGCCACACTTCCAAACAAGTTTAAAATTGGTTCATATGACTTTTAAGAACTATGTGATTGATCAAGAACACTCAATCACAAATCATAGGTTTAACGGTTCTACCAAAACAAGTTTCGGTTATACCTCCATGTGAGTATTGTGCACATTCACACTAGTTTTCCAAAATTCGGTTGACTAGGTACTAGGATCGGTTCCCCACATATATATGGTATCTAACTTATATGTGTTGCACATGTCCATAGGATCGGTTCCCCTTTTCCTAAAAACGTGTTGCACATGTCCATAGAATCGGTTCCCCTTTCTGCTATAAACCTTGCTGCACCTCATACAATGATCAATTTCCCTTGTGATGTGTTGCACCTCTTACCAGGATCGGTTCCCCTTTACCCATATTCGGTCGACCACAAATCACAAACTCGATCATACCTCACAGGTGATTACTTAAGATCGGTTTCACTAATAAAAGTCATACCAATACATAAGTCAGGCCTTTGTGAATAGTTCTACCAAGAACACAAACAAGTCGTGAGCGGTTATACTAAATCACACATACTGGATGTTCACAAGATATGCAATGAATAACAATCCCAATAACGCTTGGCGATTTCCTTTTCGATTCATAAACAAGTTTATGAACTTACTTCCTTAAAACACATGTAAAACATTGTTTCCTAGGATGAAAATCCTCACCTCATACCCATACATAATCACAATAGCATTTAAACGATTATGTCTATGCCTTATCTACCAAGTTTAATGGTTAAGCAATAAACCTCGTATTGTATTCCTTAATACTATGTCTATCTAGAGTTCAAACATGCTTCGCAGTTTTGTTTTCAATATGCATGACTTGAAAGATACGTTAGGGAATGAAACAATGCAAGTCAAATATCACTAACCTCAAGAGGAAGGATGATGTTGTTGTTGTAGCTTCTTACTTCTTCATTTCTTCAAGTCTTCGCAATACTTGTGATGTATCATATCCTAATACTTTCAAGCTAACCTATACGAAGTTGACTCAAGTACATAATCAACCGACTCTTAAATGACTATCAATTCACTAAAATATGACAACCAAACTTGACATATCAACGCTTGGTGGGTTCAACCGAGCTATGCTCTAACACCCACGATGCTTGACTGGATCAAATATAACACAGACGAGGCGGGTAGAAGGCACCCTGGTAATATCAGAGCACATCATCAACTCAACTCGTTTATGGATTACCACCGCTATAATGGCTGAAACTTGGGTCAAGCTGATGGATATGAAAACAACGATGCGTGGATAGATAATAACCAAAGTGTACTTCGAAACAAACTCAGAAAGCTTGGTTCGCTTTATCAAAACCACTGTTGATCCGCCTTGGTGTATCAATGTTATAATTATCGAAATTAAGTAATAAAAGAGATTAATTGCATAATAAACCATAACTATTGAGAGCACAACCATGAATAGCACATACTAGCAAACCACGCATGCCGCAGATGAAAACATTATCGAGTATTACATAAAAATCATATTGTTTCATCCGTTTTAACCCAAATTATACTAGATGATTTCATGGGTACACTAAATCTTCGAGAATTGACTTTCTAGTCTAATAAAATTATGCGTTTCATAAAATAAGAAAAAATCATCAAAACCCCGCATTTAAAGAAACCGTGTACTGAACAAGTTAACATCCTACCATGAATAACTCGATAAATTTCTCCACTACCGCGATTGTTGTCAAATTTTTGCTATTTTAGTTATTCATAACAAATATCTAATCACGCTACTCAACTTCAAATCTCCAATTACCAGTGACTGAAAACCTTTTGTCCTGGAACAAATCCAGGGTAGGCCAGAGATCAAAGTGTTTCTATCTCATAAAAGTATAACAGATTTTATATCAGTTAACTTCAAATCTCCCATCCAATCAAAATTTCCATTCAAACCTCCCATTGTCCATATATTGGTGTTCAACATTTGACTTTGAGTCATACTACCACATCATACAGAAGATAAATTACTCTTACTTTATTTCGGAAATAGATAAACAAATAGTATTATCTATTTCTAACGCCTTTCATTTTACCAAACACTCCCTATACAGTAAAATTAGAGCAAGGTTTTGATGATTTTTCTAGCGCCTTTTATTTTACCATTTCTAACGCCTTTCATATCCCATATCTGCAATTCAGCGAGTGTGATCACCATCAGTTTGAAGAAGAAATTAGAGCAAGTCTCAACACTTCTATGTTCTTAGTCTAACCTAACGAAGCTAATGTTAGTAAGATAATCAAGCGACTCGAGTTTTGTAACTAAACTTTACATACCAACGCTTGATGGATTTATCAGACGAATAAATATAGAGGAAAATAATCATACAAAAGAAATCTTCAAATGCGAAGACGACAAATGATGTCTTCGTGTGATCTTCGATCTCCGTCTCCAATTTTTTAAGGATAGCTTGAAGTATTCCATCCTATACCTCTACAATTTAAGTGTAACCTAAATCGAAATCTGACTTTAACAAGCGATTCAAATGTTAGTTTGAGCATCTAAATTTGACAACAAACTTGAAATACCAATGCCTATGGGTTCAACCCGAGCAACGCTCTAACATATTCGTTTACTGGATTTGCCTCAAAGTGCAAACCCAAACCGCATCAGGCTTATGAAAATGATAATTTCAACATGTTGTGTTCCCACGACGCTTGACTGGATCAAAAGTAACACATACGAGGCGGGTAGAAGGCACCATGGTAATTTCATAGCACAATATTAACTCAACTCGTTTAGGGATTACCACTGCTATAATGGCTGAAACTTGGGTCATGCTGATGGATATGAAAACAACGATGCATGGATAGACAATGACCAAAGTGTACTTCGAAACAGACTCAGAAAGTTTGGTTCGCTTTATCAAAACCACTGTTGAGCCGCCTTCGTATATCCATGTTATAATAATCGAAATTAAGTAATAGACTGGAATAATTGCATAGTAAACCATAACTATTGAGAGCACAACCATGAAGTGCACATATTAGCAAACCATGCATGCCGTAGATGAAAACATTATCAAGTATTACATGAGAATCATATTGTTCCATCCGTTTTAGCCCAAATTATACTAGATGATTTCATGGATACACTAAATCTTCGAGAACTGACTTTCTAATCTAATAAAATTATGCGTTTCATAAAATAAGAAAAAATCCTCAAAATCCTGTATTTAAAGAAACCGTGTACTGAACAAGTTAACATCCTACCATGAATAACTCTAAATTTCTCCACCACTTCGATTGTTGGCAAATTTTTGCTATTTAGTTATTCATAACAAATATCTAATCACGCTACTCAACTTCAAATCTCCAACTACCAATCATTGAAAACCTTTTGTCCCGAAACAAATTCAGGATAGGCCAGAGATCAAAGTGATTGTATCTTCGTAAAAGTATAGCAAATTTTATACCAGTTAACTTCAAATCTCCCATCCAATCAAAATTTCCCTTCAAACCTCCCATTGTCCGTATCTTGGGGCTCAACATTTGACTTTGAGTCATACTACCACATCATACAAAAGAGAAATTTTACGCTTACTTTATTTCGGATATAGATAAACAAATAGTATTATCCGTTTCTAACGTCTTTCATTTTACCAAACACTCCCTATACAGTAAAATAGTCGGTCATATTTCCTCTCTGAGACTCGAAATCCCCATTAGTTTACTTACTAAAGAGTAAAGACTCTTCTCAGTTCTCACTGTTAACACACTCCTATCGTAATCACCATCTTGATTCCCAAATTTAGGGTTAGTCTTCTTCTTCGTCGTCTTCTTCCGTTTTAGTCTCTTGCAGTAGTCAAAATTGAGTATGTTTAAATCTAAACTCATGGCTATTTTCTAGGGTTCATTTTTTGAAGAAAATAAAACCCCTAAAAAATGGTATTCAAAAATAGATTCTTCTCATCAAAGAAATCAGCATCAGATTCAGCTAAATCAGATGGATCAAACAGTCCAAGAACAAGTGGTTCGGATTCACCAGTCAGATCGGATAAGAAGAAAGTGAAATCTACTAAAGATGATGCTCAGATCGGTGGTGGAGTTAGTAATTTTGGTTGTAAACAAGCTTCATCAATCAAAGATGGGATTCAACAATTACATCAGCAAGTACAGAATCAAGAGAAGAAGAAAGAAGTGAAAGGTAAAGAAGTTCCAGTTTCACCAATACCGCCTAAATTGCGTACTAGTAATAGTAGTAAAGGGCAGGATACTTCAACTGGAGTGTCACCAATACTTGCATCTTCACTGGGATTAAATCGAATTAAAACAAGATCAGGACCATTATTACAAGAAAATTTCTTTGGTTTTCGTGGTGATAAGCCTAGTAATCTATCTAGACTTGCTGTTGATGGATGTTCTTCTTCGTCTTCGGGGAAAATTAATGGGAAGAAAAAGGAATTGAATAGTTTGGGTAAAATGGGGGAAAATGCTACTCCTGCTGCTGCTTCTGGAGGAAGTTGGGTGGATAATGGGAGTAATTGTGATAGTATGTCTACTGGGAGTGGTGGACAGTCTAGAGATCAAAGTCCTAATGTTCAGGTCCGGACTCGTTTAAACAATGCAGAATCTTCAGCTGAAACCGGTATGAATCTATTGCTGTTATCTGATTTGGTGTGTCATTATATTTTATCATTTTATTCTGGAAGATATAGTTATATGATATACATATATATGCAAGGGAAGTAAATCACTAATGTACATTGTTGTGAAAGCATACCTTTAATGTTAGAATTAGATGGATATCTTAAAATAGGTCTGGGTACATATTACAGAGAATTCGGACTTATGTACCTTGGGATAGAGAAACCCTGGAAACATTTGATTCCATTATAATTGGCGTCTGTCTCTTCCTCACTTGAGGTTGTATACATGTCAATCAGCTGATCCAAGTATGAGTGGTAGACATGTATGCTAATAGATAAGATGTTAGTAGATCAAGAAGACTTGCGGATTTAAGAATTGGAAACGAATACAATGAATATGATAACCTCAGCATAGCAGCATAACTATATCTCTACTTCCAACACACACACACACACACAGCATAACTATATCTCTACTTCCAATTCTAGACATCTCTAATTTGAAGGTAGGGAAATATATTGGTGTACCTACATCAACTAGACATCTCCAATTCTTTGTTGAAACGTCGAAGAAAATCCTGAGTTGTACCATGGGATTAGTCACATATAACTGTGTTTTTGCGGCAACAAATCACCTAACCCGTCAGTTGTGCTCTCATGAACCCCTGGAAAGACTCTGATTTACCTCTCTCACGCATCATTTGTAGAAAAGATTTAAGAGAGAAGTTGGTTAAGAGAACAAAAGTTAGAGATGGCAGATATTCCTAGGAACAATTAATGTGTAGCCAAAAGCATCATTGCAAGCACTTTGATGCAAGATGGGTCATGAGTATTGGTGTCTATATTCTGTGCAAGCAATTAAAATTGTTAATTTCTCTAAAGAGAGAGAGAAAGAACTACTCACATCCTCCAAATAGAAAGCCCCAAATAAAAAGCCGTACCATTTATCTCAAAGAGATGCTAAACTTTGATTCCTTGATAGTCGCATGATCTTTGTCTTTAGTGATCTGACATACCTGTAAGAATTGCAATGGCTTCCATATTGGAACTATATATGATATGGATGTGGGCTGCACGATGTGTTTGGAAATGGAAATTTAGTCTTATGCTATTGTCATCATCTTATTCGTTATGCTTTAGGTTGCTTTCTTTATCTCTGTGTCGGCCTTTCCGTTATTCTGTTACTAAATCCTTGGCTTCAATGGACATTTGTACTGCCTCCATCCTATAAAAAGAGATACTATGACTATTTTCCAATTCCGCCCTCAAATGATCTATTTATTTGCTAAATATATCTTTTTGTAGACTAAAAATAAAAAGTGAAAGTATCTCTTTTTATGGGACGGAGTAAGTAACTTGTGTGTCTAGTTGTCATTTGGAGCACAATTTGGGAAAATTGAATAATTTGTGCAGCTGTTCACCACCTTTTAGATATTTATTGAGTAAATAGTTTAAACAAGTCCAGAACTGAGACATGAGAGGCTTTATGTTTATGTATTTTCTTGAGTTTGGAGTTGTTGTAGAAATTACTTTTTTCATATCTGTTATATTTCACCATATGGTAAGATAATTGGGTCATGCCAGCTGAGTTTATTTATGAAAATGTAATTCCAACTTCTAAAACATGAATCGACCTTCTACTGTTCTTTTATTCTGGCCAGTTCCTTGCATCAGTGTACAACTGCTGTTGATTCTAGTTCAGTTGGTAAATTATATGCACACTGTGCCTGTAACAGTTCTGAATTTTATATCGAGATAGGAGCCAATATGCTTCCATTAATCAACCTTAATTTTGCTTTCAATATGGGCTCATTCCCCACCACAGGACTACTGCTGATTGGTAGCAAGTAGAATATTCACATGAATGCTTGATCTGATTCGTTAATAGGGATTCTGACTGCTTCAAAAATAAAAATAAACAGGGATTCTGACTTTTAAGCATCACCAAGATTAAAGGAGACAATTTTATGTACCATATGCCTGATGACTTAAAATGATCTGAAAGAATATTACATCATTGCTTCTCGTATTAAAATATTTTCTTAAATGTCAAATTGCTCAAGAAACTGTCTTCATTTCTTCCGTATGTTCTGTTTTTATTCATTCATGTTACTGTATCCCTTGCTCTTCTTTTCTCGGCTTGCATTCTCTGCGGTGGAGGCGTTATGATGTACCGTATTCTTACATTTGAAGCTTTATTTCCAGGAAAGTTTAATTCTTCATGGGGCCATTCTGGATGCTTAAGATCAGATGTTTGTACTCCAGAGGTATATGTGACTCTTCTGTGTACTGGCACTAACTTGTCCATTGTACTCTCTATCCGATACTTGTTGTTGATATGTTGATGTTTTTATTTTGTTTTTTGCAGCCTATTTTTGATTGTGATACTCCAAAGGAGTCGGAATCTCCTCGTTTTCAAGCTCTTCTTCGAGTCACAAGTGCTCCTAGGAGGAGGGCCCCTTCCGATATTAAAAGTTTTTCCCATGAGTTGAACTCAAAAGGTGTACGACCATTTCCGTTGTGGAAGCCTAGAGGTTTGAATAACTTGGAGGTAATTCTGTGAGCTAGTTTCACTTGGAAAGGGATCACGTGCACTTTTGAAAGGTCCCTCTATATAAATATTGTTCTTAACTCTCACTTGCAACAAATTTCTTTCTACGTATAGGAGGTTTTGGTTGTCATTCGAGCAAAGTTTGACAAGGCAAAGGAGGAAGTTGACTCAGATCTGGCAGTTCTTGCGGGGGATTTGGTTGGGAATTTGGAAAAGAACTCGGATAATTATCCTGACTGGCAAGAAACAATTGAAGATCTATTGGTTTTGGCAAGGCGCTGTGCTATGATGTCACCTGGGGAGTTTTGGCTTCAGTGTGAAGGCATAGTTCAAGATTTGGATGATCGGCGTCAAGAGCTTCCTATGGGTACACTAAAGAAGCTTCATACCCGAATGCTTTTCATTCTCACAAGATGCACTCGTTTGTTGCAGTTCCACAAGGAAAGTGGTCTGGCTGAGGATGCACATGGTTTTGGTCTCCGGCAGTCCAGGGTAATGCATTCGGCTGATAAACGAGTTGCATCAGGTCCATTAAGAGACGAGAAAACTGTTGCTGCTCCAAAGGGACCCAAGGCAACCTCCCAGAGGAAATTTTTTAGTCAGGAGCAGCGTGGATTTGGTTGGAAAAATCCTGTACAGCCTGCAGATATACTTCCACCTACTACTGTTGTAGAATCTACCAAAGACCTCGATTCACCTGTTGATGGCAGGAACAGAATGGCTTCTTGGAAGAAATTCCCCTCTCCTGTTGTAAAAGGCCCGAAAGAAGCTTTACCAGTGCATGAACAGTACGACAGTAATGTGGATTCCCCAGAGACACTGAGCAGGACAGGAAGTTTAGATGCAGATTTGGTTTCTGTCAAGCCTCTTCCTGAGCTTCCTCCTACCAAAGAAGTAGTGCATACTTCAGTGGCATCGAAGCATCAACACAAGGTTTCTTGGGGTTACCCAGGAAGTCAACCAAGTCTCTATGATGAAAATACAATAATATGTCGCATTTGTGAAGAGGATGTACCAACATCTCACGTGGAAGAACATTCAAGAATCTGTACAATTGCTGATAGATGCGATCAGAAAGGGCTAAGTGTTAATGAGCGTCTTATCAGGATTGCTGACACTCTTGATAAAATGATAGAGTCCTTCTCATCACAGAAGGATATACAGAATACAGTAGAAAGTCCTGATGTTGCAAAGAACTCAAGTGTTACTGAAGAGTCGGACATTCTATCTCCAAAACTAAGTGACTGGTCTAGGAGGGGCTCAGAAGACATGCTTGATTGTCTTCCTGAGACTGATAATTCAGTATTAATGGATGACCTAAAGGGTCTGCCATCCATGTCATGTAAAACTCGTTTTGGCTTGAAGTCCGACCAAGGAATGACAACATCATCAGCTGGAAGTATGACACCTCGATCACCACTATTAACACCACGAACTAGTCCGATAGACTTGTTTTTGACAGGAAAGGGTACATATCCTGAACATGAAGACATTCCGCAGGTACGTTCTATCTAAAACAAATGTTTCTGTTTACCTTTTTTTATTGATAAGAAAAAATATACTTACAAAATAAAACAACAGGAAGATGTTTGAAATATTTATTGTCAGTTTACAGCATGTTATAAGGAAAAATAATTGACATTTTTGTAAGTCAAAAGCAAATCCCAAGGAATTAGAAACTTATTAAAAGTTAAAACTAACAGTTCCTAGAAGTTTACCCTCAGAGGGCAGTTTTCATGGCTAGCTACAGATTTTTACAGTTGATAGCTATGCTTCACAGCAACCTCCTTTGCTATAAAAAAATCCACCTGTTGTGTTGTTCGCGGGTTTCTTACCCCTTGCAGAACGAAGAACCTTTACGAGACTTGCACTACATAAACGAACCAAATGGACTCAATAAACCTTTAACAGGAGGAAAGAATTTAGGAGATTGATGATGCTAAGCACATTATGCTGCAAAGATGGAAGTCCCACCTCTTTAGAGGCTTACACATGGACCGTTTCCTTGCACCATCATTCCTCTTTATTGGAGTTGGTCTTAAGTAACTTTCATTAGAGATACAGTAGCATCGTTGCTAAACTGATTAGGGGCTTCTAGGTTGACAGAGCTGGGAAATTAAGCTCTGCTGTGATATAGTCCAATTTTTCTTTTCCACCTGGCTATTTTTTAATTCTTCCTTTTGTTCTGGATATGCTTCGTATTGTTTATCTTTTCTTTCTTTCTTTTTTAATAGAAAAGATATTTCATAGAACTTATGAATCATAATGTTTACATTTCCTTCCAAAACCTTACATTTCGAGTGAACAATCTGAGGATCATTAAAAACAAAAAACTTTTTCTTTGTTCCACTCCACTTAGCTAGCTTGTCCACCTTCCCATTAAAGTCCTGGGATATCTACAATACTACTAGTAGTTAGTACCCAAAAAAGAAGGCACATCCTTTAGAACATTGTTTTTATCTTTTCAAAAGATTCTCTGGCATACTCTAAATATTGTAGATGTGCTGAATTGGTGAATCATGGTGCATGAATTTTGTTATTTTTTGTGCTTTCTAATAACGAGAACTTCTCAAACATCCCTTACAATATTCTAGCTATTTCTTTGTGATGCAGATGAATGAACTTGCCGACATTGCCCGATGTGTAGCAAATACATCTATGCATGATGACCGGTCAGTTTCGTATTTGGTTACCTGTCTTGAAGACTTGCGGGTAGTCGTAGACCGTAGGAAGCTAGATGCTTACACGGTGGAGACATTTGGTACACGCATAGAAAAATTGATCAGGTGAGTCTTTATATCTTCAATTCTTAAGCTATACTTGGATATTTCCGTCCAGAAAGAAAACGAGATCCCGTGTGTTTGTTATTTGTTTGTTTATCTCTCTTTTGGTCCACCTCGGTCTTATATAAAGTGGGTGGTAAACATACATCTCTTTATTTCTATTTGAAATCATTCGGTATTCTTGAATCTTGCTGAACCAATCACATAATGCAACTCTTTTTATGGATTGCGATTATCCAGGGAGAAATACTTGCAACTTTGTGAGCTTGTTGATGATGAAAAAGTTGATTTTTCAAGTACCACAATTGATGAAGATGGCCCAATGGAAGATGATGTTGTTCGCAGCTTGAGAACAAGTCCTGTTCACTCTTCTAAGGATCGTACTTCTATTGATGACTTTGAGATCATAAAACCAATAAGCCGTGGGGCATTTGGTCGAGTTTTCCTGGCAAAGAAAAGAACCACTGGTGATCTATTTGCTATTAAGGTAACCTTATCTTGTCGCACTTGATGCTGGTCATTTTTTCTGACTTTATATTTTCTCTTCCACAACGCATTCAGAATTAGATAACTAAAAAGCATTTTCATAAAGCATTTTCATAAATACTGCATGGTTTGTACAGGATGCGGTAGGTGTAGGGATTTCTTGATTTCACACCCATTAAAATTTAATTGATACTTACTTGGGCTTCATTATAAAAACATGGGTGTAGAAGAAAAGTGCCATGTTCACAAGAGGATTTTAGATTCTATAACTTTGAGAGGTCAAGGTAATCATCTTATGCTATTAAAAGATTATGAAAACATTGTGTCAGTGAAAAGTGGGAATGCCTGTAAATATTTCTCAATAATCCCCTGGGTATATCTCGAGAGAAGGTTCGATTGTATTCATTCAATCATTACTTCTTTTGTTAGGTCTCGACTTCTTTGTAATTTTTGACAATGTGGGTCATGTGTGTTTCTTTTATCTTACACAGTGTGTTTGCAAATAGATACCTAAGACATCTTCAGAAACTATGATGGTCATATTAGATTACACTCTTGAGTAGTCTGAATAGGAAGTGTGTTACGTGTATGAGGTTTCTGGAACCGGTACCCATAATCTTTAATTGCTGAATAATATGTTAAAAGAGAATGTGTAGAATCGCTAATGTAGGCTACTTTTGGGTGGTTCTTTTGTGTAACCTCTAATTTTCTATTGGCTTTTCGTGTAATATACTGTTGATATTTCAGGTTCTTAAAAAAGCTGACATGATTCGCAAGAATGCAGTTGAGAGCATTTTGGCTGAGCGTGATATTTTGATTTCAGTCCGGAATCCATTTGTGGTATGTAGTTCTTTCACTGCCAGAGGTTATTTTCGTGGTAGACAATCGGAGAAGAAAGATATGTATTGTTTCCTAATGTAAGAACTGATTGGTTTCCAATTATATTTAGTTGCTATTAAAAAAAAGTTAATGATTCACTTTTGCATTGTATCAGGTGCGGTTCTTCTATTCCTTTACATGTCGGGAAAACCTGTATCTTGTGATGGAATACTTGAATGGAGGGGATTTGTACTCGTTGCTTAGAAATTTAGGCTGCTTGGATGAAGATGTTGCTCGCGTGTACATTGCAGAAGTTGTAAGTTGAAGATTTCATGGAGTTCATTACTTATGCTTATATCAAACTTCGTAAAAAGAGATATAGAGAGAAAGCAAAATTTTGACAAGTGTGGCCTGTAGGTGCTTGCATTGGAATATTTGCACTCCCTGCGCGTGGTTCACCGTGATTTGAAGCCTGATAATTTATTAATTGCACACGATGGTCATATCAAGGTTAGTAAGTTATTTCTTTGTTCAGTCAATCATTAGGCTTAATGGTCTGGTTTATTAGTTAGTTTCATTCCTTCCCCTTGGGGATTTTGAATGCTTCCACCAATTAAGCTTTGTCACCGCACACGTGCACACACCTGTTGTTGCAAGGATGGAAGAGTGAATGGGTATTGGTTTGTCGGGAAATTAATTACTCTACAAGGCTGCATCTAATCTTGGCGGTATTTTTATCTTTGACAAATCAGCACTTGGGATGGACCACTACTAACCCTTCTATGCAGGTTTCCACAAGTCTTCTAGTGTTCCAGTATTGCCGGGTGACCTATCATTTAGGTTATTTTGGTTGTCTTTCTAATATATATATATATATATATTTTGTTGTTAATTATTATAATTATTGTGTTGTCATTTAGTCGTACGTCTCTACCTGCTCCTTTGGCATATTAAACCTGGCCTGTGCTCTAAACTTCCACTTCAGACTTGGTTAGGAACTAGTACTTAATCTTGCCCTTTATGCAAAGTTTACAATATCTTGTTTTGTCTGAACAGCTGACCGACTTCGGGCTCTCAAAGGTTGGTCTTATCAACAGCACTGATGACTTGTCTGGTCCAGTTGTTAGTGGAACATCAATACTTGAAGAAGATGATCCTCAGCACTCTGGTTCTGACCCATCTGAGCCCATGCACCATCAACAAAGAAGGGAGAAGCGCTCTGCTGTTGGTACACCTGATTATTTGGCTCCCGAGATTTTGTTAGGAACAGGACATGGTTGGTTAACCCTCTTTGTGTCTTTGAATTGTGTCTGTCGATTAATTCCAATGTATTTATAGATTTATATTTTCTGGCTGAGGTTTTCCAATCTTACTTACCTCAGAGCATCTGACGTCCCATTGTTTTCATTTCTACAGGCACAACTGCTGATTGGTGGTCTGTTGGAGTCATTCTTTTTGAGCTAATAATTGGGATTCCTCCCTTCAACGCAGAGCATCCTCAGGTTATTTTATTATTCCTCGGAACTTATGCCTCTTTCGATATGTTTTGAACTTAGGCTTTGTCTAGATAGTGTAGAGGTTTGTGTAATTTGCTGTCTATAGCTCCTTGTTTAGGCACATGTCAATCCATTAGCAACAATTTTGCATATGCTTAAGAAGACTGTGTATTTGACGTGTTAAACTTCAGCTGTTCCTTTTTATGTATGTTGAGTTTAACTTCTTCACCTTCCTTTCTCCTTCTGTATAGATAATTTTTGACAACATTCTTAACCGTAATATACCTTGGCCGGGGGTACCTGAAGAGATGAGCTTTGAAGCACAGGACTTGATTGATCGGTAAGAAATTATTACAGTATTGTTATATTTAGCTGTAATTGTGATTTGTGCTTTTCCATAACCAGCCTTGATTAATCTCTTATCGTGTTCTGGGCTTGCATGTGAATGTGTGTGCATATTTCAACTGGTATGTGCATGTTTGTACGTAGACCCCGTAAAATGGGAAGGATGTGCTTTGTCTATTGTTATACTGGAGATATCATCTTAATTCCAAAATTTAATTAGTTAGTCTTTAACAAAAAGTGAAAGTTAGTGGTTGTGGAAAATGCTAGATATTTTTGTTGCTTGAAACATTATAGAAGGTGCAGAGTAAGCCAAGATACAAGCAGTTAGACAAAATAGGAACAATCAGTCAAATGACTGAAGACAAGTGACGTATACCAACATATACGATTCATTAGTTGAAAAATGTTCACATATAATTGTATAACCATAGGACACAGGGAAAGAAACCATAAAGTTGTCCAATTTAAGGCAGACAGCTCGTTCATCTTTTTTTTTCGCTCTCGATGAGTTTTGTGTAGGTGTACGCCTTTTGAACTTAAAAAAGGCCAAAATATGGGCCTTGAGGCGTTTCTTGAAGCCTTCACAATAAAAACCTAAATATAAATACTACTTAAAAAGACGAATTTTAAAGAGAAACATAGATATTCTGGCATTTGTGATAACTGATAACAATCTCCTAGTATTTTTGGTTTTGCTTTCTCAAGATATTCTCATAAGATAGGTTCTGGATATCCCTAGGCAATGCCATTCTGTTAGCTATTTTTTCTTTCAACATCGACCTGAGTTGCATTTTACTTACTTTCCAGATTATTGACAGAGGATCCTAATCAGAGATTGGGTGCCAATGGAGCGTCAGAGGTAATATTTACTAATTAGAAAGTAAATTAGATGTTGAAAATCTGCTTCTCTCAAATGGAGATCATTGATTGAGAGTTTATGATCCAGGTGAAGCAACATGTTTTCTTCAAGGATATCAACTGGGACACACTTGCCAGGCAGAAGGTGGGGAACTAACAATATTATCTAATCCCTTCAGTTCGTGGTCCTATATTAAAAAATTTGAAAGATTTTTTTTCCTCCGCAATCAGATCAGTTAACAAAGTGTGACGTTCCAATTGCTTTTCCAGGCAGCGTTTGTTCCCGCCTCTGACAGTGCTCTTGACACAAGCTACTTCACTAGCAGATTCTCTTGGAATACATCTGATGAGCGTGTTTACGCACCTAGTGAATTTGAGTATTCGAGTGACAGTGGTAGCACAAGTGGAAGCAGCACTTGTAGCAATCGCCAAGATGAGCTGGTATCTATCCAATCTTAATTTGCTTCAATTTTTCATGTTGTATATTGGGAAGTTACCTGATCATATACAATACAGTTTTTAGTATTACCAACAGTTTCTTAAATTTGAGCCTTGTTGATACAACAGGGTGATGAATGTGGAGGTCTCACCGAGTTTGATTCTGGTCAATCTTTCAAATACTCGTTTAGTAATTTTTCGTTCAAGGTAAGTGTGCACAGTTAAATAAATTAGAACCTCCTTGATTTTTCTTTCCAAATATTCTTCCTAATCTTGGTCTTAGCTTTTTCAAAGGATTGCTCAACCTTATAGTTTTCTGATCAAATTTCCATTTGGCGTTGTCCAGAATCTATCTCAACTGGCTTCAATCAACTATGATCTAACCAAGGGGTTTAAAGATGAAACGCCGGGGAACCCAGATGCGCGATACTAGAAGTTCTGTTTGTGTACAGCTTGTAAATGTAAGATATTAATCTCAGTTTACAATTATAATTAGGGAAATTTTGAATCTGGGTCCATATGTTAGTGTTTAGGTCCCAGCTTTGAGTTTGGGTCCTGGTCAACGAATTGACCTGATTTGACTGTCTTGACCATCCAATAGGGAGTTAAATCATTGAATTGGCTCAAATAACCCTATTTAAAATATTATTTTACTCACAAAGTTATGGTATAAGATTCCTAATTGTTTTCACTGGTTTGTCATCTGAGTTGATGCTGATCGAGATTTTCCCTTATTGCTATTTCCAACCGGTAATGTTAAGTCACTTAAGCTAGGAGAAACATCATTTTTGCTGCAACTAAATGATCGTCTGTTAGAAACCCAAAAGGAGGAATGTGAGATGACAATGAATCCGCGTAACTTCAAAAACACCTAAAAATCGTGAACAAGCTTGAGGAGATAAATAACTAAGTTATTACTGGCACATTATACAGATTTCAATTTTATTTTCATCACCGTGAGCTTGTAACCATGTTTCAATCCCCCAAAATTAAAAGGGAAATCTAATAACTTGTCCTACTTACACAGCCATACTGAAATTTCAAAAAATCAGCAAGAAGTCGAAGGTGATTTGGAGTGGGAAGAAGATTTCAGAAAACCATTTTTTTTAATTTTTTTTTAGTTGTTTCTGTAGCCTTTTCTAATATTAATCTGGTTCCGCCATTAACAGATGGGAACCGGGGAAAAGCTTTGTTTTCTTAAATTATCTAGAATCATGGTTTCTGGATCTTCAGAACTAATTCATGAACTTGGAACCGGAGAACAGAAAAAGAAGAAACTCGAACTGCTTAATAACAGGCTTAAGTTTGGGCCTATCTAGTGAATACCTTCAGTTCTGAGATTTATTACAAATTAGTGCTAAATTGACAACTGGAATGTTTTGGTGTCTTGTATTTGATTCAGATTCCCTAGCACAGAAGAGCTTCATTAATATCTTCATCAGCAAACTTACTAATACTGTCAGAGAGAATTTTCCTCGAACTTCTCCGGCATAGTCTTCCTTGATATAGTTGGGAGGTTTTACTATCCTCCGCTTCAAAATAAACATTTGTTCTCTACGATTCCTTTAACCAGCTCAGAGCTAGAGTAATTCCTTCCCTTGCTCCATCACCACTGCTTCTGCAACAATGATATCCTATTGCTCCTAGTTACCTGTGAAGGATATAGCAACAAGACCAACATTAGTTTTGGCAATATATGCTTATTATAATTCCAATTTTTTCTTTATGGGCTTTGTTTAGTGGGTTGGTGATCGCTGACTCTGGTATCCCTATTGAGGTAAAGATCATGAGGGCTGTTTTTGGGCATACCAAAAAATTATTGGACATATATTTTGTCTAGGTTCGGCTCACAAGTTGTGAGCCGAACCTAGCAAATCTAGGCAAAAAAAAAAGTTGTGAGCCGAACCTTGAGTATGCCCGATAATTTTTTGGTATGCCCAAAAACATGTCTCAAGATCATTCAAGATATGATCCTGGTTGTCCACCATGACCCTGTTGGAAGAACATAAATATTTCTTAGTCAGTGTTGGGCCTGTTGGCTACATTTGGAGCAGTATTCTTGAAAGTTTTGTCACATTAGGCTTTCCAGATGAACCAACGTGTTATAACATATATGGGGGCCCAATTATTGTAGTTGTATCTGTTTTGGAACCAAGAAGGAAGTCATCCAATCATGAAAGTTGTTGCCAAATCCAAAAAACTCATTGTTAGTCCCAAGAAGCATATGCCAAACTGACATAGCAAAGGGACAATACAACAAAAAGGATATGAGAGGTAGTTTCTTCACTACAGCTGCAGGATTTACACAAAGGATTAGTATAGTTCAGAATGCTTGTAGTTTTGGCATTAGTAGAGTGGATTCCGTACACATTTCATAGGAACATATTGAAGGTATAGTATTCATCATCCCGATTTTTCCCCAATCAGCGTTTTGGTGCTTCATCGTTGTAGGTGTTGTTTATCATGCTGTGATAAAGAGATTTGATAGTGAAGTTTCTTTTTGTGAGTCAGGTTTTTTTCCTTCTCCTGGAAGTTATAATGAATATCCAGAATAGGTCACTGCATTGGAAACTTCCTTACATGTAATACACACCTGGAAATGCATGTGCTTCACTATCCTAACATGCAATTGGAACTAATATTTTAAGTGCCATTGCCTTCCACATTGCCTTTACAGGGTCTTCTTTTATTTGGTACATCCGTTTGTAATTGGGAGTCCAGTACAGTGTTTTCATTAGGTATAACAAGATTTTTTATTCTATTATACACGCACATTTAAAATATAATGTAGGTACACTGATGCACAAATAATTTGTTTCAGTGTATCTACTCAGAATAATTATAGCTTTGTTGTCGGCGGGCCGACTGACGGAAATTATTTCACCTGAGTAAATTTTAAGAGTGTACAGTATCTTAATCCATAGATCAAATTCATTACTTATGGGAATAATTGTCAAATGTTGGGGCAGCTCTTCTTCGTTGGATGGTGTTTTTTTTTGTTACTCCATCCGTCCCACTATTAAGTGACTTAATATAAGTTTGCACAATTTTTAAGACAAGTAAGAAAAATAGTACTTTAAGTCTTTAATAGCCCATTCGGTTGGGAGAATTCAATTCCTAGGGAATGCGTCCAATTCCTAGAACCGAACGGGGCAAATGAACTCTATGTAATTGGGAATTTCAATTCCCTCCAAAATGATAGATTTCCATTGCATTGGTCCAATGATGCAATGAAATTGGATTCCGGGGTAATAACAAAGGTAATTGAATTACCTCAACCGAACATGAATTCTTTGGATTGGAATCGAATTCCTTGGAATCCAATTCCAAGAATTGGATTACCCCATAATTGAATTCCTAGGATTCTAATTCTCCCCACCGAACGGGCTATAAGTATTTTTTTACAATTACAGTAGAAACTCCTTTAATTAATACTCAATTATTTAATAAACTCTTTTAAATAATAGTTTTATCCGGTCCCGAGTCGGGGACAACGTGCCAAATTAATAATTCACTAAAATTAGAAGATAATATATTTTTTATTACCTATGTAGACCCCATGTGAAATATAAATTAATAATGCATTATATATATTCGATGCATCAATGATCTACGAGGATCTTTTGAAAAATGATTCAATTATCTTCTGTTTTTTTACTAAAATCAATATCACATTGAATCTCATCTCTAATTTTACTTAATTAGGAAATAAAAAATATGATTTGATATTGTGTTTATAAGAATATAATTTGATATTGATATTGTGATTATATATGAGATAAAAAAAGATATGGTATGGTATTGTGTTTATATAGAAACTAATTATTTGATAATAAACTTGGGCAAAAAAATCCAAGAATATTTCAAGCACACGCTTCACCGTTAATAAGAGATATTAATTAATACTTATTAATTTATCTGTTAATTAATATCTCGCTTAATTAATAATTTTTGGTAGTCTCGACAACATTAATTTATAGAGTTTCTACTGTATATCCTCATGGATAATAACTAGTGAAATTTAGAAATATTTTATCTCTCAAACTAGCAGAAACTCCAAAATGGCAATGTTCTTTTATCACAATTTTACTTCATACCCACAACATTGAAAAGCATTTTAAAATCACCAAAAAAAAATATAGAAACTAATTATTTGATAATAAACTTATCCATACAGTTAATAAGATATTAATTAATACTTATTAATTTATATCAAATTATTAATATTTCATTAATTTATAGTTTTTTTATAATTAACTGAAATTTAGGATAATTTTAAAAATATCTCAAACTTATTTGAAAAGCATTTTAAATCATATGTCATGCATATCAAATTATGCATATTTGGGATAAAATTCTAAAAAGAAATAGAAAATAGTAGATCACTTAATAGTGGGGACTTAATAGTGGGACGGAGTGAGTATTGAGCTACATCAAGTATATCAATCACCAAGTTGTGTATGGAGCGTGATAGGGAACATGCTCCTAAACTCGCCTACCGTAGACACCTTAGCCTCGCATGAGCAGAAAATGCGTCGAATTCAACGCATGTTAAACTAAAAGAATGAACGGCTAAAAACATGTTATCACTACACGAGACTAGATAATTTGTAACAGTCATTTTGCAAACGGTTATTTTTTTGTAACGTCGATACGAGTTTGAAACGGTGAAAGATTGTTGCAATAATGGAATATGTTACTGAGTTTCGGGAGGGTAATATGCAATTACCTTGGTATCCTCAACTTAGAATGGCAAGTTACTTTGTTACCGTTTATTACTACGTTCTGCGCTCGATTTCTTCAAATAAACCCCAGCATCCCAATAATTTTATTTCTTTTCTCCAACAGTATTCACATTATATTCCTTCAATTAATTACCCAAAATCAGAAAATAAATTTTTTATTTAATATGTCTATAGAAATTATAAGAGAAAACTGATAAAATGACAGAAGAGCATGAGACATAATTCCACACACTTCTCATTTCATCTAATTCCTTTGATTTGAGCTTCAGAAAACTTTGAGATTCGGTTTCGGTTAAGTCATCAACAACTACAATCAGTTATTAATACTTCTATGGTTCATCGATTTAAGCCTAGATTAAAGTTTAATCCATCTCTCATAAAAGTATTGACACCGATTCATAATTTTGTAAGTGCAAATTCGGGTTATCTTTAACTAAGGTATTTCTAGCATTCATTTTTATCTGAATCTAAATTTTTTCAACATTCGGGGGTTTAATAATTTACAAATTTGAGGTTACATACTATTGATTTTGAATGAAGCAATTTCTAATGGTGACTATGAGAATCTATATCTTTCAGATCTATTTGTGGTTGTCGATTTTAGGCTGAGGGTTTTTGTGTTTGTTGATTGTGATTAAGAAGATATGCATATTCTGTTTTGAGAATATCTCAGTGAAATTTTAGGTTTAGTTGATAATTAAATTGAGTCAGACATAGTATTTTATTTGCTTGTAGGATGTGACCATTTGTTTGTAGTTGGGTGAATCAATTGATTGTGTTGTGATACAATGACTCTAATGAGGTTCCAACCAGTGATCCGTGTTGATCCATGTACCTTGGTGACTATTATTATAGAGGCGGAATTCAGAATAATAATAGACGAAAACTAGAAAACATAACATAAGTAGTGGTTTCAAAGAAAATATCTTCTCTAGATTATGAATAAGAAAACGATTACAATTCTCTCTTTGTTACGCTCACAATCTCTCTAAACAGTGGATCTACCTTAAACTGTTTGCTAAGCTTGCACAAGTATTATTCCAAACTTTCTCTAGTGTGTTCAACTATTAGCCAAAGCCCTCTATTTATAGCCTTCATCATACTCAGCCGACCAAGGACTTCTATTAGGAATCTATTTCCTAAACTAAGAGCATTGCCTAAAACAAAACTCTTCCCTAACTAGGAATTCAGTCTAAACAAGGATTCCTTCCTAGAATAGGATTTCCCCCACAACTTAGCTTGAGGTTAACTAAGTTCCCTAAAGGAGTACAAATACACCTGTATCATGGGTCCCCCTTTTAATAATTTGAACTCCTGTGAGAGTTAAAAATGAAGATTAGGGAACTCGAGAGTCCATTTTTCCCTGTTAATTAAACCACTTGGCCTTGCTAGGAACTTGACCTTTAAATCCAATTAGAAAAGATGCTTTCTCTCCTTGTCGTGTTTTAGTAACTCTTCGCTCCAATATGCATTCTTCCTTGAGTGGTTCCTCTCTATCAAACCATAAGTCTTCTACTCGTGGTAAGATCATAGTGTTGTCGCCGTCATCATCAAGTAATGGTGGTTCAAATAACTTCAAGTATTCAGCATTTATAACCGAGTACATTGTTAGATAAGATGGAAGATCCAGACGAAAGACATTGTCACCAATATGATCGAGAATACGAAATTGTCCACACCTCAATGGATTCAACTTCTTACCTTCCACCTTCAGTCGTTCCTTACCTAATTTTAAACATACCAAGTCACCAACACCGAAATTACAAGGAAGAATATGCTTGTCATGCTTTGCTTTGTATTTGGCTTGTGACTTATTTAATTGTGCTTCAACAGTTGCATGAATATGAGATATCTTCTCCAAGAAATTTTTTGTTTTTTGTCGTTGACTTCCTTCCTTCACCACCCCACCACCCCCACCCCCCACCCCCCCAATTGAGGTGTCACTAGAAAATACTAGATCGAAAGGACTAGGTGGTAAGTAACCATAACACGTCTCAAAATGAGATTTTCCCGAAGAACTATGAAATGCTCTATTGAATGAAAATTGTAGATATGGTAAACTCTCATCCCAAATTTTAGGATGTTTGGAATTATATCCCCTTTAACATGTGAATCATAGTCCTGTTCACCACTTCTGTTTGTCCATCTGTTTGTGGATGACAAGTTGTACTCTTCTTCAACCTAGTGTCCATCATCTTCCATAAAGAATCCCAAAAATGTCTAAGGAATCAACTATCCCTATAAAAAATAATCGAAGTAGGTAAACCAAAATGCTTCCACACATGCTCAAAGAAGATCTTTGCTGTACCGACTTCCGTTACCGTCTTTGTACATGGTATTAATTAAATCATCTTGCTGAATCGGCCGACCACAACGAACAAGTAATTATAACCAGACTTTGTCTTCGGTAATCCACCAAGAAAATCCATAGAAATACTCTCTTAAGGCCTTGATGGTACTGGTAATGGTAGATATAACCCACATTTTCTGTTGGAAGGTTTAGATGTGCTGCACAACTTACACCCTATTACTAACTTAGTCACATCATCTTGCATCTTTGCCCAAAAGACATAACGACGAAGGTTAAGAAGAGTCTTATTCATCCCAAAGTGTCCAGCAACTCGAGATGTGTGTGAATTTTTCAACCATTGTAAACGATCTCCATCTCCTGGAATGCAAAGTAACTGACCCTTGTATAACAATCCATCTCGGAGTTCAAACTCGCCTTTCAATCCACTCTTTACACCTTCTTGAAGTCTTTGCTAGATGCATATGACTCTGCATACTATTGTGGAACAATCAGATGAATTCTCATGGCCACCATCAATGCTCGAACTAGTGGACGAGACAACATATCTGCTAACTTATTTATTACTCCCTTCTTATACTTAATGAGAATGTTGAAACTCATCAAGTAAGACATCCACTTCATATGTCGGGCTTGTTGTAATTTCGTCTATGCGTGTAGATACTCCAATGGTTTGTGATTTGAATGTACCACTACTTTTTTTACCTAAGAGATACACTCGCCAATGCTTGATACATTGGTATAAAGCATAAAATTCCTTTTCATAAGGTGCGTATTTTTTTAATAGCACCTGAGAAAAATTCTAAATGGTACTCCATTGGTTTACCATCTTGCAACAAAACTCCTCCAAATGCATAGTTAGAAGCGTCGGTCTCAACTACAAAAGTATGTTATAAGTTAGGTAATGCCAACACAGGTGCTTCTGAAATTTTCCTTTTTAGTAACTGAAAAGCGTCTTCATGGGTTCGATTCCATTCAAACTTTGCCTTAGCTCCCATAAAACCATGTAATGGTCTTGCAATAGTCGAAAAATGCCGGATAAACTTACGCAAGTATGTGGAAGCCTCTAAGAAACTCCTGATTTCAGTTACAGTATTAGGTCTAGGCCACTTAGTGATCACTTTGTCCTTCCTTGGATCGATCTTCCGTTGTCCACCACCAACAATGAATCCATGGTACACCAACTTCTTCTTTCCAAACTCACACTTATTTACGTTCAACTTCAACTGGCCTTCATGTAACACTTTAAACACCTTCTTAACGTGAATGAGATGCTTTTCCCAAGTTCTACTGTAGATAAGGATATCATCCAAATAAATAATCACAAAATCTTCTATAAAAGGTCGTAATAAATCATTCATCAAACACATAAACGTCACTAGAGCATTACATAAACCAAAAGGCATCACCAACCATTCGAACAAGCCTTGTTTGGTCTTGAAAGAAGTTTTCCATATATCATCTTCTCGAACTCTCACTTGATGGTATCCAAATTTGAAATCTAACTTTGTAAAGACTCGAGATTTTTCCAACTGATCCATCATGTCGTCTATCCTAGGTAGAGGGTAACGATTATTAATAGTGATCTTGTTCAATGCTCTATAATCAATACACATACGCCATCCTCCATCTTTCTTTGGTACCAACAATACCGCTGATCCACATGGTCAAGCACTCGTCACTATCATTCCTAATTCTAAGAGTTCTTGGACTTGTTTCTTGATCTCACCAGATTCCTCTATGGACATGCAATAATAAAGACCTACATTAGGAAGATAACTCTCTCCGGCCAACATAATTTCATGCTCCACACTCCTCTTTAGCGGTAACCCTGTGACATCAGAAAATAAATCCTTGTATTTCAACTTCAACCTTTCTAGGTCGCCTTCTTGTTGTGCAGTCAAGGCTGCCAAACAAACTCTACTCGTCTTCTCCTCAAGAGAAAGGATCACAAATAGAATGAACTTTGTGCTAGCATTCACCAAATGCTTAGCCTGAGTGGATGTAATCAAGCTTGCTCCCTCTGTAGGAGAATATATAGCCCGAATCACAAAACTTTCTCCATCTTTGGTAAAGGTGTATTTTTGTTCCCTCATGTGTAGAGTTGCATATCTATCCTGTAGGTACGGACTACCTAGTACTACTCGACAAACATATAATGGAACCACATCGCATATAACCTCATAAAAAGCAAACTTGAATGTACACTGTTCTGAAACTTGTTGCGCACCTTCCTTTTGAATCCACCCTAAAGGATAGGGTTTCGGATGTTTGAAAGTCTTCAAACCCAACTTCTGTACCAAAGAATGTAAAAGTAAATTCTTCTGACTTCCCGGGTCAATAATAACATCTATAAGTGTTATCTTAACCTGCATCTTAACTGTGAAGAGTCGTTCCCTAAGGTTATCTTTTAAAGGTCCTTCTTTTGCTCATTCCATAAGAGAAAGCTTTGAGTTGGGTTCCGTTAGTCCTTGGACTTCTATTGGAGCTTGTGAGACTAGTGCTGCCTTCTTGGCTTCTTTCCCCTGCAACCCTTTAGGCTTTAGATGAGGTTTCTTAAACCAACACTTGTCGATTAAGTGACATGTTTGTTTATAATGGGTGCAAGTCAAACCTTCCTTGTCACTAAACTTCCCTTATTCTTTGCTCCTTTCACCTCCTTTTACAGTGGTACCTCCATATTTCACCTTAGTATTTCCCTTTTAATCAGATTTTTTAAGCCTGCCTTCAATGGCATTAGCTTTTATACTTGCTTCGGAGATAGAATCCACCGAAAATATCTTCAACTCCTTTCGTATATACTCATGGAATGCAGAAATATATTTCATATAGATAACATAATCTCCCAAGTCTGAATCCAAAATCATAGCTTGATTATGAAATTTCAAAGTATATTCTTGCAAGTTTGGTTGTAAGTCTGCTTCAAGTTGTACCACTTGAACCATCTTTCCTCAAGGTAGCCAACCAGATAAAACTGTTTCCTTACAACTTCCTTGAATCTTCTCCACGACAATACTCCCTTTCCTAGGTTTTTTATTTGATAAGATTTCCACCAGGTTAGAGCATGCTTTTGTAGCTTCAATACCATGAAAGCAATCTTTTTCTTTGAACCATATTCAAAGAAATAAATATACATCTATTTTCTATCCAATTATCCAATTTTTCTACATCAACACTCCCATAGTAAAGTGAAATATCAACACGAAAATCAATTTTCAGATTCTTACCATGAGGTTTAGTTGATGTTGTACTGTTAGGAAACTCATTTTTCTTTTTTTCTTCATCCTCATCTTCTTCCCCTTATTCTTCTTCTTCTTCTTCTTCTGATTCAACTCTTTCCGAAACTTCGGGTGAAGGTGTAATCTTTTTCTTCATCTTCGACTTTGGTGTATGAGAACGAATACATTCAGTCAATTCTTCAAGGGTGGTTTTAATCAACTTCATGTCTGTTTATAGCGTAGCCACCTTTTCTTCCATAGTTTGTGGTTCACTATGCTTAGGTTCTTCATCTGACTTTGTCATCCTTGATCCCCTTGTTCTCCTAACGTCTTCTAACTTCTCGAGTACCTAACCAAGATTTATGTAGAGATATCTAGTGAAAACCATAAACCACAGGGATCTACCCTAAAAACGAACTTGACTCCTGGTACCAACTTGATACGTGTCGATCCCTGTACCTTGGTGACTATTATTATAGAGGCGGAATTCAGAATAATAATAGACGAAAAATAGAAAACGAAACACAAGTAGTGATTTCGAAGAAAATATTTTCTCTAGATTATGAACAAGAAACGATTACAATTCTCTTTTTGTTACACTCACAATCTATCTAAATAGTGGATCTACCTTAAACCGTTTTCTAAGCTTGCACAAGTATTATTGTTCCAAACTTTCTCTAGGTTTTCTGTCCCTAGTTTCTGTGTGTTCAACTATTATCCAAAGCCCTCTATTTATAGACTTCATCGTATTCAGCCGACCAAGGACTTCTATTAGGAATTTATTTCCTAAACTAAGAGTATTTCCTAAAACAAAACTCTTCCCTAACTAAGAATTCAGCATAAACAAGGATTCCTGCCTAGAATAGGATTCTTCCCTCAACTTAGCTTGAGGTTAATTAAGTTCCCTAAAGGATTACGGATACACCTATATCAACCAGTTTCGGCATAATTTGTTTTATTTTCCTAGTCAAATTTTAGTTATTTGTGATTTGAATTCATCGCAGATTATGGATTAGTATTAGGTATGTCCGTATGTATATGCCTCTACCAAGTACTTTCGTGTGTCAGTTGAATTATGTAGTCATGAGTGATGATATTATGGCTTTGACAGATGATCTAAAGATTGTTATACCTTTTAAGATTATTTCAGTAATTTGTTTAGTTTTCGTTGATAAACTTAGACTTAGGCACATAATTTGGGTGTATGATGTCAACATTGGCGAATAAAGATTTTATTTTGTTTTGAAAAGCAGCATCTCTAATGGGAATCCCTTCGCCAAATTATAGATTAAAAGTAGATGTGTATATGCCTTTAACAAGTAGTGTATACTGTGAATTGGACCGCAAACCCAGAGGGAAACTATTAAGAAAGACTAAAGTGACTTGATCCTAGTTTTTAGTAGACATTTGTTTTTAACACAATTTCTCTTGCATTTTATATTTTTATATAATTGTGCTCATTTCTTCCAAATTTTTCTAGTATGCACACTATTTCCAATCAAATTCATCAATCCAGTTATAAAAAATTTGATCAATCTTTTTTCTGCTTATCTAGTACATAATCAAAATCTATCCGTTTTTCATCATCTAAATTTTATATCCGATTAAGCAAATTTCATTAATTTCCAAAAAGATCAAACATATACAGAAATATGATAGTTCTGCAGGTCCAACCCTGCATCCTAAGATCCTTAACAACCGTTTCATAAAACATTAAATCCTTTTATCATCTCTTTAAACAATATTGAGATACTACCATTCATTGAAAAACTATAACACCCACAACTATTAATGTCCCAACTACTATTTAAAACAAACCCCCCAAATCACCACTATTCAACAAAAACACCAAATCACCACTATGGACCAAAAACACCTAATCCCAATTGAAATTATCGAAAATACCCTTTCTATAAAAACCACCACTGAAGTCTGGAACACAAATAACAAGCTTCAAAAAGATTAGTTTTAATTTTCACAAAGAAGGCTTTTTACCTTGTCTAAGCAAAATAATAAGCTTTCCCATTTCGATCTTCTTAATGCTCAGGGGATGACTAATATTCATCATCCCTATTATAGTTGTCCACATCCTCAATGCATGCATTGTACTCAATTCCAGTAGATGTTACACTCCCATGGCCTCCATTCTCATCACTTTATCCATAATCTTTCTCATCCCCATTTATTCTTCAACATCAACAACCTCACCATTTTTATCAAGACCTTCAATTGTTTCTCCATCAGAATCTACATTAAATTTTTCATTCATGGTCCTTGAAAACATTCGAGGATTGTATTTCTCGCCTAAGTATTGTTCATACAAAGTATATTTATCCTCTTGTTCCCTTTTCTCTTGTGTTCATATGATTCAGAAACACTCTCAGAATTATTGATGGTGAGTTTTTGACAAAGGGATTTATAGTAAATTAGCCTTGATGTAGTTTCATAAATAATCCCTGAGCCAGCATCAGGATTATTAAATATGCATAAACATAATTTGTATTCCGCATGAGAATAAATAAACCGCATCAGGCCAACATGCTCAACACTCCTAAAGCTATATTGAAAGTGTATACGTATGCCAAATTTCAGGGCTTTCCCCAACAGAAACCTTGTTATTTCATGTACGCCAATATACATGTCTTTTATGTCATATACATGGCATTAGTCTTATTCGGAACAAGATTAGACACCATTCTTGAATTAATGAGTCATTAAGAATAATATGCTTAGTACATCATCATATTAGTATCGCCTCAAGTCGCCAAACTCCCACGGCCGAGTTCCTTGAATATACGATAGCGGCACTATTGTATTCGAAGTTTGTACTAAAACGACATTCTGTCTCCAAATCTAAACCTGGCATGTCGCCAAAAACTCAAATTATATATTGCAGCTATATGATAATCACATCATGAGCATCACGGATTATTAGCTAGGCATGGCCAAGCCGCTGGCATACACCGCATGTCTAAAGTACCTTAGCCAAACATGGTTAAGGCCATGAAATAGCCATTGTGGCTTACATTGCTTTGTCCAATAAAAATGAACTAATAGCTCGGAGGAAATCATTTCAAAACAACTGACTAAGTCCCTAACACAATTTCACAAAAATGGCATGTGGCATATCCGCCATATCGCCACATCATAAGTCGTAGCACCATTCCACATGCATCCTTGACAGCTTAGGACAAGGACATAACACGTAGATGTGCGACATTTGCGTCCTTGGCAGCTTATGCCAAAGCCATGACACGTAGCCGTGCGACATTCGCGGCCTTGGGAGATTAGGCCAAGGCGATGACACATAGCCGTACGATATTTGTGTCCTTGGAAGCTTAGGCCAAGACCATGACATGCGGTCGTGCGACCTTCATGGACTTGGAAGCTTATGTCAAGGCCATAACATGTAGCCGTGCGAAGTTCTTGGCCTTGGAAGATTAGACCAAGGACATAACACGTAGCCGTGCAACGTTCACGACATTGGAAGGTTAGGCCAATCTGTGCGATGTTCACGGCCTTGGAAGCTTAGGCCAGGGCCATATCATGTATCCGTGCAACATTCACATCCTTGGAAGCCTAGGCCAAGGCCATAACACGTATCCATGCGATATTCATGGCCTTGGAAGCCTAGGCCATGTCACGTAGCCGCGCAACATTCACGG
The DNA here is from genome assembly GCA_023529315.1 of Papaver bracteatum. NCBI lineage: Eukaryota > Viridiplantae > Streptophyta > Magnoliopsida > Ranunculales > Papaveraceae > Papaver > Papaver bracteatum. The sequence goes on from JAJJWX010001508.1 coordinate 342,039, forward strand.
CCTTGGCAGCTTAGACCAAGGCCATGGCATGTAGTTGTGCGTCATTCTCGGACTTGGAAGCTTAGGACAAAGCAATGGCACTTAGCCGCGTGTCGTTACTGGCCTTGATATCTTAGGACAAGTCCATAGCATCATGGCATGCGCCATTCTAGGTCATCATAGCTGAGGCCAAAGCCATGGAAAGACTTTGTGCACTATTTTCGTCCATAACATCTAGCTTATGCCACAACAAGGCACGATTTCTCCCTAAACATATGGCTAGGCCTGTCAATATCTATCTGATATCCAGAATCCGTTTCGAGTATTCAAGATCTTATAGGATTTTAACCGTTTTATCGGATATCGGATCAGATATTCTATCGCATTTTTTCTTCCTTAATATATCAGAATCGGATTAAGCTCCATCCGAATTGTTAATATCTGAAATCCGATAGAATATGGACTTATTTGTGATTTACCCTAACCATATTAGAGTCGAGTAGAAGAGTAAGGAAAAATATACGATATGAAATGTTTGAGAAATTGAACTTAAATTTCAATTATGAACATGTTCTACAGGGTTTTTAACATTTTTTGTCAGAACCAGATATTATCGGATAAATATCCGATATTCGATAGCTGATGTAATTTTTATAGTTGTAAGAATAAGGTTCGTTTCTCAGACTTGTTGAGGTTTGATTTAAGACTTAAAAATAGAAAACACTAAAAATAAAGATAATATATACAAAAGTATTGTCACAATATCGAGAGGTATTGAGACTCCGGATTCCACCAAACTCATAACATAAGGTTCAAATATTAATTATTTTAACAATTATAGCTCAATAAATAAAGACATGGACTCTTATTTTTGCCAAGGTAGATTCTCAAAATATTAGTTGTAAATCCTAAGCATGGGACATCAAAACATCTAATCAAGCATGACCCATCAAATAAGATGACAACTAATTAATCAAAATCATAATTCAATTTTAATTAGTGCAAAAGTCATAAGAATCAAATATAATTATCCATGTATGATATTAGGAGCTTCCTCCATCATTCCAGCGTTGCGGTTTAGCTCTTCACGGTGAAAACACGCTCAAAATAATAATCCATAGCTTAAATAGGTGTTTTATTGAAGAAAATATAATAGAAAGAAATTAGGAACGCTGTGTTACTGTTACAGATGTCAATGTTATAGTTGGGAGGCTGTTACAAAGAAAATATGACTGTTTTATTTTGGTCTGTGATATATTCTTCTTCTACTTCGCCTGAACATGCAGGAACCAGTTCTGCTGCTTTCTTTTCTCCGACCTCTGCTATCCTCTGGTTCGACCCCAAACTCTCGAAATTCTTGTTTTGACCCTAACAACCTTTTTATACTCCCACCGGTCGAACAAACCCCAAAAGTATCTCGAATATCTTTTCTTTCTTTCCGCGACAAGTTGTGTTGATTTCTCCTCCTCTGTTTCTGTTTAACGCGTCTTTGGATGTATAAAACTTCCCAAAATATAACATAGGAAATATAAATTAAGCTCTAAAAAACCAAGGTGATACTCTTTGAGTTACAATAACACCAACCATATTATTTGGGCTAAATGAAAACCATATAGAGGAAAAATAAAACAAAAACCCAAAATCTATTGATATGGGTGAATTATATCCATTTCATTTTCAAGAAATACCCAACCTACCCTCCCATCCATTTATTCTTCTCCATAAGAGATCTATATTCTCTCTTCACTCACATCACCACCACCAATAGAGCCTCCTCTAATTCTTCCTGCGCCACCATCAAAACCACGACATTCTCCTGATTCTCCACCAACATCGTCTCCATTTATACTTCATCCCCCATCTCCGAAAGTGACACCTCCTACTCCCGTACCAACATATATGTATACAGATCGAGAATGGTAAATGAGGAAAATAAAAGGTGATAATCAAACTAAAAATTAGAGATTTGATTATTTTTTTTGTACGATTGATGAGAATTTTCTTCTCAATCTATCTATTTTCAAGTTGGATGTAAAAAGAAAAACTGGTCTCAAATGTCAATTGTGTTGTCAATTTGATAAACTAGGTCAAGGATAATGAAGAATTGGTCTCAAACGATGAGTAAATCAAGTCTTCCTTTGATATTCTAATTACAGACTTAAACAGATTCAACAATTTGTTTTTGAGATGAATTTATTTCTTTGTAAGGAATGAAATTATAAGTGACCCATGAACTGTGAGTGATTGCATTTAAATCTAGTCATGCCATTTGTTTGTAGCTGATCTAGTCCAAGTAGGAATTATGTCTAATGCAAATTTGTTTTATGTAACATGTCTATGAAAGATTGTTTACTCGCTCCATGTCATTTCATGTTACTTTTAGTTTACTGAACTTTCATTTTTCTTTCTCGTACCTTGCTGGAATTTTCTTTTGCTTGCATAAAGATACTTCCAAGTGTGCGGGACTTGCTAAGGATTGGAGAGTACCGCCCTAGTTCGACCAGCTCTCATCGATGAAACCAACCATTAATTCTCCACCATATTTCGGGTTTTTAAAGAAGTTGACTGCGTAGCCAAAAAATGGAACTGCACAAAGCTTAAGAATTGTAAAATAATTCACCAGTTTATGAAACACTCAAGAGTACATTTATGATGGAACCGATTTTGGTTTCATCTAATTTTGTTTTACATTTTTTAACACTACACCCATATGTTGATATTTTGGTTTCATCTAATTTTGTTTTAATTTTTTCATCTAAGTACTGATACCGGCCACATTATGGTGGTGAATGATTGAGTGACCGGTGTAGGTGTCAGTATTGAATGAGTATTGCAGTCGGTGATTGAGTCAATAAGTGGTGATGGTGGTGAGTGGTTTATTTCATTCCTTCTTATCTTAGCTTATTTAAGTGTGTTTCAGCATTATACTGTACTTGATAATTTGGCCAATTTTACATCTCAGTAGTTTTGAGTTTTCATTGTTGGCAGGTCAGAATTGCGGCTAGAGTTCGACGTACACAACAAGTAAACATCTGTTCAATGGAGATGTTGAAGAGGTATTTGCATGAAACCAATGTTGTACAGAAACTAATCAAGTCCCCACAGTTGAAAGGCCAGCTACAATGTTTCCAAAAATCCCTTGTTATTAATCCCGATACTCCACCACAACCAGGTCTTCCAAGTAAAAAGAAGAGAATTTTTAATACAAGTTCACTTATCAAGAAGAAGATGAGAACTTGAGGTAGCTTCCATGTTCTGACTACCCATAACCGAAGGACATTCCATGCTCGACAGATGTGAAGCCATTTAGATTATAATTCTTCGAATTTCAGTTTCAATTTAGTTTAGACTACATACAATATGTATTTAATCTGCTTTTCAGATTTCATTTTGATGTTTGTTTTAAATTTATTTTTCATTTATTCTCTTTTCTATTATTTCTATAGTTAAACATGTTAATTTGTTGCAAGTGTGTCATGTTTGTTTCATTTTTAGATTAAGTTTGGCAAAGCTTGTGGGCTTTTACAATCTGTTGGAACCAAAATAGGTTTCGTCATATTTTTGCTGGAACTCTTTTTGGTTTCATCATATTTTTGCTGAAACCCTTTTTGGTTTCATCATTTTTTACTGCTATTTTTCTTTCGCATCTTAACAACATAAAAGATAATGTTTTCTACTGTTTTCTAAAGTAAAATTACTAAGCAGTGTTTTTTTGGTGTCTCAGATATATGATACACCATGTATGAATTTTAAAGATATGCTTACATGCTTATCAAGTGTTACAACATAGTGAATTAATGAAAATTTGTCCCAGTTTTTTTTTAGTGACAATCAATGTTCCCAACAAAAATATATATACATCATATTCTTTAGACATAAGTTGTAAGGGACTACAAACTGAAATCAATTAAATCCTCTTTTATAGAAACTGTAATTTGTTACCATTACAATTAATTGATAACCATTTTACAAGTAGTTTAAACTTCAACAAAAACTGAATTTTCCAAAAGAACGGTACTTTTTTAGGCACGACATGCGAGATTGTTCTCTTTTTTCAAGGAGAATCTTACATGCCAGCTTTGATCTCACATTCTACACCTTTTCTTGTTGATCATCTCGACGGCTTTCGTCTTTTTTTTTAACTCGTCCTCTTTCAATAGATTTTCATAGAAAGGTTTGAAAAAGTGCCAAAATGGAGATGAAAAAATAGCCGGCATATATATGTTGTCCCTCCTTTTTGTATCAAATCCATATCTAAACCATAAGCACCAACAAAATGATGAAACCAATAACTAAAAATGGTGAAACCAAACATTGCACCGTTACAGCTCTGTTTCTCCTTTTCTCCCTGTTGTTAAACCATATCTAAACCATAAGCACCAACAAAATGATGAAACCAAAAACTTAAAATGGTGAAACCAAACATTGCACCGATACAACTCCGTTTCTATTTTTCTCCCTGTTGTTAAACCATATCTAAACCATAAGCACCAACAAAATGATGAAACCATGACCATAACAACCAATAACTGAAAATGGTGAAACCAAATCTGGTTACATCAATTAAACACACCCAACAGAGAACACACTCAACATAAATATGTAACCATAAGTGGAGATGGTGAAACCAAATATGGTTTCATCAACAAAATGAAGATAATATAAACCAACAGGAAATGGTCAAGCATATGTAAACCACAAGTGGAAATGATGAAAACAAATATGGTTTCATCAGGAAAATAAGAAATAAAACCCACCAACATAATTTTTTAAAATTGAACTGTTTCACATTTTGAAGAAAAACAAAAATATATCCTAATTAATATGGTAAGACTCTGATCAGTTTACCAGATTAAACCTAAACCCAACAAATAAAACCTAAACTAAACAAAAAACCCAAAAAAAATAAAAATCAATCTAATAATCTTTATTTCACATTCAATTGAAAAAAAATGAAGCATCAACCTAATTAATGGCTACGCTCATGTAGATTTCATCAAAAAAAGACCAAAAAAATTAACATCATCAACACCGAAACCATAAGTTGGTACGATTCTTACCTTTTGGAGTTTATTTTTCATTATTTCCTTTAACTTTTCATCTCTATTTTTCTCTTGTTTAGTTTTCTTCTTCACCATTTTGTAGTTTCAAAGGATTTAGGTCAGAAAATTGAGACGATTTAGGTTACAATTGGTTTCATTGGTTGAAATAAGTAATCATTGAAGAAGAGAAGAAGGAAAAATACAAAATCGTAGGATGATTTCGCTACCGATGAAGATAGGGATAAGAATTTCTTAGATCTGATATTTTTCTTATGTTTGGGAGACCAAGAAAGAGAACTAGAAGAAGATACGTGGTGGAACTGAGGGGTGTTTTAGACAGTTGGGGGAATTTGGGGTTTATTTACATCATTTGTTTTGTTGGAGTTTTATTACTCGGATGGTGACATCTCTGGGGCTGTAACCCGCGTTATAGGAAATATTGTTCTTTCAACCCTCACGTAACTTCCCAAACAAACTCGACAAATCCCGAGTATATTTCTCAGTTTACATAATAACGTCACGTCTTCTCCCTGTTTTAGAGAAAATCCGGTGAAAACTTCATTTTTTATCGAGTTTCAAACGCATACAAACCCTGTTTTATGTTAACATGCCCGTACCAACCCAAAACCGTGAGAAAATCCGAGAAGAAAATCCGATCCAACAATTCTGAGTACCTTCTTTCCATGATTCACCGAGAACTGATTATCCAGTACACTTTAATCTGTTATATCTCTTATACCATCCCTGTTTAATCAAGTATAGTCCAACGCAAACAAGCTCCGTGATTAAATCTCTCCCAGACACGTACAAAAACCGAGTCCAACTCTGCCAGTAAAACACGCAGGAGAAAACAATTTCCCTCCTTTTCAAACTTTAAAATGTATGGAGTGCCCTGATCCAAAAACGAGGTGCCTTTAACACATGGGTGCCTGGGGCAGGTGGACGCCCCTTATCAATTAGAGCTCCCCTTATCCAAATGAGGGGTGTTTTTAGTAATTTCCTCCAACGAGCGCAAATTCCACTTTTCAAGCTAATTTTTCCGCACAACTGCATTTCTCCAAAAACACCTACAAAGACATAAAAGACCATAATAAATACAAAATTGAGCACTAACAATATACATAATTGAGAACAAAATAGACACATAAATGCGTTTATCAATAGCTTAGCCTATCAGAATCGATATCTGATTTTTAATATCCTATAGGATATTATCGGATATCGAATATCTGATAATGCTTAACCTATCGGATATAAATTTCCAAATATCCTACGGATGTTCATCCGTTGACATCCATACATATGGCATATCAATGGCTATGATTTAGCCTAATTAAGATGAGATATGCGATTCATCAAAAACACCTAAGAAATATCAAAATGCATCACGTGGGGGATTCTTCATAGGGCATTGGTCTGGTGGTCTACAGCAACATACAACGTGGAAACACCCCATGTAAAACGTTAGATTAGTGGTGACAGTTACAAACAGATAGAGAGAGCATGGATTCGTGAGAACAGGAGTTTCCAGACATTTTCCTAGTTTATATCTCACACGATCCCATATTCTCCATCTCTCCATAACCTCACTACCTCCACTAATCACGAGATTGGTATTGCGTATTCTAAAACTAATATAAATAGGTCACTTAACCTATTCAGAAAACATAACAAGCTTTCATACCTAAAATCTTTGTATTCTTCATAGTTTTCAATACCCAACACACATAATTCAATACCATTGCCAATTTCTCAAACTTTTTTGCTTCCCTCCCCTAAGATCAACCCATCTTCCTCTCCATCGTGACTAAAGCAGGACAGAACGTATGGCTGCTATCATGGTTTAGGCTTGTCATGTTCGATTTTTGAACCTAAACAGAAAGTACCACAATGGTGCATTTGTTTTACCTGGAAGTAATTTTTAGGTACTAATAATTGGCGACCATAGACGAAGATCAACCCCTCGGTCACAAAATTAGATTCTCCAACCATATGAAAATCAATTCTTCAACCTTTTGAAAACATGGTAGAGCTTAGATCCGGTGCAAGGGTTGATCCCAGTTCCATCAACCTCAATGGTACAAATCCTGAGAATGTCTCTCGGAATATCATTCCGGAAAATAACACAACTCCCCCTACCGGTGGCGCAGAAGATGTTGCCAACAATGAAGGAAAAAATGAAGAAACGCCCCCGAGCATAACAGACTTGATACAGAGACAGGAAAACCTAGAAAAGATGTCGGATCAAATGGCGATTACTTATACGGAAGTACTTACCTGTCTCAGAACCTTGGAAGCGCAGTTGACTCCGGAGCAATGATAGGTTCACATTGAGTAGACCCAGAACACTCCTGGATCTTCTATGGGAATCGATAACTTAAGCAACCAGCCACGATAGGATGGTGTTCACACTATTACACCAGAAAATAACCAACAGCCGAAATTCATCACTCGAACAAGATTTGGAAAAACTCCTGCAGAACCGAGGAAGAGACTAGTCGTCGTTATTTCATCACCACCAACCACCTTATACTGAGGATGTTCATAAGGCACACATACCAAGGATATGTATCACCTACCTTTTCTATTTATGATGGGACAGGTAATGCCCGTGAACACATCTCCCGATTCTAGAAGCTTTAGGAGTGCATGAATACCAGGAGGTATTGTGACTCAATGAACTTTCCAAGTCGCTCACTGGAAGGGCGTATACTTGGTACAATAATCTTGCCCCAATTAGTATATCGATCTGGTATGAGTTGGTGAGTGCTTTCTATCGAAAGTATTTCTTTGTTTCTGATCAAATTCCGTTCTCGGAGATGGGAAAGATGTTTCATCGTAACAACGAGCATCCTAATGACGATGTCAAGAGGTACATAATCGAAGCCCTCGACTTCCATGACCCAAACATAATAGAGCAGAAACTAGTGTAATCGTGCATCAATAGTATAATCCATGTGTATCGCGGCTTACTCGAAAACTTATGTTTCCAAACTTTCTCTGAACTACACGAAGCGGCCAAGCGATCATCCACCACCGCCCTAACATTGCTTGAAAGAACAAGGCCAGTTAAGGACGAATGTCGTGATACTAGAGGGAATAGGTGTATAATCAACAAACAATACTCAGTTAATCCATTTGTTGGCGTTGTCACGAACAAGGAACTGAAGAGAAAAGTCGCACCTCAACAAGCTCCTTGAGAAAAACGTGCCATGTATTCCCCATCACCTGCCAAGAATCCGATGCTACCCGCACATGTTCCTCAAAAAGCTGCACGATAATAACCACCAGCAAAATTGGATCCGATATTTCTTGTCTTCCCCTGCTCAATGGAAGAGGTTCTCGAATATACTAGAAGTCAGGATACAAGATGGACATATAAAATTACCCTTGGTGCCCACCCACTGATGAAGACATGGAAGATCCAAATTATTTATGGTTCCACAGGTTCATCAATCACCCTACTCTCGAATGTAATGGGCTGAAGTGTATCTTTAAAGAAAAGATAGAATTAGGATAATTACACTTGAGGACTGAAGGCATTCACAAAGATCCACTCCATGTCATAAATTTTACTCTTTCCGAGGAATATGTTAACCAGACGGTTCAAGGTTTAATGGAACGTATGTGCGAAGTTCTTTATCTTTCAAAGGGATAGTGTAGGGATATCTTCACATCCCTCAATCAAGTCATCTCTGGTAAGCGCCTGTTTTTTTTTTCCGAAAAGGTCACTACTCCATACAAGCCTGCTCCCAAGATCGAGATTCAGAATAACAGGAAACCAGACTGGGGACTCCTCACAAAATCTCACATCAAGCAGATAGAATTCAAAGAAAGGCTTATCGGATCGGATATCAACATCATAACTATCAAAGCTTTGTGGGTTGTTGGAATTCCCAGACACAAAGCCGTGCATGCACTTGCCATGATTCAAGATCCATAAGGGAGATCCGAAAATGCCTATGGTTGCGTCACCCTTAAATTGAACATATGGAATGTTGAGACAGATCACTACACCATTTTATAGGATTTGTAACTCCAATTCGTAAGGGCCCTTGAGCTGTTACAAATTTGTAACAGGAAATCCATGTTACAAAACTGTCGTAACACGTTTCGGCAGTTACGAATCTCGTCAGAATTTGTAACTGCTAGGAAGCTGTTACGAATTTGTAACTGGATATAATAACATGTGCCATTCGCTTGCTTGGGTAGTCACACCTTGGTGTTTTTTCCACCCAAATCAGAAACAACTGGAAGATATATCCTCCCACGGTCACACTAGATTGGTTATGCTTGGCCATATCCTCCCTACCAATCTCTATCTTCTCGAGTCTCTCGTCTTTGCTCTGCAGCGTTCACCCCATCTTTTCCCTCATTTTTTTTCTTTCTTCTCTAGAAACTGTAGATTAGGGTTTCGATTAGGAGAGAATTTTATAAACATCTAACGCTTATGTAAGTACGACAACCCAATCTGAGATCTGAAATGTTGTTTTCATATGAGGTTTCACGCAATATTTCGATTATGGTTTCGATTTCATATAGGTTTTCGATTTCAATCATCATTTTTTTAGATCTTTTAATCGATTTCATCTGGTGATTTTAGGTAATTGTTTTAGGGTTTCGAAATTTTCTTTTTTAAAATCATTAGGGTTTCGATATTGATCTATTTTATCTAGTATATAATGGTTTGATTTTGAGCTATTATGATCGGTATTGCTTAATTTCTATTGTAGGGTTTGATAATTTGAATCTATTTTGGGATTTTTTGTTCTAATATGATTTCATTTTGTTCATCTGAGTATGAACTTGGAAGAACTGAGAAATTATAAATGTCATGGAGCTGAAAATGACACAAACTTTTGATATTTTCAGCTGATTCTGGAGCTCAGAATTCAGAGAAGAAAGAGGATCCGAGACTGTTGCATTCATGGGCTCTGGTGGCTAGTAAAAAATGAGGTTTGTTCATCCGCATAAGCAATGGGTTGAGCTGTATTTCATCCAGAAAGACAGAAGACGGGGTATATTGCAGTTGGGCAACATTTATCAAACTTGGACAGTACAGTTATCCTCAACACGATCTGGTTTGTTCCAGCGTGAGTTTGTGGACGAGTTTTCCAAGCTGCAGGTATTTGTTATATCGAGTCTTAATATACATCTTATGTAATAATGTTATATTCAAAACTTTAAATAAACTCAGATTAAGAGCTTCAAAATAATGTGTTATTGTTTACTTCATGAGCTAATTTGAACTAACATGGATAAAATCTGTTTCTTATTGAACATGATATGCAGGATAGAGTCCCATCATTATCAGCAAAGAAGGCTAGAGCATTCATAGAGAATGAATTAGGTGCTCCAGTTGATGTTCTGCTTTAAGGAATTTGATGATCGACCTATGGCTGCTTGGAAAGCTTCTGTTTTCATTGGTAATGAGAAAAACCAGTATAGTTCTGTTGATGACTTTGCTGATAAGTTCTTTTGGTTCAAGGTACAACGAGCTATTCTGCACAACAGAGAGAAAGTGGTTGTGAAAGTTCAAAGACCTGGTCTTAAGAAACCCTTTGATACTGATTTACGTAAGTAATAAGATTGGACAAGTGCACATTATATATTCATAAGAATTAGTTGATTTTTTTCTGTGTGTTTAGTCGCCAAATTGAGCCTTGTAAGTATGACAAGTTTGTGCATAAGCCATTAACATATGAAAAGGTCACACTTTTATCGGCACTGCTTTTAATTTTTCGATAAATAAATTTTCTGTCTTGATTCCTTATGTGGCTAGGCCCAGGTTTTGGTATAGTTGTCATGGACTTTAGGTAGGAATGTGTGTTAGTAGCATTATCCAAATATTTATTTATAAATAGAGTTTTCCTTTGTCTTGTAATTTGACAAATTGACTTCGTTTTTTGATAGGGGATTCTCACTTTCTTTATCTGTTTTTTTAATTTCTTTTGTAGGTAAAATTTCGAGAATTTATTCCCTGCATCTTGAGTGTATCGCGACAATGTCTTGCCAATGGTGAAGAAGATGTTGCAGCATTTGCATTTGAAATCTTCGATGAAGTCATTGAATCTCCTGCACCTCTCCTTGGAGAATCTGTAAAATCTATAGTAGAGTTTACTCTTGAAGTTTTCTCAAGTCAAACTTTGGAACCAAGCATTAGGCATCAGGTAACGACAGAGCATTGAACAAAATGTTATTTTCTTCTTTACTCTTTTAACTATAGATTGTAGATCCCTTGATCCAGTTTCTTTTTTCTTTTTTTAATCTCATAGGCTGTTCAGATTATTTCATGGCTTGCAAAATATAAACCGACTTCCATTATGAAACACAAGATAGTTGTCCCAATACTGCAAGTCATGTGCCCTTTATTTGCAGTTGGAAGACAGAGGATGGAGCCCATCTTACCCACGTTTATTGAAGCTGCAATTTCTGTAATATTCTTTAACACTCTTATGTTTTGGGTATTACTTAAATGCTTGTTGGTTGATTCATTATCCTTTCAGGGTTTTGCGTTGGAGTTCAGTGAGCTTCGTGAATATACCCATGGATTCTTCACCAATGTTGCTGAAATTCTGGATGATGGTTTTGTGCAGGTATGCTTTTTTTTTTTTTTTTTTTTTTTGTATAAGAGTACTACTGACTCAATGCTTTAGTATTTGATTTCCTCCATGTTGAAGGCCACTGAAAATATTCTCTGTTAAACTGAACAGTACCTTCCACGTGTTGTACCTCTAGCATTTGCGTCGTGTAATCTTGATGATGGGTCTTCAGTGGTTATTGATGAGTCTGATGATGATGAGAACATTAATGGGTTTGGTGGAGTGTCATCAGATGATGATGCCCATGATGAACCAAGAGTTCACAATATTAGTGTATGAACGGGAGTTATGGATGAAAAGGCAGCAGCAACTCAGGCTAGGACGAAATTGGTTAGTTTGGACTCTTGGTTTTATAACAGGAGAAGAGAGTAAAATTTCGATTGCTTTTCATTTAGTTGTTTTTAAATCTCAAGTTTATTCATGTTTGTAGTGGTGTCGTTTTCAAATACTTTTAATCCCCGCTATTACTGTTTTGGCCGTGTTTACAAACTATGAACGTCGGTATTGGTCGATAGAACCTTGTAGTGATAACATGACTAAGCAATACATGTTTGTGAAATTTTGTGTGTTTTCAGGTAATTAAAGAGCATTCTAGTAAAATTGAACCGAAACCTGTATTTTCTTCGGACTCTAAAAATGACAATCCACTGGATTGTATTGTTCAAAAAGTGACAGTTGTTCAAGCATCCACAAATGTGTGGGTTCTTCTGTTGATTTGGTGATTTTTATGAATCCAATTTCAGTTTAAAGATTAGCTTAGTGAATGACTAATTTTTTTTCTGTTGGTTTGCTTTCAGGTCCCTGAATTTGATTTCTTTTATGATATGTCTTACTCAGAAGAGTTTTGCACATTCGAAAACTTGCGCATAGGTTATAAACTTTACTTAATTAGAATACAATACTTCCCATCTATTTCTATTTTCTGGTACTAATAGTATCGATTTTTTTGTAGAAAATGGATAGGATGCCGCTGCTTCATCATCATCTATGATTTCTGGTGAAGGTAGCTCAAAAGTGGTCAAGGAAGCTGCTTCGTCATCATCCAAGCTGTTTCTTAGCATGTGGTTCTGAGGTTATGACGCTTCTTGATATGTATGCCGGCTGTGGGGGGATGTCCACTGGCCTCTGCATGGGCGAAGCTGCATCAGATGTGAGCCTGGTTACGGTAAGTTTTGAATAATAGTTTTGTATATAGCTGGACTGATTTCAGCAATGCGGCAAAATCTGTTTGTTTCACACTAAAATTAGAGTATGTTCTTCAGAGATGGGCAGTGGACTTCAATAAAGATGCATGTGAGAGTCTATAGTTCAATCACCCTGAAACACATGTACAAAAATTTGCTTTTATCTTTTGTTTTCTCATTTTCAGAATACTTCCTTGCAGACATTTAATTTCCAATTGATTTCAGGTGAGAAACATGAAAGCTCGGGACTTCTTGCAATTGTTGAAAGAATGGCACCGGATTTGTGGGGAATACTTTTTGTTGGGAACCAACTTTCCCAGACCTGGAGTACTAATTGAGCACACGAAGAGAATGAAGAAACTGAAGAGGCGCAAATGCGTCCTCCAGAAGAGAATGGTGAATATGAAGTTCATAAGGTCATAGGCTTTCATTATGAAATATGGATCTAATCCTGACACGGATGAAGGGCCTGCTTCCTTACACTATAAGGTATTACTTTTGCAATTTCCAATGACTCAATGGTCGGCCTCTACTTGGTATACATTTACTTACCTTTGGTACTGATTTTTGAAATTCCTATATAATAGGTGAAGTGGAAGCAGGTGGGGTTCTGATTGGGATTCATGGGAGCCTGCATCCAACCTTAAGTATGTTCTCGTACTTCGCACATTGTGATATCTCTTTGCATTCCATTTTAGTATACTTCAGAAACAAGCTGCGTGAGTGCACAGAGTTGATATTAGTTTTATATATTCAGGAATTGCAAGGATTGCATTAAGGATTTTGTTACCAAAGGTTGCGAATCCCACATACTTCCTCTATCTGTAAGTATCTATCCAGTTTGACTATTTTAGAATCATTTGTATGTACTGTAAGGTCTATTTTTCAAATTTGTAGGTTTGTGTCATTTTTTAGTACCATTCAGATATCTCAAATTCATTATATATGTTTTTCAGACGGCTAATCGTAGGCTAACAAGTAACTGTTTGAATTTCTATTATGTAATTGTTGCAATGCAAGGCCTTCAATTTTTTTCTTGTCATCCTAACCTTCATGTAGTAGTGGTAGTATATTTTGCATATTCTCCAAAGCCCCAATCATTAAATAAGTACTTTATTCGAATTTTGTAGATTCAAACTGGATAGATTCCTGAGTTAAGTATGAATCTCTTTTTTTAATTTAAACCCCACCTAAGAGTCCCATCATGTAACTGCTTGACACGAGACACTACCAGGCCTTTAACTCAGTGTGGGGAAAAAACTTTCCTGTTGGGTAGTCTACCTTTTGACATGGCATGCTGTTTTTGAACATGTTTATAATTATTTGTACTTTTCGTCGTGACTTGAAGGTTTGATGAAGGATTTGTGGGATGGATGGAATGTGATGATGGTCTGATAATGCTTCGTTGTTGGAAGAGATATCTCGTGCAAGAGCAATGGGCATTGAAGTTACTGCATAGCTGCTTCAGCATTGGATTTCATCAGCTTCACAAATTCTGCTTCAAATGTGAAGGCAAATACTGATTATGTGAGTCATGTTTCTGTTGGTTTATTCTTCTCTCATATACCCTAGGAATAAAACTTGGGAATTATGCAATAGAATAAAACTTAGGGATTGTCTTTTAAGTTCCGAACCATCTCGAATGTAGAAAGAACAGAAGTTATTGTTAATAAAAGAAGTTATTGTTGAATGTGTGACTGAATCTATGGAATGGATGGAATGAAAGATTTGCAAGTATTTTGAATTCCGGCATATTTCAGGCTGAATGTGTACAGACCATGGTCAATATATTCGACAGGCAGTAATTTATTTTGATGTTACTAAAAAATTCGTAACTGCTAGAAGTTGTTTCAACCTGTCCTATAGTAACAGCTCTAAGATGTTTCAAAATTACATGTAGTAACGGCTAAGCTCTGTTACGACGTCCCTGTCACAAAATAATCATAACAGCTGCAACCTGTTTCAAAATGACACGTAGTAACAGTCTTCTCCTGTTACAACCCATGTTACAACCCAAAATTCGCAACAGCTACAGGGACGTTACAAAAATTTGTCACGCCACCTTTTGAACAGAATCTGCCTGTTAAAACCTTGTTTTGTAACATGTAAAATCTGTTTCTAATCGGCCAAAATAGTGTAGTGGATGCTACGTTTCAAATCATTAAGGAAAGTATGGGTTACGATATGGTCCTTGGACATCCATGGATCCATACCAGTAAAACCAAGTTCGACACACCCCTGCCACAAAAGACACCACTGAAAGGATCGTTTAGAAATGATGGCCGATCAAAGGACCTTGTTGGCTACTCACCCCCGAAGGAAGCTAAACCCGATTCGGTATCAATGCTTAAGGAAAAGATGAAGTTGTGCACCCTTGGATCGCCGCCATAAGTAAGTCCTAATCCACAGATCTTGTCGGAAACAACTATCTCGCAACTTGTCAAGACTTGAGGACTTGGCCCGGCTATCAATCCCATGTTGACTCGAAGATGCGAATGGGAGGCTGATCCTTTTCAAAAATTTGTTAGAAATCTAGGAGTCATTTATGCTGGAGACAAAGGAATTGGAAACCCAGTCTTCCGGAAGACACGTCCGTCTGAGATACCAAAACCAAATCATTTTCAAGTTGGCGATACAGTTGAGAAAATAACCACTTCTCTTGCAGAGAAACCTTACATGGTTATCGAAGCCATATTATGTGGATATTACAAGATCGTCAACACTAACACACCCGCAGGGGTAGTCATACATGGGAAATGGCTTAAGGCTATCACAGCTTAAAGCATTTTCACCACTTTTGTCCAGAATTCCCTATTTTCAGTAATATTTGTCTTTCCTCCAAAATATTTGCAATGTTTTGCACTCATGATTAGGATCTAAACTTTACTTAATCAAAAGCATCTTTTTCATTTCATCATAAAATCCTTTCCAAATATATATCCATTCAAAACTTAAACAAATAAAACCGAAAAGTGGTATCTCAGAAAGACATATGATAAAGAAAACTATTCAGAGAAAACATTTTTAAAGATTGTCTCGGAACCATCGACACGCGCCTTCTCCATATTTTTAGTAACAAGATTTAACTCCTGAGTCAACCTCTCGATATCATCTCTTGGCCTATGATTGGGAAACACAACATTAACCTCAGCTTCCTTTTCATAAGAAGGAACAACTGCAGATGTTATACACTGATTTATCTTTTCCATAATAGACAATTGTTGCTCGGTATGTGAAGAATCTCCCATCTCACCGACTCTTTCGACCCATGAATTAGAATCCCTAGTATAAATTTTGTGCATTTGAAGTCATTCTCTCGATCAAACTAGTTGTCACTGAGATTGTCTTATCCATTAATGTACCCCATGCAGCTGCATCAATCAAATTCCTTTGTTCTGGAAGTAACCCCTCATAGAAATATTAGATGATGAGTGCTAGAGTGATGTTTTGGTGCAAACAGATTGCCAACATCCTTTGTACATTTCTCAGTATTCATAAATAGAGTTTCCTCGGTAATCTGTAGAATGCCACTAGTCTCTTCACGAACTAATGTCGCCTTAGAAGCGGGAAAATACTTCTCCAGAAATAGTTTTTTCATCTCTATCCATGTTGTAACACTCCCTGGAGGAAGGTAGTATAGTTATTCTTATGCTAGATCTATTAAAGAAAACGGGAAAGCTTGCAGTATAGCCTTATCACTTTCTTCGGTACCTTGCCTAAGACTTGTCATCATGTGCTTAAATACTTGAAGATGACGGTTCAGATCTTCGCCTGGAGGTCCATTGAACTTGCGTAGATGATTAATCATATTTGACTATAATTCCACTGGATCAATTAAAGTGATGCATAATGGTTGTGAATCTAAGCATGGAGATGTCATCTCTCGCAACTTCTTCTCATAAGGTGGAGGTGGTGGAGGATTTTTGTTCACCATCTCTTCTTACGACAGATCTTGTAGATTTCTTCCACTTCGAGTAGTAATACCACACTGCTAATAATCATCGCGATAATCAGGATCCAGAGATTAAGCACCTGGAAAAAAAATTATAGAAAAATAAATAAATAACTAACAATAAAACTTATAAAACAAAAAATAAAAGCGAAAAAATAAATCACAACAAAAATAAAAACTAAATAAATAAAAATTAAAATCTACCAGCTTCTCCCTAGAAACGGTGCCAAAATTTGATGCGTGTCATGAGTGCAAAAAATTAAATCACTTATTTCTACATAATTAACTGGTAATATAATGGAAGCAAGGATCGTTCCCACGAAAATCAGAGAGTTTTCATTTGTCAAATGTCACAAATGGGGAGTTTTGTTTATAGGTTGAATATAAAGAAAAGTAAATAATTAAGATGTAATCAAGGATAAAAACTATGATCGAGGAATCCTTCTTCGTTACTAAACAATCATTGAAGTAATATATTCATCTATTCGTCATAAATCATAGATTATCACCAACCGTAAGATAACAGCTAGCGCAGTGTTATCCCCAAAATTCCTTATGTCACTGGATACTGAAGAGCTCGAATACCAGATTCTGTTCGTCTAAACCACCTAGAAATAGCGCACTCTTAAGTGTAATTCGGTCGAATGCTTATATTTTATGAATTTAGGTTAATCCCAGTAGTTAGACTCTTATCGCAATGTCCACTTTCTAGTGTTTTTTCTACACACGATTGCTCACAGAATCTCTTTTCAGGGTTTCACGTTTTCTACTTATGGAAGAGTTATTCAACAATTACAGATATCCTAACCCTTTACTAGAAATAGATCAATCAGATGATCAGTTTAGTTGGACACATAAAAAAAAATCAATCAATCAATCACAAACATTCATCATAGTTGAAACAAACGATAATCATATAAATAAATCAAAATACATTCATGTGTTAAATCAAATCAAGTTTACGAATTAAAATTCATCTTCAATCAAATAGGAGTTTAGGTACTCATGGATTTTATAAAACCCATGATATACATAAGATATAATCAAATAGATATAGATTTGGTGACGGAAGAACCCAAAACCCTAGCTTTCGCTCCTTGTCTTCTTTTCTCCACTTAGGATATTAATAAAACTTGTGTTAGAATCTTCTCTGAAAAGTATTTGAAGTCTCCTTAAACATCCCTAAGAAGGTTTGGGAAAACTTCTGAACTAACAAATCCAATTTTGGCAAGTATTTTCGTCACCTCTTTGAGGTAGGGATCGGTCCTACCCTATATCCCGACCTAGGTAAGGATTGGTTCCTACTTGATCCCAAATTGTTTTGCCCATAACTTTTGCATACAAACTCGGAATGACCTCTCTTTTTTTTTTTACGTTCTTTTCATCGCTTTATTATCTACAACATTCAGTTGAATACTTAGGAATTTGGTTGAGTTCTTCCTAGTCCTTAGTCCATGCTTACGTTTATGTCCGTTTCAACACTTTTTTCCCTCTTTTTGGATGATTCTACTAAAATAAGACAAACAAAAGAAAACAAAAGTAATACAAGGTAATATGAAAGAAACATGGAAAATACAAGCATGCAATTAATAACAAAAGTATAGTAAATTATGCATTTATCAGCGCATGAGACATAACTCTTTTAATTTCTCATTTCATCTCCATCTATTTCTAATTCCATCTGTTTGATCTTCAGAAAATTTTGAGATTCAGCTTAGAAAAACTTCTTCAAGAACTATAATCAGTTATTAGTACTTCCGTGAAATATCGACTTAAGCCTAGATTTAAGTTCAATCGATCTTCCAAAGAAGTAGTAATTGTTACTTATTCATAATTTTGGAAATATAAATCTGGGTTATCTTCATCTAAGGTATTTCATTCATTCATTCGATCTCTTATAGAAGTATTAATTGACACTTATTCATAATTTTGGAAATGTAAATATGGATTATCTTCATCTAAGGTATTTCATTTATTTATTTTGGTCTGAATCGATTTTTTTCAACATTTAGGAGTTTAGTGATTTTACAAATTGGAGGTTATAAACTATTTATTTTGAATGATGCAATTTCTGATGATTATTTTGGTTTACAGTTTTTGTGTTTGTTGGTTGTTATTCAGAAGACTTGTATGTGGTTGTAAATATTGTCGTGAATTGTAGCATGTTTTAAGAATATTTTGGTGATTATGAACATCTCAAAAGTATGATGTATGCCTCCACCAAGTAGTGTAATGTGTCAGTTGATTATGTAGGTTGAATACTAATCTTGAGTCATGTTATTGATAGATGATCTAAAGATTGTTATAACTTTTAAACATATTTGTTAATGAACTTAGATTTGCTTGTAGGATGACAACATTAATGAATAGATATTTTATTTTGTTTTGATAAGCAGCATCTCCAATGAGATTCCCTACCAGATTTTGCAAGTTAGATGAAAACCAAATAGATCGTAGTGTTTGTAATTTGTTCTTTTCTCCTTGTAGGATTCTAGTTGTTGATAGGATCAAGATAATTTCAAGAATATTTGTGATTTGTATTCATTGTCAGATTGTAGAGTAAAATTAGGTGTGCATAATCCTCGACCAAGTAGTGTTTTTTATCAATTATATGCAAGTCATATACGACACAACCAATGCAAGGAAATCTTTGTTAGTCATATATTTGACAGAAGGTCTAAAGCTTGTTATACTTTCTGAAATCTACTGTGTATTGGGGTGAATAGAGAATTAAAAATTCAATTTCAAACATATATGGATGTTCGTAAGTTGTTCATCCGCCAGATTGTAGTTTAAAATTAGGTGTGTATATGGCTCTACAAGTAGTGCTTACTATGAATTGGACTGAATAGAGAATCAAAGATGCAATTTAATTTCAAACATTAATGTACCTTATGCAAACCCATAGTATTGCAGGCAACTATTAAGAAAGACTAAAATGACTTGTTTTCAATATGTATTTGATTTCAACACAGTTTACTCTTGCATTTTATATGAGTATCCCCATTTTCCATTTTTTTCTCTGGTTTTCAACTGCCAGTTCCAATTTTAGCTTCTAGATTACTAACTGCGTCTACACATCATCAAACAATATATGTAACCTTACTTCATCATATTGTATCTCCAAAAAAGTTACAACCTTTCGGTTCGTTAAGTGTTGAGAAACATTTAGCATAAATACTATCATATCATATCTAGTTACATGTTCATAAAATAAAACATAAAAAGCTAAAACATTAAGACAAAATTTTGGTCAAAATTCAAACTATTTTGTGGTTCAATGGGAAATTTATAATGGTATCCCTATTCCCTACTCCTAAGTGTAATAAACTTATTTATTAGTCTAAATGGCGTCTGTTCCAGCCCACTATACCATAAGGACTTGTTAAACCTAAGTAAAAAAAGGCATTTTGGTTAGTTAACGTAGCTGTAATTAACTAGAGTCAATCTTGAATAGATAAGTCAGCCTTGAATAGATAAATTGCATAACGTGATATTTCCGATTGACGGATTTCTTTAAATTAACAATATATCTGAAATTTGTTGCACTTATTCCGGCAAGGATAATTTGATCATTTTCACAATCCCTGGAATATTTGTTATAATACTCAAGTAAGGGTATTCATTAATTTTTGCAGTCCCCAAAGTATTGATGGCACTGCTTCGGAAAGCGTATTTCGGTAATCTTCTTAGTCATATTTGTTATAATACTCAAGTAAGGGTATTCATTAATTTTTGCAGTCCCCAAAGTATTGATGGCACTGCTTCGGAAAGTGTATTTCGGTAATCTTCTTAGTCCTCGGAAAATTTGTTGACACTTGTATGGGTAATTTGGTAACTGGAGTATCCATCGTGACATTTCCGATCAACTTGAATTTCTATAATGGATCGTTAAATCCACTGAGAAACTATAAATATGATGTGTTACATCTTCAGTTCATCATAATGTACATGGAGGGATATCTCTAGTAATTCGGTAAACGTAGAATGCATGGGGTCATTTCCGATCAACCTGAATTTCTATATACAGGATCGCTAAATCTATTGAAGAACCATAAAATCTGATATGTTATCTCGGTTCATCGCAACGTGCATCGAAAGTCTATCTCTAATAAACTGGTAACCGAAACTTATATATTAGATCGCTAAATCCACTGAAGAACCATAAAATCCGATATGTTACATCTCTAGTTTATCGGAATATGCAATGTAGGTCCATCTTTAATAATCTGGTAACCGGAATTTCTATAATGGTCCGTTAAATCCATTGAAAAACCATAAAATCCGATATGTCATATCTCTAGTTCATCAAAAGCAGCGGAGATCAATCCCTAGTAATCTGGTAACCGAAATTTCTATTATGAATCGCCAAATCTCCTGAAGAACCATAAGATATGATATATCACAATCTCCAGTTACGGATGTGCAGCTGAGGTCTAATTCCCTGTTGAGATTATTAGTCCCACATTCTTGGATTACCTAAGATCCTGCGGTTTATTATCCCTTAGGGCCTCTCCACTCATTGCCAATTGGTTTTGAGTTGGATGCCCGTATTCTAACATGGTATCAGAGCAAACTATTTGTGTCGAGTCATTTGACCGCACCTTTACTCCTCACCCGATTTATTGTTCACGTGTAAGATCCAACGAGGCTACACGTGAGGGGACGTGTTGAGATTATTAGTCCCACATTGTCTTGGCATCTCTGATTCTGCGGTTTATAATCCAATTAGGAGTTCTCAACTCATTGCCAATTGGTTGAGTTGGATGACCGTATTCTAAAATTACCATCATCATCATGGATGAACACTTTTCTTATCATTATCATTGCGGATAACATGGTAAAGTGATAAGTTTTTAGTTATCATTGTGTTATGGCCTGAAAAAGCTCCACTTATTCCGAGGTTGAAAGTGAAAACAAAATTATGCTTATTATTAGACTTTTTGACACCAAATGAAAACATCATATTGAGACGGTGAAAATGCTGCTGCTCTCTGAAGGCCTGAACTTATCGTTGCTAGAATCCAAGTTTGTATTGCTTTTAAAGTACCCATGAAATATGTCCACTATCCATTCTATCAGGCACATAATGTCTCTCCATAGAATAGGACAATTGGTAAAAAAAAAAACCTACAAGACAAAATTAGTAATAGAAAATATAGAGCCGTTAAATCTTTTGTTTTTCTTGAGGAAAAGCTGTTGGAGCATTTTTAAAAGTATTAGTATGAAAATTTCCCCAAAACAGAAGACTTGATATTTACTGTAGTTTTTTTTTTTTAATCTTTTAGAACGGACACAACGACCAATGCCCACATGAGCAGATGCCATTGTCTTCTTCTTCTGCAGCTCTGCTAGGTCACTCATAAGAGTAAGAAAAAGAAAGAGCGTGGTGGTCCTACATTACATTCATCAAAAGAACCCAACATCTGTTTCAATCATCTTTACAACAGACTAAACCTTGAAATGTAGTTGGCAAAAAAGAAAAACTGTTAGACAGATATAATTAGATGAATTATTAGAAATTTAATAATATAACATAAAATACGCTACTTGACGGTAATTTATACGTTGATGATGAAGAAGTGTGTTTTTTTGTCGTTCATTTCTCCGATATCTATATGTAATAATACAAATTTATCGCTCAACAATAATTGAAGTGTCTACATATGGGTGTGGACGAGAGTGCATCGTCTGGGGAAGTTATATAACCAAGGGTAAATTTTCATGTGGTGTTTTGACGCCAAGAATTTCCAAGGCATTTTCTATTTATGATGTAAAAACATTACAACTAACACTCTTACTTAAACATTTTCTAATTTAAACAACTTGAAGAACAAAACTGATTCACATTTTTCAACTACCTATTCTGCCAACTCTGTCTCTTTCCGAGGTAAGTAAATTATCTCATTTTGTTTAAATATATGTTTTGTTAAATTGTATACTCGTATACATGTTAAGGTTTAATAAATAATTATTTTATTTATTTGGAAATTGTGTTTTTTTTGTCCTTAACATGTATACGGGTATACAAGTTAACAAGACCCGATTATTAGTATCTAATGTTTATAGTATAATACTTTGCTCATCATTTTCCTAACCAAAATATTTACGGCAAAATCTAGGGATAAGAGAGACAGAATTACATTTGTAGTAAAATGCAGGTTGTATACAAATGTAAAATCTAGGTGATGAAGACAAATTGACTGTTGTCTGTCATTATTAACTTCATTGTAAAGCATACATTTTATAATTGTATTTAGGGAACAAAGATAAATTTGTTCCATAATCTTTTCCTAATCTATGGATTTGATGTATGTTTTAAGTTATATACAGTAGACAGTTCTCCAACAATTGATCAAAATCTTCCATTATAGAATTGTTGTTGGGCAAGAAATACAGGTAATATCAACCAACTTTCTTCCAAGTTGAACTAATAAATTCATAATCCCAATCTTTCCTCCTAGATAAGAGGCACTGTCTCTCTGTCAAAGAAGAAGTATTATAGACATTAACCATGAATTCCGATCTGTTTTTCATTGGGTTAACAGCAATTAGAAACACATCACATTGAAGAGAATTAATACACATAACATGTTCAAAAAAAAAATATTGTATAATCTTAAAGGTGCTTTGAAAAAAGAGGAAGTAATTACAACCACCATTCACCCGATCTATTCATACAACCATCAACCAACAAAGTTATTCAACCCTCAAAAGCAACAATTAAATCCTTCCAAGTTCCCAACCATATGCCTACTATCATTAAAACTAAAAAAATGGAAGGAGGAAAAAAAAGAAAGAAAAGGCTGCTACTATTGAAAAGAAAGAAAAAAACATACACAGTTGATTCATAATAAAGAACCACCACCTCTTTCCCCCTTCCTTACAAACCCTCCTCCTTGAGAAAACAAACAACCAAACCTCATCAGAGTAAGTAAACATGATAAAAATGGACATAATGAATGAACATGACTTTTTTGTTTTTAATCTTTATCCCAATTTGTTAACCAACTGAACTGGTTTGTTGAGACGATCCATCCTCTCCTTCGACAAGGTCGGACGAAGGATCTTGCTCTCTTGTGGGTCGAAGTTCTTCAATTCGCTTTGTGACCTCGGCCATTGTTGGTCGCTTGTCTGGGTATTGGGCTGCACAATCTATTGCGAGTTGTAGGAGTTGAACCATCTCTTCCTCGACATTCTGGTATCTTAGTAGTTCAAGATCAAATACTTCTGCGGTCCACTCCTCACGAACCACGGATTGAACCCATCTTGGAAGGTCGACACCTTCCTCGTTCAGTAAGGCATGGGTTGGTGCTTTACCCGTTAATAATTCCAAAAGAAGAACACCAAAGCTGTAAACGTCGGCTTTTTGGGAGACTCTACGAGGATCTGTTACCTCTGGTGCACGATATCCAGCGACACGGTTAGGAGTAGCATTGGGGCCAACAAGCTGTGCAAGGCCAAAGTCAGATACACGAGCTTCGTATGTCTTGGTGAGAAGGATGTTGGATGACTTAATGTTGCCATGGGAGATGTGAGAGCCCTGAGAGTGAAGGTATGAGATACCACGAGCAGCTCCAAGAGCAATTCCAGATCGAGTTTCCCAATTCAAAGGAGTTCTTCCAGATCCTCTGTTACCTATAGGAATAGATGCATAAAA
The DNA here is from genome assembly GCA_023529315.1 of Papaver bracteatum. Classification (NCBI taxonomy): domain Eukaryota; kingdom Viridiplantae; phylum Streptophyta; class Magnoliopsida; order Ranunculales; family Papaveraceae; genus Papaver; species Papaver bracteatum. The sequence continues at coordinate 366,458 of JAJJWX010001508.1, forward strand.
ATTGAAAAGAGGTTAAGATAATGATCTAATGATCCATAAATGAACAATGGTGTTGCTCTTTTCGTAGTTTTTAGGAGGGTTGAAACGTAGATTACAGGGTAAGATGAACACATTAAGTGTATTCAGGATGCCAAGAACCTAAGCACATGATTTCTAACTTCTTACTTCGTTATAGTGATTACAAGCGAGGATTGCAAAAAAAACTTAAGTTAAATCAAAATGCACAAAAACAGACACTGGAAAGCCAGAAAACAACATACACTAAAAACTCACAAACAGCATATGAAAATCACCACTAAAATCAACGCCAACGAAGTGCCCATGAACAATGAAAACCATATTCATTTCTTAATGACTAAAACCTCTGGAATTCCACTAGATTGAACTGAAACTAATGCAAAGGCTATAACACAATAACGGTAGCTTGCATCTATATTTCTAAGTAATGTAAGAAGATAAAACTAAGACCCACAAGACAAATGATGCACCCACAAAAGAGGGTATAATTCAGTGTTTTCTTGACCAGATTTTCACCAATAAAGAAGATAAAATCAAACCCTACAACAACACAAAAACATACCCACAAAACAATACTAAATTATCATAGCAAATCAAAACAAAAAAGACTAAAACTTGCAAGGATAATGTAAAAGAACTCACCATGCAAAAGCGCAGACAAACTTCCCATAGACATGTAATCATACACAAGAAGTTTCTCATCACCACTATAATAGTAAGCTCTCAATGGAACCAAACAATCATTTTGCATAGATCCAACAGTTTCAATCTTCTCTCTGAATTCCTTCTCACTAATGGTCACATCTTTCAATCTTTTCACAGCTACAATAGTTCCAACTTCTAACACAGCTTTGTAAGCTGTTCCAAAAGTTCCTTTCCCTAAAACTTCAGCTGATGCTCTTAACAAATCTTCAAGATCAAAACTCCTTGGTGCATTTCCAAAGAATACCAATTTCTTCATTCCTAGACCACTATTCACATCTTTACTTGCAACTGCAGAAGCAGCCAATGTTCCAGTACCAACAGGAGCAGCAGCATTTCCTCCACCATGATTTCCATTCCCATTTTCGTCACCAATTCCCTTATCACCTCCCATTTCAACTTCATTTGGATTTTTCGCAGTTGAAACATCAACCGCTCTAGTCTTTCCACTACTCTTCTTTCTACATAAAAAGAATAGAATCAATAGAATCAAAAGAAAACCAACAATCGACCCAATAACAATTCCAGCAATTGCACCGGCAGACAACTTCTTCTTCTTCTTCGGTGCCTCGCCTTCGATTGGTTCACCGGGGCAACGACCCATTGGACCACCACAAAGAGAATTCCCTGAGAAAGAACTAGCCTTCATTGTTCTCAATTTCTTAGGAATTGGTCCATTCAATTGATTATTCGAAACATTAAACTGAACAAGATCAGGAAGATTCAGCTCAGGAATTGAACCAGTCAGTTCATTCCCGTCCAAATACAAAGTCCCCAACCTAGTCAGATTATTAAACGACGGTGAGATCTCACCGGAAAAGTTATTCCCGGCAAGATTTAACCTCACTAAATTTGGCAGCTTGAACAAAAAATCAGGAATCTCACCGGAAATCTTGTTCCCTTGCAAATACAAGTTTCTCAAATCAGTACACATAGCAAGATCTGACGGAAGTGGACCTGATAAAGCATTCAGACGCAACGAAAGAGTACGCAAGTGTGTAAGATTTCCAAAAACACCCATCGGGATTTTCCCGATAAGTCCAGTTCCGGGAAGTCGAAGTACTGCAACTCTATTGTTCTCGCAAACAATACCTTCCCAATTACATGGTGCTGATGACTGAGTTGATGTCCAGTTGAGTTTCCATCCGACTACTGATGATCTTAGAGTAAGTAGAGCATTTTTATCACCAGTAAGATCTGGTTTTCCGAGATGAAAAATGCCGATGATAAGTATTAAAAAGAATGTTAATCGAGAATGAACCCCCATTTTTGAAGAACAGCGGTTTTCCGGAAAACCACTATTCGGAACTCATTGTTGTGGACTCTCTCTCTCTGTTTTGGTTCCGGAAAGACAAAATGATAACAGTAGAGAGAGAATGGAGAAGGAGAAGAAGAAGAAGAAGCAGAGAAGACCAAATGGAGAGAAGAGGGAGAAATGGAGGAGATGGAAAGAGTCTTGTTTGTGTTTGTTTGTTGTATAGATAGATAGAGAAACCCTAGAGTTTATGATTTTAGTTAGTAAAAAAAGGTAGTCTTCACACTCATGACTCATTGTCTATCTGGCTTTGTTTTTTCCTTTTTCAGCTTTTTTTTATTAAGTTTATTTATACACAATATTGGGGATTTTTATTTATTGGGTTGATTAATTACATGAAATTCATTTGCGGTCCATTTGATTATAATTTATAATAAACGTCCAATTGGTGGATATATTTATTAATTGGGGATATAGTGTCCCAATAGCAATTATGTGTTAACTCCTATATAATTATTTTTTTAATTTTTAATTTAGCTCTTACTAATCTTAATTAGTGATTAATTTTAATTAGTAAATTTTTAAGTATTTGGGGATAAATTAGTTGATTTTTTATTTTAATTTGTGTGAGTGAGGAGTAGAAGGAGGGAAAAAAATTGAGTGGAATTTTTTTTTTGAAAATGGAAGATGATTGTGATGAGAGAATTGATGCTAAGAGGTTGAAAAATTATTATTTTTTTCTTTGAATCCACCATTGCTGCAGCTGAAAAAGCTCGGTGGCGGCATGGTATTCAACCAAAAACCCATGTCGGCATTGCCGGAAATTTTCAAAATTTGTTTGCCACTATCCGGGGGGGTTCGGGGACGAAATTTTTCAGGTTTTGATGTTCAAAACCTATTTTTTCTGGTTTTCATCAGTCACTTCCAGCACAGTTATCGATTTTCGAGCATGCCAGAACTACTTCCGGCATGGTTTTTGCTTAAATTTGTATGCCGGAACATGATGAAAAGTATCCAGAAACTTGATTTTTTTTTTCACTTGACTACCGGCATGGAAAGATTTACATCGAGCATGCCTGAATTCAGTACCGGCATTGAATTTCATCACTTTCGGCATGGTCTTCATCATTTCCGACATGTTCTTCATCACTTCCGGCGTGGTCTTCATACTAAATAACCATGCCAGAACTCACTTCCGGCGTGGTCTTCATCCTAAATACCATGCCGGAACTCAGTATTGGCGTGGTATTCATCCTAAATAACAATGCCGGTACTGAGAAACCCAGTATCGGCATGGTCTTCATCATAAATAACCATGCCGGAACTCAGTACCGGCATGGTCTTCATCACTTTCGGCGTGGTCTTCATCTTTTCCGGCGTGTTCTTCATCATTTCCGGCGTGTAAAAAAAAAGTGACGAGCCGGCAGAGAAGGAACAGTTGAAGAACGATGAAGAAAAGAAAAATCGAAAACCTAAACCTAAAGGACTGCCGGAACTAATGTTAGAAATGGGGGATATATGTTTTGGTTTTTGATTTTAATGTTTTAAGGGAAAGGGTATAATAGTATTTTCATAAAGTTTTTTAATTAACCAAAGGGTATTTTAGTACTTTCATATCAATTGGTCACCCCTTAGCCGAAACCATGGGGTGGGGAAAGTAATCAATATCCCCCAATTAATAAATGTATCCCCCAATTGCGCGTTCATTATAATCCCTAATTTATTATTGACTATAATCCTAATCTTTTTTTTTTATTATTTATTTATTTGGATAGGAGGGATCACCTGAATTTAGCCTCTAATTTGACATACTTTGGTTTGTTTTAGGGAATTCTGTGAAATTCGGAGTGGTAAAATTATTGTATTACCATGAATTTTAGTTGGAGAGGAGAAAATAAGAAGAAAAAAAGTTATTTAGAGGTGTATATTGAGTTCAAATAACATAAACCCCCCCCAAAAAAAATGCTCCAAAACAAAAACAAAAAAACCCAAAAATTAAAACAAATTTTCTTCTCAATATTTTAACGAACCTCAGGCTGCTTGAATATCTTCCTGCTCTAGTTGGTTTAATTTAGAGGGGATCTGAGTAGGAATAATTGAACATATCTTTGTTTACTGTGTTTTCTCATGTTTTAGCTTTGCTTCGACGTTTTTTGCTTTAGGTTTTGCATCTGAATTTGATTGTTTTAGATTCAACTATAATTAGTTTTCATATTTAGTGTTATTCGTTTTTGTTTCTTTATTTTTGTCTCTGATTTTTAATTTTAGGAATCGCTTTTCTTTTGCCTAGTATTTTGAATTATTAAGGAAAATCCTCTTTTATCCTTAGGTTTTTGTGGTTTGGGATTTGTTAAACTGATTTCTACATTCAGTTGAAGAAGACCCTGCTCAAGTGGAAGATTATGTTTTTATATGAAGAGAAGTCAATTACAACAAAAAGAAGAAGAGACCAGCTACAACAATTTCTAAGGAAACAAAGGCAACAACAAGATCGAGATCATCAACCATCTCGTCAGCTACAATTGTTACAAAGACTCCAACGCCAGCTCAAGTCCATTCATTAAAGACCAATTCAGAAAACAATTGTTACTATGTTGTTACCTAAGACTGTTTACATTGACTCAATTGTAAGATACTGATACCGCTTTGTGCAACCAATCAAATTAGTTTTATTTCGAAACTAGTTAGACCCGTTAATACGATTTAGCCCTCTTGGAATTGTGAAATTGTATTTCAGGCTGTAAAATTTGGATGATTAGTCAAGAATTGGTGGAGCTACTATGGATTCGATGATTGTGTAATGAAATTTAAAAATATTATACTAATTATTTTTTATTTTCAGTTTCGGATATATTAATGGAATGTATTGAGGTTCTTCTCTTTTATATGAAAATAAAATAAAATAAAATACAATTAGTATAAATTAAGACTTCGAAAAACATACAAAGTCTCTTGACAAATGGGGGTAGCTTGACAAGTGTGTGCTACTCATTTGTCTCTTGGATAAAATAAATCTGAGTTTATCAGAGCATCCGTAATACTACATATTATAAAATGGCATATCTCTGATATATGTGTTGACACTTCACATTGAATATGCCACAAAACTGAATATACCTTATGATAATACGATATGTATACCATTTATATTAAGCATTTTCCAAATATATATTGAAAAAAATTTAAAAAACCCCGATACGTTAAACTATACCCGGTTGAAAATATATTTTAAGATGGAATACGAGGTATGAAACTGTGCAGTATTAAATTAGACTTTGTAAGTAAAGATTGAAACTCATCCTAAAGTTTGGTGATGTTTGAAACACCCCATAACTCTAGGAAAAGTTTTAAGCATCACCTAACTATATTTCCATGTAGAGATTGAACTCATTTTATATGTAGTCAGGCGATATTTGAAGTCTTAACTCTAGACAATGTTTAAAAAAACGTCAAGAGTATGCTATATTCACGAAGATAAGTTTTAAACTCCGTATGTTATATTTGCGCTGTCTTTTGTACCTTCACTAAAATAGTATGCTATGTCTAGGTTATATCGTATCATTTCAACATATGTCAACATTTTGGTTCTCTGAGTATAATAATCATGTCATAAAACAGTTTGATGAACATCATCTAGGAAATCATTGCTTATAATTTTAAAGCAATAATCAGTCATATATATGAGAAGATTCGGAATAAAAACAAATTCATTTCACAGTAAAATTACAATTTCAAATAATTTTAATAGTCGGCTTAACATAGGAGGACTTTTACACTTACCCAACGAATTTTGAAGATTTTTAAATAAAAATATTTAGAGACACAACTTTAAATTAACTGTAAAAACGACATGCTTGGTAATTGAATTATCGCGCTCAACTTCCGAAATAACTCAAAAGAGAAATCTTACTATTACTCTTAATGGGTTAAACTATGTTTACCATATATATTATAGAGGGAGGATCCCTTTACATGGCTATTAGCACATTATCTCACATTTTTATGTCCTTTTTATGAATAAAAACCAAACGATACCGTATTTGAAGCTAAGATTTTGGGGATATGTTCTTCTTATAAATATCTACATACCCACCAAAAATGAGTACATTCCGAAATGTATAACTTTAACATCTACTACTTCGAAACCCAACTGTCGAAAGTCGACAAATTCTCAACCGTTTAAATTAAGATTGATAGATGATGAGGTTATACGTTTCGGAATGTGCTCATTTTTGGTGGGTATGTAGATTCTAATAAGAAGAACATATCTCCAAAATCTTAGCTTCAAATACGGTATCGTTTGGTTTTTATTCAGAAAAAGGTCATGAAAAATGTGAGATAATGTGCTAATAGCCATGTAAAGGGATCCTCCCTCTATATTATAAAGACATTTGCAACATTATATTTAGGAAGTAAAAGTCATGTATTTCCTTAGAAATTCTTTAACGAATGTAAATTTTGAAATGTAGTATCTCAACCTTCGAATTAGCATTGAAGGAGACAGTAAAAGCCTTTCTGATTACTTTCATGAAAAGAATTCAGACATTTTTTGGCGTGTTAAAACTTGTCTTGATGAAGCAAATAGGATAGTAAATCTTTGCACCAATTTTTTGGGATTTCATTTTGTTTATTTCCTATGAAATTTGGCCGCGGATACTTTAGCTAAATCAGTAAGGACTTTAAATTCTGTTTAAGATTGGGAGCGTCTCCATCTTGTATTCTCCATCATCTATCAGTAGATAAATATAATATTATGAGATCTCCTCAAGGCTCCATATTAGATGCCTCTACTTCTACTGTAATATCGACTCTTTTTGAGTCCTAGTTTTTAATGAGAAAAAAAAAAAAACTTCGAATTAGCTCACCAAAAAGTCTTGACAAGCCAATTACCAACACCGAAAAACTGACTTTTCCATTTTGCAAAAACGAGTAGTCGGACCGACCATTGCTAGCCGACATTCAGTTCTTGCAACTACTTTTTCCCCAAAATAGGACTCAGTCTTCTCGCACTGTCTGTATTAATGTTTGTGTAGAATAATGCACCACTTCTCACCACTGCCTAGCAGTGTTCATGGATGGGGTTTGGGACCAGTTTTGGTGATAGCTGTTGGTTCTCTTATTTGGGGCATTTTCTTTGCTCAAGCTGCGGATCACGGTTGTTATGCTTGCAGAGTTTTATCCACTTTTCAGTGTTTCCGTCCTTTCAAACCATTAAAAAACTTGTACGATTCCACAACCAACATCGGACAAAAGAAAAAAATAATGTACGAATCTTCTTGCGGTGCCAAATCGATGCGATCATAGTAAAGACTAAAGAGCATCAAAATTTAATTAATTATCCAATTGACAATCATTAATTAAAATCATCATTAACTAATTTTCATCACTGTCTTTGGTCAATTGACTTGGACTGATTCAAGGGGGTGACTATTATATTCTTCTAAGAATTATCTTGCAACAAGCTGGCCATTGATTTTCCTTTTCATTTTTTAATTAATGCCGGAGATTTCTTTATTAAAAAAATAAAATCTTCAAATATTATTTTGTGTAGTTAAGGATTTTCTGACGATGCCAACACGTTCTCAAAGGAGACCAAACAAGTGTATACAAATACAGGCAATTTATGACCATAAAGCAAAAAAAAAAATATTGAAAAGATCGTATTAAATTTTGATTGATTATTTACTTAAATAATTTAATAATTTCTTCATATTTTTTTTCCTACTGTTCTTAGTTGGCTGGTCCTACGTTATTATCTACCACCTGCTGCTCCCAATATCTTTAAGGCTGTACCATCCTTCTTTATTGAATGCACTATACAAGATCATCTCTACGGTCAGGACCAACTTGGCCTTTGATATTGATTTCACTGCTGTCATTATATCTCACAGTAAGAATTCGACAGTAAGAATTAGATCTCACGGGGAAAGGAATTACTACGTACAGCAGCCTGAAGGAGGAAGCTCGTGAGGGACTGTGTTTAATGGAAAGTTTAATTCCACGGACGTTTTCTTTCCTTTTCCGTACTCCACGAAGAAAGTTTATACGAGTAATAAAAGGAAAGATCTGAAGAAATTCAATTCCTGGTAATTAATGAGAAAATCTAATGAGATGTGTAGTGTAAGTATGTGTTGCAACATTTATAGTCGGTTTTCAATGCTTGCAACATTTATATGTGATGTGCTTTTAGTTCTCCGTGTGATAAACATTCAAGAGGCTAGCTGCCGCTAGTTTTATCCAACTTATATGAAAACGAGTGTTGTCCGTCCAATTTCTGCATTTCGGACATTGGCATGAAATCCCAAATGGACGCTCATACAGGTAGTGTGTACGTGAAAGCAGTTAGAACTTGGAACGCTATTTTTTGCTGCCTAATTGATGAGAGAGGATGGAAAAGGAAGTTTACAATCCCTTGCCAGCATGTCTTGACCATGTTTAAATGACGCATTCACCTTATCAAAAGTTTAGCTTTAAGGGTCCGACTGGATTTGTTGTGGAATCACTTTAACTAAATACAATTTGCTGCGATGGAAGAAAATTTCGAAAGTGCAAAGTAGCCATTATCACGTAATGTAGAGACTCACTTTTTCTAAATATTCCGTATCCTAGTTAGTAATTCGGCGAATGATTCGCGAATTCGAACGTATCAACGAATAACGGTGCATTCGGCCGAACTATTCCAACTCCGAACTAGGGTCGCGCATTATATGGGATATCCGAATAATTCGGATCCGCGTATTGTTCGGTTGGCTAATTCGGACAGCTGTTTGAGTCATTGAACTCGAATAGGACCGAGTCTATCAACCGATCCAGCCCATTCCGTTCATTTCTAAGAGAAACTAAAAAAGATGTGGCTAGGGGGAATTGATGCTACGACCCCAAGCTCCTTAATCTAAGTTCCAACCATTGGGCTGCGCACTTGTTGGTGATATTTCTTAATGTAACATCTATATAATACAAATAATTGATTTAAATCACATCTTTTCTTCAAACTAACTATAAAAGTATACTTTTTATTAATTTAATATATACGGAATTTTCCGTACCGAACTCATATTTCTAAAACGAATTATACACGTACGTATCCGTTCCGAACTACCCTCCGAACAACGAACCGTTGACCGACTTTTTGACCGAATCCGACCTATACAAATCCGTAAAATTCCCGAACGTATGCCGTCCCGAACTCCTCTCCGTATCCCGTATTGCTAACTAGGCTCCGTATCCAATTATATTGCTTCTCTTTTATCTTTTTGATTAAAATAGATTTTGTACAAGAAAATTACATACTTTTGGTTGGCAACCTAGCAACAAGCTAGGAACCAACACCTTTTTGAATAGCGATACCTAATCTATGAAAAATAAAGCTACCAACACCACTACTAGCGTCATTATTAACTAGGCAATTTTTGAAGATTATCTTTTATTTTTTATTTTAAAAGAACCAACACCTTTTATCTTTTATTTTTTATTTTTACAAACAAAAGTGATTATGACCCTGCTATTTTTGAAGATTATCTTAAAAGGATCGACGGGAACATGTTCGAATAATTACACCTAGGGCTGCACAAAGGTCGGTTCCGCTCGGTTACATGCCAAACCGTCCACCGAACCGCATATAGGACGGTTTTGAAAAAGAAAACCGTAACCGAACTGTGGTATTGTCGGCTCAGCTTTTAACCGCACCTAGTCGGATTGGTTTTTGACCAGTTCCAATCGGTTAAAACCGTCTATTCAGGTATTCCTCCTTCAATAATAATTTTCTTATTCCGATCATGATCGTTAGCTAAACTAGCAAGTTCATTTGCAGCTTCAACAAGATCAGATACACATCCTGTGTGAAACAGTAATATAAGACCAAACCAATGATAAACACTTAATATCATGAGGCCATGAACGAGAATCAATTGAATTGAAACCATATACACTTAATATCATGAACGTGAAGGATTGTATAGCAGAGTTTTAGGATGATTAAACTACAGGAGGCCATGAGAGTATTCAACAACAAAATCCCAATCATATATACAGAGAATTGATAACCAAAAATAATAATGGATATAGGGAATTGATAATAAAAAATAATAATGAATATAGGGAATTGATAATCAAAGAAGAAGAAGGTGGTGCGGTTGCTACTGCCTACTTCTCGTGGAGATGGAAATGGTGGTGTTATTGTCTGTGACTGTAAGAAATGAAGATGAAGACGAAATACGATGGAAAAAAAGGCAAAGGCAGCGATAAAGATATTAGGGTTAGGTATATTTAGGCTTATAAGTAACTTAGTTGACGGCTAGGATCTAATTAAATCAAGGGAACATTATTTAAATACCCCTCAAAATTCGCCTCTTAAATTATACCCTTATTCAATTTTTAAAAATACCCTTACCTTCTGAAAAGTGGAAGCAACTAGCACAAGTTGCTTTCAGAAGTGGACACAACTAGCACAAGTTGCTTCCAGAAGTGAACCCAACTTTATATACAAGTTGCTTCAAAAAAGTGGAAGCAACTTTCTCAAGTTGACTCCAAAAAAATTATTTTTTACCCCTCAGGGGTATTTGTGCAAAGTCAACAATAATTGAGGGTATTTATAACATTCCCACTTAAATAAATGGACGAAAATGATAGGTTTATACGGTGTGGTTACTGTGCGGTTATGGGTGAAACCGTTGGCCGATCCGAAGATCTAACTGTTATCAAAATTCAAACTGTGACCGACCGTTGAATTATCGGTTCGATGCGTTTACGGATCAGTTTCTGTGCAGGCCTAATTACACCCATTGCATAAACAAAGTGCTAGAGTCCATGATGTCACGTTGTCATCATTATTTGTATCACCCTCTAATACAGTTGTTTTTTTGTTTTTTTTTATGTAAAGATCAGAAGTTTTATTAACTTGAAACTTGTCTGACAAAAGTTGGATCTCGATAATGCTAGGAGGATTATCAGACCAGACTCTAGTAATACCAAATTTTCTACTAAATTTACCTAATTTATCAGCAGATTTATTGCAAATCCTAGGAATGAAATTACACTCCCAATATGGGATTGTTTTTAAACTATTCACAACATCAAGCAGTATGTCTTCATTCTCCCACGCAGTGACTGGAGATGATTTGTTGATGTATCCCTCCATTCCCTTAAGATCTGGTTCAAATACTACGTGGTTAAACTGCAACTCTTTACTCCAGTTTACTGCATCGAGAAAAGCTAAACATTCCGCCTCTAATACAATATTTGATGCGATTAGAAGTGCGTCGTGCATTAAAATAACTGCTACCTCACAACTCACAAGATCAGCAACATAATGAACACACAGAAGTAATGCAATATTCACATTTTTTGCGTTAAAGATAGATAGATAAATATTTACCATCTCATGGACTACACAGGTTGTTTACCTTTTTAGGTGATGCTCAACTCTCTAACTCGAGATTACATTTCGACTAACTCTCTTCTACTAATTTATAATGCATCTTACACTATTTATACAGTAGAAATAATGTCCAAGATCATGCACAAGCCTCGGACAACCAAGTGTCCAAGGAGCAGTTTGCATAACCGCTTAAGTGTTGCATAACCGTTCATCTCTCTATAACTCGAGAAAATTGTTGCCACACCTGTTCTAGGAGGTTTGTAGTTAACTGTCCAACTTGTCCCAACATTCATCCACATGTGTAAAGCTTTCAGAGATGCATAATTTCTCTGTAACTGCCACCTTTGAGCCATTCTTGCACCATCTTCTGTTGATATTATCTTGGCTATGCCCTTTACTCAAATTGACACTTAACATTGAGTAAAGTCATGTTAATACTATTTAATACCGTTACATATCAATGTTCTATGTGACATTAACTTTACTTAGCTAAATAACGGACTACGGTGACGCATTTGGCATGTATCATTACTCTTATTGCACTATCCAATCCTTGGTCATGTCTTGAACTAGTGCATAGGCAAACTCCTGGTTGATCGCATATCCTTGCATTATTCTTGAGATGCGCATACTCAAGTGCACATACATGCATCAGTGCATCATCATTTTGTTGCATATGCCAATGTCAAGTAATGCAACTAGTAAGTTCTTTGATTGATTTTTTTATCAATTTCTAGGTTTTTTTTTAATTTTGAACAATAGGCCAATGAATTAAAAAATAACCGAACCGAATGATTAACCTAAGAACTATAAACGGTTAGTTGACCTCACCGTAATGCAACTTCATTTTATAGGCCACTTGACTAACCAGAAATATACCTCACCCACCCATCATGTTCAACGTCCCTATTTAACACAATCAAATAAACAACAATACTCGACTACTTCTTTACTGCATACGTTTTCAAAATTATTATTTCTAAAACTCAACAACTTTGCTAGCACTTTGAACATCCTTGCCTATTGATTTGCCTTAGTATTCAACATCATTACTTAATTAGTTTAGTTCTTTATTATTAATAATATTGATTTATGTTTTTGTTGTGGCATTGGCTAATGCTTTAACTCCAACTCGAATCGTAAATCAACAACCAAATGCAAACTTAAATTCACATTAACAGATTCTTTTGAACTAACATGAGTTTCATTTGAATTATTTGTGCCTAAGTGTACATATATAATGATTCTTCCCAGCTGATCATACTAATCATTTTCATAGTTTTTTGCCTTCACCCTCCGGCTCTTGTTGCATCCATGCAACCAACATGACTTATGCAAGACTTGGCCATCCTATACAATCATGTTGTGGCTAAGGGACACACGTTATGATTCCAAATAAAAACGATATGCATCATAGTCTATGACCTTCAATTTTTGACTTTTGGTGCACTTAGCAACAATTTCATTCTTACACTAGACTTGGTATTCTTCAATCTTATGGTATACTTTACCTTCTTAAACTTGTATCGGTATTAGTCTTGCACACCAAAGAACCAAAACTTTGTTGTTCTTTGTTTGGATTTCTGCAACACCGTTATTGAAATACATGACTTTTGTCGTGAAATATTATCCTTAGTCTCTGGGGTCCTAGTTTTATCCTCAGAGGAACTAGTATTGTTTATAATTTTAAGAGAAGTATTTACTCTTTTTCATACCAATGTCAATTATCAAAGATATTTAATTTACCAAGTAGATCACTCTTTGGTAGTGTTGACAGATCATTTGCTTCTGTGATGACATGCTTCTTGGACTCGTATCTTGATGGTAGATACCTGCGAATTTCGCACATAATATCTTTCACTTGAATAATTCTTCCAGACGAATGTGGGGAGTTAACTATCCGAGAGATTTTTTTGGTTAAATTCATCAAAAGTTTTATCATTAGACATACGAAGGTTTTCACACTTAGATTCTAGGTTTTGAAGCCTTGTTTTTTTTTCTTAACGATATTCCATTCAAATACGGTTTCCAAGACATCTCAAGGTTCTTTTGAAGTTTCACGTCTTGTCTTATGGCATGTATAATGGTATTAAATCCATATTAATTATGCCTTGAAACACCGATTTCAGTTACCTCATTATCACCAATATCCTTGGAAGAGGTTACACCGTTTACAGTAACTATTGGATGAGTATAACTTTTGACAACCTTCACCCATGATTGAAATCATGAGCTTCTAAAAAGGAACACATAATTATTTTCCACCATAAGTAATTAGTGAGATCAAATCTCGGTGGTATGTGAATTGAACTTGGTTGACACAAGCTCAAATTTATGTCAATAGGTTCATATCGATGTAAACACAGATTTATTAGGTCATGCATGCTCTGGCACCAATTGAAAGGAGAAGGTAATTACTATACCACCAATATTTTCGTTTGGAAACCTGTACGGAGAATCATCGTACAATCTATATTTTTGGTTATGATTATGTGTATAAGATCTTTTTAACAAGGTAAACCTATTACATATCTAAACTACACACGAACCAAATTCCAACAAGAGCAAGTTTTTAACTTTATTTCAAGACACGAATTCAACACAAACGAGTCTTGTAGGTTATTTACAGTTGAGTTAATAAAATTTAGGTTTAATTTTGTACAACCTGTGATATTTCAATTATAATGATAAATAATATAATGTAAAAAAAAATATATATATACACCATAAACTTTTGTTAACGAAGAACTACAATCTTATAGAAGAACCCCGATACTTAGTCCAGATTGAGCACACTGATTAATTCATTACACCAATTACCTACTACCAGATTTTGGACTAGATGTAATACCTGCTTAAGTCAATTACCTACTACATAGAGTGTTTAACATAATCTTTTCGATATCAACCTATAAGACTGATACTTTGCGTGATGTTATATAGTTGTTATTCACAAACTATTTTTCGTCAAAGCGATTTTCAAGTTATTGAAATAATCAACATGACTTTCGTCAAGAGTAAAGATGAACTTGGCCAAAGCGAAAGATTACCAACACATATTTCGAGAAATAGATAAGCGAGATAAACTCGGTTCGAAATACCAAATGTGCATAATCGAAGTCTATATAGCAATACATCTTTTGTCTCAAAATAGGAGATAAAATAGATGGACTTTTGAGTGATAGATAAGTTCAAGTCTCCACATACCTCTTTGTTGATGAAGTTCCACAAGTTCCTTGAGTAGTTCTCCGTCTTCAATCGATGAACGCCGTGTAGTCTAAGGCTCAACTACACTTACTATCCTAATCCGAGACTTAGATATAAGTATACTAGAAATCAAGACTTATAGTTTTGGCAACAAAACTTTACAAACAAGCTTGAGATAGCAACGCTTGCGAGTTCGACCGAGCAATGCTCTAACAATCTCCCCCTTTGTCAATTTTACTGACAAAACTATCAATACATATGGAATACAAAATAAATAAAATTTGTAGCTTCTCATCCAAATGCTTGATCTCCTTGGTTATTCAACATTATTCGAAATCTTAGTCACTCCCAAGTACTCCAATGATTCCAAAGGTATTCAATTCGGCATCATAATTGTTGAAGATACGTAGCCATAACAATGAGAAAACAAAAGCTCTCAATCATTGTTATACATGTCATAGTATTATTGCATAACATTAAAGTTCAATTGTATCACAACTTTGACAACAATACTATGGTGATATGTATCACTACCCCTTAGTCAATACTCCATCTCACATGAAAACCACTCCCCCTTACATAATGATCCGAAAACCATATGTATTTGTAGTGCGAACTACACATTAATTATCCGCCTTTTTGTCAATAAAATTGGCAAAGGTACGAAAACTAGTGGGATCCTAATGAAATTTCCATAGAGATATTTCATGACCAAAAGAAAGCACATATCAACTTTTTAGATGTAATCATATAGACGAAACTAAATGTATTCATCAAGGAGTTTATAAAGATACAAGATAACCCCTACAATATTCCACAACCGCACTCCCCACAAAGATTTGGCAATAAAGCACAAGTTCAAAAAGAACTCTCCCCCATAAAATGTCATTCCCGAAAGAACAACAAGAGCGACCTTACTTTCACAAGAAAATAAGGATTTATTTGGACATTAACAAATCACATAAGAATATGAATTTGTATCCAAAAAATCTCAATTAAATTAACCACAAGAGAACCCATGATTAATTTAATCGGACATGCTCATATAAGAGAACTTACGGAGCCGCATAGTATTCACATAAAATTATGGATCGGGGAAGATCAATACTGCGGAATAAACAAAGATTCATTCTATTTTTCATCACTATTTGCACAATGACATATAATAGACTTAATCTTTGTGAACACAAGTTCATCCTTTCTTCCATCAATATTTGCATAATAACATAAAAGGCTTAACTTTTGTTTGTCAAAAGTTCATTCAATTGTTTGTCAATACTTGCATACCGAGATATAAAAGACTTAACTTTTGACCATGTATGGGACAATCACAATTCACGGACGCAAACACACATATATAAAACTATAAAGATTTGTTTATGGGTGAAAATTATTCCTGCTGATTTTGGTAATTTGGGGGTGTGTGGATGAGGAATGAATCTAAACCTTAGACAAATGCACTGCGCGGTGAGTGCTTATAGATTCGAGAGATCAATCTGTTCAAGTCCGACCTAAACCAAGAAATGGCAGTTCCAGACTTGTTTCGGTCACAAAGTGAAGGAGATGGGGTTGATCTTAGGGAGGGAAGCGAAGAAGGTGTTGAGATTGTGAAGGTGTTGGCTATGTATGACTTGTATAAGAAAGCTGAAATGGCTTGCAGGATGTAAGATATCAGTTCTGGTGTTTGAATACGATTGTATCAACACTTGCCTCTGTTATCTCGTCTTGTTCTGTTCTTGTGAAAAATAGGGCGGAAAACCTATTTATACAAGTCTTTTAGCCTAACCTTCGTATCTCATGGGAAGTGGAGAAATTGGAGTGATGGAGTGATGGAGTAGTGTAGTAGTTTTTTGGTGTCACATGACCAGGCTTGCCCACTTCTCCCATCATCACTAACCGTCCATGTATTCCTGACACGTTCTTGTGATGGTGCGTTGTGCGCTGCACGCTGTAAACCGCCAGACCAATACCCCAGTATGTATCCCCTAGGTTGTGACATGATTGATGTCTTGAACGTGTGGATCGTGGGACCCACAGAATGTAGCATGTAAAGCTACGTTATTTAGGAAATTGATACTTGTGAAGTATCGTGTGTATACTATGCAAATACTGCATCGAGTATATTCAGCATGTATGAAGCATCGTTGTTTGAGAGTTTCAAAATAACCTCATGTCTAGCCTACTTCGTGTGATGGTTTGGAGGTTGCGCAAACAAGTCCTCCCTTGGCCGACCACTTAGTGTGGTAGAGTAACGGACGGTGATCACCATGACTCTGCACTGACCAATTAACTCCTGACCAAGGCTGTGTAACTAAGCCGGTGAAGTTGGACAGACGAGATGATCTTTGATACACTCATCTGCGACCATTGATGGAATTAGGGTTTTAGGAAAAAGTACGCAAACACCACTTTCCATCTTGGTCGAATCCAAGCTTGGGACATGGTTTTGGTATGGCCGGTCGGTCATGTATGCTGACGGCATGCCGATACACATGTTCATACCTCACTGTCCCATGGGAGCGTGATCTGGGCCACTCAATTTATCCGGCGAAGTTGAGTGTTCGAGATCAATTTGTGACAGTAAACTAGTGTCGCAAAAGCCGCACACCGTACCAAATTCGGGCGCGCGTTCCAAGACGACCAGGCTTGGTCGGTCTTGGCCGATTGCTCCAACATGTAGGTGGTAGGATGATGTTCACGCCTATGACTTGTCATCCAGAGAAATCGAGCGGCCGAGATTAGTTTGCAATTGGGAAGGAGCGACCATTCATGTTGGAGGCGCGCGAACTAAGGAGAAAAAGAGAGTTCGGTCTTTGCCAATTGGGTATAGAGATAGGTAGGCCCGCAGTGATAGTTTGATACTTACCGGACCTTCTTAGCCTATTCCTGGACCCTTCGTCCGATCAGGAGAAGATGGACGCTTATGATCGCGACATAAACCCTAATCAGGGTATTGTCGGCAGCGTGTTGTACCTAGTTTGGAGCACACGAACTAGGATGACCAACTATAGTTAGTCATGACCGATCGGTCAGGTATGTAGGTGGGCCCACGGTGATTGTGTTGACATGCTCCGTGCCATTTGAATCTACATCTGCACCCTCCGTCTATACCTGCGAAGATGGATGGTTGAGACTATTTTGCGACACATGTAATGTGCCGCAAACCCTAATTTAGGGTTTTCCGTCCATACTGCTACGGTTGGGATGTTTTGGCAAGCTATGCCAATATTTTGGGGAGGCCGACCATGCGGGGCCGCATTGGTTCGGCAGCGGATATTCCATACCTGCTTGGGGTTATGGAATCGATCTGGGCCATCCAATCATGATGGTGGAGTTGGATGGTCGTGATCATATCCAGACTGATACGGTCAACCCGGATGCTCAATCGGGCTAGTATAACACACCGAGAGTTGCATCATGTACGGGTATTTCGTACATGTTTTCATTATAATGCTTGGAGATTCATGTTGCTCTGCTGAGAGCAACACTTAGTCATCATGCCGCACTGATAATGAGTACAGGAAATACAAGGCTGGTTGTGCATTAATTAATAATGTTGTAAATTCATAGGATATATGGGATTGTTGCTACATGCTCCAACCTGGATGAATTTCGTGTATTTTATTCACAGAATGGGATTGTTTCCACATGCTCCATTCTAGGTGAATTAGCAAAGTGAAGGAGTATCCATCACTTATTAATGGCCTTATCTTTTACAAGATGTTAGCGCATAATTTTTAGGTTTTACAATTTTACCCTTAAATGAAAATCCACCATCAACATTAAGTCACATGCCTAGCATATAATGGTTACACTATTGTGGGGTAGGTATGAGATGGTGACGAATTTGTACACTGATATGACCAAGCTAAAGTGAATGCATATTTACAGGATAGGTTGACCTTGTCAGGCGTTGCCCCGGGAATCCGGGTTAGGGTTGTGAAGAAAGCAGGACTTGATCCGGTGAGTCGCTTTGGTTCCTTTCGTATATATCTGGGCAGAGATCGGTACCTTCCTCGGGTCAGGTGTACTCCCTTTCATCATACGACAGCTTTCCTTAGATGTATGCGATAAGCATCGTTGATTACTATCCCGAAATAGTAGCCTTCATAGGTGGTAAGTAAAGACTTTTTTTCTCCTGGGATTTTGTCGACTTGCGAGATTATAAAGAATTATCTCACGTAGTTGTTCCTTCTATATCTCAGGTACTGCTCCGCAATTATCTGATCTTCTGATTGATTGATTGATTATTTTTTTTATAATTTATTCTTCTTTGCAGTTTAACATGGAGGCGGTGGACGACCATCATATCACCTCTCCATAAAGAAGCTTCGAAGTTGATAAGCCCGAAACTCATGCGCACGAAGAAGTAGTGGCTAAGATCGAATTTCCACTTCGCGAAGTTGGCCGTTCTATACAAGGGATGTCTATTTTGCACCTGCGTATTTCCAGGGGTCGTATCTGTGCCCTTTCAGCTGCGATTAACATGGAGGAGTGGTGGATGCGTGAGGAAGCGTTGCAGGCACCAGTAAGCGCAAGGGCAGAGAGATTTGCAGCGCGGATGAAGAGGTGGAGGGTTGAGCATAAACGACCTCCAAATGAAGATAAGTGTGATTACCCAATCCAGGACGGCGTGATAATTCTTGATTCTGACACAGACAAACCTGAGTGTTTGAAAGCAGTCGGCCCGACTCCTGATGTTGATGTGGCCTTTGATGCTCCTGCTGATGATGTTGGAATGGAGTGCGTTGTTTCAGAAAAGTCTGATGTAGAAGCCAAGGTAGATCCAAAGGGAGGAGCATCAATAGGCGTTGAAGCAGAACTTATCGGTGGTGCAGGCGCGGTCGACCCTCTTGACGACTAAAACCTCTTTTCTTGTTTTTCCTCTTTACAAGTATATTCTGTAATTTGTGAACATCTTCCTTGTACTCAGTGGCAGCTGAGCCCAAGATTTTCTTCTATTATTTGATTAATTGAATAAAGGTTTTACTTTATAATCCTCTGTCAAGATCGCGACTGAACTTTCTCAGGTGCAAGGGTGCGCCTTTACATGTAATTCTTTGTGATAAAAGAAATAATTCCATAATGGAATACCACGGACCGGTGTTCCTGATGCAAGATCTTCCTGGCCTTGCTGGGGTGAGTAATTCAAAGCTCCTTCCCTTTCCGTGCACATCTTTTCCCTCAACTCTTTTTCAGGATGTTTTTGCTTAGGGTTTGTTTCATGACCTACTCTAGTAGGTTGGTTTGGGATGGATTTCGTATGTTTAGGGATAAAGAGGCTGTCAGATGGAAATAATACTTCAATTAATTTGAAAATTAAAAATTGAAACCCTAACTATGAATGTAAGTATTGCAATCATTTTCTAGAGGAATTACAAATATAATGTGAAATTGTAAGGGAAAACATGATGGAGGAAGTATCACAACATCTTAAAGCGTGTAGGATGCTGGGAAGTGGTAGCACAACGTTTTAAGTACGGTAGGGCTTGAGCTACCGCGAGTGAATTGTTACACCTTCTAGCTTGTCAGCGTTGATGAGTTTGCAGTATCCGCCTAGGATGACATCTGCTACCAGGTACGGTTCATCCTCCTTCTCGGTGGGTAAATTAGGTGAGGTATCCATTTTCACCGTAATGCTTCCGACCTTGAACGCGATTGTCTTCGTTACTAGGTCTCCAATTCCGAATGAGTTTGGGCGTGTAGACATTAGGGTCTTGGTTTTGTCATCTTTGATCGAGACACCTTCTAGACTCCTGATAAACTACTTAAAAGGGCCGGTCTCCCATTCGCATCTCTTAGCCAAGATTGGTTTTTTGGCTAGAGCTAGTCCCCAGGACTTATCAGAATGAGGGGCGGTTGGTTGTAAAGAGGGTTGCGTGGTGAGACTTACTTGAGATCGGAACCTTTCAACATATGCTGACAAGATCTCTCCAGGAAGTTGTGTCACATTGACAAGTTGTTGGTACGGAAACAAGCAGTCGTCAGGTCCAGAAGGCGTGTTGGATATTCTTTCAGGTATCGAAGCCGGTAGAGGACAAACTCCTAGCATTGCCTTGTTATCGTGCATCCAAGGGCGTCCTAGGATCATGTCATAGATGGGATGATCTTTGACTATGTAGAACTTTACTTGTGTCGAGGCATCACCCAATTTGACTTCAATATCAATGTATCCATATGCATCTCTGAGTTCTCCTTCTGGATCCTTAACCACAGTTGGGTGACGAGTATCTTCCTGCTTCGGAATCTTTGCCGCTCTCAAGGTCTTGACAGTAATGATGTTAAATTCGGAGGCCGTATCAATCAATACGCTATCGAACTCAATGTTTCTCAAATGAGTGATGGTTAGGAGTCCCCAGTTTCCTTTGCTCGCATCTTTCAGGAAAGACTGAGGTTCCTGGACTGCTTCTGGATACAAACGCATGCCTGATACAACGCGGTTGAGAGTCGTAAATATGTCTTGACGCTGTCCCTTGGAGAAATACAAGATTTCACACAAGCGCTCCATCATAGATTGTACGGTCTTACGAACAGAATCCCCATAAATCATACAGTTCCTGATGGGAAGAGGATCTCTATGAACACCTTCATTTCCAAGTTGGAGTTCTCCTGTCTCTATATTTTCCCTGAAGATTTGTTTTAGCCTGTTACAATCTTTGGTTGGATGGTGAACGAATCTATGGTAGCAGCAGTATTTAGGGTCAGCCATGTCTTTCTCAGTTGGAGGACGTCTGATAGGAGGCATCTTGATGGCGTCATCATGGATCCACGCTTCTAAGAGTTCTATCACTTCATTTATGGGGAAAGGAAAACCTGTATCTTCGGTGTCTTGTGCAGGAGTTTTGTCCGCTCCTTTCCGAGATGAAGTCTTGTGTGCCGGGGATGCCCGCTTGGTTTGTTATTCCATCGCTGAAGCTTTCCTATTTTATCCTCCGCCTACTACACTCACAGAAGGACCAGTGTTGTATTGCTTGTTCGTGAGACGCCTGCTTCCTCGAATTTCACGTGAATCTTCACTTCGAACAACTCTGGTTCTTTATATAAATGCTTGTGCGGTTGTTACTAAACGTTTGGCAGCTTCATGTAGTTCAGAGAACGTTTGAAAGCCCAGATTCTCTAATAGAGCGCGATATATGGGTATCATCCCATTGATGCACAACTCCACCAATTGTCATTCGGTGATGTTCGGGTCATTACAATCCAGTGCTTGGGTTCCGAACCTCTTAACGAAGTCATTGGGATGCTCATTGTTCCGCTGAAGAATTCTTCCCAGATCTGAAAAGGTGGTCTGTTCGGACACGAAGAAATACTTTTTGTAGAAAGCACTGACCATCTCGTTCCAATTGGATATGATGTTAGGTGCGATATTGTTGTACCAGGTGTACGCCCTTCCCGTAAGTGACTTTGAAAATTCTTTTAGGCGAAGAACATGATTGTATTCATGCTCCCCCAAAGATTCTAAGAATCAAGAGATGTGTTCACGAGCATTACCAGTACCATCGTAGAGGGAGAATAAGGGAGAGGTGTAACCTTTGGGAAGAGGAATTCGTTGCACATCTTGAGGGTACGGCGGCTGATGCTGGTGTACATCCGTTCGGTCCCCTTTTCCTTGATTTTGGAGAAGTCATTCCAGGTCCTCACATGTGATGAAGTTGGATGGTTGGTTCCTTTCTCTTGTGCGTTCAGGAAAAATGCGAGTTTCCTCATCCGTGTGGGCTAGGATGGAAACGTCTCCCCCGGGTTGTCGTGAACCTTGCAGCAATCGTTCAGTCAAAGTTTTGAGGAAAGTGAGTACCTCTTTCTGAGTTACGGCCATATCTCTTTGGGTCTTAGCCAGAACTTCATGTTTCTCCATTAAGTCTGCAATGGTAATGGGTGGTGGTCCCCCTCTTGTCCCTCCGGATCCTCGTCTTGATGAAGGAGTGAAAGTTATTGCTCTGGTGACCACCGGAGGCGTTACACTTGAGGAGATTCCGGGATTAGCGGCTGCTCTGGCTCTAGTGATGGGAGGTGTTACACTTACTAGAATATTTTCTGCTACGCTGGCGCTGATGGTAGAGGTGACGTCTCCGCGAGATGTATTGACTACAGTAGCTCCACTGACAAGTACATCGACACCGGGAGTGTTATCCACACTAGTTCTATCAGAATTGATTGCAGATCCAGACCTGAGTTCCACCATCTTGAAATGAATTTTTGATTGAATTGGTTCTAAGATCTACCCTTTTGAAATTGATAAAATCTAATCAGATTTCGAAGAAATTGACTTTACAATCGAGAGATTAATCTCCCACTGTGGTCGCCAATTGTCTATGGGTGAAAAATATTCCTGCTGATTTTGGTAATTTGGGGTGTGTGGATGAGGAATGAATCTAAACCTTAAACAAATGCACTGCGCGGTGAGTGCTTGTAGATTCGAGAGATCAATATGTGCAAGTCCGGCCTAAACCAAGAAATAGCCGTTCCAGACTTGTTTCGGTCACAAAGTGAAGGAGATGGGGTTGATCTTAGGGAGGGAAGCGAAGAAGGTGTTGGCTATGTATGACTTGTATAAGAAAGTTGAACTGGCTTGCAGGATGTAAGCTATCAGTTCCGGTGTTTGAATACGATTGTATCAACACTTGCCTCTGTAATCTCGTCTTGTTCTGTTCTTGTGAAAAATAGGGCGGAGAACCTATTTATACAAGTCTTTTAGCCTAACCTTCGTATCTCGTGGGAAGTGGAGAAAGTGTAGTGATGGAGTAGTGTGTTGGTGTCACACGACCAGGCTTGCCCACTTCTCCCATCATCACTAACCGTCCATGTCTTACTGACACGTTCTTGTGATGGTGCGTTGTGCGCTGCACGCTGTAAACCGCCAGACCAATACCCCAGTATGTATCCCCCAGTTTGTGACATGATTGATGTCTTGAACGTGTGGATCGTGGGATGATAGACGCATTTTTGTGTCTGAATTGTCCTCAGTATCTATATTGTTAGTCTCGATTTTTGTACTTATTATGGTGTTTTTATGTTTGTGTAGGTGTTTTTGGAGGAATACACTTGTGTGGAAAAAGTTGCTCAAAAAGTGCTTTTTGGACCCCCCCCCGGACAAATTACTAAAGGCACCCTCAACTTGGATAAGGGGCACCTCAGGTACCCCATGTGTTAAAGGCGCCCACATTTTGGATCGGGGCACTTCTTCTTCAACATTCAAATTCTGTTTTTGGCGGGAAATTATTGCAGCACTGGACCAGATTTAGGGTTCGATTTTTGGACATCTTATGGAGAGATTCAATGGCTGATATTCATAGGGATGACTTTACTGAGCATAACAGGCCTGGTATGGTCGATGTTTTTGACTGAATTTGGCTAGATAATCGTGTGGTAGAAAACAGGGCAGTCCGTGCATGGGAGAGATATTCACGAGTTTGTATGAGATTTGAACGTGATTTGTGCGTGTTTGTTGACTCGAGCAACAACCAGGAGTGTGAAAGAGATAATTAAGGAAGGTTGGACAGCTGCAGATGCGTGAGAAGGCAAGAAAGGGAAGAAAATTATTCCGAGAATATTTTCTTCACTGCCGAAGTTATGAAGATCATTCGGAGTAAATGGGGTGATATTCTTGGCCATGTCGAGTATATAAAGGGTGTTTGGGTTCCATAGAGTGGAGACAGATAGTTTGGGAGAGGTACGGAGCATCACAGAGTCGAGAAATCGAGTTGCATGAACTTTCTCTTCTGCTGCTGCATTTCTGAAGAACGTGAAGAACATACTATCTAGGACAGTCGTTCTTTTCAACAATCACAATTACATTTAAACGGGCGTCGCAGATCTACAGTAACAGCAGCAGTTTATTTTCATCGTTCTCTGTAACAGTGTTTGCAACAGTTATAAACGTTGCAAACACCCGATTTTCACCATTTTCTCCATTTCATCTTTGTAAACACCCTTTGAGCAATAAAAATGAATTTTGAGTGTGTTTCCAACATGATGAGAGGCTAATTCTCCCACAACCAAGGCAAAGAGGAAGCTATTTATGCATGAATAATTGGTAACTATTTTATTTTCTCTAATTTATATTTTATAATTCACTCAATCACTGCTTTTGCAGAGTTTTTAATTGTTTGCATAATTTTCTTCATTAGTTGTGATTCAATTAGATAGGTTATGCTTTGTATTAAGATAATCCATGCTTAAGGGATACAAGTAATTTTTGAGAATTTGCCTGATTATTTGTGAATTAAGAAACAAGGGATTTAAAAGATAATTAGAGTTTTGGATTGTTTACCATAATTTATTCATGTGTAATAGTGGAATCAGTGTCTTGGTTATTCCTAATACCTTGAAATCAAATTTTGAGTTAAGTTTTGTTTGTTTTTAAGTTTTATAAGTCTAAAATCTTTTGCTTTCACAAGTCTCAAAAGAACCTTTTTACTACAACATTATTGATTCACATCATGGGACCCACAGAAAGTAGCATGTAATGCTACATTATTTAAGAAATTGATACTTGTGAAGTATCGTGTGTATACTATGCAGATATTGCATCGAGTATATTAAGCATGTATGAAGCATCGTGTTTGAGAGTCTCAAAATAACCTCATGTATGGCCTACTTCGTGTGATGGTTTGGAGGTCGCGCAAACAAGTCCTCCCTTGGCCGACCACATACTCCGCACTGACCAATTAAATCCTGACCAGGGCTGTGTAACTAAGCCGGTGAAGTTGGACGGACGAGATGATCTTTGAGACACTCATCTGCGACCATTGATGGAATTAGGGTTTTAGGAAAAAGTGCGCAAACACCACTTTCCAGCTTGGTCGAATCCAAGCTTGTGACATGGTTTTGGTATGGACGGTCGGTCATGTATGCTGACGGCATGCCGGTACACATGTTCATACCTCACTGTCCTATGGGAGCGTGATCTGGGCCACTCAATTTATCCGGCGAAGTTGAGTGGTCGAGATCAATTTGCGACAGTAAACAAGTGTCGCAAAAGCCGCACACCGTACCAACTTTGGGCGCACGTTCCAAGATGACCAGGCTTGGTCGGTCTTGGACGATTGCTCCAACATGTAGGTGGTAGGCTGGTGTTCACGCCTATGACTTTTTGTCTCACGAAAACATGATCTAAGCCACTCAATTCGTCCGGAGAAATCGAGCGGCTGAGATTAGTTTGCAATTTGGAAGGAGCGACCATGCATGTTGGAAGCGCGCGAACTGAGGAGAACAAGAGAGTTTGGTCTTTTCCGATTGGGTATAGAGATAGGTAGTCCCGCAGTGATCGTGTTGATACTTACCGGACCTGCTTAGCCTATTCCTGGACCCTTCGTACGATCACGAGAAGATGGACGCTTATGATCGCGACATAAACCCTAATCAGGGTATTGCCGGCCGCGTGTTGTACCTAGTTTGGAGCGCACGAACTAGGACGACCAACTATAGTTGGTCATGACCGATCGGTCAGGTATGTAGGTGGGCCCATGTTGATTGTGTAGACATGCTCCGTGCCCTTTGAATATACATCTGCATCCTCCATCTATACCTGCGAAGATGGATGGTTGAGACTGTTTTGCGGCACATTACATGTGCCACAAACCCTAATTTAGGGTTTTCCGTCCATAATGCTACAGTTTGGACGTTTTGGCAAGCTAGGCCAATCTTTTGGGGAGGCCGACCATGCAGGGCCGCATTGGTTCGGCAGCGGATATTCCATACCTGCTTGGGGTTATGGAATCGATCTGGGACATCCAATCATGCTGGTGGAGTTGGATGGTCGTGATCATATCCAGACTGATACGGTCATCCCGGATGCTCAATCGGGCTAGTATAACACACCGACAGTGGCTCAATCGGGCTAGTATAACACACCGAGAGTTGCAGCCAGTACGGGTATTTCGTACATGTTTTCATTATAATGCTTGGAGATTCATGTTGCTCTGCTGAGAGCAACACTCAGTCATCATGCCGCACTGATAATGAGTACAGGAAATATAAGGCTGGTTGCGCATTAATTAATAATGCTGTAAATTCACAGGGTATATGGGATTGTTGCTACATGCTCCAACCT
Source organism: Papaver bracteatum (assembly GCA_023529315.1). Taxonomy (NCBI): domain Eukaryota; kingdom Viridiplantae; phylum Streptophyta; class Magnoliopsida; order Ranunculales; family Papaveraceae; genus Papaver; species Papaver bracteatum. Next base: position 393,068 of record JAJJWX010001508.1, read on the forward strand.
GGATGAATTTCGTGTATTTTATTCACAGAATGGGATTATTGCCACATGCTCCATTCTAGGTGAATTAGCAAAGTGAAGAAGTATCCATCACTTATCAATGGCCTTATCTTTACAAGATGTTAGCGCATAATTTTTAGGTTTTACAATTTTACCCTTAAATAAAATTCCACCATCAACAAGATTAATACTGCAAAATCATCTTCCAAATCAACTTTAAAGTTTAAATAAATCTAAAAACATTGCAAGATGAAAATCGTTGGAAATAGCTATGTGTACTCACAATAATGGCTATTCCAAACCCTAGTCATCCTTCTTAAACACATGAATAAATTCTCATAAGAAGTTTCCTAGACAAAATATATAAAACATGGAAGTCTAATCATCATCTTCATCACCGGAGACCATACATGTGGCACGAACCTTATCCATGTCTTTCTTGATTTCAGAAAACTTATTGGCAATGACATTAAATTATTCTTGCACACACCTTATATTAGCATCAATTTTACAAAAACCCTTCTGAATTTGATGAAGAAGCTTCATGGAGGAAGAACCAAATGAGTCAACAAGCGTGTCGCATCTTTGTCTTTTGCAAGCATTTTCCTTCATACGTTTGAAAGTACAAGGGCGAACAAGCTTTGGAGTTCCAATAGAGTTGCCAATGGGAGAAATGGAGAATTTTCAAAAAATATGCTCAATCAAGCAAGGATAGCCTAACTTCTTGTTGGAAGACGTCATCGACAACATTTGATAAATAATAAACCCACAAATATCGAGACTTTGAGTTCCCAACTCAAGGAAATAAACCAACTCCACAAACTCACGATCCCAACGAGAATTCTCAATCGTGGAGGGAAAAAGATTAGAGATACCAAGTTTTCCAAAAGACATCAAAGCAATACTAAGATGAGTAGTATGAAATTCTCTTTCATTCCAAACAACACTCTTACCACAAAGACCATTAGAGATGCTTTCATACGATGGTCTTTCATGACTAGGTCTTGGAAGGCGAAAACTCCTTAGGGGAATTTTAATGATTTTTGAAATCAACTCTCTATTAATAAGAATTTTTTGTCTATTTACCATGGTCTTGAATTACATGTAATCGTAATTAACATCATACATATTAGCATAGAAGATTCTTGTAAGAGTGTCAAAACCTTCACCAAGACTATCAAAGATGTTTCCAAGATTGAACTTTTCAAAACATACCAAATCTTTTTGAACTTTTCAAAACATACCAAATCTTCTTTGTGTCCACTAACAAAATCCAATTTCTTTTCTAGAATAAACCCAGTAGATGAAATATTTTCAAATATTTTTCCACAAGGATCATTCACAAATCTAATCCTAATGGAATTTTGATCTATAGGTAAGTTCATGCTAGAAGAAGATGAAGAACCCAAGTTTTTAGAAACCTCTTTTGAAACCTTGAAATTCCTCATGGGATCTAGAAATTGAGAAAGATTAAGAAGAGAAGACTTACTTGGTATGTTCCTTGAAAACCCCTTTTTACTTTTTGATCTTCAAGGATAATTAATGGAGAAAGCACATGAACCCTAGAGCGTTTACGTACGCGTACAATATGGGATGAAGAAGAAGGTATGTGTACCGCTTCTTTTAATATACCCAAAAATAGGCTTGGACCCGTTTTCGAACCGCAACCCACAAAAGGAATGTAGGATTTCTTAAGTGTTCACACACAAAGGATATACAACTCGTGATAGCACACATATGTGTGAAAAGGCGATACAGTAGAAAGCTATTTTATACTTATCCTGAAAAGGAAAAAATAAAACATTAACCCAAGTACAAACAAATCAAACTGTTTATTGCCCCATCTTAAGATATATACAAATGGGGTAGCTCCAAACAAGTTACCAAGTGGCAAGATGTGCAGAGAGACTCTCATGGACCATTCCCGACTGGTAGTTGTGGACTGTACCAGTGTGATAATCATAGTAATGATAATCAGAGTTAACAGAGATTTCTAAAAAAATTCTCATATGTCCAAAAGGGAGATTTTTCTGATACTTTAAACCTGTATTAAAACCATGAGAACCCGTTTGATTGGACCCGCTTGAGCTGACCACATGTTTAGTCCGTACATCATGATTACATGATTTGACATTACCGAATTTTATTAGATCTACTCTTATTCTTAACCGAATTAAGCTTTTCTAAGAATCTAAAAACCTCTTCAAATGCTCTAAATAAATCTTTATCAATTGCTACATTATGATAGTATTTATCAAAAATATTAAGTGTTAATCTTGTGAGATTCCATATCTTTGAGCGTAAAGAACGTTTTCTCAATCTTTCTTTCTTAGAGGAATTTTTAATTTTTCCTTTAGATTGTTTCTCATCATCTAAGTTTTACACAGTCTTAGATGTAATGAGATTATCATGAGAAGCCAAATGACTAGGCCATGTTAATCTTTGAACAATCTTTAAGGAATTTTGGCGTGCGTTACAGATGCTGAGAGCAAGTTTCCCAAAGAAGTTTCCCATAAGGACGGACTTTAGGGATCGGTCAAACACAAACTTATTAGGTTTATAGTTTTTGCCTGATCTGATACCAATTGAAAAAGCGGGGGGTTTAACAACCACACCCAATATTTCACTAAGAAATCTGTATGGACAAACTCCAATATACTTTTAAGAGGATCAACTAGACAATCATACTCAATCTTAATAAAAAGTATATCTAAGAGTTGTATCTCAATTTATCGATTCAATCCGTACTCAAACAAATAGGAATTTGCGAGCCTGATTGAATACAAGAGAAATAACTTGAACAGTACCAAAGACCAATTTTCAAGGATCAATCAATTTTAATCAACAACCAAAGGTTGGATTTACCAATTGATCGATTCAACACACAACCTATGATATTTCAATTATATAACAAAATATAATGCGAAAAATAAATAACGCAGATACCAGAAGTTTTGTTAATGAGGAAACCAAAAATGCAGAAAAACCCGAGGACCTAGTCCAGATTTGAACACCACACTGTATTAATCCGCTACAGACAATAGCCTACTACAAAGCTAACTTCGGTCTGGACTGTAGTTGAACACTAATCAATCTCACACTGATTCAAGGTACAGTTGCGTTCCTTACGTCTCTGATCCCAACAGGATACTACGCACTTGATTCCCTTAGCTGATCTCACCCACAACCAAGAGTTTCTATGACCCAATGTCGAAGACTTGATAAACAAATCTGTCCCACACAGAAAAGTCTATTAAATAGATAAATCTATCTCCCACAGATAAACCTACGAGTTTTTGTTCCGTATTTTGATAAATCAAGGTGAACATAAACCAATTGATAACTCGGACTTATATTCCTGAAGAATAACCCAGAATTATCAATCACCTCACAATAATCTTAATCGATTAACGAAACAAGATATTTTGGAATCACAAACGATGAGACGAAGGTGTTTGTGATTACTTTTTTATCTTGCCTACCGGATATATAAATATCAATCCAATCTTACGATTGTAATCAATATGATAAAAACAGCAAGATCATATCACGCAACAGCAGAGAAAATAGTTGGGTCTGGCTTCACAATCCCAATGAAGTCATTATGTCGTTAACCTACAGGGTTTCGTAAAAAACCTAAGGTTAAAGGAGAATCGACTCTATCTTATACAACTAGTATCACACAGGAGGTGTGGGGATTAGGTTTCCCAGTTGCTAGAGTTCTCCTTTATATAGTCTCCAAATCAGGGTTTGCAATTTAAGTTACCTGGTAACAAAGCATTCAATATTCACCGTTAGATGAAAACCTGATTGGATTCAAGCTAATACCTTTCAACCATTAGATCGAACTTATCTTTTTATACACAAATGAAATGCACCTTCATTTAGGTTTGGGTAACCGTACCTAAATGTGTACACCTAGTCGGTTCAACAATAGTTAACCAATGGTTAGCCATATGAGCACTTTCATATCAACCTTATTCATCTTCACCATAACTAGTTCAAATGACTCAAATGAACTAGTTAAGAAAGTTGTTCAATTGCTTAGATATTATAGAATTATACAAGACACAATTGAAGCAAAATCGATTTTGATTCACTCGAATCAATTCATGAACATTATAGCCACGGTTTGCAAAGATTGCATTCCTTATTATATAAATGTTTTAGTTCATGAGCAAACTGATTATAGAAAGTAAACTGCTTAAGTATACAAACGGGTATGCATACCTAAGTAGTCAGACCAAGTTTGGTTACGCTAGTACGCGTACGGGTGCGCATACTAAATCACACTTCCAAACTCCGGAAGAAATTCACGGACATGAACTTTCCGCCAGTATGCATATGGGTACGCATACTTGCCCGAGTTTCCAACAACCGTCGGTACACGTACGGGTACGCATACTTTGGGTTCCCGGTTTTGAACTTTTACACAAATGTGAGAACACACTATGTTTATTTCCAAACATGGTTACTTGTTCTAAACTCTCATTTCAATCATTGAAACTTTCGTAGAGGATGTTATATAGTTGTTATTCACAAACTATTATTCATCAAAGCGATTTTCAAGTTATTGAAATAATCAACATGACTTTCGTCACGAGTAAAGATGAACTTGGAAAAAGCGAAAGCTTACCAACATATATTTCGAGAAATAGATAAGCGAGATAAACTCGGGTCGAAACACCAAATGTGTATAATCGAAGTCTATATAGCAATACGACTTTTGTCTCAAAATAGGAGATAAAATAGATAGACTTTTGAGTGAAAGATAAGTTCAAGTCTCCACATACCTCTTTGTTGATGAAGTTCCACAAGTTCCTTGAGTAGTTCTTCGTCTTCAATCGATTAATTTTGTGGAGTCTAAGGATCAACTACACTTACTATCCTAATCCGAGACTTAGCTATAAGTAGACTAGAAATCAAGACTTATAGTTTTGGCAACTAAACTTGACAAACAAGCTTGAGATAACAACGCATGCGAGTTCGACCAAGCAATGCTCTAAAAGTATTTACTTTTAATTCTAAATAAAACAATAATTATAATTACAAAAAGTAAAAGTGAAGACACAACAAGATTTTGTTAACGAAGAAACCGCAAATGCAGAAAAAACTCGGGACCTAGTCCAATTTTGAATACTCTCATAATTAAACCGCTATACAAAGATCATTACCAACTTCGTATAGTTGAGACCAAGTATACCACCCCTAGTTTCCTCAGTATCCCTGCGCCTAAAATCAATGTGTCCAAAACACATAAATCCTAAGATAGAATCCATTATCTTAAGTTGCTTCAGCCTCTTTGAAGACTTTAAGCACTCAAATCTTTTCGGCTTCCATACCGTAAATGACTGATCTATTTGGTAACCACTCTCTTATCTCTAGAAATTAAGCAGAAATATCATAGTTGAGATTGACAAAGGCTTTTCTGTTTAAAATCAATTAAACTCCTTTGTCTGGTTTAGATCTTCCAAGATATGGATTAACAAGTTAATTATATCAAGTCAAACAGAACTATTAAAGCATTGCTTGGTTGAATCTACAAGTTTTGCTATCTCAAGCTTATTATCAATATTAGTTGATCAAAACTATATCTTGATTTCTAGTCTACTAAATCAAGTCACAGACCAGGTTAGAATTTTTAGTTGAGTATCAGACATCACCCTTGAAGACTGAAAATCGACGAAGACATTTGGAGAACTTCTGTATCAGGTATATGAAGACTGAAACATTCTATTTTACTCACTATCTCACATTTGTATCTATTGAGACTATGTCGTATGACTACTAGTAAATTTACAAAGAAGAAGTTTTGAGTCATGCTTGTCTTGTGAAATATCTCGAAACATAATTTAGCAAAGATGTTCAGCGGTCCCTAATAATATTAGTTCTATGAATTAATTTGTGGATCAATTAAAATTTCCATGCAAATGATTTTGTCACTTGGAAATGTTCCAAACATCATAAGAGAGAAATATTGAACTTACTGATATTTATACTCAGGCTAGGTTGGCGAACGAATTCGAAAACCATAGATATCTGAATTTAAAAAATACAGGAAGGTTGGCGAACCATTTCTCAAACCACAAGTCAAGTTGTGAACAGTTCACGAACCATGGTGAACTGAATTTTCAAAATTGGTATAATTGGCTAGCAGTTTGTGAACCCGGTTCACGAACCATTGTCAACTGAGATTGGTAGTCTAGTAGATTTGAAGAATACGGTTCACAAACCGTTACACCCTAACTCAGAACAAGGCATGCGGTTCACAAACCGTCTTTCCAACAGTCTCAATTTTTTATAGCAAATGCTCAAAGACTTATTTTTAATATGTTTAGCATTGGTAAAACTCTCTTAAACACTTGTAAAACTTCATTGATTACTTAAACACTTATATGCGTGCATCATGATTAAATTCTTAGGTATTAAATGAACATCAAATTGTTTGGCTAAGTTTCCAACCCGAATTGTCATTATACACGGTTCTGTAACCGGACCAAAATGTATATTCTTCTATTATATTTTTCAAGGATAAAGTTGGCTTGAGTTATTTTAGATTGAATTGTAAGCAACCCCTCTTGGAAAAACTATAAATAGAGATGTTATTTCAACTGGAAAAATAAATTCCTGACACTTTGTGTCCTAGTTGATTCTAGAGTCGTCCTCTATTGACCTAGGTTTCCTCTGAGAAGCATAATTAGGTCTACGACTAAAACACTTCATTTTGGGGATTCGTGAAGCCGGGTCCAATTATATTTACCTTGATAGTTTGTGTATCATGATCTTTCTTTTCCAATATCGAGGTTTTCGTAATCTCTTTCAGGCATGATAGATAGTAATCGCAAAGTTCTCTTCGATCAGACTTTGTGATTCCTCAAGATAGATATCAGAAAACTGATCTTTTGAAAATTGTTCTTGAGAGGTGATTAAAATCTAGGCTACTCTTTGGGAGTCGTAAATTCCGGATTTGTGAGGTTTGCTAGCTTTGTCTATTGTAGACATATTTCTTCACCTTGATCTTTGATCTAAACGGAAATCAAATAGGCTTATCTGTTGGAGGAAGATTGGTATAAAAAATCTTCACTTTGGCCGAAGAAATTCTTAGGATGTAAAGGAAGTCATCTAAGGGAATCAAGTGCATAGAACCTTGCGAGGTTCAAGAGACATAAAGAGCGCAAATATAACTGAATTGCTTGGAGGGTGGGTTCGGTATCAATTGCATTCATTTTCGAAGTCTGATAGCATGATAGTGTTTGTAGCAGCTTAACATAGTGTGGTGTTCAAATCTGGTCAAGGTCCCAGGGTTTTTCAACTATTGCGGTTTTCTCGTTAACGAAATTTTTGGTGTCTAGTGTTTTTCCTTTTCTGCATTATATTGTTATCTTTATAATTAGATTTATACAAAAGGAGATATTGTTAGAGCATAGCTCGGTTGAACCCACCAAGCGTTGGTATGTCAAGATTGGTTGTCATATTTTAGTGAATCAAAACTCATTTAAAGAGTCGCTTGATTATTTGCTAGAGTCAACTTCGTATAAGTTAGCTTGAAAGTATTAGGATATGAGACATTACAAGAATTACGTGAAGACTTGAAGAATGTGAAGAAGTAAGGAGCTACAATGATGACATCATCCTTCCACTTGAGGTTAGTAATATTTGACTTGAACTGTTTCATTTTCTAACGTATCTTTCAAGTCGTGCATATTGAAAACATAACTGCGAAGCTGTGAATGATTATACTCTAGTTAGACATAGTATTAAGGAATACAGTACGAAGTATAACACTTATCTTTTTAACTTCGTATATAAGACATCGACATAATCGCATGAAATGCTTTTGTGATTATGTATGGGTATGGGTGAAGATTTCGTCATAGGAAACAATGTTTTACATTAGTTTAAAGGAAGCACTAGTGGAAAAAAAAAGTTCCGCGACCGTCAAAATAGGTCATATATAGAGTTAAACTACTTGTTCTAACGGTCTCTAAATGGGTCGCTGATAAAGCGTTTTTTAACTGCACGACCCTAAACCGTGGGTCTTTGAACAAAGAACGATTCTAACTGTAACTAGGTGCTGACCCGTTAAACTGGTCGTAGATTTGAATTATAATATAAAAAAAATATATTCAGATCAGCTGAAATGGCTGAATTTGAATTAATCTCACTGCCATTCAAGTCAAGTCAAACTACAATCAAGTCAAATTAAAGTCAAGTTAAGTCAAATTAAAGTCAAACTGACATTCAAATGCAACCTCAAATTTAACTGAACTTCAAATGCAACTGAAATTTATAATCAAAATGAGAATTTTAACATTCATTGATTTTATCCATTGGGTGTAAAATTACATAAAAAAAGGATGAAATACTGAGTTCAGAGAATACATGTCCAAGATAGCTAGTAAGTTCTAACAACAACATGCTAAACTAATAGACAACTAATAAAAAAACAAAATGATAATTAAGCTCCTCCGATGACAATGAACTTATCCAATACTTCACAAATGATATCAAGCAGAGCATCCATGTGCTGTGTCCTTGGTTCACATGCGACTTCCTGCAAAGGAAATTAACAACAGCACAATGACTTCGTTCAGTTCATAATACAGGGTAGAAGAACAAAATAAGTCACTAGATATAGGTCATGTAGACAACAGTGTGAGGTAATTTGACATACATTCTAGCAATGGGTAGTGGCTGGAGCACATGTGTGAGGTAATTTGACGCATTAAACCTACATATAGGTCATGTAGACAACAGTTGGCTCATTAATTGCAGGGATCAAACCATAATCACTTCTATTCTACCAGACTAATTAAGACCACAACTATAATTCACATCACTTGAACAACTTATACAATCCAAGCAAAACTCATTATTATATACAATCATAAACTCAGCTTACTTTCCAATCCACCCATAGCTGCAATCTCGTTTCAATCATCACCAACAATCTCAAATTCCCTGAACTACTACCACCAGATTCAATAACCTCATCATTAACAGTGGTAAAAACTCATTTCCTGTATCATGTGCATACATACAAATTCTCTGTGAGTTCATGCTACTTTGTAACACTAAACACTATAAACTGCATAAGGATAAAGATAGAAGAAAAGCAATAAAAAATTTCCTTCTTGAGTTAAGGTTATGAATGGTTAGTCAGTCAGTTCTTGACAGCAGTAACACCTTTTGCAAATATCTGAAACAACACAACAACTTTTTTATTAAGGAGTATAACAATATTGAACTACAACAACAACATAACAGCAACCCAAAAACGATAACAACCTTTCAAATACTAAACTGAGGAGTCCCCTGTAAAAGAAGGGATATATTTCTATATGGAGTTGCAATAATATGTAGTAACTGATTCTCCATTATAGTTTGGATGATTTCCAACATCCTTCTAGTTACAAACTATTTAAAGAATCCAACAATATCTGCACAACAAAATATAAGCAAAGCATGGGTCAAGCAACATAAAACCACCTCAGATGAGTAAATAGAGTGCATAAAATCAGTGCATTCCAAATTTCCAACCAATAAAACCAAGTATGATAAAAGCAAGCTAAGTGGTTAACATGCTAACCATCCAGTACCACCTAGAAAGTATTTTAATGTCTCATCCAAAATGGCTTCAATCGGCAGTCTCCTCTCATCTACATCAACAAGTATTTTATAAAGCATCAACATTCACCAACAAATTCTTCCAGAAGCATATGAAAATAAATTCTTAAATGAAAGCAATATTTTTACTATGTAATTCAGACCGGGTAAAATCCAACAAAATTTAACATAAGCCTCAAACTCATCCTTGTGATTGACATATTAGTAACAATCGAGAACCAAAGAACCTCCCACAAAGGCACCTGCTTGGATGCTGATAATTCAGTTGATTTAAAAACCATATCATACCCACTAATGCAGTCATAATGAAGTGGAATCCAGTTAAAGTTGTTACTGAAAAAGTAAACATATAAAAATTTAGTTCAACTGATAATGAGCACGAAAGTGCGACGCATTTTAACCCATAAATACATTAGCTAGGACTCACACTACACCAAATCCAGGTTTTGGCAACGTTTGGTTTTCCGAATTTGCAACGGATATAAATGTTGCAGACCTTTATCCGTTGCTTATAACATAACATCCGTTGCACTAATTTCTAATTATTAGATAGAGAAAAAGAAATAAGACACGCTTGCCATTATAACTATAGTCGAGGTCTTAAATGTCTATTAAAATTCTTATTATCCTTTATTTCCCTTCTATTTTCATTTTTCCTTTTATCCTTTATCCCTTTATCTCTCTGAAAATCTTATCGGGTTCTCCTCCCATTTTTTCTTCTCTTCTAACCCTATATCGAGATTGGCGAATTAAACCCAAGTTTTCAGAAATCAAAACCCATGTCTCCTCCAGAATTAAACTCATCTTTCGGAAACCAAACTTAATCAAACCCTAGAAATCGTTTTCGTCTTGCATCTCAACTACTTGAAATTAGGGGTTAGCTTCTTCATTTGCTACATATGATTTCTTCAATTTTATCTTTGTTTATGAAATTCATGGTCTCTAACAGTGGAATTAAATGGTTCTCTAACTTTCCCCCTTATTTCAGTTTTCGTGAAATTAGGTTTTTGTAATTCTTCGTTTGAATTTGAAGTTAATTAATGATGTCTTTTACAGTCTCTCTTCATATTTTCTTGCATGGGTTTTGATTAATTTCTTCAATAATTACATAGGTCTTCTCGCTTGAATTTTTGCAGAACGGAAACTCTGATTTCAACAGGCGAGGATTTATATAAAGCTTTACGAATGACATATTCAGTAGGTATCTTTTTCAGGGTAAATTTAAACACTTAATGTTTCCTAAAGTTTCTTTCTGTAGTGATGAATTAATGGATCATGCAAGGTATAACCCTAATCTTCTTCTTTTTTTTTCTTCTTTTTTTTGATCTAATTCTATGAATAATATCTTTTGGTAGGTAATCTTCCGTAAACATTTTGCAATTTTTGTTTTGTTTACTGTATTTGATGGAGTTTTAAAGTATGGTTTTTCTTTTGATTTCAGTTTTTTAGTTGCGGTGTTCCAAAATGTTGTTTGTATGCGATGTTGATGGTTTTGCTGGTGAAAGTGGTATCTGTTGTTGCTTAGAGTAGGTGGTGTGGGTTTTTTTGTTGATGGTGGTAGCTGGTGTTGGTGGTGTGGTTAGATTTACAGATTTTTCAGTTTAGTTGGTGCTGGTGGTGCCTCATTTGTTAGGTGTTTGTGATGAATCCCTAGATCTGCTATAATAACGGTTGGTGGTGGTGGTGATGCAGATAAAGGTTGGAGGAAAGAATCTCACTTTCAAGATACGCACATGTAATATATGCCTTCCATCCCTCACTTATCTTCTTCTTAAATTTAAAATAATCAGATGATGCAGAAAGAGAGAGTTTGAAATTCTATTAACCATCTTAACATTTTTGGAACAGGTTCCATTGGGGAATTTTAAACTTCATTGGACTCTATTTATAATGGATACGTTCCTTTATTTGGAATTGCATGATCAACAACAAGTTACTTCTATTTTAACTATCTGTGTAAATCCAGATAAGTTTCTCATTTTTAGATGCCACATAAATTGTGCTTTTACGAGCTGTAGTGAGTGGTAGTTTTGTTTAGGTGTTTGAAGATGAAACTATCATTTCACTCACATATTTCTCATTCACTAGTCTTCTTTATTACAGTTACTGTCTACATCTTATGATGGCATTCCAAACGATGCATTAATGAAGATGATGCATGCTTTGCTGATGAAACCAATATCACAGAAAACTACTAGGGGGATGATTTTTTATCTGTTTCACATGGATGTTTTAATCTTCACTTAGTTAGATTTTCTCTACCCTGGAGGGGTTTGGTTCTGTTATACAACTTCTCATTTCGTGGTGGTTTTTGCCTACAGGTCAGCCATCTACTTCTTACTTACCATGGAGCTTATTGAAAACTCCCCCTGGAGCTAAATGATATATTTTTCAGAAAGCAGATAATGTTGTTTCTTCTCTAGCTTCTCCGACTAATCCATAATATTTAATGTCATTAATGTCGGGATGCATCACCTGGCTGTAAATTCTCTCTGAAGAGCAACCAAATCAATAAGATGGAGGGACAAGCCTTCTCTGGATTTGACCTTGGTATTTCTTGAGCACATGAACAAATTTGGTGAGGCTAGTGCATGTGCATCTGCTTGAACAAATGATTCAGAGATGCAATCAAATTTGGAAATGTATAGTTGCGTGACTGCATCATCTATGCCGATGGTTTTACAGGTGCGAACTACCCGTTTTCTATAAATCTTTTCTTCTTGGGCTCCCTTGATTGTTCGTGTTCAACTTCCCTTCTGTGCACAATCAAAACTCCATTGATCCAGCTCTGCACCGGGTATTACACAATGTAACAAAAAGGTTCCAGGTCATTTTCTTTTTTTGTTCTGTTCGTGTTCAACTTCCCTGCAGTGCACAATCAAAACTCCATTGATCCATCTCTGCACCGGGTATTACACAATGTAACGAAAAGGTTCTAGGTCATTTTCTTGTTTTGTTCTGCACAAAAAATAAAGTAATTTGTTAATCTTGTATAGTTCGGGACCAACAAAGAAACTAGAATTCACTTTTCTCAATACTCGAAATCTTTAAAAATATTTAACTTAGTTTTTTTACTATAATTGTCATGAATTTTAGAGTACCCTATTTTGTTCAGTTCTTGTTATGTTCATATGTATGTCCCCATCTTATAGTTTTTCACCCATTGAAATAGTTTTTCTTTGTACATATCATCCTTCACTGATTATCCAAATATAATTATTGAGCATTGACAGGTCAATGCAAAAGGTGTTTGCTTTGTTGCTCGCTAAGTTCTGGAAATCGGGGCAAAAATCATATTTGTGAACTTCTCGAACATTATTATTGACACCAGAAAGATCTATTATTCGTGGACTTCTCGAAGAATCCATTCTGTAAGTTACACCATCAAACTATTATTTTAACTTATAGAGATTACTTAAATTGATTACCTACTGTTTGTTTTCTGCAGATCATTTCTGGGTGATGATTGTTGCATTAAGGGATGAGCTTAGTATTTTACTGGGCTGCCTTGTCTACCTTATTATGCAAAACAAAACTATAATAGAGGTGTGATAAAACTTCACTTTTTTAGTTAAATATTTTTCTTATTTGCAAGTTTTTCTTCAGTGATTGATTACATTAATCTCAGTACCACGAAAGAGGTACTGCAACCTGGATTGTGAAAATGGTTGGAAACGTGTACATGCATCTATAAAATCTTGTTCCCTACAAAAATCTAATGACAATGAGAAACTTTATTCATGCATTTTGACTCTTTGACTTTCTGCAAATTTCATTCATTGTATATATTGGTAATTCACTTCCACTCCGGAATATATAGTCGTTCTTTGTTTATTTGCTATGTTTGGCTTATCGTGTTTTTTTTTGTTGCTTTTCATCTTGTTCATTCATGGATGTCGAATATAATCTCAGTAGAACCTAGAAGTGGAGGTGTGAAACATATTAGACAGGCAGTTGGATTCATTCATGGATGTCTTATAAGCCTTGTACCGTGCCATCATCATATACATTTCTTGTTCTCTTGAGTTTTATCTTTGGTGGTCAGTTAGGTTACTCCTAATGTATATGATATGAGCTATCTTTGGTGAATTATATATTCAAGTTAATATGTTGTCTCATGATGTTGTAGCAGCATGATGGTTGACAAAGAAATTTGGCTAACGGAGGGTCCTGTCTCTACAGGTGTAACTTCTGGTGCTTCTACCCAACAAATTTGTTCCATTTTCAGGAGTACCTTACCCCATAGATCTGTACGGGAATTTCATTATAAAGGCATATTACTCCATGCCAATAAGGTAACATTTTGTGTGATATGATATATGTGCTTGTTTGGATTGATTTGACGGCCCTGTGACCTTACCATCTAGTGTTTGTTGGTGGAATGAACATTATCGATTTTATAGTCATCTTCTTGTAAGAGGTTTATATTCGTTTTCTTATCTTTTGGAAACATTTGATTGTTCTGTCTGCAGAAAAGATGGTATGAAGCTGGTAATGTTATGGAAGGATTGGTTCATTACATCCTGTCATTGTACTAAGTGCAGAAAAATAATCAAGGTACCTAGTACCATCTATGTTTGTTGTTCAATTTATAGAGTATGGTTAGAGACTCGTTGAAGCTTGGGCAAGCCCTGTTGCCAACGTCATACTTACTCCCACTGTTTTCTTGTTGATTTAATCATTAAAGCTAGGACTAAGTACTATGAAGATATTTGGAGCAACAACCTAGTAATGGTATCTTTGATTATTGTAATTGTATTATGTTTCAGATTGGAATTTAATTATATATATTTGTAATACGATATTTTTTAATTTATATTTTTTTTAATTTTGATTACATATTTCGCAACATATATAAATGTTGCTTAAATTAATTATACGTTGCACTATGTCTAATTAAAGCAACGGATGAAGCAACATATGAAACGTTGATTTAATTAATTTAAGCAACGTAAATAAACGTTGCCAAAAATTTGTGACGCCGTGTGGGCAACGTACAAAAGCGTTGCTAAAATTATTAGCAACGAAAATAAACGTGGTAAATTTGGTTTTTTGGTGTAGTGTCATTAGTTCTCTAATAAATTTGTTTTAGTTGTTTTTGGAAGAATAAGCTCTTGTGGAGAATTGGCTCGAAAAAAAGTTATTTGCACCCGGAGGACACGTGTTATTCGGACTCTCAATGTTGGTTAAGGGACACCTAAATTACTAAGGGGCACCTTGTGTACTATCTAGCACCCACTTGCTAGTGGCACCCCAACAGTTGGATAGGGTCACACCCAATCTTCCTCGTTTGAAGACTTGTATTTTGGCGGGAAAACTAACTTTCACTGGCATAATTCTCTGGATTGATTTTGGAAGGAATTTAGTCGGATTTGGTCGCTGACTTGGATTGATATCGAGTTATGGAGATAAACCAGGGTTGGTAACATATTTAGTTTCGATAAAAAAGGAATAGATTCGCTACTTTGAATGAATCAGGGAAGTCTTTTATTATCAGGTATTTTTCTTCTCTCTCTGTGTTATATTTGGAAGGAGGCATGAGCTGTAAAAGAAGAAGACATTCTACAAGGATTCACAGTGATTAAGAAGATTTTTGACAGCCCAAAGACGTGTGAAAGTTGAAAATATAGAAGAAAGTATCTCGTGTATTCTTATGCTTTCCCGAGTATAACTGAAATTGGAGTGTGGATAAACATGAGCTTGACTCAATCCAGGGCAAGAAATCAACGTGTTTTGAAGTATATCATCACCATTTGACGCGTGAAGAGGAGAGGAAATCTCGTGGCTTGGCAGAGAATAAAGAAAATATTCCTGAGAAAATTATCATAACTGCATGAAGATTTTCGATTTAATTTCGTGAGATTCTGGCACTGATGGGTATATAAAGGATTATGAAGAGTTAGGGGAGGAAACAGAGCGTATAATAGGAAGTTAAAGAGTTCTCTGTTGCTGCATGAAGAAGAAAACACGAAGAACATTGTACTATCCAGGATAGTCGTTAAACAATGTCGTATTTCCCTTTAGTTGCAACAGTTTGTCAGCGACTTTACAACAATAACTGTTGCACTTCTGTTTTATCGTTCATTGTAATAGTTGGTTTTGCAACACCCTTATACCATTGCAAATCTCTCTTTTTTACTATTTCTCCAATAAAAACACCATTTGAGTTATGAGTTATCTTTTTGAGTGTGTTTGCATCATGATAATCTAGACCCCATCACTGGGATGACGGAGGAAGCAAATTTTCATGATTGTGGTAAATGAATTAATTCTTTTATTGACTTTTTGCATAGATTTAATTGCTTTATGATTTCTATTAATTACTTGTTATTTTGTCTGATGTCGCATGCTTAGTTTTAATTACTTTTGATGCGTCGTGCTTACAACTTACAAATAATGTTTTATGAAATCTATTTGTGGCAAATAATTAGAGTCACAACTTCTTTTGTTTGAGCTATATGGTCTAGAGTTAATGACTGAACCACAACAATATGAAAAGTAGTGAAATCATGTGTCTCAGTGTCTCTTCATCTTATCACCATTTTTGTATATATTTTTCTCTTATTTTAGTTTATTAAACCCTAAAATCAATTTCAACAAGTCTGAGTGAACGACAACCTTTCTTACCACTATCCAAAATCTGATCAACTGATCTTCAAAAATAAAAAAAACACAGAGTTTAAAAAAGAAAAACTAAATGCACCTACACGGCATCACGATTTAGGACATTGTGATTGAAATCAGCTTCAAAGTTGGGAGTTTTGCATCCAGTACTGTAGAAAATCACCAACAAGGCATCATCTAAAAGAAACAAGTCATATAATTAAAAATCCAATGACTTAAATTTCTGTAAAAATCCATGGCGACAACAAAGGTAATATTGTAATCGGTAGAAGTCAATACCTTAAAGCCTATGTAGCCTAAGATAAAACCCACCAAAAGCTCCGCATAAAATTGATATCCACAGGTTTCTATGTAATATCTCCGCAAATTAAAATAAATACACCATTAACTAAACAACAATATTCTTATCAATAAAATCAAACCCTAACTTAAATAGTAAAATTAAAGAAAAATTAAATTGCAAAGCCAAACATCACCTGATACAGTTTGAAGGAAATCAAACCCTAATTAAATGACTTCCTTTGCAGAAAATCAGACCCGACCTAAAGAATTTTGATACCAAATCAAAAGGAAAATGAACTAAAATTTCCACAAATACAATTTAGTGAAACCCTAACAAAACCCCCAAATCAAATCCTTAATTTTATTCCAAATCT
Organism: Papaver bracteatum; assembly: GCA_023529315.1. NCBI lineage: Eukaryota > Viridiplantae > Streptophyta > Magnoliopsida > Ranunculales > Papaveraceae > Papaver > Papaver bracteatum. Next base: position 409,972 of record JAJJWX010001508.1, read on the forward strand.
AAGCAGAATTTGAGATCTGTTAGTTTCATTTGCACGTAAGATAGCTTCTCAAATGAAATTAGAGTTTTAATTTAGGAGATTTAGGTATGAATTATTGTTCATGGAGTTTGGTGATTTCAATCTTCTGGTTTCGTAACCAAAACTAGAAGCCGAACAAGAACTAGAAGAAGATCGGTGTTGTTGGTGGTGCGCTGGAGGGATGATGGTGGTAAACAATTTTTAGTGTATTGAAGATCGGTGTTGGTGATGTTCATGGAAGTGAAGGTGACCGGTGGTGGTTGGGAGGAGAAAAGAAGAAAGAGATGAAATCTTCTCTGCTAGGTTTAGAAATCGATTTAGGTATATATATATTGCATGGATGGCTAGGATCAATCCTAGAATGGACCATGATCATCAGTCACATATGGGTAGTTAAAATGAGGGTTAAAATAGTAATTAAAATGCAACCGGTTTTAACCATTTCAGTTTTTTTCCGTGTTTTTATTAAATCAGAGACAGCTCTGTATGGTTAACGGTCCAACTACAACGCGGGTCGTGGATGTGGGTTGTTGAAACCCCATTTTCCACTAGTGAAGTACAATTTCATAAACTTGTTTTATGAATCGAAAGGGAAATCGCTAGTCTTATTGGTATTGTTATTCATTGCAAATCTTTTGAATTACCAATATGTGTGCTTAGTATAACCGCTCATAACTTGTTTATGTATCTTGGTAAAACTATTCACAAGACCTGACTTTTGTATTGGTATGACTTTTATTAGTGAAACCGATCTTAAGTAATCACCTGAGATGGTATAATTGATTTGTTGTAATTGGTATGATGATAGACGCATTTATGTGTCTAATATAATCTCAATTATGTATATTGTTAGTGCTCGATTTTGTGCTTATTTTGCTATTTTATGTATTTGTAGGTGTTTTTGGAGAAATAAGCTTCTGTGGAGAGATTGGATCGAAAAGTGGTCATGGGAGAAAATTACTAAAGGCACCCAGAAAATGCACTATAGACACCCCGGAAGTATGCTGGAGACTCCCCAGAAATGTCATAGTTACACCTCAGAAGAATTGCTAAAGGGAACCCGACAGTGGATAAGGGGTACCCAAATTACTAAGGGGCATCCATTTCCAAGGCAGACACTATTGGAAGACCCGCACAGGATAGGGGAGGTCATCTTCTACGGATTGAATTTTCAAAATTGGTGGGAAATGTGTTCTTCACAGGGAAGATTAGGGTTTGGATTTGTGAAGGTGTTTAATGAGATTCAATCGCCAGAATTGTTTTCAGTGGACTCTAATGAGATAAACAGGGATGGTATAGGTGATTTAATGGCGTAAATTTGGTTAGGGTTCGAGATTGGAGCAAAACAGGGTCTTTGAAGTTCCGGTAACCTGCATATTTTCAGGGATGTTTTCGGACGAGATTTTATGCAACAATTTCGTGGATTTGGATAGATATTGGCATGTCTAGATGGAACAGGGTTGGTAAGAGATTCAGTAACGTAAAAAGGGAATGATATCTTCCACCTCGGCAAAACAGGGAAGTTAGTGGTCTCGGTGTTTGTTTTGTTTGGTATATTTGGGAGTTACGTGTAAATATTGAAAGAAGATCTTCTCTAAATATTTTATTACAAGATTGTGAATAGTTGCAAAAAAACAGAGATACGTAAGAAGATTTGAAGGAGATATTCTCGTGACTTGGCCGTGAAGTAGAAGAAAGATTTCGGGGAGATTAGGTCGACCTGTGTAATATATATAAGGTGCTAGAAGTCACAGAAAAGAGAGTCGAGAGTTTGGGGGTCAATTGGAGGCTGCAGAATCAAAGAATAGAAGTGCATGAAGAATACGCAGCAGCAGGTGAATAAGACGAAGAACTGACGCTTCAGAACTGTCGTTCTGAAGAACACGAAGAACAAACAAAAAAGAACTGTCATTGTTGAACAGTGTTTGCGATAGAGGCATTGTAACAATTTTGTAACAATTAAGTTTGAATTCGCAGCACTTCTGCTAGGGTTTCTCTGTAACAGTGGGTTTTGTAACAATTATCTCTGTTACAAACTCGCTGTATTATATTATTTTCCAATAAAAACACCTTATGAGCCATGTTTCTATCTTTTGGGTGTATTTTCGACATGAGGAGCTAAACCCCATCACTGGGATGACGGAGGAAGCCAATTCTCAACACTATGGTAATTTTATTAAATTCTTTTCACGACTTTTTCATTAATATAATTTGAATTATGATTTTAAATTAATTAGTTGTGATTTAGTTTGATGGGTTATGCTTAGCTTAGGTGTTTTCATAATCCATGCTTACCATTTACAATTAATGTTTTATAAAATCTACATTAGCAAATATTTAGAGTCAATAGTTATTATTTTTGGAGCTATAATTGTCAAAGAATTAATAATTGAACCATAAGAACATGAGTTTGGTGGAATCCTGAGTCCTAGTAACTCTTAATCTTGTTACCTTCTTTTGCATATTTTTGCTAATATTTTATTTTATTAAGTCTAAAATCAATATCTTCCCAAGTCTGAGAATCAAACCCTTTACTTACCATTTTAAAACTACATCATATGACCAACTCTAGACATTGGGGAATCGATCCTAGTAAGAGGTGCAACCGATCACAAAAGGGGAATCGATCCTTGTAAGAGGTGCAACAAGTTTTAAGTTATTGGGAACCGATCCTATGAACATGTGCACCAAATACAAGTTAGATACCATATATATGTGGGAACCGATCTTAGTACCTAGTCAACCAAGTTTTGGTAACTAGCGTGACTAATTCTAGTACCCACATGGAGGTAGAACCGAAACTTGTTTTGGTAGAACCGTGAAACCCATGTTTGGTGATTTGATAGGATAATCAATCACATAGTTCTTGGAAGTCATATGAACCAATTCTAAACTTGTTTGGAAGTGTGGAAAATCGGTTCCAAGATGGTAAATATGAAAAATGATTTACCAAGTAAAGATGTCGACGTACTTTGAACATGAATAGTAACTCTTATATTTTATTGTTCAAAGGTATTCCTTAATAGCTAAAGGAGAATCCATGATCGAAATAAATTGAGCATATTTTAATTAAGGTTGTTAGTTTTATATTCTTTTAATTTCCAGCAATTAAAATGCATATCTTTAAAAAATTCTGTTGTGATGGGGCATCAATTGGAAACCATGGATTTGTTGGATTTGGAGTTGTAATTAGAAATCATTCAAGTCAAGTGCTGGGAGTGATATCTGGTGGAATTTGTATTGCTACAAATTATTTAGCAGAAGTGTAATATACAGTAATAAATGCAGTGGAGTTGGCTGTTGAATGGAAGATGAAGAAAATAATCTTAACTTCTGATTCCAAAACAGTCATAACAGAGTTTGAAGACAACAAGATGCCCTGGTTTGTAAAGATGAGGTGGAACAAGGCAGTGAAACACATTCAAGACATCAAATTCTGTCACAACTACAGGGAAACAAACTTTGCAGCAGATACAACTGCTAAAAGAGGAGCAAGACTACCAGCAGGACAAAGACAATTTTATGAAGGAAGACCAAGTTTTTTAGCAAGAGTAGAACAACCAAATGTTGAGTATTATAGAATCTGCAAATGAAGTTCAGTTTTAACCAATACTTCAGGATTTCATTGGGCCTTAAAGTTAGTATTTTATATTGCTCTTTGGGTCTATATAGTTGGCTCTGTTAATTTTTTTTAAATTTTCTTGTAACCTCCAAGTTTTTGGTCTTCTTTTTCCAATTAATAAATATATATGATTCAGAAAAAAAAAATGGTAATGTGCATTTACTAATTGGAGATTTTCTACTGAGATTTCGGTCAATATTTGGACAAAGCATTTCCAGGAATTATGAAAACCGAATTTGGTAATATACTGCATATCTTGAGAATATTTTCGGTTTTGGAAATTCTTTGGTGTCCAAATTTCCTTTATCTATAAATATTGAAGTTTGCATTTCAAGAAAACTAATCCTCAGAGCCAGCAAAACTACCTAGTTGTGTTGTTACTGGTGGAGCTACCTATTGGAAGAGGAAAGTAATCTAATAAGGTGAAATTTCTAACGACCGCTCAGTTTAAAGACTTCTTTGGGATTGAGAAGCTCTATTAGTACCGTTGGTGGGAAACTAGATAATTGCAGTTTATTATTAGTTTTCAATTGATTTTATTGACTAACGGTTGTTGAACTTTGATTGCACCTAGTTTTTTTATGCTTGAGAATCTTCTCTTCTAATATAAGATTCGCTCAAACTAGATCAAAGTTTCGACGTGGATCTTTAGACTGTTTGTAAATCTAAAGACTTCTTGTGATAATCCATTGTTAACAGACTCCAATCTGTGTGTGTTTGATCATACACTGCACCAAATTTAAGGTTTATCAACGATAACTGGCAGTTGCAAAACGGTGTCGCAACAGTTTAGCTCTGTTACGAAAGTCGATGTTGCAGTTCTTTGCAACGGCTTCATTGTCGTTGCAATTTTTTTGTCGCAACAGTTTGAAACTGTTGCAACTCGTGAAACTATATGATACGTAGCAACAGTTTGAAATAGTTACGAAGTTTTTACCTAGTTTTTTTAAAGAACGAACAATGTTATCCGATCTGGCTATGGTAGTTCCGGTATAGAATTAGCAACACCTGTTGACCGTTGCGAAAAATTTGTAACATCAAAAAAATAGTTTCAGGTCAATTTTGACCTAGTTAAAACTAGGGTACCTGCAACGGTACCTAATTTCTAAAATAAAGTTCAACTGCAAGCTTTTTAGCAAAACATTCACAACATACAAGAATTCTCTACAACACACCATTGTTCTCCATTTCTACACCACAACATTTGTGTACCAAAACATACAAGTATAAATTTCCATACTACACTCACAATTCTTCGACAAGCAAGTTATCATGTGTAGTTTATAAATAATGTGAAAGGATATGCAACTAACTAAACATAGTCATTTCTTAAGTTACTTTAATCTCATTTCTTAGGATATACTTGAAGGTTTTGTGTAAGACATACAAAACTGAAAAAATGCAACAGTGATTGGAGAGTACTTACTACGGAGAAGTATTAACAGTGCTCTTCTCATATTTTACATCCTCAAATTTATCTAGAAGACCTAACTCATAATTTGTGATACCCAAGAGAACCTGCACAAAGAATATCCATTCATAAGATACCATCCATGACACATCCAGCATTACGAAGAAAAACAAATTCAAACTCCACTGAAGTACAAAAGAATGACAATTCAACTAACTGCCAGAGAAGAAAACCAAGCCGAGAACATTTTTAACAGATGCGAAACATTAACTGCAGGTCACATCTCTATTTACATAAAGACTATTCAAGGAAAATAGAGAACTCGGATATGACAAGGAAAGAAACCCAGTTTCTTCAGTTTAAACATAGAGTTATGTTTAATGACACTTAAAAAGGAATTCAAAAGCGTAAAAAGGAATTATATCTGCACAGGTTGATGCAGATCCTACTGCAGTTCGCTTCTCACCCAGCAAAAATGAACATTAAGCATATACCTCGCAAGTAGACAAAACTGAAGGTCAGGCTCCATAAACAAGATATACTTGAAGGTTTTTTGTTTATGGCATAAGAAACTGAAAAAATGAAATAATGATTAGAGAGAACTTACTATCAGAGACACATTAACACTACGCTTATCATATTCTACATCCTCAACTATATCAAGAAATCCTATCTCAGAATTTGTGATACCCAAGAGAACATGCACAATGAATATCCATTCATGAGATACAATCCATGACACATCCAACATTATAAAGAAAAAATATATTCAAACTCCACTAAAATAGAAAAGAATGACAATTTTTTTCTAAGTCGAAAACCAAACTGATGAGAACATGTTTAACAGATTCGAAACTTCAATTGCAGTTCACGTCTCCATTTACATAAAGTTGTGTTTAATGACTCCTTTCAAAATCATAAAGAAGAATTATACCTGCACGGGCTGATGCCGATCCTAATGTTGTTAACTTCTCACTCAGCAAAAATGAACATTAACCATAATACCTCGCAAGTAGATATAAACTGAAGGTCATATTCTATAAACGCAAACTTAATTATATATGTGCAAGCAAGTGGAGTACATACCAGGGATTTACATCTCCCCAGGTGGATATTGTTGCTTCATCAGACTTTAAATGAAGCTACTTGCGCAATTACATATAACAGAAATACCACCCACATATACATATAGGATAAATAGAAACAAGGCAATGAAAAGGAAAAGTAGATTCATAACCGGTTTTTGTTCACATACATATACCAAAAATATCAGTTATTTCTAGATTAAGTTAAATACTTCTTATGCACAACTGCATTTAAGTCTTTCCTTAAGGAGAATAGAATAAGACCTTTCCTTATGCACAAATGCATAAGAGTATGCATATTAAAGTGTGAACAAAAGCAAAAAAAATTATTGAAGCCATGTGTTAGACATATATATAAGTGATGCAAGATGGCTGATATATCAATGAAGAACTTCATATTATATCTCCAAAAAAGTAGTGAAATCGTCTTAATTGTATGTGATGGACTTCTTGGGATGAACCAAGAATCCTTCGATTCCAACATCTTTAAAGGTCTCCACAAACTGGTTAGCTTTTACGGTACGTTCTTCTGGCCGGAGAATGTCATCGATCAACACCTTCAAATGAGTAAAAGGTACAACTGATCGGTGAGCCATAAGTCCTTGCGGACAAGTACAAACTTTACCAGTTGCAATTACATTATCATCCATGTTCAATAATGAACACTGTTGCATACCTACACCTGATAGAGTTGGTGATAGGGCATGACCAGGTGAACTTTTTTGAGCTGCTGGCGAGACGTCAAGACCAGGTGAACTTATGTAAGTTGCTGAACCTAATTGAGGTGAACCAAAATGATCTTGTGAAGAGTTCTGACCATGTGAATTGCCACACATGTTCGAGGCAGCAACTGATGATGACATTGTATCTTGGATATCCTTCACTGCATGGCATAATGTTCCAAGTCCTTCAATAAGAACTCATATCTTGCCATTTAAGTCTTCCACCTTATTAGTAAGAGCTCCATCTTTAGACTTTAGTTCAGCTACCTTAGCATGAGCAGAAGCAAATATATTAACTTGTGTACGAGAAATAGGACCTCCAGCACGAACCCATCCTCTTGAATCCTTCCCGAACAATGAAGTTACTGCACAAGTTTCTTCTACAGGAGTACCTGCTTCCAGTTTTTCCTTGATATCTTCAAACACCTTAGTAAGTTGTTCATGTAGTGTTGATCATCACAATCACTTGCTTATAATATTGATCACTAGCTAGTATAATACAGTTAAAGAAGACTACATATAACTGAAAAATAATTTGACTCACATAGTATGGTTGTGCACTAGGTAAAATCACCCCACCCTCCAGTGAATGAGCTTTAATCCACACATCAAAGGTACTGATTTTTTCTTCAGGGTTCGCGGACATTTAGATTCAAAAACACAATGAGTATGAATTAATCACTATCCACAACAATTTGAGGTAAGTTGTATCATTGAAATGAAATACCTAACAGTTCAGATCTAACCAAACAATGTGGCTTGCGACCAGAGGTATGAGAGTAATCATATTATTCTCTTTTTCTTTTATTAATAGCTCTTTTACTTTGGACCGCAACATCATTCTCATTTTCAATTTTTTTTATCCAATCCAATGACTTTACATTTGGAGGAATATTATCAATCCTTTCTTGATGAGTATTTCAAATATCATAATGGTCTAGACGCAACTCACACTTGAATCTCCTCCATGTATCAGACATCCCTTTCACCGTAATGGTCTTAGAAGTCTCAGGTAAATAAAATCCATCTGAAAATACAGATCTAATCAGTGGCATCCTAAATGTGTTTCTCCCTTAACTGAAGTCAACTATAGAATAAGCAGAACTCATGTCATGAGGTAGATTTTGTTAGAGCATAGCTCGGTTGAACCCACCAAGCATTGGTATGTCAAGTTTGGTTGTCATATTTTAGTGAGCTAAAACTCATTTAAGAGTCGCTTGATTTAAATGTACTAGAGTCATCTTCGTATAGGTTAGCTTAAAATTATTAGGTTGAGACATTACAAGTATTACGAAGACTTGAAAAAGTGAAGAAGTACGGACCTACAACCACAACATCATCCTTCCACTTGAGGTTAGTGATATTTGACTTGAACTGTTTCATTCCTTAACGTATATTTCAATTCGTGTATGTTGGAAACATAAAACTGTGAAGCATGAACAATATAGATAGATATAGAATTAAGGAATACAATATGAAGTTTTGTTGCTTAACCATTAAACTTTGTATATGAGACATTGACATAATCGTATGAATGCTATTGTGATTATGTATGGGTATGAGGTGAGGATTTCATCCTAGGAAACAATGTTTTTACATGTATTTTAAGGAAGTAAGTTCATGATATGTGTTATGAACCAAAAAGAAAATCACCAGGCATTATTGGGGTTGTTCTTCAATGCAAATATTATGAACGACCAATATGTGTGATTAGTATAACCGCTCATGACTTGTTTGTGTTCTTGGTAAAACTATTCACATGAGCCTGACTTATGTATTGGTATGACTTTTGTTAGTGAAACTGATCTTAAGTAATCACCTGGGGTATGATCGGGTTTGTGAGTGTCTGACCAAATTTGGGAAAGGGGAACCGATCCTATGAAGAGGTGCAGTACATCACAAGGGGGGAACCGATCCTTGTATAAGGTGTATCAAGGTTTATAGAAGAAAGGGGAACCGATCCTATGAACATGTGCAACACGTTTTTAGGCAAGGGGGAACCGATCCTATGGACATGTGCAGTGCATACAAGTTAGATACCAAATATATGTGGGAACCGATCCTAGTACCTAGTCATCTATATCTTTGGTAAGCTAGTGTGACTATGCATAGTACTCACATGGAGGTAGAACCGAAACTTGTTTTGGTAGAACCGTTACACCCATGGTTTGTGATTGAGTATTACTTGATCAATCACATAGTTCTTGAAGTCAGATGAACCAATTCTAAACTTGTTTGGAAGTGTGGTAAATCGGTTTCAAGTGAGTAAGTATGAAAAAGGACTTGCAAGAGTAAGATGTCGACACACTTTGAACACATGCATTAATGTGTATTCTTTTATTGTTCAAAGATATTCCTTAACAGATAAGAAGGAAGTAAATCCCAAGATCGAATTTAAATAAGTTAAGAATCTTTTAATTAAGGTTTTTAATTATATATGGAAAATAAGAATTAGTAATGTGCATTTGCTAGTTAAAGATTTTCCAAGGAGATTTTGATCATTATATTTGGACAGTGCATTCACAGGAATTATGAAAACCGAATTTGGGTTAATATGGAAAAATATCTTGAGAATATTTTCGGTTTTGGAAATTCCTTGGTGTCCAAACTTCCTTGTCTATAAATACTTTGAGTTTTCATTTCTAGCAAACTAATCCTTCGTGACAGTAAACTTCCTCTATCGTACTGTTACTAGTGAACCCGCCCATTGGAGAGGAGAGTAATCTAATTAGGTGAAATCTCTTACGGCCGCTCAATTTAAAGTCTTCTTTGGGATTGAAAAGCTCTAGCGCGACTCGTTGGTGGGAAACTAGATATTGTGGTTTATCTTTAGTTTTCATATTGATTTGATTGACTAACGGTGGTTGAACTTTGATTGCACCTAGTTTGTTTATGCTTGAGAATCTTCTCTTCTGATATAAGATTCACTGAAACTAGTTCAAGGTTTAGACAGGGATCTTTAGACTGTTGTTAGATCTAAAGACGATCTTGTGATAATCCATTGTTAATAGATTATGTTCTGTGTATGATTGATCACAAGAGATTCAAGTAGTTGTGTGCAGGTGTTTATTGAAGATCTAAGAAGATTTGAAGACAAAAAAGAGATAAAAGATTTCTGACTTGGTTTTATAATCTTTGGTGTGCACAATACTTGTTTGGGTAACAAAAGATCTAATTAATAATCAGTTTATCCTTGTGGTAGATTGGATTGATTAATTGAGAAGATATGCATCAATACAGTTCTTTGGATTAAGAGTGTTGATTGGATAAATCTTACCGTTTGCATTTTGGTGATTGAACATAAGATAGATCTTGGAACCTGGAAAAGGAGTTTATGTTAAGATAAACAAGGGAACCTTTGAGCAACTCATATCACTTGGTTGAAGAGGGTTGATACCCAAACAAATTTGTTGTTCCTTTACTGTTTGGAATACGAACCAAAGGAATTGGTCCAAGTATGTGACTTGTTTACAGGTTGGAGGCATGGGAATACAGACGGAACTAGGTGAGCTATAGGTTTAGTTGCTTGGTATCAACTATATGAAGTTGTTTTATTTTGTATAGTGGCTTAATCATAAGAGTATTCAATTCTGGACTAGGTCCCGGGGTTTTTATGCATTTGCGGTTTCCTCGTTAACAAAATCTTGCTGTGTCATTTACTATATATTTTCGCATTATAATTGTTTTATTATAATTAAAGTAAATTGCACAAACGTTAATTCCTATTTAATTGATACGTGAATCCTATTGTGTTTGGTTAAGTCCGAACCTTTATATCAAGTAAACATACTTCGTTGTTGTATTGTCTCGATCTCGTATCCATAGACGATCACACGAAGTGTGAATCGATTAGTTGCATTGTCTCGACTCAGTCTATAGACAATCACTTTCGGATAAAGGACTTATGAGAAGGAAAAGTTTTAGCTTGGGGTACCCTCGCCTTTTTAGATTTCGTACCTTAAGTTCATTCCAAACATCATCCTTGTACTTTTCGGGTACTTTCCTCTAGGTTTTGTACGAAATAGGCACATGGGTACGAACCAGGGCACCCTTCCTGTGGCCGAGTTTTGTTGCGTTGGCAGAAATAGGTAGTCCATATTCATCGACCTCCACTGATGCTGCCATAATAACCTATAAAATACCAAATATCAAAGCTTAAGATTGCGTAGGTGAAAATAGAGCTAAAACAAAGCATCAACTTGGCACCCATTACTTTTATCTTCAACTCTGACCCAATCACAATAGAAAACCATTTCTTCAAATTCCAAATAATTCAAATTGATAATCTGTTTAATGACTCCATAATAGGTAATTTCAGCTTCAAGGTAATTTGTGTCCGTCGACTTAGCTCTATGTCTTGTAATAAATTTTATTGAGACACCACTGTTTTTTGATACACGCTTCGCATCACAATCTTGTGGGGAGAAAGTAAAGCCATTGACTTGGTATTTTTCATAAGATTGTGCCTTGAACTGAGGTCCTTGCGTGAGTCGCCAAAGAACTAAATCAGTTTCATTGGCTTCTAATAGATGAAAAAGATGATGTTCAAGTTAGTTGCATAACCAGAATTGAGAATTCAAGCAGTAACTGAAACATTTATCATAATTTAGAATATTTACCAACATAAATGATTCTTGTTAACCTTTATTATCATTTTTCTAAGAACTGAATCAGTGTCATCACCAATTATCATATTTCTAACAACTGAGTCAGTTTTATCAGCTATATTTATAAGTACACAATAAGTTCAGATATGAGAAAAGACATTGCTTTATTACCTCCTCGCATAACCATAAATGGAAAGTCTTTAGGGTCTGGTTGGACAAATAATTTCCCTGACCATGAGACCTAACATAGGAATCATACTTCCTACGATCAAATAACAATTCAGGCAGCATTAGATCAATAACCCAAATATCAACAACTACTCATAGATATGAAACTAATTTCTTCTTTTAATTACCTTTGCCAGTCATCAATGCCAACATATTTAGAAAGTATCCATCTGCGAGCTTGTTCAAACTGCACTTGATTTAAAGTGATGTCCTTGGAATTACTTAAAGGCATCTCATCATCAAACTCGTCAGCATCATCCAGAAATGCATGTCGAGTATGTTTATGAGTACCATCACCATCCTATGATATGTCCTCCATACAGTATAAGCTAGCTTCTCGTAGTACATAGCCTATTGCAATGCACCCGTCAATGTACCTTTTATTGTGCACCAATCCTTTGAAGCCTTTCATTAACCTGCAAAAATCAGTCACAAAAGTTAACTAATTCAGTAACGCCAATTTCTCAAATTATAAATCAAAAGACAAAGTAAGTAAAACAAAATAAGTTGCGGCAATTACCTCTCAAAGGGGTACATCCACCTAAATCTGACCGGACCGCAGATTAAAGCTTCATCCCCTAGATGCACCATCAAGTGAATACTAATAAAGAAAAAACAAGAAGGAAAATGCTTTTCCAGTACACACATTGCTTCTACCACACTTTCTTTGGCTTTTAGAAGATATTCTCTATTAATGACCTTCGCGCACAAAACTTTGAAAAATATGCTTATCCGGTAAAGTGCAACTCGCAGATCTTTTAGTAGTGAAGCCGTGACATGAACGAGCAACGGAAACAGAAGTTGCATTAGAACATGATAATCATGAGACTTCAGATTCCTCATCTCCGGAGGGTTGATGCTGACATTGTTGCGAAGATTGGAAGAGAAATTCAACGGGACCTTTAAGTTCTTCAAAATGGTACAAAAAGCAACTTTTTCTTTTTCCGTCATCGCAAAACATCCATCTACCATTGATGTTTTACCAGTCACTTCATTTGTGTGCATCCATAACTTATTTTTAATCCCCATAGCTTCCAAATCTTTACGCGCATTCACACCATCTTTGGACTTACTATTCCCCATCACAATATTTATTATATGCTCCATGATATTCTTCTACGTGTGCATAACGTATGTGCAATGCCGGACAGAATTCGAACCCCAATTTGGCAAATCATATAAGATGGACCTTCTTGAAAACAGATTGTTATCAGCTGCCTATTCTTCTTCATCAGCACCATGTTCATTGTCCCGTTCAGATCATCTTTTACGTTTCCTTGCTGGTTGTTTTCCTTTTCCTTATTTGCATTTAATATTACGTACCATCTCTTCAACCTGCAACCATGTTAATGGCCATGGAGCTGTTCCACATTTTGCCCCTCCAGAATAATTCAATCCATCATCTCTATACTTGTGTTTTGATGGTAGCCTTCTACGGTGACCCATGTAACAGATCTTCTTACTGTATGGAAGCCACTCAGTAACTGTTGCTTCTCCACAAGTCGGACACGCATAATACCCATGAGTAACACATCCAGATAAGGTACCCCAAAGCCGGGAAGTCATGGATTGACCATAATAGCCTCGCCTTCATCAAAAATTCAGTCTTAATGAAGGCGTTGTATGCTAGTACACCTTCATTCCAAAAGAGCTTTAACTCATCTATCAATGGCTCTAAATAGACATCGATATTTTTCCCTGGTGCTCTTGGGCCTGATATTAACAATGCCAACATTGAAAATTCTCGCAACATACAGTACGAAGGATCAGGGTTGTAAGGCTGCAGAATTACCGGCCAACAACTGTAATTCAAACCGAAATATCCATTAGGGTTGAAGCCATCTGTCGCTATTCCAAGTGTAATATTCCGCGAATCCTTAGCAAACTCTGGAGAAAACTTATCAACACACCGCCAAGCTGCAGAATCAACTGGATGTCGCATCACATTCATATCTGACTGCGCTTTATAATTCCAAAACATTGCCTCCGCTATCCATGGTATACTGTAAAACCTTCTCAGCCTTTTAACTATCGAAAAATGTCTTAATGTCTTTTGCGCAACCTGGGTAAGTTTTCTCTCATCATTGAAAACTTTTACGTATCCAGGTTCTTGACAAACTGGACACTTCAACAATGCACTTTTATCCTTCTAATACAAGATGCAGTCATTTAAGCATGCATCATACGTTATATAATCCATACCTAGTTCTTCAATCATCTTCTTAACTTTAGGGAACTTGCACGTTAACGTGTTTCCTTTAGGGAGCAACTCTTTCATCAACTCTAAGACTATAGTTACACCGTCGTCTGAAAATCCATATTGTGTCTTGATGTTATTCAGTTTTATAGAAGCGTAAAGAGCTGTTTTTCCTTTAGGATATGAATGGTACAAAGGTTCTCTTGCACGCTGTGACTACTCGTTTTCCCGTATTCTACGTGATATATATAGTTCAGAGGATCAGATGCTAAGTAGTATCGATACCTCTGTTGAAATGATGATACTAAGTAATGAAAGATATATAAGATCACAATAATAACGAAGAACACAAATATAATGTAAAAGCATCTAAGTTATCATGGGACACAAGAGATTACGTGGTTCAACATTTTGTCTACGTCCACGGGGTAATGATTGATTGTTTTTTATTAAGTTGTAGTGTTACAAAGATCTTAAATGCTTCCCAAAGTAATAGAGAGAACTCAAGTTGAAGTAAACACTTACGTTCTAAACATTAAAGAGGTATAAGCTTAAGACTAGATCTTCTCCTTCTAGGTATTAAATTGAATGCCTTTAGTTTGTTGGTGAAGCTTGGTATTTATAGCTCCTTATGCTCTTGGTATATCTTTGATGTCTCTGGATCCATCGTCTGCTGATATACCTTTGGTGTCGGTGGTACCTTCGTCCACCGTGTACCTTCTCTAGTAGAATTCTGCCATCTCAGCTGACCCACGTTCCTTCGGGAACTACCCAATCTTAGTGTAGGTTGTACCTTCGTTCACGGCCAGCTTTTGCCAATCGGTTTCTTCCACGCTTCCTCTCTCCACATGTCTTGATTCATGCGTGTATATAAGAGATTTGTGCATTTAATGTTGATTATATGTGTCATCTACCTCTGTCCCCTTGCCAGATGCGTCCTTGTAGGCTAGGATTGTACTCTTATTATCTCCACCGTCGAGGTCTTATTTCTTGGGGCGAGATAAAGTAGATCTACAGAGGTATCCTTTGCTCCTTAGACATCTTTGTCCAGTGAAGGTTACACAATTAGATTTATGTGCGGCCACTAAGATCATGACACGTGCTCCACAGAATATTGGTATTCATAGTTTGCCCCTTTTCTTTCATATTTTACTATTTGGTAGAAATGGAAGAAAATTTCCGTTACGCCGCCATTTCTGCACATACTGATTGGGTGGTCCCTACATGTCCTTTCATCCAATAACTTCCCCCTGAATTTCGGGACCTCCAAATTTTTGGATTCTGCAGCCGCCTATAAGAGGGGAATAAAGAGAAGGAATTTTCCTTAGTTCTCATTCTTCTTGTTCAAACTGTCACTCTCTATCTCTTTCTTTGTGATTCTTCTTCCATCGCTGACTGCTCCCTTTGATTCTTTGAGTGATTCGGCTTCGCGATTGATCATACAAGTAAGTACTACTCGTCATTTAGTTTCTATTCTCCCCATATTCGGCTATGTGTCCCCTGTTTCGACTAGGAGATTTGTTGATGTTGATGTTTTACACTTGCATGTGAGAATTATTACTCACGTTTACTTGCTTGCACTGCATTGAAACTTGGTTTTTGTTTTGTTTTGATCTTCGATAATGATTCCGTCATGATCATCATATGCCCAAAAATCTTGCTTCTGTGATGTATGATTTTCGTTTTTCCCTTATAGCATAGTCAAATTGTTTCCTTTGGTTGGTTTAGCGAAACCTATGCCCAAAGTACTTCAGTTTTTGCCCCTGCCTTGTTTTCGAAAGGACTGTAATTTTCTTTTGCCATTGTTGATGGATAAATTCTTCCTGTTAGTGTCAGGCATTATGAGGCTCCTGAAGAATCCTACGCGTAAGGGTCCGAAGACATATTCGTAAACGGATCCCCCTCCAAGAATGGATCATTCGGATGCTACGCCTTATCCTCCTTCTGAGGATTATGAGGTTCCGGATGGAGCTGAGGTGGCTGCGGTTCCTGGGGAGACTGCGTATCCTGAGGTAAAAAAGGTTGTTGCTGGAGATCTTCCACCTCCTCCTCCTCACTATGAGCTTCATAGGCTTCAGCTGCGTGACAAAGATAGCTACGCTCATTTGTCTATTGCTGAGATTTCTAAGTCTTTTCGCCTTCACAAGTTCGAGGTTTCCTTCGTCAATGGTCCTGACATTCTTAATGAGTCTCTTATTTGAGATTTCCCTTATGATGAGAATAACCTTCTCATTAGCGTTGGCCAGTTGGCCGCATGTATGCTCCTCCCTTTGTTTAGTAGAAATGACCCCTTCTACTATGATGTTTTGTCTTCGAGGGATGATCCATCAAACAAGACTCAAGTTAGAGGAGTTATGCAATATACTAGTAATTTCTGGCATGCCCTTTGTGATAGTTGGTATCATAGCAAGGGAAAGACAACTATGGAGTCTTATGACCCCTTTGCTGAAGGAAGGTCTAAGTGTGATGATTATACTCCTTCCAACTTCAATATTACATATGCTGATGCTATTCAGAAGACTAATCTTCTTTCTTGGAGTGTTGGTCATCGTCGTATCCATGTTACTGCTAGGAAGATCAGGGAGGGTAACAGCCTTCTCTTGTTGGAGGAGATTGATAAGACTAGATTGAATACCATTCCTTATTCCGCTAGGATGCCTTTACCGAAGAATGACCGCATCCGCCTTGACCATGATGACCGCTGGACTCGTACTCCTGTTCGTATAGTTGGTCCTTGGGCCTATGGCTTCGCTACTGCGGACCCTTCTATTCCTTTTTCTTCTCGTTCTTTGCCTGAGAAGTATGACGAGTATCGTCCTTGGATCTTTAACCCTGCTGCTTCCCATGAGGTACCTTTGTTTGCAATATCTTTGTCTGGTTTGATATCTTCGTTTCATTTGATATTTTTCTGTCTGCTATGGAAACTTTGTCTGCTTAGATATCTTTGTTTGCTTTGGCATCTTCGTTTGCTTTTCTGATGACTTCGTTTCGCAGTATGCTCCTGCTTTTTCTGCTGGGGCTGCTTTGGGCTCTGCTGGTAACTCCGTATCCACAAGGACTAGGAAGAGAAAATCTTTGGTTGAAACACCTGCGGAGGTAAGTATCATTACCATACCTTTGTGTTTGTAGGGTCCTTAGTGCCTTGCCCCTGATCCTTAGCTGACGTATGTGTTTCTTCATATTCTTCCCAGAGGAAGGGTAAGTTGAAGACTATTATTGATCTTGATACTTTGGAGGAGGAGGCAAAGTTTGCTGGCGGGGCACCAAGTGACGAGGACATGGAGGATATCGAGGATACTGGCCTTAGCCCATATTTGGATGATATGGACGAGGACTTTGCCAAGGGTACCCCAAGCCCCGTACGTGTTGTCTCTGCTGAGGGTGAGAATCTTCTTGTTGATTCCAGTGCCCAATTGGTCGAGCCTGTTAGTGTTCAATCCCCTGCTCCTACGCTGTCTTTGAAGATGCCTCTGTTTTCTGCACCTAGTGTAGCCTTTCCTGGTACTTATGCTGCTGCTGTGGCTTCGAAGAGTCTTCCTTCGTCTCCTACCACTTCTTTTCAATCAAGTGGTTCGTTTTCCAAGGTTATTATCCCTACGACGAAGGCTGGTAACTCAGATTCGCATTCGAAGAATAAGGTTGTGATTTCACTAGATAGATTCTCCTTCAACGTTGCTCATGCTTCACCAGGGAGTGCTCAGTCTGTTTCCACTTCCCTTGCTAGCAAGGTTGTTGGACCTCCCCCTTCATCACCAGACTGGACCATACTTGGCAATCTTCCTTTTGCTGGTGACATGGATCTGAGTAATTCTCGAGGCCTTTCTTATATTCCTAGCTCATTCACCATGCCTTCTCTTTGTCGAGGTGAGGGTTCGGCAGTCGTGCCTCATGTTGTTGCTGAATCAAGCCATGGTAAGCTTCTTGAGAGCTTGATCTTAGGTAGATCTGATGATGCTATTCTCGAAGCTATCCTGCGGGATTCCAAAGGTCCCTTCTCTGTAGGAGTTGATCATCATCATCTTGATAGTTTAAAGTATCTTCACAGTTGGATGTGCTGACTGTGCAGTTACGCGCATCTAATGACTTGTTCTTTGACCCTAATTGTCTACGCTCTAGTCAAATCCTTGGTGAGATCCGCAGGGGTAGCGTCCAAGATATGGAATCTTTCATGGATACCTACGCCACTTTCCTTCCTCGTCTTTCAGCATTCTCAATAAGTGTTTCTTACCTGGGTGTTTTTCTTCTTAATTTGACCTTCGTCTGTTCTAATGCTCTTATGTTTGCATCTTTGTAAGAAGATCGATGTTAGATATACCTTATTCAAGGTCTATAGGGCTAAGTGTACTCATTTGAGCGCCTTATTGGAACGTTCTCACCAAGAGTATGCACTTGCTTTTGCAAATCTTCCTTCGTCAAATGATGCAGCTTCTGTTGCTAAGATAACTTCGTTGGAGGATGATTTGAGGAAGAAGCAGAGGTCTCTGGAAGCTTGCTTATTGGATTTTGGGAGAGCTAATAATGCTGCCAAGGTTGATGAGGATGGTCGTAAAGCTGCTGATGCTTCCTTAGCCGCTGAGTCCTCCAAAGCCATAGGTTCATTTCTTCTTCTCCTTAGATTTTTCTTTGCTTTTGCTGGTTGCGTATTCCCGAGACAACCTTCGTCTTCCAGCCGGTGTCTCTAGTGAACTTAGATATATCCAAGATCAAGTTGCCAAGTTAACTTCCGATGTTTGGTATTATTAAAAGAAGTCTCATAGGCTGATGAACATAACTATCCATAATGAGGCTTATCTTTCCCTTGAGTCTGCTCATAATGCGGACTTAGTGAAGCATGTGTTTTTCCTTTGTAAGGAGTATGAAGAAGCGCTTAGTTGGAAGGAGAGTCTCATCTCCAAGCAAAAGGAGGATATTTCCTTAGTCGAGAAGCGCCTCTCAGCCCAAGATATTATTCGAAAGAAATATCACGTCGATTTTGAAGATGCTTGTGCTTACTGCGGAACGTAATGTATTGGCTTCTGAGGTTCGTTCTCTTAAGAAAAAATTTGTCGATGATGGCTTCGAGTATTCTTCTATGTCTTATGTGTTGGATATAGGTCTCCAGGAGCAGTTGGTAGGTGCGACTTCCAAGATTAGTCGCCTCGAGGGTCAGATATCTGCGTTGGAGATATCTCGCCAGTTTGATGTTGTTGCTAAGTTTAAAGTTGAGGCGCTTCAACAAGCTAATGATCATCTTAGTGCTTAGATCATGGAGCTTCATCGAAAGTCAGATTCAGACTCATAGGCTCAAGCTTCTCGGATGAAGGCGCAGTTTAAACGTTCCGCCATTGATTATATCAACAATGCTTTCGCTGAGGCTGAGCTTCAGGCGGAGGGAGTTGTCTTTCCCCGTCTTCCTTATCCTTGATCATGTTATTTCTGCTTTGTTTTCAATTGAACTCCTTTGTTGTGTTTTTTCCCCAGCTGATGGGCCTTTGATGTCTTCTTTCTTTAAAACACCCTTTGTTGCGTTTTGAACCTTTGTTATCTGCAACTTTCAAGACATATTAGTCGTATTTTGGTAACACCTTCGAGGTACCATTTATATGATATGTAAGTAGACGTACTGTGTCTAATTATTCGCACATTCATGTCATCACATGGTGTTAAGGTATGCTTAACCTTGGTGGAACATTCAACGTCCTACCAGGATATCCTTTGTCCAGAAGGTACCGTGGCGGCGAGGGTTCTTACGTGGGCAATAATTTTCCTGTAACCCTACGTGTTCATCGATGGCTGCTTTACTTTCGAAAAGGTATCTCTCTTTATTGGATATATTTCTTACTATCTTCCTTTTAGAGGGATTCATTCGCCCTTAGGATCCGAGATTGACATATGCGCAGTTATGTCGTGCCCTGACTCATCGTCAATTATGACGGAGGGTGTAATTTCTAACCCAATTTGTATGTAATCGACATATACTTTTTCTTAGCAAAAAGTTTCTTTCTTTGATTAATTAGGGTTTGTAATACCTTTGATTAGGGATAGAACATGATGGACCATCGTCCCTTCCCTTCTTATCCTGAGTGATAACCATTTACTTACGGGTAGTACTTCTTTAGGTACATTGCATTCCAAGGGTGTTGCAACACTTCTCCTTTGAGGTTATTTAGGTAGTATGAACCCTTCCTGGAAATGTCGTATATAATGTAGGGTCCATCCCATGTTGGATCTAACTTTCCCCACTCTTTGTTCTTTTGATATGGTGGTATTTGACGTATTACGTATTCTTCAACCACAAAGTTTCTAGGAATTACCCGTTTGTTGTATTCACAAGCTAGCCTTCGCTGGTAGTTCACCATTCTTTTCAAAGCCACTTCACGCCTTTCTTCGAGGTCATCTAGCTTTTACAGCATAAGATCCGTTGTTAGGTTCTTTTCACATGCCTCTGTTTTTATCGTTGGCAGCATGATCTCTGTTGGGATGACTGCTTCGGCTCCGTAGGTTAGTAAGAATGGAGTTTCTCCCGTGGCTGCTCTTCTTGTGGTACGGTAGGCCCATAGGACGTTGTGCAGCTGCTCGCACCATCTTTTCTTGTATGCCCCCATCTTCTTTTTCAAGTTCATTGCTATCGTCTTGTTTGTGGCCTCCTCCTGTCCATTGCTCTTAGGGTATATCGGAGTAGACTTGTTTTTTTGAATATTGAAAGCGTTAAACATCATGTCTATGTTCTTTCCTTCCAGCTGCTTTCCATTGTCAGAGACTATAGCGGCCGGTATCCCGAACCTGCAAATGATTTGCTCAAACAAGAATTTGAAGACATTCGTGTCCCTAATCCTTTCCAAATCCCTTGCTTCCACCCATTTGGTGAAATAGTCCGTAGCTACTATGAGGTACATTCTTTTCGATGTCCCCTCTATCAAGGGTCCAATAATGTCAACTCCCTACTTGGAAAATGGTCATGGGCTAATGAACGAGTTCAGATCCGTTGCTGGTGCTTTAATTTTCCTGGCAAAGCGTTGGCATCTTTCGCAACGCCTTGCTACGTTCTTTGCGTCTTCGTCCATGCTTAGCCAATATTATCCTTGCATTTTAGCTTTGATTGCCAGGGATCTTCTTCCGTTGTGATTGCCATATTCTCCGTTGTGTATATTATGTAGGATTCTCCTACCTTCTGTTTGTGAGAGGCACCGCATCAGAGGTCCAAGAAATGAACGTATGTACAATATCCCGTCCCGTAGGCTGTACATTGCTACCTTTTATTCGATTTTTCGAGCTTCTTTGATATCTGCGGGCAGGGTACCTTTGTTGAGGTACCGGTGGATTGGGATTCTCCAATCGTCTTCTGCCCCACCTCCGTTGCTTCCGTTCGACATGGATTGATCTTCATCAGACATGTTGGCTTCGTTATCCGGCTCTTCCGCTCTTTCATCTTCTTTTGCTTTCTTCGCTTCTTTCATGCCCCTGGTCTGGACGACCAAGGTTTCTTCTGTTGAGGTTAGTCCTTCTATTGAAGGTTCATAAATTCTCCCAATTTGGACAGATATGGTATTTCTGTCTCTTAGCATTGATGATATGAATGCTAAGGCATTTGCGTGTCTGTTGTCTTTTCGACATACATGCCTGAATTGACCTTATTGATATTTGATGCATGCTGCTGTGCCAGTATAATGACCAATTGTGAGTCACTACTCAAACGAACATATGATAGTTCCAGCTCTTGTGCTAGGCGTAGCCCGTGTTTGATAGCCTCATACTCCGTGATGTTGTTAGTGTATTGTTCGAATTCTAACCTGAATGCATAGATGAGTCTGTCTCCGGTAGGGGTTGTTATCACAATCCCTATGCATGCTCCTTCTCCGTTGGAGGATCCATCTACGAATATTTCCCACCTTTGTGAGCTTTGCGGTTCAAAGAGGTCTCCTGGGTACGGTTTTTCTTCCTCCATTCATGTGATGTCTTCTATCTCTGCTTCGTCGCTCAGAAGTAGTTCTGTTAAGAAATCTGCTAAGATTTATGACTTCTCTGCTTTCTTGGTTTCAAATATTATGTGAAAATGCTTGATCATGGCATTCTATTTTGCCACTCTTCCAATTTTCTCTGTGCTGTCGAGAATTTGATTTATCTGAGCCTTTGTAAAAACTCGGATGGTGTGTGCATCGAAATATATCCTTAGCTTTTGTGTTTCCACAACTAAGGCATATATGAGTTTTTCCACCGTGGTGTAGTTACGCTCTGCTGGACTGAGTGTCTTTATGATGTAGTACACGAGCTTTTCTCCCTATCCTTGGTCTCGTACCAACACTGTGCTCACATCGTAGCTTGTTGCTGCTAGGTATAAGGTGAGTATCTCACCTGGATCCGACTTCTATATAATAGGTACGGACGCCAAGTATTCTTTGATCTTGTGGAAGGCTTGTTCGCATTCCGTGGTCCATATGAACATGTTTCCTTTCCATAGCGTATCAAAAAATGCTTTGCATTTATATGATGATCTTTCTATGAATCTTCCCATGGAAGCTAAAATTCCATTTAGTTTTTGTACTCCTTTTAGAGTTTGTGGAGATGGCATCTCCATTATTGCTCTGACCCTTTCGGGGTCTACTTCGATTCCTCGCTGAGTTAATAGGTATCCCAGGAATTTTCCTGAGGTAACTCCGAACGTGCATTTCTCCGGGTTCACCTTCATGTGAAAGCTCCTCATGACTTCAAATATCTCCCTTAGGTGTGAGAGATGGTCTTTTGCTTTTTTGCTTTTGACGAGCATGTCGTCTACGTAGACCTACAATATCTTGCCTATCCATGGTTTGAAGATTTTGTCTACTAATCGTTGGTATGTTTCCCCCGCGTTCTTTAGTCCAAAAGGCATCCTTGTATAGCAATACATGCCTATTGGGGTAAAGAACGCAGTATGCTCCTGGTCTTCTTCTGCAAGAGTTATTTGGTTGTAGCTTGAGTATCCATCCATGAAGGATAGTCTTTGATGGCCTTCGGTTGCGTTGACCAGTTGTTTAATGTTTGGCAGCGGGTAGCTATCTCTGGGGCACGCTTTGTTGAGATTCCTAAAGTCGATGCAGATGCGTATACCTCCTTTCTTTTTAGGAACAATTACCATGTTGGATATCCATGTGGGATATTTGACTTCTCGTATGAATCCTGCTGTAAGTAGCTTTTGCAACTCCTTTTCTACCCCTTCGATGTCCGCCACTTTACGTACACGTTGTTTCACCGGTGGTATCTCCGGTTTGAGCCGAAGGTGGTGTGAGACCAGATTCGGATCAATTCCTGGCATGTCCTCCATTGACCATGCAAAGATGTCTGCGTATTCTGTTAGTAATTTTTGTAGTTTCAACTCCTCTCATTCTTCAAGTAAAGTTCCAATGTTGAGCATTTTTGGCTCCGCCTGCGTCCCGATGTTGATCTTCTTTGTTGGTTCCACTGGGGCACATATTTGTTGTTGAGGCCGTTGAGGAGTGCTTTTCTGAAATTATCATTTGGTGGAGGTACTTGTGTCTGGTGTGGTGGAGGTACATGCTTCTGATGCTGAGACAGTTTCAGGTGCCAAAGAGGTTACGTCATGTACCTTTTTGTTACTTTCCTTGCGTCTCTTTATTTCTTGCTGCTGGGCCGCAGTTCTCACTTCGTTGAGCCTGATTTCTGCTAGGTTGCATAGCCTTGCGTCTTGCTGGTCGCCTTTGATTTCCATTTAACCCATATGTGTAGGAAAGCGTAGGTACTGATGATATGTCGAACCTATTCCTCGCAATCTATGGACCCTTAGTCTTCCCATGATGACATTGTAGGGCGAAGGTGCTTCCACCACGCATAAGCGTGTGTTGGTTACTAAGGGTCCTGCGTGTACCTGCAAGATAATTTCTCCTTTTGGACTAGAGACCGCTCCATTAAAGTCGTATATTGTGCAAGTGGAAGAATCCATTTTCTCTGCTGTTAAACCCATGCGTAGGTATTGAAAAAGTGGGGGTCTAACAACCATACCCAATATTTCGATTAACAATCTGTATGGACAACTCCGAGTTACTTTCTAGAGAATCAACTAGACTCAATCAACAGAAAATATCTCAAGGAGTTATTATCTCAATCTCTCAATTTGATTTACTCAAGCAAATACAATATGCGAGTCTTAATCAAAGAGAGATGACTTGGATGGTACTCAAGCACAACCTGTATTATTTCAATTATATAACAAAATATAATGCGGAAAAGAAATAACATAGACACCAGAATTTAATTAACGAGGAAACCGCAAATGTAGAAAAACCTAGGGACCTAGTCCAGATTAAGCATACACTGTATTAAGCCGCTACAGACACTAGCCTACTCCAAATTAACTTCGGTATGGACTGTAGTTGAACCCCAATCAATCTCACACTAATCCAAGGTATAGTTACTATGCCTATGATCCCAGCAGGATACTACGCACTTGATTCCCTTAGATGATCTCACCCACAACCAAGAGTTTCTATGACCAAAAGTCGAAGACTTTAATAAACAAATCTGCCTCACACAGAAAAGTTTATAAGATAAATAAATTCGTCTCCCACGAATAAACCTATGAGTTTTGTTCTTTCTTTTGATAAATCAAGGTGAACAGGAACCAATCAATAAAACCAGACTTATATTCCCGAAGAACAGGTCAGTTTTATCAATCACCTCACAATAGTCTTAATCGACGCAACAAAAAAAGATATTGTGGAATCACAAACGATGAGACGAAGATGTATGTGATTACTTTTATATCTTGCCTATTGGAGATAGAAATCTCAAGACAATTATTACAATTGTAATCGTACGATAGAAACAACAATATCAGATCACACAACTATGATAAAAGTAGTATCGGTCTGGCTTCACAATCCTAGTGAAGTCTTTAAGTCGTTAACTTGGTTTTAGAAGAAGAAAACCAAAGGTTAAAGGAGAATCGACTCTAGCTATGCAACTAGTATCACACGTAAGGTGTGGGGATTAAGTTTCCTAGTTGCTAGAGTTCTCCCTTATATAGTCTTTCAAATCAGGGGTTGCAATCAATGTTAGCTTAGTAACAAAGCATTCAATATTCACAGTTAGATGAAAACATGATTAGATACAAGCTAATATTTATCAACCGTTAGATCGAAAACATAGCTTGTTATACACACATGTACTAGACGATTTTGGGTTTGTGTAACCGTACCCAAACTTGTATATTAGTTGGTTCAGCACTAGTTAACCAAATGGTTAGCCAAATGATAACTTTCATATCAACCATATTCTTCTTCACCATAACTAGTCCAAACGACTCAAATGAACTAGTTAGAGAGTTATTCAATTTCTATGAGATTCCATGTACTACACAAGACACAATTGAAGCAAAAATGATGTGATTCACTCGAATCGATTCATGAACTATAAAGCCACATTTTGCAATAGCATTCCTTAGTTTATTAATATAAGTTCACAAACATCTTTTTTTGACATAACCTACTCAAGTTCGCGGACTCAAGTCAACCGGTTGGAGTGTACAAACTCCAACAAAAATTCTCGGTTCGAGAACTTCCGTCAGTTTGCGGACTGAGTTCGTGGACTGAAACCGATCTACAACTCCAGCAAAAATTCTCGGGTTCAAGAACTACGCCTGTTCGCAGAATGAGTTCGCGGACTGAGTTGACGACTCATGTTTTGGTTTCACTTGATCAACAAAGTTCGTAAACTTCGGTTCAAGCAATAAGGACTTATACATATATGTGTTACCAAAACAATGTTTATATCCTTCATTGGTTATATTGTATAAACTCTCATTTCAATCATTGAAACATTCTTAGAGGACGTTATATAGTTGTTATTCACAAACTATTTTTCGCCAGAGCGATTTCCAAAATGATTGAAACGTAACATGACTTTCATCACTAGGCAAAGATGAACTTGGATAAAGTGAAAGCTTAACCAACATACATTTCGAGAAATAGATAAGCGAGATATACTCAGCTCGAAATGACATATGTGTATATTCTTAGTCTATATAGTAATACGACTTTTGTCTCAAGATAGGAGATAGAATAGATAGACTCTTGAGTGATAGGTAAGTTCAAGTCTCCACATACCTTTTAGTCGATGAAGATCCACTGGTTCCTTGAGTAGTCCTTCGTCTTGTATGATGATCGCCATGGAGTTCTTGAGCTTAACTACACTTTCTATCCTAGTTCGAGACCTTAGATATAGTAGACTAGAAATTAAGACTTTATAGTTTTGATCACTAACATTGACAAACATGCTTGAGATAGCAACACATGCGAGTTTGACCGAGAAATACTCTAACAATATCCCCCTTTGTCAACTTTAGTGGCAAAACTGTTAATGAATATGGAATACAAAAATTATATAAATAAACTTTGTAGCTCATATTCCACATGTCTAATCTTCAACAATACTCGAAATCTTCGTCACTTACAAGCAGTCCAATGATCCCAAAGGTTGTAAGTTTAGTATCATCGTTGTTGAAAATCCGTAGTTATAACAATGAGAAAACAAGGGTTCTCAATCATTGTTATACAGTGTCATAGTATCATTACACATCGTCAAAGTACAATTGCATCACAACTTTAACAACAATACTATGGTGATACTTCACTCCCCCTTAGTCAATACTCCATCTCACATGGAAACCACTCCCCCTTACACAATGATCCGAAACCATATGTATTTGTACTATGAACTACATATTAATTCTCCCCCTTTTTGTCAATAAAACTGGAAAAGGTACAAGAACGAGATCCTAATGAAATTTCCATAAGAGACATTTCATGACCAAAGGTAAATGTATATCATATTGTTTGGATGCAATCATAAAGCCGAAGCTAAATGAATTCATCAAGGAGTTCATAAAGATACAAGATAACCTCTCTGATATTCCTCAGCCGTACTCTCCACAAAGATTTGGAAATTATGTACAAGTTCAAAAGAACTCTCCCCCATAAAATGTCATTCCCAGGGGAACAACAAGAGCGACCATAATTTCAAAAGAAAAGAAGGATTTCTTTAGACTCAACAAATTACATACAAGTATGAATTTAGAATCCAAAATATTCAATCATATTAACCAAGGAAATCCAAGATTAATTTGACTAAATATGCTCAACACAAGTAAACTTATGGAGACTTAAGAAACCAATTAGATTTATCACAAGAGAACTTGCAAGCAATCTAATTGTCATACTCAACCAAAATAATTACAAAAGTAATCAATTTAATTGGCCACACTCGACATAAGAAATTATATGGAGCAATGACTAAGTTAATCACGAATAACCAACTCAGTCAAGGTGATGCTCAAACATAAGAAAACTTATGGAGTGATAACTAAATAACCACACAAGATGATTAATTTAGTTCAACATGTTCAACATAAAGTACCTTACGGAACAAAAACTAAGCTAATCACAAAAGCAATTAACTTTTGTTGTTTTAGTGCTCAACATAAGATACTTCATGGAACAACACAATATTTACAAAAAAAATTGTGGATCGGAGATTCGACCTATACCGTGGAATAAGCAAGGATTCATTCTATATTCCCATCACTATTTGCACAATGACACACAATAGACATAATCCTTGAATCACAAAACATTTTAACCTATCTTACATCAATATTTGATAATATATGCTTAACTTTTGTGTTTTGCCAAAAGTCTATTCATTATTTTATCAATATTTGCATACCAATTCACGAATGACTTCACTTTTGACAAAATATGGGATAATTAAGTTCACGGACGTAAACACACATATCCCATCAAAATATTGCAATATATAAAACCATAAAGATTAATACTGCAACCATCATCTTCCAAACAAGTTTAGAATTTAACTTAAAAAATCTAAAAACATGAAGATGAAAACTTTGGACGTAGCTATGTGTAATCACAATAATTGTTATTCCAAAGCACTAGTTATTCTTTTAAACAAAACAAGAGAAATAGAATTCTCATCAGAAGACTTACTATTTGTCGCAGATCTTTCTCAGAGCATCTACTGAGAATTCCTTCTCATTATTGAAAATTAATTATGGGATCGTTCAACTCCTCAAAATCTTCAGAAATATCAGTTAACTCACTGAGTTCTCTTCTCAAATCACGCAGGGTGTTCTTGGATAGAGACAACATTTGTTCATAGTGAGTTATCCTTTCCCAAGAGGAAATGATTTGTGATTTTAAACCATTTCTCTTGTTGATGAACTCTTTTCCTATGCCCCTAAAATTAGCATTAGAGGGACAAATAGAAAAGAGGCAGTTAGAGGAAGAACCTTCTCCATTAATTGTAGTCTTAACTTTCTTCACCCTTGAGGAAGAAATCCCTTTACACAAATACACATTAGCTGCTTCAACTGCATCCATGCTTGTGATGCTTTTGGTTATAGGAGCCATAAAGAAGTATCTTTTCAAGGAAGGAGGAAGTCTACCAATGATTTAAATAGACTTATGTACATCAAAAACCCTAGAAGAAAAAGTCTTCTGCAGTTTAATGATTCATAATCTATATTGTTAGGAGAATATTTTCTTAACAGAAATAGACATAAAACTTGAGCCACACAAAGAAAACGCAAAGCCTCACTTTCTCAAGTTAAAGATGAGGATGCGAATGTCTTTGAATTAGATAGGGACGTTATGAGCCAAATGCTCTCCTTGTTTATCACATAGTGATTTACTAAGGTTTGTTGTGTAAGAAATTTCCTACCTCTTTTGATTCTGGAAGCGTTGTTTTTAGGAGATCTGCGCAGATTATCCAGATTCATCTTTTGCATGTTCTTCTGTAGTTGGGAAATTCTTTCATTGTTCCTCTTGAATCTCCAACACGTACTTTGATCATGCCTTGCATTTTCACAAAACAAACAAACCAAGGATTCTTTGTTTTGTCGAGGTATCTTTTGCTTAACACATCTGCCATCTTTTGCTTTTCCCTGATCAATATAAGCAACAAGATTAACAATATCTGCACACTTGCTTTTGTATCCTAAACCACTAGTGTTTCCAAAGGACTTCTGACCAAATAACATTGTTGAAATTTTGTTAGAGCTTCCAGACAATCTTTGTATATTATCCTTAAGAATATTAATCTCTTTGTCCTTTAGATTAATGGTTCTGGTGAGTTTATTATTTAGACAGTCTATCTCAAGATTTCTCACCTGGATTAATGATTCTAGTTTCTTCAAGGAAGCTTTTAATTAAAGATTTTCTTGAAAAATCTCTTTATTCAAGAAATCGAAAACCCCTGTGTCAGTCTCATATTTTGAATTAGAATTTGAGTATTTAGATGTTTCTGCTGTAAAAGCTGAGATCTCACCACATCTATCAAACGTATTCAACCGTTGACATTTAAAGGTTTTTCTTTTATAGAATCATTAGCAGTGAAGGCAGACAGAGGATGTTTATCACGTCTAATGCTCCTTTTTACAAATTCTTTGATTTTTTTTGTAATCAATGGTTTTTTAAACCAGAAATCGTCCGTACAATATTCATCACCCCATGAGATAGAGTGCTCACTTGTGTTTGATACACCATTGAACGTGACGGTTTGAACAGAAATTAGATCAGAAATTCTTATCTTTCCGAAAGATGAATTTTCAGAAAGAGCATTGAGGTTGTTTCCTCCATCGATGGTCCATTTCTTATAAACATGTTTGTTGGCTTCAAAGGTAGTTTCTAAGATATCCCAGGCATCTTTAGACTTAGTACAAGAAGACACATAGTGCTGAAGGTCTTGGATAATGGTCTGTCTAATAGCTTCCAAGCCTTCAGAATTTTGCTTTGCAACAAGAGTTTCTTTAGGATTATAACTATCAACGTCCTTAAGGATAGATACATCGCCTTATGTATTCACCGGAGGATCATATCCATTAATAACATGTACCCATGTTTTAAAATCACGAGCTTGGAGATACGTGCTCATAGTAATTTTCCACAATGGGTAGTTTGAACCATCAAAGACTGGTGGTACGTTTATTGAGATATTACTCTCGTCCATAGAGTCAGATCGCTACCAAACACAGATTTGTAAGGTCTTGAACGTGTTTGCTTGCTCTGATACAATTTGAAAAAGTGGGGGTCTAACAACCATACCCAATATTTTGATTAGCAATATGTATGGACAACTCTGAGTTACCTTCTATAGAATCAACTAGACTCAATCAAAAGAAAATATCTCAAGGAGTTATTATCTCAATCTCTCAATTTGATTTACTCAAGCAAATACAATATGCGAGTCTTAATCAAAGAGAGATAAATTGGATGGTACCAAAGACCAATATCCAAGTGTCAATCAATTTAAAACAATAACCAATAAGGTCGGATATTCTAATTGATTGAAAAACGTACAACCTTTATTATTTCAATTATATAACAAAATATAATACGGAAAAGAAATAACACAAATACCAGAATTTTGTTAACAAGGAAACCGCAAATGCAGAAAAACCCCGGGACCTAGTCCAGATTAAACATAAATTGTATTAAGCCGCTACAGACACTAGTCTACTCCAAATTAACTTCGGTCTGGACTGTAGTTGAACCCCAATCAATCTCACACCGATCCAAAGTATAATTACTATGCCTCTGATCCCAGCAGGATACCGCGCACTTGATTCCCTTAGCTGATCTCACCCGCAATCAAGAGTTGCTACGACCCAAAGTCGAAGAATCTAATAAACAAATCTGTCTCACACAAAAAAGTCAATAAGATAGATAAATTCGTCTCCCACGAATGAAACTAAGAGTTTTGTTATTTCTTTTGATAAATCAAGGTGAACAGGAAACAATCAATAAAACCAGACTTATATTCCCGAAGAACAGCTCAGTTTTATCAATCACCTCACAATAGTCTTAATCGACGCGGCGAAAAATGATATTGCGGAATCACAAACGATGAGTCGAAGATGTTTGTGATTACTTTTATATCTTGCCTATTAGAGATATAAATCTCAAGCCAATTATTACAATTATACTCATACTATAGAAATAGCAAGATCAGATCACACAACTACGATAAAAGTAGTATCGGTCTGGCTTCACAATCCCAATAAAGTATTTAAGTCGTTAACCTGGTTTTAGAAGAAGAAAACCAAAGGTTAAAGGAGAATCGACTCTAGATATGCAACTAGTATCACACGTAAGGTGTGGGGATTATGTTTCCCAGTTGATAGAGTTCACCCTTATATAGTCTTTCAAATCATGGTTTGCAATCAATGTTAGCTTAGTAACAAAGCATTCAATATTCACCGTTAGATGAAAACCTGATTAGATATAAGCTAATATTTATCAACCGTTAGATCGAAAACATAGATTGTTATACACATATGTACTAGACGATTTTGGGTTTGTGTAACAATACCCAAATTTGTATATTAGTTGGTTCAACACTAGTTAATCAAATGGTTAGCCAAATGATAACTTTCATATCAACAATATTCTTCTTCACCATAACTAGTCCAAATGACTCAAATGAACTAGTTAGAGAGTTGTTCAATTGCTATGAGATCACATGTACTACACAAGACACAATTGAAGCAAAAATGATGTGATTCACTTGAATCGATTCATGAACTATAAAGCCACGGATTGCAATATCATTCCTTAGTTTATTAAGATAAGTTCACAAATATCATTTTTTGACATAACCTACTCAAGTTCGCGGACTGGGTTCGTGGACTCAAGTCAATCGGTTGGAGTGTGCAAAACTCCACCAGAAATTCTCGGGTTAGAGAACTACGCTAGTTCGCGGACTGATTTGACGGACTGAGTTGACGGCTCACGTTTCGGTTTCACTTGATCAACAAAGTTCGCAAACTTCGGTTCAAGCAATAAGGACTTATACATATATGTGTTACCACAATAATGTTTATATCCTCCATTGGTTATATTGTCTAAACTCTCATTTCAATCATTGAAACATTCTCAGAGGACGTTATATAGTTGTTATTCACAAACTATTTTTCGTCAGAGCGATTTCCAATATGATTGAAACGTAACATGACTTTCGTCACTAGGTAAATATGAACTTGGCTAAAGCGAAAGATTAACCAACACACATTTTGAGAAATAGATAAGCAAGATATACTCAGCTCGAAATGACATATGTGTATATTCTTAGTCTATATAGTAATACGAATTTTGTCTCAAGATAAGAGATAGAATAGATAGACTTTTGAGTGATAGATAAGTTCAAATCTCCACATACCTTTTAGTCGATGAAAATCCACTGGTTCCTTGAGTAGTCCTTCATCTTGTATGATGATCACCATGGAGTTCTTGAGATCAACTACACTTTCTATCCTAGTCAAATACCTTAGCTATAGTAGACTATAAATCAAGAATTTATAGTTTTGATCACTAACATTGACAAACATGCTTGAGATAGCAATGCATGCGAGTTCGACCGAGAAATTCTCTAACATGTATGGTTCCTAAAATATCACATTTAACGAACTTCCCCCATCCACTAGGACCTTCATAACATTCCACTCATGTATTGGAAGAGTAATGACTAGTGGATTGTTGTGCATTTCAACCTCCTGGTTGACGTCCCTTGTTGATAATGTTAATGGCGTGGCCATCCATTCCTCCCAAGTGCTAATAGGTGGTCCACTTAGCTTGAACACCTCATGGGATTCCATCTTCTTCATGTTTCGAGCTAACTCGAGTATGTCCTTGAGAATTTCTTCTTGACTTCCGCTGGATAAGGTAATCATGTTGATGTATTTACCATCCTGAGGTAGCTCCACCATTTTCTTTGGGGCCTCCTCGGTCTCCGCTGGTTGTAGCTGCACGTACTCCATGAACTTGCCTTCGTCAATGAATCTTTGTATGACACTTCATAAGTGGTAATAAGTATATGTGGTATGTCCATAGTATTGGTCGTATGCACAGTACTCCTTAGCCTCCTTCGTTTTATCTGGATGTTGTCCCCTAGTATTAGGGTATGGAAAGCATGGCTTTGCTCCTTTCTTGCTTAAGATGTGAGAGAAAGTTGTATTGAGCTTCGTGTGATTTTGTCCACAAATTATTTTCTTCTTTTGCCTTTTTTTCCATCTCCGTATTTGGATCGTTTTTCTTGATAGCTAATTCTGCCCCCGGCTTCATTTTGTCGCTTAGGTATCTCCAAAATTGGTTCCAGAGAGTTGGTTCGCTGCGGAGCTGTTCTTGTCTTTGATTGTGCCCTAGGATTGTCCTTATGGATCTCCTCAAGTCGGATGTAGCGGTCTTGAACGACCTTGAGCTCTTATTCGGAATCGAGGGCTCTATTGTGGAGTTTCACGAAGATGGCTGAGGTTCTATCAAGTCCGTACTTATAGCAGTTAATGCTAATTTCAAGATTAACCTTCTCAATTGCTTGGCATGTCTTTTGCCACCTGTCAGTATACTGTATCAGTGTTTCCCAGGGTCCAATAGCTAAAGCAAATAGCCTATCTAACCCTTCCTTTGTTGCTTTATTGTACATGTACGTCTCCAAAAAGACCGTAGACAATTGCTTGAAGGAGTCAATTGAGTTTTCTGGTAGATTATCATACCATGTTAGTGTTGATCCTGTTAAGCTGTCCGGAAAGTACCTACAAAGTACTACCTCATATCTTTCCCATTGGGCAAAGATACGAGTGTAATACCGTAGGTGGTCTGCGGGATCTGAGGTACCATTGTATGCTTGGAACGTAGGTACCAGGAATTTTGGAGGGATGGGTTCCCCTAAAATGCGAAAAGATAATGAAGACATGGTTGCCTCATGTTGCGCTTCTTCCAGTCTTGCACCTGCGTGGCCAGTTTTCAAGCCTCGTATGTCCCTCCGCATTTTCTCCATTTGCTGCATGACCATGTTCACATTGTGAGCGTCCTTGGAAAGAGCTTTGTTGTAGTATGATTGAGTGTTCTTGTATGTTGAGTCCACTTCATCCAGGTCGTGGCGTGCTTTTACGGTTCGCTTCGGTTGATTAGTCTTTGGTGTGTTGAGATTCAACCTTCTTCTTCCTAAGATAGCTACGTTTTCATGACTCTTTTGGGGAGGGTGATCTTGAGAGCCTTCGATCTATGTATCCAGCATACCTTTGAGATTTTGGTTCTGCTGGGCCATCTTCTGCAATGCATCTTCGTTTTCCTTGTTTCGGAGCATCAAGGCTGCTACATGTGCCGCCATTTTATCTTCGTTGTGAGCTCCACCTTCTTGTGGAGTGCTGTCGACTGTATCTTTAGAGTTTTCCGCCACTTCATCTATGATTGGTGCATCTGGATCTATCTATATTTGTGTTAGGTTTCCCAACCCTCGTCCCGTAGGAACTAAGGTCCCGGGTAACCCTGCGTTGGCCGCATGTGGCTTTGTAACGGTAGGACGCTCCGGTAACGGCATGTCGTAGATTGGTTGAGCTCCCGATGTATGCCCCATGCCCTTAGTAGGAATAGGTATCTTGGTATCAACTATTCTTCTTGCTATATCACTTTGTCCGTCCTCTGCTTCGTTCCTTTGATTTGTTTGAGACGATTTTTGGGATCTTCCTCTTGTGAGTGCTGGTCGTGAGTTTGTTGGTACATAATTTGGTTTCTTCATGCCTTCGGTTTTTGACACCCTGCTATCACAAGAAAAAAAAGAAATCTGCTACTTGGGTACCTTCGTCACAAGTAGCAATTAATGGTCTGACACAGAAGATGGCTAAACAGCTTTTTCAGAAAAAGGACTGAAATAATGTCTTTGATAGACAGGTATTAAATGCTTATGACACCCTTGGAGAAAACAAATTTAAAATGTTGAAAATCGAAAATGGTGGGTATCAGATCTCGGTAAAAACGAGGTTATTAAATGCCTTAGAAGATCTTTCTTCCTTAAAATCTCACTGAGAATCCTTTGTCAGTCAAAGGTTCTCAAATCTAGAGTATACTTTGTTTAAAAAAGGTTGTTTTAGTATAAAACAAAGATTTTGGCGTTTTATGGTTACGTTTTTTGTAACAAACTTTGTAGATATGTAAGAAGGTGTGTTTTTAGAGGCTATGAACTCAAAAACATACACAAATAACGAATAAACAAATCACTATAAAGTGAGATTCAACGTCAGAACACAGATCCCTTCGTTTCCGAAGATGTAGGATTTTACTAATAAAAGTATGTCTAAACTCAACGTCGTGAGAAAGAACATGGTGGGTGCCAAACTGTGACTACTCGTTTTCCCATAGTCTACGTGATATATACAGTTCAGAGGATCAGATGCTAAGTAATATTGATACCTCTGTTGAACTGACGATACTAAGTAATGAAAGATATGTACGATCACAATAATAACGAAGAACACAAATATAATGTAAAAGCGTCTAAGTTATCATGAGACACAAGAGATAACGTGGTTCGACATTTTGTCTACGTCCACGGGGTAATGAGTGATTGTTTTTGTATTAAGTTATAGTGGTTACAAAGATCTTAAATGCTTCCCCAAGTAATAGAGAGAACTCAAGTTGAAGTAAACACTTAAGTTCTAAACATTAAAGAGGTATAAGCTTAAGACTAGATCTTCTCCTTCTAGGTATTGAATTGAATGTCTTTAGTTTGTTGGTGAAGCTTGGTATTTATATCCCCTTCTGCTCTTGGTATATCTTTGCTGTCTCTGAGTCCATCGTATGCTGATATACCTTTGGTGTCGGTGGTACCTTCTCCAGTAGAACTCTGCCATCTCAGCTGACCCACGTTTCTTCAGGAACTACCCAACCTTAGTGTAGGTTGTACCTTCATTCACCGCCAGCTTCTGCTAATCGGTAACTGCCATGTTTCCTCTCTCCACGTGCCTTGATTCATGCATGTAGATAAGAGATTTGTGCATTTAATACTGATTAGATACGGCATCCACCTCTGTCCCCTCGACATTTGCGTCCTTGTAGGCTAGGCTTGTACTCTTATTATCTCCACCGTCGAGGTCTTTTTTCTCGGGGCGAGAAATAGTAGATCTACGGAGGTATCCTTTTCTCCTTAGACTTCTTTGTCCAGCGAAGGTTACACAGTTAGATTTATGTGCGGCCACTAAGATCATGACACGTGCTCCACAGAATATTGGTATTCACACACGCTGATGTAGATACTGTCTTCTCTTACTCCTGCTGGTTCCATCATTCCCATCTAAACCTCCACCAACATTCCCATCTAAACCTCCACCAACATTCTCATCTACACCTCCACCAACATTCTCATCTACACTATCTGTTGTTGGATCAATTGAAGGGCCGACAATATGGTCCACTAAAGGATCGACTACAGGTTCAATATTATCAACAACATCTCCCACATTGGAATCTACACCATCTGTTGAAGTATTACCCATGTGTACTTGATGCGCTTTTACTTCAGAAATTTCACCATGGAAATGCCAGAATGTATATGAAGAATCAATCCCATACTTGAGCAAATGGAATAAAATTTCACCAAGTGGTACCGAACCTTTACTATTGACACATTGTTTACAAGGACATGAAAAAAACATAATCCCACCACCATTATTCTTAACAAACTCTATAAATAATTTTACACCTTCTATGTATTCTGGAGACTTACAATCACTATCCATCCACATCTTGTTGATATCAACTGACATATTCCTCTTCAAAATATAGACTTAAAAGATTAAACAATAAAAAATTATCCCTAGTGGTTACAGGGTTGCCGAAGCCCTGTCATATGGAGACAAATTTCTCTTCTTATAGAAAAGAGAATAATCTACAACTAGCCCATGTAAAACCACCAAGACTAAGACTACAAAAACACCATACAACTATACAGTAAAATCACCAAATACCTAGGACTGTAAAACCACCATAGAACTGAACTAAAGATGTAAAAAAGTGAACAGAGAGGGAGAGGGTTCTTTAAGTTTTTAAATTTACTTACAGTTTTATCTTGATTTTTTCAGTTCCTATGTAATTCTTTATATTGAAACTAATCCAAAAACTAAAATAAACAAACACCCAATGACCCAAATCTAAACCATCTTAACATGAAACAACCAAATCAATAATATTCACCAACTATCTTTGAGTTGTCACTATTATCAGTTCTAAACAATGGATTGTGACTATTTAACACACTATCATCAGTAATCTTTGAATAAGGTTATAAACAAAGAATTATCTATATGAGTTGTTGGTAAGCTCCGAATATAATGCTAAATAACCAACTATGTATGAGTTGTCAGGTTGTCCATGCTATTTGGGAAGGTCCATTCTTAGAAGCATGAAATTCTCAGTTCTTAATAGATATATTCAACATTTATATTTGAGTACTTAAAAAGAAAAAAATGGAAGTGCAGTGGAATCACGTGACTAAACAATCTAGTAAAGATATGGAAATGACTAGATAAGGTATACAACAATATAGAAAACAAACAAGA
Source organism: Papaver bracteatum (assembly GCA_023529315.1). Classification (NCBI taxonomy): domain Eukaryota; kingdom Viridiplantae; phylum Streptophyta; class Magnoliopsida; order Ranunculales; family Papaveraceae; genus Papaver; species Papaver bracteatum. The sequence goes on from JAJJWX010001508.1 coordinate 447,233, forward strand.
GTCTAAGAAATAGACTCCAAGTCATCTCTGCTGCTTCTAGTTCTTCCTAAATGAGCATGAGCACTAGCATAGTACACTCTTGGAGCAGTTTTTACTAGATTCACTTAGAATCTAAATTGTTGAACGATTTGTATTCGATTGAATATTACGAAATATAGATTCAATACAGAACAGAACAAACTTGAGTATATAAAGAACATTCTTCTCTCGACACTTGTAACTTAAAAAGATACTTGAATCACAAGTTCAGGGAAACTAATTAAAAAATTGTAACTTAAAAAGATACTTGAATCACAAGTTCAGGGAAACCAACAAAGCAGTGCTCATAAAAAAAAATAACAAACAACAATGCTATAAGAAAATCTATCGAACATTTAACCTACTAAGACAATATTATCGAAAACTTGACATAGTGAAATTAACATGAAACAACCATCTTAACAAACAAACAATCATTGAAAATCTATTATCATCTATCAAAAACCCAAATTTGAAGAAACAAAAAAGTAAACAGGGAGAGAAAGAGAGGGTTCTTTTCAGTTTTTAATCTTCTTTTGTTTTGTATTTCTGAGAGCTTTATCTTGATATCTTAGTTTCTATTTGATTTTTTATATTTTGAAAAAAATCAAATCACAATTAAAAATAAACAAATACCTAAATCTATCAAAATTGAAAACAAACAAATACCCAAATATAATAAATACCCAAAATGAAAGTAGCTTAACATAAAACCAACATTCAACATCTGGTTTCATCTATCAAATACCCAAATCAAACACCAAAATTTAACATACAAAGCAATTATCAAACACCCAAATTTCATCTGACCTAAATTTCAACTTTAAAGAAGAAACATAAATAAACAAAAAGAAGAAACTTTATACCTAAGATTACCACGATTAGTTGTTGATGATTAGGTCTTCCAACTGCAACAGTACAACTAAGATAAGTTAGACCTAACAATCGAAAAGTAAAAGTAAAACTAAAATCAAAAACAAAATTTGAATCTAACACAAAGTAAAGTGAGTTGGTGGTAAACTGATAGCAGAAATAAAGTCTCTTCTTCACTCAATTTTTGGATCTAGTTTAAGTACATGAGAGAGGGACAAAAAGAGATAGAAAACGAGTGGAGGAGAAGTGGTCGTATAGGGAAAAAGAGGGGGAAGTAAAGAGAAATCCCGCCCAAATGTATTAGGGTGTAAAATATCATGCACACTAGATTTTCACATGATGGCTGAAACTATGTTTAAAGTGTAGCCAGCTACACGGGTTTTTAGCACACATACAATAGATTTTAGTTGCGAATCGCAACAGAATCAACTGTTGCGAGTTTAGTCATTGTTTCAAACAGTTGCGAAATTTTAGCAACTAGAATTCGCAACTGAAATTTCGCAACAGCTCATAAGCAGTTTCAAACCTGATTTTCTAATCCCAATATATGGTGTAGTGATAATAGATTCAAGTTGATTGTGTAAAGGTGTTTATTGAAGATCAAAAAAGATTTGAAGACAAAGAATATTTTTGGGTTCATAATCTTTGGTGTGCACAATACTTTTTTCTCAGATGGAAAAGGATCCAACTATAATCGGTTTATCTTTGTGATAGATTTGATTGATTAGTTAAGTAGATCGGCATCAATATAATTCTTTGTGATTCAAAGTATTGATTGCAAAATCTTGACAATTACTTTGGTAGTTTTTATTAGATAGATCTAAGGACTTGACAAAGGAGTTTATTGGGATAAACGGAAGAGCCTTTTGTCAAATGATCGAATTTTAGATAGTGGTAAATAAGGTTGTCGTTCACTCGGACTTGATGAGATTGATTTTAAGAATTAATAAACTAAAATAAGAGAAAAATATATACAAAATATTATCACAGGATGAAGAGATGAATGGGACTCGAGATTCCACCAATTCTCACATTCATGCGGTTCAACTATTAATTCCGTACAATTAAACCTCATAAAATAACAAACATCGACTCTAAATCTTTGTCAAGGTAGATTTTATAATGAATTATATGTAAATCACAAGCATGAAGCATCTAAAGTACCTAAGACTAAGCATGCGACATCTAACGAAATCACAAATAATCAAGATAAATCATAAATCGATTATAATAGTGCAAATAGTCATAAAGGAATTAAATAGAATTACCACGTGGGTGAAAAACAACTTCCTATGTTGTCCCAGTGATGGGTTCTAGCTCCTCATGTGGTAGACACTCTCAAATGATTTTATATTGCTCAAAAAGTGTGTACAATGGTTAAGAAGAGGAGAACTAACATAAACCGGGAATTTGCAACACCCAGTCGTTGTTACAGAGTGACGTTACAACTGTTAACAAAGAATAGTATCTCTCTAGGGTCGCAGAAGAATTGTCGTTTAAGGATACAAAATATGACGCTCATGAACAACAGTTCCTAATAGTTCTATGTTCTTCGTCTGGTTCTTCAGCAGAAGTTGCACTGCAACTCGAGATTTTTGCTCTCTGCACCTCTCTGATCTATCCCCTATCGCTCCATCATCTCTCTGACCGTCCAACACCCTTTAAATACATAGCAGCACCACCAAATCTATGCCATAATTCCATATAATCTTCTCTTTAATGATTTTATTTTTACGGGAATATTTTACTTTTCTTCCTCTTCTTTTCATTCTCACGCGTCTGCAGCAGTCCACTTCACCCCAAAATCTCCTTGTTTAATACATTCACGCTCCACAAGTCTTTCAAACATGCTAGAACTCCTTGTAACCCCGTGACATGCTCGGGCAAACTCGTGTTTCCCTGTTTTCTTCCACACTATTATTCAACCAAATCTAATCGAATCCAAGATACTTACCATCCCTGTTTGGTCCAAACAGGCCCAAAGCAACCAATTCCATAGCTCGAGTCTCACTGAAACTTGTCTAACTTCTCAACATGGTTTTCGCAGGAAGAAAAACCCATAACTCCATGTTCAATCCCATCTCGATGATTCAACCAAATCTGTTCCAAACGATGACCATAACCATCCCTTTTGAGGTAATAGAAACAAACCAAATGAGTTTCTACCCTTGAGTCTCTCTAGAACATGATCAAAATTCAAACCGTAATTATGTTCCGTGAATATCCATTTTCCCGCCATTTTTCTAAGTTCAAACGAAGAGGATGGAGTCCCCTTAACCAGTGACGAGGTGCGTTTAGCAGATGGCGCCATGAGGTGAAAACAATAAAGATGGTGCCCCTCATCAATTGAGGTGCCCCTTAACCAACATCGAGAGTCCGAATAACACGTGTCCTTCGGGTGCCTAAATCAACTTTTCGAGCCGAATTTTTTACACATGTTTATTTCTCCAAAAACACCTACACAAACACAAAAACACCAAAATTAGTACAAAATTGAGTGCCAACAATATATAGTATTGAGATCAAATTAGACACAAAAATGTGTCTATCAAATACCCCCAAACTAATTATTTGCTAGTCCTCGAGCAAATTTATTCTAGAAAATAAAATCATAATGGTCGAGTTTATAGACTCGGGAGGGTTTACCAGAGGTGTACCCACAAAACATTTACTCCAGACCCTAGCTATCTACGCAGAACTTTGGAAGGCACTAAAGAATCTCCTTGGTTGGCATACTTATTGACTACAGGAGGAAGTACCACGATGCGAAATTCCAATTGTTGTACACGAGTTTGCACTCAAGCATACTAAAATTCATATAAAGTGACAGAGCTCTACTCAGATAGTTTCTGGACATCATAAACCGGAGTCAACCAATCACATGGATAGATTAAGAAGATGGATGTAGAGAAAAACATGGATGATGTTGACTAAGGTGAACCTATCCTAATGGAATGAGATATTGGTCTGGACTAATGTCAACACACTGGCATATACAAGGGAACTAGTGGTCGATAATCCTAACTCTAGTTCAACTATTCTGGTTGGTCTTGTGGTTTGGTCTTTTTTTTTTTTTTTTTTGGTCTCAGTCACTCTATTTCACCCTAGAAATGGTACAAAGAAAAAAAAACAGAAGTGATCAGGATTTTTTTGATGTTTCCATCACGAGGATATGGCGAAACTACCATGTTTTTTTTTTCTAACACTTGAGCTCTGTGCTTTTATGAATAGACTCTTCTAGATGTTTCCATCTAATCAGATTGGTTCCTCAACTCCTATAACCAAGATGTTCCCATCCACTAAGATTGGTTAGTGCCAAGTAATGAAGAAGATTTTTCTTAAATAATGTTATATTCTCCCATTCTTTACCTCCTATGAAGATCAAACCCTTGGAGATAGATGATAATGAAGTTCCTCATCCCATAGATGAAGATCTGAATTATTCAAGTAATGAAGAAGATTTTTCTGAAGATGAACAAAATCCACATGAGGATGAAGGAAACCCTCTTAATGAAGCAGAAGAACAAAATCCTCCTCATGAAGAACAAAATCATCCTCATGAAACAATCACTGGTGATGAAGAAACTCAAACTGAAAAAGATGATGCCGGTGAAGATAATAGTGGTGAACAAGAATGATGAAATTAGAGAAGAATATTCTTTAAATTATCATGTTTTAAAAATGTTTCTGGTTCTGCGAATGATTGTAATTTCCGAATCTTTCTTCTTCCTTCCCTTTTTGCGAAACATTGAAGTTCTTTGTAACTCAATCAATTTATTCGATTTATATATTTTTATTAATTCCGAATCCAATCTTCATAAACTTGATTCTTCTCAAGGAAGATAATGAAATGTTGTTTTATAATCCCTATAATTTCCCCTCATAATCTTCCTTGTGAAGTATTTTATTTGTTTCTCTTGTAATAAATCCCATACTTGCCTCTTGTTATCAATCTGTAATATTATCGCAGATATTTCTGCGAAGAATTTGTTATATGCTTCGAAAATATAACTTTTCTTGTGGTCTTATTTCGCCTTCCTAGTTAAAGGTCTTATTATGCCACTTTTATACGACAAGATCGCAGGACATTCTTACCTTTATACGTAATAATCCATTGATCTTGCCTTATCATTTAATTTTAATTTCTGCGACAATATGATAAATCTAAGCCATCTTGTGAGATTAGTCTCTCTTTGCTTTTTAAGACTTATGATATTGCCGTCTTTGCGATGAAATCGCAGGACGTCTTTGCGATTTATATCCTCTTATTATTGATTTCATTTATCTCATCATTTGATCTTATCGCAAAAACCCATTGATCTCATCTTAACATTTCTTATTAGGCTTTTTGGCCAGTCATGCGGCAATATGACGGGCCTAAATATTCTTGAGAATATAAAGTCCCATGACATTGCTGTCTCTGTGTCACGACAATATGATGGGTCTAAATATTCTTGCGAATATAAAGCCCCATGACATTGCCGTATTTTTTGATACACAGCTCCCTAATGGAGGGTATCACCCTTATCTCTCCCCCCGGTTTCCCCTTCAAGGATTATACATCGGCCATACAAGACTAGCACTTTCCCATCCGGTTCTGCCAACAACCAGTTGTTTTCGCAGCCTTGTCCTTTATGCCTTATATGGCTTATAGTTACAAGACTGCACCCTAAGTGGGGTTTTCTTCGGGCCGAACACATCGTAAGCCAAGACTTGCCATGGATGTCCAGGGTAGGTTCATCCATCCCGGGCACCCACAGCTCAACCGTGTACCTCGGCGCCTTGATCATACGTTGCATTCCTTAGGAGAAACTCTCGGGCGCCCAACTAGGGTATAACCTTATATAGTTGGGAATCCAAGTTATCTCTCCCGGATGGATTTTCTATAATCCCAAATCTCCATGACTAGGTTCCAGCAGCGGTATATCCTTTCCCATAGCCATGCAAAGATATACCCCCCTTATGACACACTTTAAGTACATTGCCTCTTACGAAATAGAATCCGCGAACTAGGGTGTACGCCACAAAGGTTCGTCCCATTCTTATATATTTTTAGGAGATTTTCGCCCGTCTTATATGCATTTGCATTAGAATTTTTAATTATCTCGCAAATTATTGCGGAAAATAGCTTTTATATTCATCCAACTTTGTTTTTGCAGAACATTTCTTTTATTCTCTCGCAATTTCTTACATGTAATCCCTTCATTCTAGTCTTTCAAATCCTTATTGATAATATTTTCTTAGATATTGTCTATTCCATGGTCTGCCCAGTCTTTGACCCATGTCTCTTCCTTCTGGATTCATTAATTTATATGCTCCAGTTCCAACTATTTCTTTGATTATATATGGCCCATCCCATTTTTTTGCTAATTTTCCTCCATTTTCTCGCTGATATTCTGGTGTTTCTCGCAGAACTAAATCTCCAACTTGGAATTCACGCTTCTTTACTCGTTTATTATATTCACGAGCTAATCTACGATGGTAATTTTCCATATGTTGTAGTGCTTTTTCTCTCTTCTCTTCTACCTCATCAAGTTTATCTAGAATCATTCCAGCACTAAGATTCTTTTCCCAAGCTTCTCTTTTTGTTGTAGGAATAGCAACTTCTATTGGTAATACCGCCTCAACCCCATATGTTAAACAAAAAGGTGATACCCCAGTTGCTTCTCTTCGTGTTTTATTATAAGCCCAAAATGCATTATGGACTTGTTGACACCACGTTCTATGATGCCCTTTTAATTTCTTTTTGAGAATATCTGCAATTGTTTTGTTAGTTGCTTCAGCTTGACCATTGGCCTGTGGATATAAAGGAGTTGATTTTCCACACTTTATCTTGAATGCATTAAGTAACATCTCTATATTTTGTCCTTCAAATTGTTTTCCGTTAACTGACACCAATTGCGCTGGAATTCCGAATCTGCAGATGATATTTTCAAATATAAATATGAAAATGTCCTTATCACGAATATGTTGTACCGCTTTAACTTCCGCCCATTTTGTGAAGTAATCTGTTGCGACAATTAAGTATCTCTTTTGCCCTGTTCCTGGTACAAATGGTCCCACAATATCTAAACCCCACTTTCCAAATGGCCAATTTTTTTTTGAAGATGTTAATGTTTCACCTGGTGCATGTATTCTTTTTGCAAATTGCTGACATTCCTCGCAACTTCTTGATAAATTATTTGCATCTTCATGCATATATGGCCAATAATAACCTTGCATTTTCGTTCTATATGCTAAAGATCTACCACCGCTGTGGTTACCAGCGTCCCCACTATGTAGCATTTTTAATATTTGCTTTCCTTCTTCTTGTGTCAAACATCTGAGGGAAGGCCCATTTAAAGATTTTCGATATAATATCCCATCTCTTAACTCATAATTTGTTGCTCTACTTTTTAACTTATGTGCCTCCAATCTATTCCTTGGTATCTCCCCCTTTGCTAGATATGCGTGAATTTCCGCACGCCAATCTGCGATAATTTGGCTTGATTCTTCGCCACTATTTTCTACTACCATTGCCTCAGCTTCCTCTTCTTCTTATTTATTAATTGACGGTGTTATGAGTGTTTGTATTTTTATATTTCTCGCAGTCGGATCTACCATCATACTTGATATGAACGCAAAAGCATCTGCAAGCCTATTATCTCTTCTTGAAATATGCCTCCATTTGAGTTTTGGTATTTTCGCAGATAATTCTTCTACAAGTTTCTTATATTTTTTCAAAGATATATCATTAGTTGCATATTCCCCTTCAATTTGGCGAATAATCAACTGTGAATCACTGGTAATTCTTGCATTCTCTACCTTCATTTCTATCGCAAATCTTAGGGCATGTATTTCAGCCTCATATTCTGTTTCATTATTGGTAGATTTGAATTCCAGTCGAAATGCAAATGCCATTTTTGCACCTTATGGCGAAATAAAGATGACTCCCACTCCATTTCCTTCTCCATTTAGATGATCCATCCACTAATATCTCCCACCTATTTGGTTTTGTTAAAAGATCTATAGGATCCCCATATTCTTCTTCTATATCCATCATGTCTTCTACAGCTTCATCATCCTCCAAAGAAAATTCTGCGAGAAAATCTGCGACAATTTGAGATTTTGGCGAAGATAAAATTGCATATTGGATCTCAAAATGCCCCACTTGTGCATTCCATCTTTCGACTATGCTTGATCTTTTTTAATTTTTCATTACTGACTCGATTGGTACTTTTGTTAGTACTTTGATTTTATGCGCTTGGAAATATATGCGAAGTTTAGAAGCTGCATAAACTAATGCCAAAATTAGTTTTTCAATCTTCGAATAATTTTTCTCCGCAGCATTAAATGTTTCTTGATGTAGTAAATAGGTTTTTCAACTCTGCGTCATTTCGCAAAAAATCTTGCACTTAAAGTATGTGGAGTTATCGCAAGATATATCATCAATTCTTCTCCTGGTTCAACCTTCTGTAATATGGATATATTCATCAAATATTCCTTAATTCCTTGAAAAGCTTTCTCACATTCGTCTGTCCATTTAAATTTTGTTCCCTTCTTTAGTATGTTGAAGAAATGCTTGCATTTATCGATGACCATGAAATAAATCTTCCTAGTGAGGCTAAAAGTCCATTCAATTTTTGCACATCTTTTTTATCGTTTTGGAGTTGGCATATCTCGAACTGCTTGTACCTTTTCAGGATCAACTTGTATTCCTTCTTTTGATACAATATATCCCAAGAATTTCCCAGACGATACTCCGAATGTACACTTCTCAGGATTTACTTTGATATTAAAAAGCCGCATCTGATCAAAAATTTCCCTTAGATCCTGCACATGATTTTTAGCTTTTTTTCTTTTTATCAACATATCATCCACATATACCTCTAAAGTTTTATGTATCCATTTTGCGAACACTTTTTCCACCATTCTTTGGTATGTTTCTCCTGCATTTCGTAACCCAAAAGGCATCTTTGTGTAGCAATATAATCCTCTAGGAGCAAAGAATGAAGTATGTTCTTGATCTTCTTCCGCAAGTGGGATTTGATTATAGCCCTTGTATCCATCTAACGAAGATATTCGATCATTTCCTGCGGCAGATTCCACCATCTGCGGAATATCTGGCAAGGGAAAACTATCTTTGGGACATGCTTTATTTAAATCAGTAAAATCGATGCAAATTCTTATTCCCTTGTTTTTCTTAGGAACGACTACCATGTTGGCGATCCATTCTGGATATTTCGCTTGCCTAATAATTCCTGCATCAAGCATCTTTTGCAATTCTTCCTCTATCTTGTCATGATAAGTAGTTGCAATCTTTCTTATTCTTTGTTTGATTGGTCTCATATTTTTGTTAATCTCCAATTTATGGAATGCAACAGATGGATCTATCCCAGGCATCTCATCCATATTCCACGCAAAAATATCTCTGTATTCTCTTGAGAAGGTTTCAGTTTGCTCTTCTTCCTCCACATCCATCTTAGTTCCAATTTTCAAAGTATCTTTGGATCTTCTTCACTTCCAACATTTACTTCTTTTGTCGGTTAACTAAAGTATAACTAGATTCATGTTCTCCCATTGGTGTTTGTGTCTTTATCACCTCCACTGGTTCATCATTTTCTTGCGATACATCGCCAAATATTCCTTTTCCTTCTTCTGATTTTATCATGTAAATCTTGAATTCTTCTTCTTTCTTCATTTTTCTGCGCTGTTTTCGCAGCTGAATTTGATTTTCACAACTCCTTACTTCATTTTGGAAACATAATCTTTTGCATAATCTATATCTCCTCTAATTTCGCCAATTCCACTAGGCATAGGGAACTTTAAACACTGATGTATAGTTGATGATACAGCCTTGATTGCATGTATCCAAGGTCTTCCCAGTGACATGTTATAAGGTGATTTCACATCCACCATGCTCAAAGTGACTGCGTCTCTATTTCCCCAGGAATTCGCACAACAATTTCTCCTTTAGGTTTTGTTAGAGATTTTCCAAATCCATGAATATGATATGTTGGACTAAGCATTTCTTCATCTTTGTATCCCATTTTCTTGAATGTGTGGTAAAACATTATATCCACAGAACTTCCTGCGTCCACCAGAATCCTATTCACAGCCCACTCTTATGTAGATCTTACTGATTTCTCTTTTCTTGTTGATACAACAGACACTGTGATCACCAATGGATATGTATGACTTAAATTCTCTTTTGGAATTTCTGCTGCCGTAAATGTGATCTTCTGTTTTTCCCAATCTTTTAGCGGTGATGCCTCATCTACCGTCATGATTTTCTTTCCTTCAAAATCTCGCTTGTGTATCCTTCCTCTAATATCTTCATGGAATTTATCTATCATCATTTTTGTTATTACATCACACTCCAATTTCTTTTGATTATCTTTGATTTCAATCATCTTTTCTTCACCAAATTTCTTAAATACTCTTCTAATTCTTGAACAATTTCTTTCTTTTACTTAACTTTTACTTTGATTTTCAACTCTTCAATCCCTGTTTCTGGGCGCAAAAATGTAGTTGCAGGAATTCCCACACTACACCCTATTCAAGAATTTACCAACATCTATGACATAATTTGAAGATTAAAGACACTTTTTATTAATTTGATCTTAAGGAATTACATAAATCAAGAACACAGAACACTTGATAAAGATTTTCTCTCTCCTAAAACTTTCCTAATACTCAAAAATTCATTAGCCTCTCTAGAACTATTCATCTTCTTTATATAGGTATTTACATAGTGGATTACAGCTCATGACAGCTCATTTATAGCTAAGATTCCTTTCAATTTCGGATCTGAGTTCTTGCGACAAATCGCAGTTAGCACCGCCTTTAACTTTCGCAGGTTTTATTGATATATCGCAGACATGTCACACTTTCTTCGTGTTTAATGCGTTTTCGGTTATTACGTCATTGTTTAAGTCATCTTTGGATGTCTCGCAGAATATTATTGATGTATCGCAGAGTAGTCGTTTACTATCGATGTATCGCAGAACAGTCGTTTATTTCTCAAGAATATTGTTGCGACAATATTCTGATCCTACAGAACTATAAGGTTTGTAGTTCTTTTCTCTTCATTTTTATGTGCTAATATGCTTGCAGTTTTTGCAGGGTATTCATTTTGGGATGTTCTAGCTTCTCTAAGCTCTTTCAGATCTTTCTTTGTTCCGTTCTCTATTATCTTATCTCCAATCTATACAGTGTTGGTTTATTCTTGTTTCCTTGAAATTATTTCTCTCTGCCCTGGCATTGAAGATGGTGTACCTTATCCATTTACTACCTTCTTAACTATTGCTGCTTACTTTGGATCTTGGTCAATCCCATCCCTTTTTCCCCAAGACTGCATTTACTCTCATTCTTCCCCCGCTTTCTCTGAATCTCTCGAACCTAGTCACAACCCAACCACTTTCATCAGCCTGCCCTTTCATTTTGCTCAGTCTGTTTGTGTCTTTATCTGTCCTATGTTACCGTTATGGCTGTAGTCAGGACTCTGAGCTCCTTCTCTCCTGCTGTTTTGGTCTTGACAGTCAATGGGAAAGTAAATATTTATTGGTGCAATTTCTGGATCTGGGTTTTTGCTCTGCAAAAAATGTTATCTTTACAGTGGTGCAAGAAAATAAAAGATTTCATTATCAACCAATCAACTGATTGTATCAACATGTCTTCAAATGCTATGGCAGATGAATTTGCTGATAATCTTCTTAGCAATCTAAACATAAACAAGGAATTTACTCTCTCTGAACAAAATGTAGAAGATGGAAAAAAAGAGAGCAAAACACTCATTCTTACCAAAATCAATTGTGAGTTTAAGATTAGCAAAGAAAAAGCAAAAGACATCATCCAAAAAGTCTGGAATCTAGAGTATGCACCGGCTTGTACTCTGGTAATGAAAGAAAATGAAAGAAATATTTTTACTTTTGGTCTCAGAACCGAACAGGAAGTCAATTATGCACTTCAAAAAACCCTATGGAGCTTTGGTCCTTTTCTGATTGTGGTCCAAAAATATACTTATGGAATTCCACATGCGTCTGTCAGTATGGATACTGTTACGATGTGGGCTCGTCTGCTGAATCTACCTCCGGAGATAACCATTCAACCAATACCGTATGATATAGAAAACAATATGGATACATGCCTCATGGTGGAGTACGCAGATACAAGTGAACTTACTCTAACCTGTCCGAGAGCTTTTGTGAAAATCAACATCAATGAAAAACTTTGGTATCATATACCTGTCAATATTCGTAAACCTGAAAAACTGAGAGTTAACCTATTTTTTGAGAAACTTCTAAAGGGATTCTGCAAGAAATGTCGAATAATGAATCACCCGCGAAAGAAATGTGGGATAAAATCCATAATCGAAGACTGTCAAGACCCGCAGCTGGATGTTCAGATGGAAGTAGAAGAAGATGAGAGATTTGTGAAAGAGCTGCTGGAAGCAATTGCAGACTCTTTCACAGGAGGGGGACATCAGATCAATCCAAGGAGCAATTTTGTTTTGTATGAAGGTGAAAGCAGTGGGATGCATTTGGCTGGGATCGATAAAGGAAAGGAGCATATGGTCCCGGAGATTGAGTTTCGTGAACCTATACATGCAAGTTTTAAAGTAGGGATTACACTTCATGAATCTATGATGGATAGCAATGTTTCTACATCAAAAAGACTCGCAGATGAAGTGACGGAGGCCTTACCAGCAACAAAGTTACAGAGATCTGACAGCAACGTGGATAGTCGAGGACCTGAGAAGGAGAATAGCAGCTTCAACTTTATTCATGGACCACTAGCTTTTTTAGGTTTCGATACATCTAGCAGCTCTTGTTTCAAAATTTCTGCTCTAGACAGCTACAAGGAAGCTCCACCAGGGTTTGAACATTTTAAGAAAAGAGTAATACCAACAAAGAGAGCCAATCTCAGAAACATGCAAGGGCAAACCCAACCTCAAACTATAATCAGAAACTCTGAAGGATAAACTCAAAATCAAGATGGGGAGGAATCTGCTTTCTGTATGGGAGCAAAAGGAAAAACAACACTTATAAGGGACAAGAATACTGGAAAGAATACATACCAATTTGAAGAGTATATGAAACATCAAAAACAAGAGTTGTCTCATCTATCCCCCAATACTGGAGCTTCAAAAACTATGGAAGATATTACAGTGTCGGAAATGGGTAAAATGAAAGAAGGAATTGGTAAACTCACTACTGCAATGGAAACAAGGGAAGACTATGGGCCTGCAAGCTGCAAAAAGACAAGAAAAAGTAAGAAAAAGAAGAACACAAGAAAAACACCGGTCAAGTTGGCTACTAAACTTCTAAAGACAAACCTGGAACGAAATCTGTTAAAAGCTTTGATTATCCAATCCAAGTCAAAACAAAAAAAAACAAAGAGAGAAAGTTATCGAAATGGATTTTGAACTGCACCCAAATCTCAAGCTCCCTCACCAACTCATGGGGAAATCCTCGACCACCCAGCTCCATCCTCAGACCACCCATCTTTTCACAACTATCTCTGCTACTCAGCCATTCACCACCCCAATTTCTAGCATCAGTACTCTCTCAAACCATACTCTTTCAAAAAAACCATTCCCATCATCCTCGATAACCTCCACCAGAAAATTCTCTTCTCATATCATCCCCACCTCAATCATTTCCACTCAAATGTCCTCTGAAAGAGTCTTGGAGTCTAGCAAAGAAAAGCTGAATATGAATGCTCACAAAAGCTTCTCAAAGGCAAATGATGAGAAATGGATCAATGCTGCAACCATCAAAGAAACTGCTAGCTCAAGCGATGGGATCAATAACTCTGAGGTAAGCCATGTACGCTCAATTCTAAACCATTCTGATCATATAATCATATATAATTTTATTAATACTCATTTCTGGTGTACTCTGAATCTCATATGCTCTGATTACTGTTTCAAAATGTCGATTAACTTACTCGCCTGGAATTGTCAAGGGTTAAATAAAAATTCAATATCCCATCTCAAAACTATGATATCCAAACACAAACCTGATTTGATTTTCTTACAAGAAACAAAACATCAACAAAACTACATCATTCCCATAATCAAAAAACTTCAATACCTGGATATGATTGTTGTAAATCCTACTGGGGTGGTCGGAACGACAGGAGGAATGGTGCTTGCTTGGTCTTCAAAGATTTCTCTCAAAATTATTCACAGTTCTGATAACCAAATCGATGCCTTAATCTCTGACAAAAATAGAAAACTAGATTGGATGCTGTCTGCAGTTTATGGTTGTCCATATAAGGTTAGAAAGCATGCTAGTTGGACTTACTTCAAGGAACTAGGTAGAGCGATGGAATTACCATGGTTAGTGATAGGAGATCTGAACTTTGTGCTCTCTGAAAGTGAAAAAAAAGGGGGGAAGAAGATAGATCCAACTGAGGCGAATTTTTTCTCTCATATGATAAACAAAGCGGGTTTGTTGGATTTGGGCTTCGTAGGATACCCTTTTACCTGGTCCAATAAACGAACTGGGCCAGAATTCGTAGACAATAGGCTTGATAGGGCCCTAACTAACTCTTCTTGGCTTGATTTTTTCCCCAGAGCTATGGCCTATCATTTAGCTTCCTCTGGGTCCGACCAAAGCCCTATCCTCATACGTATCTATCCTTGATGGAAAGATGGAGCAAAGCCGTTCAAATTTTTTGGAATCTACATGGAAGACCCATCTTGTTTTGATGTTATAGCTAAGGCCTGGGACATAGAGGTGGATGGGTCCCGGTCTTTCAAGTTTGTCTCTAAACTAAAAAATGTTTAAAAAGACATAAAAATTTGGAATCGGGAGTATTTTGGTAATATCCAACACAATATTAAAAATCTAAACCAAACTCTGCAACATGCAAAAAATATTCTCAATCTGCCTGAAAATAATCCGCGTATCAAACAAATACAATCTGATCTTCTTAAGTGGTATGATTTTGAAGAAGCTTTTTGGAAAATAAAGGCTACTGATAATAATATCCATCTTGGGGACAAAAACACGGGATACTTCCATACCTCGGCTAATTTTAAAGCAAGGAAGCTAAGGATAGAAGCGGTGAATAAAGACAACGGAGAATGGTGCCAATAAAGAGAACAAATAGTTGATACTTTTTTTAACCATTTTTCTACTATGGCCAGTACCTCAAACCCGAATAACCAAAGTCAAATCTTGGATCTAATTCCTAGCTGCATATCTGAATCAGACAATACCAAATTGCTTCGTACTCCCTCTGAATTAGAAATAAAACTAATTGTTTTTGATATGCACCCAGACAAATCTCCTGGCCCTGATGGTTTCCCCGCAAGCTTCTACCACAAAAATTGGTTCTTAATAAAAGACGATGTTACAACAATGATCCAGCAATTCTTTGAATCAAAATTTATTCTAAAAGAATTAAATTCCACTTTCATTACTCTCATCCCCAAAAAAGAATTTCCAGAAACTCCTGCTGATTTTAGGCCAATTTCCCTATGTAACACTATATACAAAATAATTTCGAAATTGCTTGCAAACAGAATAAAGCCTTTCCTTGATAAATTCATTTCTCCGTATCAATCGGCTTTTGTCCTTGGAAGGCAGATAGCAGACAATATCATAATAGCCCATGAAGTTATCCATACTATGAGAACTAGGAAAATTAAAAACGGTTACATGGGCCTTAAATTGGATATGTCGAAAGCTTTCGATAGGGTAGAATGGAGTTTCCTGACGAAAATCATGGAAAAATTAGGATTCAACAAAGATTGGATAGCTTTAATCCTCCAATGCATTAGTACCACAACCTGCTCTGTGTTAATCAATGGTTCTCCTACGGTTTTTTTTTAAGCCTACCAGGGGAATCAGACAAGGGGACCCTTCGCCCCGTATCTTTTCATTATATGCATGGAAAGTCTTTCGAGAGTCCTAATCGATGCGGAAGAAAAGAAACTAATAAATGGAGTAACATTTTCAAAAATGCCGATCTCAATATCTCACCTCCTTTTTGCCGATGATTGCTTGATTTTTACAAAATCCACTCAAAAAGATTGCAAAAATCTTCTACAGGTGCTTGAAAATTTCAGTAAGGCATCTGGTCAGTTAATAAATTATGAAAAATCTGGAATCTTTTTTGGAAAAAAAATAACTGACGAGAATGCTCAAAAATTAATAGACATCCTAAAGGTGGGGAGAATAAAGTTGGAGGATAAATATCTGGGAGTACCTCTGTTCACTCACAGATCTAAAATTGTTTGTTTCAAATCGATTTCTGAGAATCATAACCGTAGGTTAGCCGGTTGGACTAGTAAACTTCTCTCAAGAGCGGGCAAGGGAGTTATGATAAAAAATGTGGCTGACTCTCTGGCAACTTATCAAATGTCTTGTTTTGTGGTTCCAAAAACAATCACAAAAAATATGGATAGTCGAAATAGAGCATTTTGGTGGGGACACAAAAAATCAAACTCTAGAGGTACATGCTTGAAAGCATGGACCAATTTCTGTAAAAAAAAAAAATCAGGGAAGTCTGGGTTTCAAAAACTTTAACAATTTCAACAAGGCTATGTTGGCAAAAACGGCTTGGAGAATAGTTCAAAATCCTAAACAATTGTCCTCAAAAATTCTAAAAGAAAAATACTTCAAAAATTCTTCTCCCCTTTGTCTTCAAAAACCGACTACGACTAGCTCCTGGATTTGGAAAGGGCTACACGGTGGAATGGAATTGGTAAAAAAGTGGAGCTATTGGAAAATAGAAACATGTACTGTGGTTCGCCTTTGGGACCATAGATGGATCCCAATGGATCACCCAAATCGGCTTACTATTGAAGACACGAAACCAATAATACAAAACACTCTCAAATGGGTAAAAGATGTTTTCGATGAGGATACGAGAGTATGGAACATAAATTTTCTACAACAAGTTTTCAAAACAGAAGTGGTAGAGAAGATAGTTACCATAGACCTTCAAAAATCTCGATCGCAGCCGGATAAATTGATTTGGCCATATTCTAGAAATGGCATTCTTACTGTCAAAACTGCGTACCAGTGCATCAATTTTACCACTGACCATGTCGGTGCGGTTACTCAAAATAACCCCATATGGGACAAAATCTGGAAGATATAGGCTATCCCTAGGATACAACTCTTTATTTGGAAATGTTACAATGATATTCTACCGGTTAGGGCCAAATTAAGTAGATGGAATCCGGAAATCAATCCTAAATGTTGCTTTTGTGACACTTATGATGAAACAATTGCCCATGTTATGTTACACTGCCAATTCAGTCGAGCTGTGTGGTTTGGTCTAGGTTGTAGAATCCCGTTGACCGAAAATGTTAACATTAGAGTTTGGATAGAATCTTGGTTCAATAGGGGTAGCTCTGAAATTACAGATTTCAAAAGAAAGGTGGAAACTTTGGCTACAGGATGCTGGATCTTATGGAAATCTATATGTACAAAATGTTTTCAAAATGTTCAGGCCAACCCGACAACAACAATCAATGAAATCCTTCGACAAATTCAAACCACAAAAACACACAATTATCCCAAAGGCATAAACAGAAACCCAACACCTACCCAACTGATTCAGAAGGAGACAACAAAAACATCCCCAAAAACAACTATCACAAGCTACTGTCATTTTGTAAATCAAACTTCTGAGGCTCTGGTTATAAATTTATTTACAGATGAACAAGGCAACATCAGGGACAAGAGAATTTTCACATACAGGGTAACAACAAGGAAGGAAGGGAGCACTATGGGAGCAATGGCGGCAATGATACGGACAAAAGGAAACAATGAAAGATGCTGCAACCTTCAGATAGATGATAGACGAGTAGCAAAGGAGCTTACAAAACTATGGAAACAACCCCAACAACAGTCCAACAACAAAATCCTGTGTAACAATGTAGATATTATTTTGTACTTTCGTATGCTTGATGTTAATCCCCTAAGGCAAGTGTGGATGCCATATTTGCTTGATTTGGTAACTCTTTATCTAACTCCTACTAGACTTTACGAGGAGAAAGTGCTATTTCATGACAATGAACTATTTGTAGAATATGAAGCTAAGCAGGTGTTTAACCTGACTAGCTAGCTGGTTTTAATGGTATGGTATTTTCGAGAGAAAAAAAAAGTGCACAGACATGCATTCATGCATCATCAATGTTGCATATGCCATTGGCCTTCCTCGTCTTAGTTTAATATCGTTGCATCGTCATTATTGTAGCTTCATTTGACATGCACTTGACTAACCAGTAATATTATTATCTATAGCGAGCGATACATAATTGGAATTAGGAGATGATAAAGAGAAAAAAAGAGATAATGTATGACAATATTGGGAAGGATGAAATGACAAATTTAAAAGGTTATCCGGCAAAATTTTAGATACATATTACCCCATTTCTAAAAAAATAGGTTGATTTCATGTATAAATTACACATAAAATCAGCCTATTGTTTTGTAACAGAAGGAGTAGTCTTTGGAACCCGCTAAATACCCGCTCTCACTTAATCGGTTACGCCATTGCATACTAAGTTTCTAGCCATTTACGTTCTTCCGTTTAGCCAAGGTTTGGAAAACTACCGCGAAAATGTCACGGTCGAATAAGAGAAAAAAGAGTGGGTAAAAAACCATCGGGTTAGATTTTACATAAAAAATACAAAAAATATACAGAACATGATTTATATGGGCTGATACCAGCTCTACTATGGGCTGATACCAGTCCATATATAGGACAAAAAGATTCAGGCGATCCTAACGGTGCGAGTGATACCGACTGGGAAAGTGGCACTGTGGCAGTACTTATTTATAGTTCAGTTGACCTGAAAACACTGAATCGCTAGAACGCAATAAATTAAGTAGGTTAGAAATGGGCGGTTTTCTTTGGTGGTCCCTCAAATTCCTTCTTTTGGTAAAGCGTCACTGATCGTAACGTGTGTCTACAAATGGTTGTGTGATTTAGTGGACGTTATGAAAAGTGGTGGACCAAATTGGTCTACACCTTAGAGCAACTGCAGTCATACGACTATAACCAAAGAGTAAAGACCAAAAAAATTTGAAAATTTTGGGTTTACTCCGTGTGTGACGCTACGGGTGGGAAAACCAAATTTGGTCAGGCGCAACTTATGATTGCGCCTGAATGGGAGGCAACTAATACTTGCGCCCCATCTTATTTTTTTTAAAATTTTTCTTTTGGGCGGAACTTATGAGTTCCGCCCCATTTTCAGTTTCCAGTTTTCAAATTTATATTTTATTTTTTCCCCGGGCGTAACTTTTTCGCCCCAAAGCGAATCGTGAATTTTTTTTTTTTTTGCTCGGGCGTAACTTGAACTTGCACCCCATCAGGCGTAACTGGAATCTACGCCCGATTAAAGACCAGAGTAAAGACCAAATTTGGTATGGTATTTGATCTTTGATTTGATCTTTAGTCGCTCGATAGTGTCTGCTATTTCGATGGTATTTGGTCTTTAGTCCCATGACTGTGGTTGCTCTTAATAGGGCTAGTTTCCTAGATGTACAGGTCTATACTGAACAGAGCAGAATGGACACACACACTAACTGTATCCCATCTTATGCTAGTACTGTTGGATATTTTCAAGATTGTTTGCCGCTATCCTGGGGGCGTAGCCCCTCCCGGCGTCTCGTAGAATTTTTTTCTGGTTTTGAAATTCAAAACCTAATGCTCATTAGTTCTGATTTGCCTAATTCTTTGTGGGGTGAAGCAATGTTATCTGCATGTTATATTTTGAATAGAGTTCCTTTGAAAAAGAAGAATGTCTCTCCTTATGAATTGTGGTTTAATAGGAAACCAAATTTGAGAAGACTTAAAGTTTGGGGTTGTTTAGCATATGTTAGGAAGCCTCATCCTAAAAGACCTAAGTTAGGAAATAGGGCGTATAAATGTGCTTTTGTAGGTTATTCACTTAACAGTATTACTTACAGATTTTTAATCCTTGACACTTTTGAGATTATAGAATCTGTAGATGTGGAATTTTTTGAGAACTTGAATAGGAATAGTTCCCAAATACAACCCATAGAAAACCCATTGTTGCCTAGTCTAGAATCTGTAGAGACTAATAACAATGATGCACAATCTGCTCCTACTCGAGACATAGAAGATACTTCTGAAATCACAGAAGATATTGAACCTAGAAGGAGTAAGAGAGCAAGAAAAGCGACAAGTTTTGGTCCAGATTTTGTACAGTATCTTGTAGAAGGTAGTAAGAATGAAATTCTTAGTGTTACTAAATATGTTATGCATGTTGATGATGACCTTAAAACTTATGCTGAAGCTATGAGTTCCAGATATGCTAGTTTCTGGAAAGAGTCTATCACTTTTGACTAACGGTACTTGGATATATTGTGATTTACCTCCAGGCGTAAATCCTATTGGTTGTAAATGGATATTCAAAAGGAAGTTGAATGCCGATGGTTCCAATGATAAGTTTAAAGCCAGATTAGTTACTAAGGGTTATAAGCAAAAACATGGAATTGATTACTTTGATACATATGCTCCCGTTGCTCGCATCTCATCTATTCGCTGTTTAATATCACTTGATTCTGTACACAAGTTAATTATTCATCAAATGGATGTCAAAACTTCTTTTCTAAATGGTGATTTAGAAGAAGAGATATATATGTAACAATCTAAAGGTTTCATATTGCTAGGCCAAGAAAAGAAGGTTTGCAAGTTAGTTAAATCTCTTTATGGCTTGAAGCAGGCTCCCATGCAATGGCATGAGAAGTTTGACAAAGTAGCTTTGACATATGGTTTTGTTGTTAATGATGCAGATAAATGTATCTATAGTAAGCATGATAGTTCTGGATGTGTAATTCTCTGTTTGTATGTTGATGATATGCTTATTTTTGGATCTGACATATCCCATATTGAAGAAACAAAGAAGTTTCTTAGTTCTAACTTTGACATGAAGGATTTAGGAGAGGCTAATGTGATCCTAGGAATTAAAATTCTAAGAAAGGGGAATGAGTTGGCTTTAACCCAATCTCATTATATTGAGAAATTTCTCAAGAAGTATGGTCATTTTGATGACATCCCAGCCTTCACTCATATGGATCCTAATGTAAAGTTAATGAAGAATATTGGACGTGCTCATAAGAAACTTGAGTATTCCAGTGTTATTGGAAGTCTTATGTATGCTATGCATTGCACAAGACCGGACATAGCCCAAGCCGTGGGAGTGCTATGTCGTTTATCAAGTAACCCAGGAATTGAACAATGGCGAGAAGCTTCAAGAGTGTTGGCTTACTTGAAGGGAACCATTGATTATGGTTTGCATTATCAAGGCTATCCCGCTGTATTAGAAGGATACAATGATGCTAATTGGAATAATGTAGAATCCAAATCTAAGTCGACTAGTGGATGGATATTTACATTAGGAGGTGTTGCTGTGTCTTGGAGTTCCAAGAAGCAAACTTGTATTTCTGATTCAACAATGTTGTCAGAATTGATAGCACTTACGGATGCATGTAAGGAGGCAGAATGGCTTAGAAACTTACTTGAGGAGATCCCATTTAGGAAGAAGCCAACTCCAGCAGTCTTGATTAATTGTGATAATCAGGCTATGATTTTTAATGTCACTAACAAGACATATAATGGGAAGTCAAGACATACAAGTCTTAGACATCAGATTGTGAGACAACTACTCAAGAGAGGAGTAGTTTCAGTTAGCTTTATTGAATCAAAAAAGAACTTGGAAGACCCATTCACAAAGAGTCTACCAAATGCAATGTTTTCAATAAAATGTGAGGAAATGAGACTAAGGTCTGTGAAGGAAAGTTGATCACCTATAGCAGAAACCCAACCTATGTTTTGAAAAAGATAAACAAGGTTCAATGTGGTACCAACAAGTTATGGAAGTGGTCATAGTGCACTAATAATAAACTTCCCATTTCAAATTAGTGCTATAGTTCTGCAAGAAAAAAGGATGGATGAAAATCCTTAATAAGTCTAACTCTTATCACAAGGTGTCTCACAGAAACACCTTCGAGACTTACCTATATGAGTATGGAAATCAGGCCGTTTCCTAAGAGAAAAAGACCGCTCTCTGAGTGACTCATGAATTCAGGATAATCACAGGGCCATTAATGTGCTGGTTACAGAACACACTATCTCAGAAATCAGTATGTGTGGAGATTCCGGTTTTATCACATGGGGTACTTGGTTCAAGACTGGTTTCACCACTGAACCCCGATGAGGCTTTGAATTTCTTACACTAAGTGAAGGTTCAAATCCAAAAGATACCTATCATTTATGTACTGATTTCTACAAAGATGCTTATTTCCCAACTAAGCGTGAACTACGTTGGCTTGATCCCACTCGGGTACGTAGGCAGTCACTTTGGTGATGCAGTCACTCTGATTTAAAAGTTTTTTTTGCTTTGTTTTTTAAGTTTTTCAATTTTGAAAATAGGGGGAGAATGTTGGATATTTTCAAGATTGTTTGCCGCTATCCTGGGGGGGGGGGGGGAATGTTGGATATTTTCAAGAGTGTGAGACAACGTCTCGTAGAAATTTTTTCTGGTTTTGAAATTCAAAACCTAATTCGGTTTTCAGAATTTTCTACAGTCACGTCTCTTTCCATTAATGGATGACGACTTTTGATAGCGCCTGTTGAAGATGAAACGATATCTCCAAAAGGCACGAAATCCTCTATAAATAGCGAAGGATTCTTCCCATTATCATTCATCAAAAACTCTTTCTCTCTAAGTATCTTCAGAATCAATTACAATGTGTTCTTGGTTGGGTCAAGGGAGTACAACCTTTGAATCCAACAACGTTGTTAGGGCTTCATTGTATCCTGACAGCAATATTTCGCTGACCGGTTGTACTCGCCAATTTATTGGGAAGGGTCGAAATAATTGCTGAAAAGAATCGCAAGGCCTTGAAGCTCCAGTGATACAACATTCTTTTCGTTCTTTGTTTTCATCTTCTATTACCCTGATTTTCCAACAAATACATGGGTCTTATTACCGACTTCTTAAATTATGGATAAGGGGTTTCGCCGGATAGGGCCGGCTATCAGAAACAGTTCCCGGAGTTCTTAAATGGTTTTACGAGTAAATAGCACAAACACCTTTAAAATTTGGAACAGGGCAAAAGTGATAACCATTATCTTTGAATTAACGGTAATAAATAAGTGATGTACTGATTTTTGTTTAAATATAGGCTATATCACATCACACTAACCACCAGCACATAATTCCCACCATCGAACTGTTTGTATTTATATCCGTTGTAATGGATCTACCAACGAACAAACTGATTAAGACATGCTTAGTTTTGCCTATTGTTAGTGCGAAGTCAATTTGTGTTGGATGAGTAATCCCCACCACTTACAGGCCAGGCCAAATCCTTATCAACTTGACGGCAATAATTTTTGTTTTCTAATGTGCAACTGCAAGTTCAACGCTGTTGAGAACTAAGGACTGCAAAGTCTGCAATTTAAAATTGTTTTTTCTTTTTTCTTTTCCGATTGCGATTCTATTAATGTCGGTGAGCAGGTAGTGTCACCCGTTCAGCTATTGGTCAAGCAACGAATTGAATCCGAATCCAGTGAAAATGTTCGGTTTTTACGCGAACACCTATTATAGTGCATTTGCTAGTTGATTGAATTGAGATGTTACTAATTTTGAGATGCTGGTAAGTGTTTGATGTCAGATGGCCGGAATCGTTACTCGACAACTTTAGTCAGACGACCCTCTTTATTTAAAACGAGTAGCATTTTTGTTCTTTCACAACCACAAACACAAATGAGGCTGCAGGTGCACCTGTTCCAAACTGCAAGCCAAGCTAAACAGCAAGTCAACATGCATATGCATATGGAGGATATCTTTGATTTGGGGCCTCTATTACTACTTTTTTTTTTTTTGAAGCATACCCTATTACCACTATTAGACATGAACCATGATTTCTTTTCTTTTCTTTTAGAAGCATTGTAATACATTTTGCTTTACTTTTTCTTCATGTGGTTGTGGAAGAAAAACATGTGCATCAAAATGGATTTGTGTTTTGACTCATGGCCACACTGATATTATCAGCCAATGATTTTATAACTTGTGTTAGCTATACGAAAGGTGCTATTAAGAGAACTATATTTGACTAATAGGTATTCTGTCCTGCAAAACCAAGGGTGTTAAAACAGTGTGAAATTTGAAAACCAACGATGTGAAAAGTGCACGTTGAAGTCCAGCCGCCACCAAAAACAAGGGCATGAAATTGGGTCCAGCAGGCGCAATACAAAGGGGGTTATAGTTGGGCCAGTTACACTTACAAGTTACAAACAAGAATCCTAAGATGATATCCGTTGCCAGAGCATAAGTACCGTTTGTCCTCCCGCCAAACTAACGGAAAACTGACCTCACCAGTTGGATCACATCACATGTTAATATAAAGTGGTGGACCCCAGCTCATCATCTATACAGCAACAGGTGAGGAGAATGGTAGGACAGAATCACTTTGATAGCTGATATCAGGGACGGGACTAGTAAGGGGCTGAAGGTGGCTATAGCCCGTCCCTAATTTTTGGGTAAAATTTTTTTTGTATAGAAACTTAGATCTAATTTTGTGTTTAGCCCACATATTAGTTGTATTTAGCTAATTGTATGTGATTTTTAACCCATACTATGAGGTGATCAAAATTTAAATCATGTTTAAAGTAAATAATCTTCTTCCACTCATTACCTTTCTACTCCTACTTTCTTCTATTTTGGTAATCACTTTGTTTTTCTGTTATTTGTGTTCGTTTTAACTTTTATTCCCCTAGCTATTTAGTATTGTACGGATGGATCACTCTTTGGCCACTAATTATGTGATGTATTCCAAAAAAATTTGCCGCGCCCTTCGGCCGCATTATCGTCTGTTACAATCTAGCCCTACCCAAGGGAAAATCCTGGGTCCATCCCTGGCTGATATGTTGAATCATCTTTCCTGGTACCACACAAATACAGTGATGAATTGGTTGGATTCCATCTGTCTCAAATAGTATTTGCGAGGAAAAGAAACTCAAAATTTATTGTAATGCATGATTGTTAGATTATGCCGATGTGCCGTAAGCGTGGGTACGTACAACTTCAGCGGAAGCAGCACCATAACACAGTCCATTACTATGCCTTGAAAAAGCACAATGAGTTGCCAATAATCCGTTTAATGTTCCTTGAAGGAGGCACGAAAATGGCAAACTTGGCATTGATCAAAGATATTTTTAGTGTAGTTGAGATCACCCTATTGTAGGCTGGAAAAAAAAGCTTTATGCAGCAAAGTTCAGGCCTAACCGTGTAATCTGATGGACACTTTTTGGTTTTCCGCATTATGTTGTTGTCCTCATGCATTTGTATTTGAATGAAATTTAGTGCGGCAGTTATTTGCCACCAGTTTTGCCAAAAATTGATGTATTTGTCTCTAGTTATTTAGAAACTAGATATTCGCAGCTGCAACAAAAATCAAGCACCACATTATTATCTCAAGGTACAGATTTGTGCAACGACAACCAGGGCTTTAATCTCTTTGCTCAATATATGACAGAAGTTTATGGACCCAAACAGGGGCTTGGAAGATATTCTAGTTCGTAATAGCAACAAAAGCGAAATTTAGAAGAACAGATTTGTGCAACGACAATAATGGCCATTCCAGGGCTTTAATCTCTTTGCTCAATATATGACAGAAGTTTATGGACCCAAACACTTGTGTAAGAAAATACCTTAAAAAACCTAAGTCTTTCATTTCAAAACAGGGGCTTGGAAGATATTCTAGTTCGTAATAGCAACAAACGCGAAATTTAGAAGAACTCAATGAAAATTCCACCAGAATGACTGTTAATTATACTTTCAGTTTTGAAGCAAACTTCGGAGTTCAGACAGGTCTACCAATGAAACACATCAGTCAATGTGGAGGCTTAAAAGGGGTCAGACAATTCAATGTCTGCAATCTAGTTGAATGTTGAGGGCCGAAGCACTGCACCTGAGATGTCATCAGTCCCGTGTAAATATAGGCTATATCACATCACACACTAACCACCGGTACATGATTCCCATCATTCAACTGTTCGTATTTATATCAGTTGTAATGGAAGTAACAACGAACAAACTGATTAAGACATGTTTAGTTATGCTTATTATTAGTGCAAAGTCAATTTGTGCTAGATAAATAAGCAAATGACAAGTCTAATCCCAACTAATTTGAAAAATGAAAATTTAATCCACACCACATACAGGCCAGGCCAAATTCTTATCAACTTGACGGCAATGATTTTGTTTTCTAATGTGCAAGTTCAACGCTCTTGAATGCAATTTAATTTTTAATTTTCGATTGCGGTTCTTTTAATGCGGTTGCGCAGGAAAGTCACCTGTTCAGCTACTGCTCAAGCAATGGAGTGGAGAATTGGAATCCAGTGAAAATGTTAGGTTTTTACGCAACCACCTATTATAGTGCATTTGCTATTTGATCCAACTGAGATTGCTCATATTGCCCGAATAGTTATTCACAACTTTAGTCAGACTACCGCTTTATCCGAAACGAGTAGTATTTAACACAAACACAAATGAGGCTGCAGTTGCATGTTCCAAATTGCAGGCCAAGCTAACAGCAAGTCAACATGCTATCTGTTGTCGTGAGACTTTCTTTTTCTCCCTCAGGCAAAATGCATATGGAGGATATCTTTGATTTGGGGCCCCTATTACTACTTTTTTTTCTTCTCCTGAAGCATACCCTATTGCTACTATTAGACATGAATTATGATTTCTTTGCTTTACTTTTGAAAGCATTGCAATACATTTTGCTTTACTTTTTCTTCATGTGGTGGTGGAAGGAAAACATGTGCATGAGAGTTTGGGCGTGGATGAAAATGGATATGTATGTTGACTACCTGGTTGATGAGTTTAAGACAGTGTGAAAATTATAGGACACTCTTTAAGTTATCTTGTCCTACAAAGATGAAGGGTGTTAAAACAGGGTTAAATTTGAAAACGACTGACAAAAAGAACCTGTTTTTCTCAAGTTTTCCGAACTAAGAACTCGCCAGCGATGTGAAAAGTTCACGTCGAAGTCCAGCTGCCTTGCTTACCCAAAAACAAAGGTATGAATGAAATTATGAAGCTGGGTCCGGCTTAAGACCAAGGGGTTTATGATATCCCGCTGCCAGAGAGCTTTAAGTACCGTTTGACCCCCCGCCGAACTAATGTGGCCACTGTCCACGTGGATAGTGTTGCTATTTACCAATCCATGCCACTGTGCCAGAAACTTAACCTCACCAGTTGGATCACATGTTAGAAATTCTTTGATGATATAAAGTGGTGGACACCAGCTCACCTTCTATACAGCAACAGTTGAGAAGAATGGTAGGACCAAATCACTTCGATAGCTTATATGGTGAATCATCTTTCCTGGTACCACAAATACATCGATGAATTGGTTGGATTTCCATCTGTTTCAATAGTATTGTGGCTTCGTTGGTGAGAAAAAGAAAATCAAAATGCATCAATTCTTAGGTAATGTAGATGTTTTTTCTAGTAGAATAGCAAAAATGGTTTATTTAACAAAGAAAATCGAAGTATGCAAGTCCTATACGAAGACGGGACTTCGAGGGTTCTAATATCTGATCCGGTTACGACATATTAAGCTGTAAGCTTGGCTACAACTTTGGCGGAAGCAGCACCACAACCAGCCATACAGTCCATTGCTACGCCTTGAAGATGCACAATGAGTTGCCCGTAATCCGTTAAATGTTCCTTAAAAGAGCCATACAGCCATACAGATAACCCTACTGTAGGCTGGAAAAAACTTTCGGTTTGCAGAAAAAGCTGCACAGTCTAGGCCCAACTGTATAATCTGATGGGCACTTTTTGGTTTTCCACATTATGTTGTTGTCTCATGCATTTGTATTTGAATGTATTTTTGTGCGGCACTTACTTACCACCAGTTTTGCCAAAAATTGATGCATTTTGTCTCTAGTCATTTAGAAACTACATACTCGCAGCTGCAACAAAAATCAAGCACCACATTATATCTTAAGGTACAGATTTGAGCAACAACCCGGACTTTAATCTCTTTGCTCAATCTATGACAGAATTTTATGGACCCAAACAGGATTAGGAGATATCCTAGTTTTATGTACTTGCAAGTTGCAAGTAATAGCAACAAAAGTTAAATTTAGAAGAATTCAATGAAAAATCCACCAGAATGACTATTGATAATACCTTCAGTTTTGAAGCAAGCTTCAGAGTTTAGAGAGGTCTACCAATGTCCAATGAAAGACTGAATTGCCAACAAACACATCAGTCATCGTGGAGGCTGAAAAGGGGTGAGACGGATCGAGACTTCATGTTATTGAGCGAGACATGAAACTACATAAAAATTCCAAAGATTATACTCTGGAGATAACCCGAAAAATCAGTTATTCTGCGAGAACAATGTCTTCAATCTAGTTGAATGTTGACTGCCGAAGCTACTGCAACTGAGATGTCATACCCACGTCACTTCCAGTCAAACTCATAGCAATGGCAACATTCCCAAGACGAAGTGTAACCATATGATTATGTAAGGCATCATCTTTGTGGAACGGACTACCGCATTCTACTTTCACAGCTTTTAGTTGTGCAAGGAACTGTACTGGTGGAGCTCTTCAATTTCACAGTTGAATTCTTAGTCCAGTGGTTCACCATGATGGCATTTCCCCTCTCACTAGCTTCATGTAGAGACATAAATTCAAGAAGCCATTCAGAGTGGCCAAATCTGGAGCACTTGATACATTTTCCATGAAAGCTACAACTCTTGGTTTGGTGGATAAACGTGATCCCCACATTACAAACGATGCATGGATTAGCATCCTAAAGACGCTGTATTCATTTGAAACACGGACCAGCTGGCTGAGAAGCGGAAGAATGAACATTCCTTTTGTTTACTGCCTCATCTAGCCAATAGTCATGGAATCGGCATTTGAAAAATCGTCTAACTTCATGATCATAAGCATTTTGACTCGATAACCACATTACTCCTCGAACATTCGGATTCAGAGCACTTGGATCCAAATAGTCCTTGAAGAAGGCATAAAAATGAGACATAGAGAGCACGAAAAATGAAATCAAGAGTGATAATGTGACTTTCAGGGGCTAAAGCTGCAATTACAAGGCAACAACTTAGCTGAAATAGTGAATCTTTAGAGAGATTTAAGCTTCCAGTATAAGTTGCAGCATAGATGATACAGAGAGAGCGTGGAAAATGAAATCAAGAGTGATAGTGTGACTGTAAGGTGCTAAAGCTACAATAATAATAGGCAAAACTTAGCTGAAATATTGAATTTTAAGAGAAATTTAAGCGTCTGATACAAGTTGAGAATAGACAACACACAGAGAGCACAACAAATGAAATCAAGATTGATTATGTGATTGTAAGGTGCTAAAGCTGCAGTAATAGGAAACAAGTTAGCTGAAATATTTTAAGAGAGATTTAAGCTTCCATAGCTGCTACTAAACACTAGCGACTTTGACTATTCAGAACCGCATCAGCAGATTTGGTTGATGAAAAATAAGTCACAAACATGCTAATGGCGCTAATAACACCAATTTTTCAAACCAATGCCTTATGGGGGTGGGGTGGGTGGTGTTTAGTAGCCATGAGCAAAACATCGAACATGAAACAAATCTCCATCTAAAAGTAGTCCATTATCTGGCTTTATAATGAGCTGTCAAAGCCACAACCTGTATTCGGAAACTGCTTTTCCTTCGATGTTTAAGTCCAAGATTTGTTTCACATCATCTGGCGTTATTGTCATCTCACCGAATGGGAGATGAAAAATATCGGTTTCTGGCCAATATCGCTCTCTAAAGGCACTTGAAATAATAGAATCAAACTCATGCTGATGGTATAGAATTCCACGACCTAACCCCGAATCCAATACAATATCACGAACCGCTTCACATTCTTCACCTAACGGCCAATGAGCAGCCTTTTGATGTTTCATTTTCTTAACCGCAATTTCATGATCCTACAAAGAATGTATAAACAAAAAATTTGTTAAATTTCTAAATTATACCAAATAAACAATATATAAAGTTGAACAAAATCATGCAAAATAAGGGAAAGTTTGAGATTATTACCCTGCTTTCGCAAACCTTAGCAGCCCATGAATATGGATAACCAAATAAGACCGCAGATTTATCGGGCGCCTCACCCCAAAGTCTACCATTCTTCTTCATAGGCAACAACATGTATTTGCCTCTAGGAATATGCTTGCCTTTAGGTGAAGGTTTCTTCCTCGGCTTCTTTTCCTTCGCTTGAGGTTTAGGTGTAGTTTCAGGTGAAGCAACAACAATTTGTTTCCCTTTTCCTTCAACTTCTTTCCCTTTGCCTTCAACAACTTGATTTGGTGTACTAATCACAAGTGTACCTTCCGATATCACCGGTAGTTCAAATTGATCCCCTTCAATTTCTAGGTCTTGGAAAACATTATCATCCTCTTGAGGTGGTTCAGGACATCTTGAGCTACTTCCTTCAATCATATCCTTCTTCTTCTTAGCATCCTTGTGGATACCTCTATAATTTACCCCACAATGAACTTCATGGCGAGGAGGAGGAGTATCTTTTGGAGTTAAATCATTTCCTCTTTTATTTTTAGCCTTTACTCTATCAGGTTTCCTACAAATTACAAGAAATAGAACTTATAGAATTAGTTGAATTTCTTTTAAAGGTTTCAGGATTATTTACGGCTAGGTTATCCTAGAAAAAAACAAACCGTAAGACAAATTACGGTTGGCTAAAATATCGAACCTAGCCGTAAGACAAATTACGGTTGGCTAACAAATAGAACCTAGTCGTAAGACAAATTACGGTTGGAAAAAACAGTGCATTTTCCTAGCCGTAATCAAACATCTTAAAAATATACAGGAACAATTACGGCTTGGTTTATCATATATATAACCAAACCGTAACCAATTACGGTTGGAAAATTCAGTCTACCTAGATGTAATCCAACATGCAAACCCAATTTTACAGTTTGAATTCAACTAAACCTAACCGTAAGTTCTTCAAAAACTAAAGTTACGGGTAGGAAATAAGTTCCCAACCTAGCCGTAACACTAGCAGAAACAAAATAAAAACCCTAATTTTATTTCAATTTCATTTAATCTGGTTTTAAATACAAAAACGAGTAAGAAAAGATGGGTTTGTCGATTAATACCTTACATACACCATGGGTTGTTGTTGAGGAGTTCCAAATTCCGAAGAATCAGTTGCTTCAATCGGTGGCTGTTGAGGATGAAGTTGTTGGAAAGGGGGTTGATTGAGATGTTGATTACCATCACTGCAATTAGTTTGCTTCTTCCTCATCTTTCATAGAGATTTCAATCCTAATAGGTTCAATTTTTCAGATCGTCGATTAATCGAAAACGATGAAATGAGTTGAAATGAAAATCAAAATTTACTGTGAAGAAGAAGAGAAAGAGGAGAAGAAGAAGAGCTTGAGTCAAAATGGTTGAAAGTGTGAAATTAGGTTTTTATTCTGTTTTTGTTTTAATTTTAATTGAAGGGTAATTTGGACAATGGCTATTGAATCAAAAGTACCCATAACCAGATTTTTGGTCACTAAATATTCAAGTGAAGCCCCTCTATTGGAAGGTGACGCCCCAATAATATCCTTCAAAATTAAAGACCTTTTTCTTCTTCTACTCCTTGTTTACTAAATAGTTTAAGCTAAGCACCATAAATGTAAACAAATTTTAGACTCACAGAAAGGGAAACTCTAATAAATGAAGAAGATAGTACGGAGATAAGTCTAGTCTTATATTGCCCGGCTAAGTCTCAAAATTTAACCAAAATAAAGTTATTTAACTGCACCAGTTAAACTGCAAAACTTACAGGGAAAAGATGATTAGAGCTAGCACTATGGTGCTAGCTATCCCTTTCCTATCCCTCAAATAAAAGAAAGGGATGGCACACGAAAGGAAATCCTTCTATGGTGCTTTGTTATCCCTTCCCTACACTATACACGTACTCAGTCCGCGTATAAATAGTTCCAAACGGGTACTCAGTACGCGTATTTGTCAACTCGTTGATTTGACTAAATACGCGTACACAGTACCCGTTTGATAGGTTTAAGTTCACAGAACTAAGTTCTTCCTCCCATTTCCTCTTCTTCACTTAAACTCTTCCCCTCGTAACCCCTCTAACCCCCCTTCGATTTGGTTGTTTACTCAAGGCGATTCCATTGCTAAGATTAAATGGGTTTGATGGTTACTTCAAGGTGAATGTAATCCCTCAATCAATTTCGAATTTCATAAAAAAAAAACATCAAAGGTGAGTGATTCTAATGTTAGGGTTTTCAAATTAATTTGATTCTTGTTTTGATGAAATTGTTGATACTAGGTTGGTTGGATATGTAGTATGCAATGAAATAACGTTATTAAAACATGTATTTAGTGAAAAATGCATGATTATTTGTCTTGATTTATGTAGAATGCAATGTTTCATGTAAATGCATATTAATGTAGAACCTTGAGTTTATGTATGCTATACATAAATTGATATTGTATTTTTGGTTTGCTAAGGTGCACAATGAGTCTAATGCGTTCTTATGTGAGATATAAATATGGAGTCTATTTGGATACTTCTAGTGATAGTGATGAAGAAGAGAAATCCTTGCTTATATTTACACAACTATGTTTGGATGAACGGTTGCGTATTATTAGACAACCTGTACCAAGGGAGGTACAGACACGTAGTGTAATTACGCGTGATCGTGTGTGGCATGATGCCAAAATGATGAATGATTATTTTAAGCCTGGAACCGGTTATACCTCTAGACAATTCAAACAACGTCTAGGCATGAGGGAAGAGTTATTCGAAAAATTGTTAGGAAAATTGCTTGAAGTGGATCCTGAATGGCATCAACGTCCAGATGCAATTGGTACTATAGGGAATTCTCCGCATATGAAATTAGTTGTCGTGATGAAATGTTTATGCAAAAGTACTCCAGCTGATAGTGTTGATGATTATACTCGTATGGGTGTTACTACAATATACATGTATTTAAAAAGATTTTGCCACACCATTTGCATGACCTTTGGAGCCAGATATTTGTGTGAACCCACTCCTGAAGATGTTCAGAGGTTGCTAGCTGATAATGCGGACCGAGGTTTTCCAGGAATGCTTGGTAGTGTTGATTGTATGCAATGGCCATGGAAGAATTGTCCGGTAGCTTGGCAAGGAACTTACCGGGGTAAAAATAAAGAGAGTAGTTTGGTATTAGAGGCGGTGGCATCATATGATTTGTGGTTTTGGCATGCCTTTTTTGGAATGCCTGGATCAAACAACGATTTGAATGTGTTGGCACACTCACCCCTTTTTGATAACATGCTAAAGGGTGTAGCACCTCCATGAAATTATGTCATCAACGTTCACCAATACAATATGGGTTATTTTTTAGCCGATGGTATCTATCCAAGTTGACTACAGTTGTACAAGCTTTTTCTCAGACATTGGACATTCCCGACTATGTTAGGTTCAACAAGTATCAAATGGCTAAAAGAAAGGATGTCGAGGGTGCTTTTGGAGTGCTTCAGGGTAAATTCAGAATTGTCAGATCTCCTTGTAAGTATTGGCATGAATCAGATTTGAATCTAATTATGAAATGTTGTCTTATTTTACACAACATCATTATCGAGCATGAGCGTCGGGATTCAGATTGGGGCAGGGTTGTTCCTGTTCCACTTCCGGAACCTACTGTTAATGGTCGTGTATTTATGTCATCTTTGAAAAACCTTGAACTGCACCTACAACTGAGAAATGATCTTTTCAAGCAGATTATTGTGCGTCCTGGTAGAGGAGGCTTGGCAGGGGACTTGTCTAGTCTGGAGGGATCAGATATGGAATACATGGTACTTCCATCGTCATAAGGAGATTATGATGATACAGACTTAGAAGAAGAAGTTGTCCCAGGACAGAACGAGGATGGGGCATTTGAGTATTACAGAGATTACAGTAATCACATCCCAGATGACTTTCCTCATGGAGATGCACACGGACAAGTGGGAGATGAATATCAACATGATGGAGATGACGATGAGGATTCTGGTGATGAGGAGGATTTTGAGTATGACGATGAGGATAAGGAGGACGATGTTGAGGTTGACAATGACGATCATGTTGGTATGTATGATGATGATGATACTGATGATGATGATGATGCATAGGATGTATTTCACAGTTCTCTTTTAAGTTTTCGAATGTTAAACGCACTTGTAATAACAAATTTTAGATAATTTTTGGGATTCACTTATGTTTGCAAAGTATGAAGTTTTTATTTGGTGGCATATGGTTTACAATTACGATAATCTGCAAAATCATTTACACAGTATATGGATATGTATACATATCCGCGCAATCTACCAGTACAGTATATGGATTAGTATACTTATCCGGGAAATCTCATTCAACAGTATATGGATATGTATACTTATTCGCATAATCTACCAATACAATATATGGATTAGTATACTTATCCGGGAAATAGCATTCAACAGTATATGGATATGTATACGGTGGATGTATAAAGGATTGACAACCTCTTTTTAGCAATGAACACATTAGTTCGAACAAATCTGTTCTCCATCTTACGAAAAAAAAAAACTTATTATCCACACCACTGTTATTTCTTAATTATGGTGGGTTATAATCCGGAGGAAGGCGAAATGATAGTTAGTTTATGGGTCGAAGTTCATCTAGAGAATGAAGTAGAAGATGAACAACTCAATAACACCAACCTTTTGGAGCAGTTGCTACAAAGGTTGACTATACATAACGGGAATCCGAATCAACGCACGGTTAAGTATCTGAAAACAAGGTTAAACGTTATAACTTCAGACGTGAAAGTATATATAACGACACAAAGATCGTTATATTTATGTAGGGCTGGAGTACCTTCGGAAATCGTAAGAAATTAAGTGGTTACCTATTGTAGACGATATTTTGAGTATGTTTACTGAATTGTTTAATTATTTTATAGTAAATTGACATTGTTTTATTTTGTTGTAGGAGCAACGTGCTTTGGAAAGTTACGAAAAAAGAAGGGGAAACCATTTAGATTTTTTAACTGCTATGTCATTTTGAGAAATAACTTCTCATATTATGACCCTTCCCCCTTTGAAGATTCATCATCTGAATCATCAGATGAAGAGTAAAGAATTAAAATGAAGATAGGTTTTGTGGGTATATCTCTCTGTAAACCCTCACGAGACACAACTCGTCCAATAGGGTCGCCTATTGGTTTAAATGCTGGTTGAACGTGCTTAATGTAATTGTTAATCTGAATAAGAAAATTACTATTATTATTTATTGTAGACGCATATAGCTAAATGTTCATGACATACAAAAACTCACACATACTAATTATAAAATTTCACATTACATCAATTGATATTCGATTCAACTAAAACAACACTTATTCAGCCCATACCACCGTTCCACACTCAAGGCATCTCCAGTAACGCTTTCCATATGTTTTTTTGGCGACTGAGCGGTGTATTTCCATAAAGAAATAACAACCTTCAGTTTCACACGGAATCCCCTTAGTACATTCAAACTCCACCTTACCTTTTAGTTTGAAGTTGTTGCCGAGTTCTTCAACTTTTTGTTGTTTGATTGCATCTTTCATTGTATCCTCCAAACATTGTGCTTCCCCCGGACATTTAGCATACTCACATTCCAAATACCTTATATTCTCTGGTATCGACTCTTTTACCTTCCTAGTGCCGCTGCATCCTGGTTGTGGACATTTTGTATATAGCCATGGGCATTGAAGGAAATTGTGTGTATCCATGAAAGAACATGGACAAACCTCTTTTTCTTACACACATACTATTTTTTTTCCATTTCTACTCGAACTGTTAGAATACATAATTTAGGTTGTTTGTATGTAACAATGTATTGAGATTGTTGGTGGTAAGAACCAAAAAATGCTGATAGTATTTATATAACGAAATTGATTCGTTGGGATATAGACCCATTAGGAAACATAGTCGTTGGAAAAATATCCATTGGGAACGAGTTGTTAGAAAAATATCTGTTGGGAAAAAGATCCGTTGGGCAGGAGTTGTTAAAAATAGAGTCGTTGGGAAGGAATCCTATATATAAGAAAGATAACCCATTATTATTTTCAACATCAATCTACCTATTTTTCTTTGCAACATCAAAGCTAAACATCTATTCAATGGAAAATCAATCAGCAACTACCAACTTAGTCGAAGACATAATTAGAAGATGCAAGCGACCCACTACATCAATTGCTGCAATGGAAAAGGAGATATGCAAAAGAGGTCATCAATCTACTGCGAACGCAACGACGTCTTCATCACCTACCAAATTAACACAGTTGTTGGATGAAGTGTTAAGCAAAGGAAAGTCCACAAAACATACCAAATATTCATCTGGGTGTTCGACTGAATACCAACACAAACTCAAGGAACACGAAGAAAATTGCAAGGCAAAAGAACGCGGTCAACAACAATTCCAACTGATAGAAAGTTAAAAGGATGTCGAAGAAGAGACTGAATGGATTAGAAACTATTACCTTCTCAAGGATGATTTTCCAGAAGATCTTAAATATCAAACAATATTCTGGACTAATGTTGGTTGGGGTTCTTTCGTTAAAGAGACGGGCAAGAAACCACGACATAATTATCTATCATCCTACATTTGTTCAAGAACATATCATGTTAGGAAATTATGCATCCGGTACAATGAGTTTCTCAATAGGTACAGAGGTGACTGTTTTTCTGCAAAAGATGCATACACATCATGGAGAAAAGAACCGTTTTTTTATTTCGAAGCGGCATTGATTGTTGAATCTGACAACAACGAAAATAACAACATGTAATGTGTCTTCAGACCTATCGAATGATATGTTAGAGCTATCTTTTAAAGTTATTTATGAACATTAGTTTAATGAAGTGAAAAAATGAAGTTATTTATTTGAATTAATATTTGAAAATTGAGTGGTTACAACAAATTGCAAAATTTAATTAATTCAAACAACAATTTCAATAAATATAGACAACATATTTAAAATTAAGTTAACAACATTACCAACTACAAATTTAAGACAACGCTTTTAATTTAAACATGTACTCCAAATTTAAAAACTAAATACAATGAAAGATAAAACAATTAGAGTTGGATTACATCTTCATCTTCTGAATCTTCAACGCTGATTATACCCTTCCCCTTCAAAATCTCCTTTTTCTTGCGTTGATATTTTTTTTTTCGTTGGGAGCTAAACGACTAAGGTCCATCAACATTATTGCATTGTCTTGATTAAAATGCATTTGTTGTTCATGCATTTGATTAGTCTGTCTTTAAAGCGTTTGCAAATTCATTTGATCTTCCATTTGATAACTCAGTTGTTGAATATAACCCCAAAAAGTTTGGTATTGGCATTCTTGTTCCGTTCTCATTTTTTCCTTCCTTGATCGGGTTTCCTTAAGATACTCCAAAATACTTGAACTTTGTTCAAGTATCTTATCTTCTTCCATCTTAACCGAAGATGTCTCACCATCATCTTCTCTATATATACCTTGCTCACGATCCTTCTTCTGTCTAGCTATTTTTTTGGCTTTTTTTGTTCCTATATGACGTACATTTTCCTTGTATTTCCAACGAGTCTCTCCATTGGGAAGAACTTCATTACCATCTTTGACCGATAAAAAGTTACGATGAGATTCAAACAACTCACTGTTTTGGCTCACAGTCAATTCATAATTATATCCAGGGACCTTTTCTCTAAACAATTCAAACATGCATCATACTTGAAAAGTTGTCCTCTTTGTACCTGATGTTGAAGGCGACCATCTTTTGTCTGAAAAATTATATAAGAAACATTAGGTTTATTACTATTATCACAAGCTATATGGAAAAACTTACAAATTTAATAAACTTACCAAATCTTCGTGGCTTGCACCGCTTTTGGTTTGGCGATATATGGCGTTCAGAATGGACACGAATTCTTTGACATCCTTTTTAATATCTCTCATCTTTCTCTTTAAAGCATCCCAATCTCTTCTGTATGGATTTCCATTTTGTTGTACAAAAATTTCGTGAATGCATTTACAAAACAAAGCGGTTTTTTGTCCCAAACCCACAATTTCGTCCATACTCACATAAATAAAAGCAGTGGTAAGATCAACCTCTTCTTGTGTGACAAAATTAAGTACCATTTTTAATGAAACTAAGATAAAAAATAAATAACTGGTACAATAAATCTAAATCTAAATACAAAAAACGTATTGTAATAAGATGCAGAGAAAGAAGAAATCAATTGATGTAAGAGAAAGAGGGGGAATATAAAAAACCAATTGATTTGGTGTGGTTTGAGTAGAGAATTATATTGGTATTTATAGGGGATTTTGAAAATGGCCGTTGGGATCCGAAGGTCATTTGTTGGTTCTGCTGCGATGTAACTGGATTCAAGCTCTCCCATTGGTGTTGAGGTTTTCACAACTCTCGCGGGTTCATCTCCTTCTTGCGAGATTTCGCAGGGTATTTATTTTCCTTCTTTTGCTCTTATCATATAAACTTTAAATTCTTCTTCTTTCTTTGTCTCAATCGCCAATTTTCTGCGAGATTTTTGCAGCTTTGGACGCCCTTCATAATTTCTCACTTCAATTTGATAACACAGCTTCAAAAGATCAATATCTCCTCTAATTTATCCAATTCCACTGGGCATAGGAAATTTGATGCATTGATGCCATGTTGATGCTACATCCTTGATTGCGTGTATCCATGGTCTTCCCAATATCATGTTATACGGCGATTCCACGTCTACCACACATAATGTTACTTGTGTTTCAATCATTCCTAGCGGAATTCGTACCACTTTTCTCCTTTAGATTTTGTTAAAGATTTTCCATAGCCATGAATATGATATGTTGAACAAGACATTTCTTCATCCTTGTATCCCATTTTATTAAATGCATGATAAAATATTATATCTACAGAACTTTCTGCATCCACCAAAGTTCTATTTACAGGCCATTCGTCCGCAGATCTTGTTGATTTTCCCTTTTTCATTTGTTTAACAGATATCGTAATTACCAAAGGAGATGTATGATTCAAACTTTCTGTTGGTATTCCTGGTGCTGTAAATGTGATTTTCTGTATCTCCCATTCCTTCAACGGTGATATTTTATCCACCGTCATAATTTTCTTTCCTTCAAAATATCGTTTATGTATCCTCCCTTTAATGTTTTCATGGAATTTGTCTACCATTGTTCTTGTTATCATACCACACTCCAATTTCCTATAATTCTCTTTGGCTCTAATCATTTTTTCTTCAACTATTTCACCGATTTGTTCAATTATCTTCTTAATCTTGAATAATTCTCATCTTCAACCTCACTTTTTCTATGATTTTCGTTAATTCAATCCCTGTTTCGGGCGCCAAAATGTAGTTGCAGGAAAACCTACACTACACCCTTCACAAGAATTCACAATAATCAACACATATTTGAAGATTTAAAAACAACTCTTTATTATTTGATTCTCAGAAATTTTTACAAGAAATGGAAGAAATCAAGAATACAACCGCTCTCTTGATTTTTCTCTCTCCTCAAAAATTTCTTAACACTCAAACATTCATTCCCCTCTCTGAATCTACTGGGTCTCTTTATATAGGGTAATTACATAATGGATGACAACTAAGTTTTCCTTTAATTTCGGATCTGACTTGTGGTATTATCGCAGCAGTTATGATGTCAGTTCTCGCAGGTGTTGTAATCCTCGCAGGATCATCATGCTCTTCTCGTGTTTTTCCTATCATTATCTATTACGTCACTCTTTAAATTATCTTGTGATGCTCGCAAAGTGTTATAGAAGTACTCTCAGAAGTACTCGCAGGAGTGTTGTTAAATTTCATAAAAATAATGTCATGGCGATATTATGATCCAACAACTAGAGAGATAACTTGGATGGTACCAAAGACCAATATCCAAGTGTCAATCCATGTAAATCAACAACCAAAGGTTGGATATTCTAATTGATTGAACTTCAATGCACAACCTGCATTATTTCAATTATAAAGATAAACAATATAATGCGGAAAATGAAATAACACAGACACCAGAATTTTGTTAACGAGGAAACTACAAATGTAGAAAAATCCCGGGCCTAGTCCAGATTAAACATACATTTATTAAGATGCTACAGACACTAGCCTACTCCAAGCTAACTTCGGTCTGGACAGTAGTTGAACCCTAATCAATCTCACACTTATCCAAGGTACAATTATGCTCATACGCCTCTGATCCCAGTAGGATACTACGTACTTGATTCCCTTAGCTGATCTCACCCACAACTAAGAGTTTCTACGACCCAAAGTCGAAGACTTTAATAAACAAATCTGTATCACATAAAAAAGTCTAAGGTAATAGATAAATCCGTCTCCCACGAATATACCTACGAGTTTTGTTCCGTATTTTGATAAATCAAGGTGAACATGAATCAATTGATAAACCAGACTTATATTCCCGAAGAATAGCTCAGTATTATCAATCACCTCACAATAGTCTTAATCGACGCCGCGAAAAAAGATATAATGGAATCACAAACAATGAGACGAAGATGTTTGTGATTACTTTTTATCTTGCCTATCGAAGATAGAAATCTCAAGCCAATTATTACAATTTTACTCATACGATAGAAGATGTAAGATCAGATCACACAACTACGATAAAAGTAGTATCGGGCTGGCTTCACATTAATCCCAATGAAGTCTTTAAGTCGTTAACCTGGTTTAGAAGAAAAAAGCAAAGGTTAAAGGAGAATCGACTCTATCTATGCAACTAGTATCACACAAAAGGTGTGGGGATTAGATTTCTCAGTTGTTAGAGTTCTCCCTTATATAGTCTTTCAAATCAGGGTTTGCAATCAATGTTAACTTAGTAACAAAGCATTCAATATTCACCGTTAGATGAATACCTGATTAAATTCAAGCTAACATTTATCAACCGTTAGATCGAAAATATAGCTTGTTATACACACATGAAATGCATGTTTGTAGGCTTGTGAAAACCGTACCCAAACTTGTACATTAGTTGGTTCAACAATAGTTAACTAGATGGTTAGCCATATGATAACTTTCATATCAACCATATTCTTCTTCACCATAACTAGTTCAAATGACTCAAATGAACTAGTTAGAGAGTTGTTCAATTGCTTAGATCTTTATGTACTACACAAGACACAATTGAAGCAAAAATGATTTGATTCACTCGAATCGGTTCATTAACTATATAGCCACGGTTTGCAATAACATTCCTTAGTTTATAGATATGAGTTCACAAACATCGTTTTTAGACATAACCTACTCAAGTTCGCGGACTGGGTTCGTGGACTTAAGTTCCTGGATGGAGTTCACAAACTCCAGCAAAAATTCTCGGGTTTGAGAACTTCGCCAGTTCGCGGACAAGGTTCGCTTGATCAACAAAGTTCGCAAACTTTGGTTCAAGGAATAAGGACTTATACATATATGTGTTTCCACAATAATGCTTATATTCTCCATTGGTTATATTGTCTAAACTCTCATTTCAATCATTAAAACATTCTCAGAGGACGTTATATAGTTGTTATTCACAAATCATTTTTCGTCAGAGCAATTTTCAAAGTGATTAAAATTTAACATGACTTTCGT
Source organism: Papaver bracteatum (assembly GCA_023529315.1). Lineage (NCBI taxonomy): Eukaryota > Viridiplantae > Streptophyta > Magnoliopsida > Ranunculales > Papaveraceae > Papaver > Papaver bracteatum. The sequence goes on from JAJJWX010001508.1 coordinate 488,786, forward strand.
CACTAGGTAAAGATGAACTTGGCTAAAGAGAAAGCTTTACTAACACATATTTCGAGAAATAGATAGGCAAGGTATACTCGTCTCGAAATACCAAATGTGTATAATCTTAGTCTATACAGCAAAACGACTTTTGTCTCAAGATAGGAGATAAATAGACTTTTGAGTGATAGATAAGTTCAAGTCTCCACATAACGTTTAGTCGATGAAGATCCATCAGTTCATTGAGTAGTCCTTTGTCCTGTATGATGATTTCCATGGAGTTCTTGAGATCAACTACACTTTCTATCCTAGTCTGATACCTTAGCTATAATAGACTAGAAATAAAGACTTATAGTTTTGATCACTAACATTGAAAAACATGCTTGAGATATCAACGCATGCGAGTTCGACCGAGCAATGCTCTAACAATCTCCCCCTTTGTCAATTTTATTGACAAAACTATCAATACATATGGAATACAAAAAATATATAAATAAACTTTGTAGTTCCTATTTCACATGTCTAATCTTCAATATTACTCGAAATCTTCGTCACTTCCAAGTACTCCAATGATCCCAAAGGTTATAAGTTTAGCATCATCGTTGTTGAAAATCCATAGCTATAACAATGAGAAAACAAGAGTTCTCAATCATTGTTATACAGTGTCATAGTATCATTACACAACGTCAAAGTCCAATTGCATCACAAGTTTAACAATAATACTATGGTGATATGTCACTCCCACTTAGTCAATACTCCACCTCACATGGAAACCACTCCCCCTTACATAATGATCCGAAAACCATATGTATTTGTAGTGTGAACTACATATTAATTTTCCCCCTTTTTGTCAATAAAATTGGCAAAGGTACAAGAACGGGATCCTAATGAAATTTCCGTAAGAGACATTTCAAGACTAAAGTAAGCATATATCATCTTATTTAGATGCAATCATAAATCCAAAGCTAAATGCATTCATCATGGAGTCTATAAAGATACAAGATAACCCCTATAAGATTCCACAACCGCACTCCCCACAAAGATTTGGCAATTAAGCACAAGTTCAATTAAGAACTCTCCCCCATAAAATGTCATTCCCGAAAGAACAACAAGAGCGACCTTAATTTCAAAAGAAAAGAAGGATTTTCTTTGGACAAAACAAATCACATACAAGTATCAATTTGAATCCAAAAACTATTCAATCAAATTAACCGTAAGTGAATCCATTATTAATTCAATCAAATATGCTCAACACAAGTAAACTTATGGAGACTTAAAAAACACAATTAAATTAATCACAAGAAAACCCATAATTAATCTAATCGGAATACACAACTAAACTAATCACAAAAGTAATCAATTCAATTATTTATACTCACATAAGAAAATCTATGGAGCAATGCATAAGTTGATCATGAAAACAATCAACCCAGTCAAAAACGCTCAAACAAGAGACAACTTACGGAGTCATAACTAAATAACCAAACAAGATGATTAATTTAGTTCAATATGCTCGTTATAAAGCATCTTACGGAACAACAACTAAGCTAATCATGAAAATAATCAACTTTGGTTGTTTAGTGCTCAACATAAGACACATTACGGAGCCTCACAGTAATACACAAAGTATGGATCAGGGAAGATCAATTACTGCGGAATACACAAGGATTCATTCCATTTCTTGTAAACATTTATGAGAATCAAATAATAAAGTGTTGTTTTTAATCTTCAAATATGTGTTGATTGTTGTGAATTCTTGTGAAGGGTGTAGTGTAGGTTTTCCTGCAACTACATTTTGGCACCCGAAACAGGGATTGAATTAACGAAAATCATAGAAAAAGCGAGGTTGAAGATGAGAATTATTCAATATTAAGAAGATAATTGAATAAATCGGTGAAATAGTTGAAGAAAAAATGATTAGAGCCAAACAGAATTGTAGGAAATTAGAGTGTGGTATGATAACAAGAACAATGGTCGACCAATTCCATGAAAACATTAAAGGGAGGATACATAAACGAGATTTTGAAGGAAAAAAAATTATGACGGTGGAGAAAATATCACCATTGAAGGAGTGGGAAAAGCATAAAATCACATTTACAGTAGCAGAAATACCAACAGAAAATTTGAATCATACATCTCCTTTGGTAATTACAATATCTGTTATACAAATGAAAAAGGGAAAATCAACAAGATCTGCGGAAGAATGGGCTGTAAATAGAACTTTGGTGGATGCAGGAAGTTCTGTAGATATAATATTTTATCATGCATTTAAGAAAATGGGATACAAGGATGAAGAAATGTCTTGTTCAACATATCATATTCATGGCTTTGGAAAATCTTTAAAAAAACCTAAAGGCGAAATAGTGGCACGAATTCCGCTAGGAAAGATTGAAACATGAGTAACATTATGTGTGGTAGACATGGAATCTCCGTATAACATGATACTGGGAAGACCATGGATACATGCAATCAAGGCTGTAGCATCAACATTGCATCAAAGCATTAAATTTCCTATGCCCATTGGAATTGGAGAAATTAGAGGAGATACTGATCTTGCGAAGCTGTGTTATCAAATTAAAGTGAGAAATTATGAAGGGCGTCCAAAGCTGCGAAAAGCTCGCATAAAAATGGCGAAAGAGATAAAGAAAGAAGAAGAATTTAAAGTTTACATGATAAGAGCAAAAGAAGGAAAAGGAATACCCAGCGAAATCTCGCAAGAAGGAGATGAAACCGTGAGAGTTGTGAAAACCTCAACACCAATGGGAGAGCCTAAAGCCAGCTATACCGCAATAGAGCCAACAAAAGAAGTAAATATTGGAAGTGAAGAAGAACCTAAGATGCTGAAAATTGGAATGAAGATGGATGCATATGAGGAAGAGCGAACTATAAACAAGTTGCGAGAGTATAAAGACATCTTCGTGTGGAGTATAAATGAGATGCCTGGAATAGACCCGTCAGTTGCATGTCATAAGTTAGAAATTAACAAGGATGTAAGACCATTTGAACAAAGGATAAGAAAAATCACAACAACATACCATTCCCAAATAGAAGAAGAACTACATAAGATGCTTGATGCGGGAATTATAAGGAAGGAAAAGTACCCGGAATGGATTGAAAATATGGTGGTGGTTCCAAAGAAGAATAAAGGGATAAGAATTTGTATAGACTTTACTGACTTAAACAAAGCTTGTCCTAAAGATAGATTTCTATTACCAGATATTCCTCAAATGGTCGAATCAGCAGCGGGAAATGATAAAATATATTCATTAGATGGGTATAAAGGGTATAATCAAATTCCTCTCGCTGAAGAAGATCAAGAGCACACCGCATTATTTGTTCCAAGAGGATTGTACTGCTATACAAAGATGCCCTTCAGTTTGCGAAATGCTGGTGCAACATATCAAAGAATGGTGGAGAAAGTGTTTGCGAAGTGGATCCATAAAACATTAGAGATATATGTAGATGACATGTTAATCAATAGTAAAGAAGCTAAAAACCACGTGCAGGACTTGAAGGAGATTTTCGATCAAATGCGACATTTTAACATCAAGGTGAATCCCGAAAAGTGTACTTTTGGAGTAGCTTCAGGAAATTTTTTGGGGTACATTGTGTCAAAAGAAGGAATACAAGTTGATCCAGATAATGTACAAGCAATTCGCGACATGCCAACGCCAGCAATAATAAAAGATGTGCAGAAGTTGAATGGGATTTTGGCTTCTCTAGGAAGATTCATCTCGCGATCATCAGATAAATGCAAGCATTTCTTCAATATACTCAGGAAGGGAACAAAATCCAGGTGGACATATGAGTGTGAAAAGTCTTTTCAAGGAATTAAAGAATATTTAATGAACATATCTATCTTACAGAAACCGGAGCCAGGAGAAGAATTATTGATCTACCTTGCAACAACTTCGCACGCATTAAGTGTTGTGTTATTGCGAGTGGATGCAGGAATAGAAAAACCAATTTATTACATTAGCAAAACATTTAATGCCGCAGAGAAAAATTACTCAAAGATTGAGAAGTTAATTCTAGCATTAGTTTATGCAACCTTTAAACTTCACATCTATTTTCAAGCACATGAAGTAAAAGTATTAACAAAGGTACCAATTGAGTCAGTAATAAAGAATTCAAAAAGATCAGGCAGGGTTGAGAGATGGAATGCACAAGTAGGGCACTTTGAAATCAAATACGAAATCTTATGCTCGCCAAAATCACAAGTTGTAGCAGATTTTTTAGCAGATTTTCCTCTAGATAATGAAGTTGTGGAAGAAATGATGGACATAAGAGAAGAACATGGAGACCAAAAAAATCTATTAAAGGAACCCAACATGAGAGAAATATTGGTGGATGAATTATCAAATGGGGAAGGTAACGGAATTGGAGTTGTCTTTATCTCGCCAGAAGGAGAAAAAATGGCTTTTTCATTTCGTTTGGAATTCACGTCCACTAATAATGAGACGGAGTATGAAGCTGTGGTGCATGCGTTAAAATTCATAATATAAATGAAGTTGGAGAATGCTAGAATTACCAGTGACTCGTAATTTGTTATTCGCCAGATAAAAGGAGAATACACAACAAATGAACCATCTTTGAAGAAATACAAGAAACTTTTTGAAGAATTGTCTGCGAGAATTCCATAAATAAAATGGAGACATATATCAAGAAAAGATAACAGACTCGCAGATGCTTTTGCTTTTATATCTAGCATGATGATAAATCCAGCTGCGAGATGCATAAAAATTCAAACACTTGTATCACCCTCAATCAATAAGGAAGAAGAAGAAGAAGCAGATGTGATGATGATAGAAGGTGGCGAAGAAGAACCAAAAGGAAATATTGCAGATTGGAGAGCAGAACTTCATGCATATTTGGCGAGAGGAGAGACACCAAGAAATAAATTAGAAGCACATAAATTAAAAATCCGAGCAACAAATTATAAATTAAGAGATGGAGTATTATATCACAAATATTTTAATGGACCATCACTAAGATGCTTGACACGGGAAGAAGGACATAAGGTGTTAAAAATGTTGCATAGTGGAGACGCTGGTAATCACAGTGGGGGAAGATCTTTGGCATACAGAAAAAAATGCAAGGATATTACTGGCCATACATGCATGAGGACGCGAAGCAACTTTCAAGACGTTGCGAAGATTGTCAGCGATATGGGAAGAAAATACATGCACCAGGGGCACCATTATCATCCTCAACCAGTGTATGTCCTTTTGGAAAATGGAGGTTGGATATTGTGGGACCATTTATATCGGGTTCTGGACAAAGAAGATATTTAATTGTCGCTACAGATTATTTCACAAAATGGGGAGAAGTAAAGGCAGTGCAACACATTCGTGACAAAGACATTTTTACATTTATATTTGAAAATATAATTTGTAGATTTGGAATTCCTGCACAGTTGGTATCTGATAATGGAAATCAGTTTGAAGGACAGAATATATAATTATTACTTAATGCATTTAAGATTAAATGTGGAAAATCAACACCACTATATCCACAGGCCAACGGACAGGCAGAGGCAACAAATAAGATAATTGCAGATATACTGAAGAAGAAATTAGAAGGACACCACAGGTCATGGTGTGAACAAGTACATAATGCAATATGGGCTTACAATACATCTAGACGGGAAGCTACTGGAATGTCACCTTTTTGTTTGACATATGGGGTTGAAGCTGTGTTACCTACAGAAGTTGCTATTCCTACAACAAAAAGAGAGGCTTGGGTGAAAAATCTTAGTGATGGTATGATTATAAATAAACTTGATGAGTTATAAGAGAAGAGAGAAAATGCTTTATAACATATGAAAAATTATCAGCGGATATTAGCTCGCGAGTATAACAAACGTGTCAAAATACGTGAGTTCCAACCGGGTGATTTAGTGCTGCGAGAAACACCAGTTATCAGCGAGAAAATGGTGGAAAGCTGGAGAGAAAATGGGATGGACCGTATATCATTAAAGAGATAGTTGGAACAGGGGCATATAAATTGATGGATCCGGAGGGTAGAGACGTTGGTCAAAGACTTGGTAGAACATGGAACAGACTATATCTAAAAAGATATTACCAATAACAAATTTTGAGAAAGCTTTATATCGCAGATGCAAGAGTATTCAAGATTATTTTATCGCAGCTTTTTACCACAGTTGCAAGAGTATTCAAGATTATTTTATCGCAGCTTTTTACCGCAGTTGCAAGAGTATTCAAGGTTATTTTTATCGCAGATTTTTATCACAGACGCGAGATTATTCAAGATTACAATAAGAAACAAAAAGTTATTATTTCGTTACTTCATAAGATCTTTGATTATTTCACAGAGGAAAGAGTCAATGATTATTTTGCGTAGATATGTCACAAAGAATTGAAAGAAATGATAGAAATGGAAGAATAAATGAAAGAATAAAGAAACGCGAATAAAATTTCGCCGAGACATTAGAATGGGATGAACCTTCATGGCGTACACCCTAGTTCGCGAATAAAATTTCGCAAGAGGAAAATGTACGACCTAAAGTACGTCATATATGGGGGTATCTGTATGCATGGCTCATGGATAAGGTTATACCGCTGCTGGAACCTGAGTCATGGAGAGCTGGGGTCCATTTCTATGAGGGATACCTATCCAGGAGAGGTATCTTGGATTTCCAACTATATATATAAGGTTATACCCTGGTTGGACGACCGAGGGTCTCTCATAAGGAGTGCAGAGTATGACCAAGGCGCCGAGGTACACGGTTGAGCTAAGGGTGCCCGGGACGTAAGAAGCTACCCTGGCCATTCTTGGAAAGTCTTGCCTATGATGCACTCGGCCCGAAGAAAACCCCACTTAGGGTGCAGTCTCGTAACTATAAGCCATATAGGCAAAAAGGATAAGAGGCTGCGAAAACAACTGGTTGTTGTTAAGACCGGATGGAAGGAGATAGCCTTGTATGGCCGATGTGCCCTCCTTTAAAGGGCAACCAGGGGGAAGATAAGGGCGGCACCCTCCATTAGGGAGCTGATAAGTGTCTAAAGACGGCAATGTCATGGGGCTTTATGTTCGCAAGAACATCTAGGCCTATCATATTATCGCGTGATAAGTATTATACAAAGGCAACAAGCCATGAGAAAAAGTTAAGATGAGATCAATGGGTTTTTACATGAAAATGTAAAGACGTCCTCCGATTTCATCGCAAGACGGCAATGTCATGAGGCTTTGTTCTCGCAAGGGAGCTTAGAATTGTCATATTGTCGCAATACATTGAAAGAATAAAGATAAGGCAAGATCAATGGGTCAATACATGCAAATATAAGGACGTCCTGCAATTTTTTCGCAGAAACAAAAAATTGGAAAAATAAGACCTTTAACTAGGAAGGCAAAATAAGACCAACAGAATGATCCCAAACATTAACTATTTTCTTTTAAGAATGCAGGAAAAATTTGTTCATCGCAATGTACTATTCAAAATTTCTCAGAAGTATTATTCAAATTCTCTCAGAAGGATTATTTACAATTTCGCAGCACTATCCATAATTTCGCAGTCCTATTCGCAACACTGTTCGCGGCAATATACTAAAATGCAGAAAACACTTGTCCATTACAAGAAAGATAATGAGGGGCAAGTATGGAAATTGATAAATAAATATCATTATCTTTCTTGAAATTATTCAAAATAACAGAAATGTAATTGAATTACAAAGTTGCATCAAAGTACATTACTCGCAAGAAAGAGGAAGTAAAGGAAAACAAAAACAAAACTCAAGCTTCAGTGTTGGTCTCGCCAGCTTCATTATTTTTTCCAATGTTATCAACTTCACCGATATTCTTCTCATTACGATTGATTCGAGCTTCTTCTTCTTCTAATTCTTCACCAGCAATTGCTTCACCACCAGTAGCTACTTTTCTAGGAAGGATTTTTTCTTCTTCTGTTGGGTCTTCTTGAGAAATATCTTCTTCACCGCTTGCATAATCTAGATCATTATCTAAAGGAAGATGAATTTCATCATTATCTACTTCTAGAGGCTCGATGGATATAGGGGGAAGATACTTGGATATCAGAATGTCATTCACAAGAACTTCAACACTAAGATGAACTTTGCGAAGGAAACCTCTATCGCGATTTCTAATCTCCATATTCTTGAAGTATTCAAGATAGTCATATCTTCTCTCTGCTCGATCGCGAGATTGAACAAGATAAGAAGTGAGAACTCCATTTTCTTTGCGAAATTTAGGCAATTTGTCAGTCAGGTCAGAAATGGTAGAATGAAGGCTTTTTCAGATTCTGCGAGAAAAACAAGTTAACAGAAAAGATATTCAGGTAAAGATCTCGCAAGAAGTATATCAGAGAAATTTAACAGAGAGATTAACAATTGTGGCAGTCAAAATGACTATCTTCCTTTTCTGAAGTTAAATTTTGAATTAGTGTTAAGTAAAAATTCTCCCATTGGTTCATGGCATCATCAAATTTATCCCCAACTATACCCTTCAGGCGAGATTTTATATTTTCTTCTTTGGAGAGGAGATACGAATTTTCTTTTGATAATAAAGAGTAAGATTCTTCTAATTGGGAATATTGATCTTGGAGTTTGCTGGCCTTTAAACTTAGAGTTATCCTACCCTTGATAAGTTTATATTTCTCAGCGGCAGATGATTCGGTTACTTCCTTGAGTTCATCTTTCAGTGAACGAAGAGATTGTTCTTGATTATCACACACTTTTTGAAGAATACTCAATTGTTGCAAGGAAATCACCATCATGTTCGAAAAACTACGTTTCTCCTGAGACAAAGTTTTATTTTCATCTGATAAAGATTACATCGCCAAGTTAGCCTGGGTTAACAAATATGAGAGGCGGGTAACTTCGCTACTTAATAAATTTTGCCTTTGCAATAATTGGCCATTCTCATTAGTAAGATTATCTATTTGATCGATCGAGTATGTGTGAAGATTGTCTAGTCTATTATATTGGTCCATCCAAGAATATTTCTCAGCACGGGTTTCTTCAGCGATAGACTCAAATTGAAATCTCTCCATGAATAGTTTCTAATTTAAAACTAAATATGCGAACCAAGGATTTAAAAAAAGTGGAACTGAGTACAGAAAAGATGAAAATTTGCTAGAACATAAAAACAAGAGACAAAGGCAGGGAAATTATACATTTTAGTTCATTGTTTTTACCGCGAATATTTTCGCAATCAAGTGAAGAATTGCGAAGCTTTTGGCAAAGAGTGTCACATTCTGAATTCTTGCCTTGGAGACTTCTTTTTAAAGTTTCAACTTCATTCTCTAAAGATGCATGTGAAGCCATTTGGTTAGAACCAAAATACTTACCTAAAACCTCGCAGACACCCTGCTTGACCAGATCAGTAGAAGACTTCCTAGCATCATCTAAAATATCAGACAAGATTTTAAAAGCAACATCTACTCCTACTGAAGTTTCCTTAGAAGAAGGGATAAATGCAGATGGTGAATTAGTGATAGTAGAAAGCTGGAGATTTGAATCATTCACAATAATTGTATCACCAGAAGGTGGAGTGTCTGGAAAAGTAACAGTTGGAAGTGACATAGGAGTGGAAGAAGTTTTGTTCACAACAGCTTTAGGAGTCTCATTTGTCAGAAGATCAGCTGAGACAGGGATATTGGTAACGATATTCTCGCAGATAGAGGATGGAGGTTCCATTTGCGAGGTTGTAGGAACAGAACTCGCAGATGTTAATTTGGGAATGACAATGTCAATCTCAACAGTTTTAGCTTGGCGAGATCGTTTGCGAGGTTTAGCAATACCTTCGTCATCCTGTGAATAGTAATTTAGATAAGAAACAGAGGCAACAATATTATTAAGAAAACAAATGTTTCTTACTACCTTATGACTCGCAGGCTTCCTTTTATTTTCAGCTAGTTTTTTCCGCGAATATTTAAGAAGATTAGGGTTTTGGATTACAAAATGGGTGTTAGGAGTAGTTCCACTGAAAAGAAAACACAATATGGGAATTACGAAGAATCAAGTAGAAAATATTGAATAATATGGATGAACATAGTTCAGACAAGCAAAATCGAGTCCAATAACGTCAGAAGAACACATACCTTGGTGATTCCATTAAAGCAGTAGCAGGTGAATTTATAGAAGAAGAAAGTTGCAGGTGGGAAAAGTTTGCAGAGAACGAAGAGGTGAAGAACATGAAGAAGTAAAAGAAGAAAAATATTTCTTTGACATATTCTCTCTTTTATAGACAGAAGAATGGTAACCTGATAATAAAGGATTAACTGGTAAAGAAAAGAATATTCGACACGTGTAGGCGGTTACACTTAATTTACGGAGTTTAGTCGGAAAAAGAAGATGAAAAAATGGGTAGTTGCGACATTAAGAAGAGATAAATTTCTCAAGATCTTCTCCTATTCGCAGAGAAGACATGAGAAGAGGCAAGATGTAGGATCAGAATATCGTCATGACATTATTTCTATGAAATTAACAACACTTATGCGAGTACTTCTGCGAGTACCTCTGCAACACTTTGCAAGCATCACAAGATAACTTAAAGAGTGACGTAATAGATGACGATGGGAAAAACACGAGAATAGCATGATGATCCTGTGAGGATTACAACACCTGCGAAGAACTGACATTATAACTGCTGCGATAATATCACGAGTCAGATCCGAAATTAAAGGACAGCTTAGCTGTCATCCATCATGTAACTTCCCTATATAAAGAGACCCAGTAGATTCAGAGAGGGGGATGAATTTTTGAGCATTAAGAAAGTTTTGAGGAAAGAGAAAATCCAAGAGAGCGGTTGTATTCTTGATTTCTTCCATTTCTTATAAACATTTCTGAGAATTAAATAATAAAGTGTTGTTTTTAATCTTTAAATATGTGTTGATTGTTGTGAATTCTTGTGAAGGGTGTAGTATAGGTTTTCCTGCAACTACAGAGAGAGGACGTTTACAACCGACTTAAATAGACTTATTTACAACCGACTTAAATAGACTTATGAACATCAAAATCCTAGAAGAACAAGTCTTTTGTAGTTTAATGGTCCATTATCTATATTGTTAGGATAATATTTTCTTAACAAAATTAGATATAAAACTTGAGCCACAAAGATGCAAAGCCCCATTCTTCTCAAGTTAAAGATGAGGATGTGAACGCCTCTAATTTAGATAGAGACGTTGTGAGCCAAACGCTCTCCTTGTTTATAACATAATGATTTTTCAAGGTTTGTTGTGTAAGCATGTTTCCTACCTCTTCTGATTCTGGACGCATTAGTTTTAGGAGAACTACGTAGATTATCCAGATTTATCTTTTGCATGTTCTTTCGCAGTTTGGAGATTCTTTCATTGTTCCTCTTGAATCTCCAACACGTGCTTTGAACATGATTTGCATTTCCACAAAACAAGCAAATCAGGGATTCTTTGTTTTGTTGAGGTGTCTTCTGCTTAACACAACTACCAACCTTTATTTTTCCCTGATCAATAGAATCAACATGGTTGACAATGCCTGCACACTTGCTTTTGTATCCTAAACCATTAGTGTTTCCAAAGGACTTCTGACCAAATAGCATTGTTGAGATTTTGTCAGAGCTTCCAGGCAATCTTTGTAGATCATCCTTAAGAGTATTAATCTCTTTCTCCTTTAGAGCAATGGTTCTGGTGAGTTTATCATTAAGACAGCATATCTCAAGATCTTTCACCTAGATTAATGATTCTAGTTTCTTCAATAAAACTTTTAATTGAAGATTTTCTTGAATAAACTCTTTATTCAAGAAATCGAAAATCTCTGTGTCAGATTCATATTCTGAATCAGAACTTGAGCATGTGGATGTTTTTGCTGCGAAAGCTAAGAGATCATCATATCCATCAAACGTATTGACACTTAAAGAATTTTCTTTCATAGAATCATTAGTAGAAAAGACAGACAGAGGACGTTATATCACGTCTAATGCTTATTTTTACGAATTCTTTGATCTTTTCTGTAATCAATGGTTTTTTGAACCAAACACCATTTGAACAGCATTCATCAGCCCAAGACAAGACAGAGGGTTCATTTGTATTTGAAACACTATTGAATGCAATGGTTTGATCAGGAATTCTTACCTTTCCAAAAGATGTATTTTTGAAAGGAACGTTGAAGTTATTTCCTCCAACGATGGTACACTTCTTAGAGACGTGTTTGTTGGGTTCAAAAACAGTTTCTAAGATATACCAGACATCTTTAGACTTAGTGCAGGTAGACACATAGTGCTAAGGATCTGGGGTAGTGGCATGTCTGGTAGCATCTAAGCCTTCAGAATTTTGCTTTGCATCAAGGACTTCTTCTGGACTATAACTACCAATGTCCTTAGGTATAGATACACCACCTTCTGTATTAACCGGAGGATCATAGCCATTGACAACATGTACCCATGTTCGAAAATCATGAGCTTGAAGAAAAGCGCTCATAGAAATTTTCCATCATGGGTAGTTTGAACCATCGAAGGCTAGTGGTACATCAATAAAGATAGCACTTATGTCCATAGAGTCATATCGCTACAAATATATACTGATAAGGTATTTAGACGTTTTTGCATGCTCTGATACCAATTGGAAAAGCGAGGGTCTAACAACCACACCCAGTATTTCGATTAGTAATTTGTATGGACAAACTCGAATATACTTTCTAGAGAATCAACTAGACAGTCAGACTCAATCTAGATAAAAAGTATATCAAAGAGTTTATATCTCAATCTCTCGATTTGATATATACTCAAGCAAATAAAAATATGCGAGTCTTTATCAAATACTAGAGAGATAACTTGGATGGTACCATATACCAATATCCAAGTGTCAATCAACAACCAAAGGTTGGATATTCAAATTTATTGAACTTCAACGCATAACCTGCATTATTTCAATTATAAAGATAAACAATATAATGTGGAAAATGAAAAAACACAGACACCGGAATTTTGTTAACAAGGAAACCGAAAATACAAAAAAACCCCGGGACCAAGTCCAGATTAAATATACACTATACTAAGCTGCTACAGACACTAGCCTACTCCAAGCTAACTTCGGTCCGGACTGTAGTTGAACCCCAATCAATCTCACACTGATCCAAGGTACAGTTATGCTCTTACACCTCTGATCCCAGCAGGATACTACGTACTTGATTCCCTTAGCTGATCTCACCCACAACTAAGAGTTGTTACGACCCAAAGTCGAAGACTTTAATAAAAAAATCTGTATCACATAGAAAAGTCTAAGGTAATAGATAAATTCGTCTCCCACGAATATACCTACGAGTTTTGTTTAGTCTTTTGATAAATCAAGGTGAATAGGAACCAATTGATAAACCAGACTTATATTCCCGAAGAACAACTCAGTATTATCAATCACCTCATAATAGTCTTAATCGACGCAACGAAAAAAGATATTGTGGAATCACATGACGATGAGACGAAGATGTTTGTGATTACTTTTTATCTTGCCTATCGGAGATTGAAATCTCAAGACAATTATTACAATTGTACTCGAACGATAGAAGATGCAATATCAGATCACACAACTACGATAAAAGTAATGTCGGTATGGCTTCACAATCCCAATGAAGTCTTTAAGTCGTTAACCTGGTTTAGAAGAAGAAACCAAAGGTTAAAGGTGAATCGACTCTAGTTATGCAACTAGTATCACACGTAAGGTGTGGGGATTAGGTTTCCAGTTGCTAGAGTTCTCCCTTATATAGTCTTTCAAATTAGGGTTTGCAATAAATGTTAGCTTAGTAACAAAGCATTTAGTATTCACCGTTAGATGAAAACCTGATTAGATTCAAGCTAATATTTATCAACCGTTAGATTAAAAACATAGCTTTTTATACACATAAGAAATGCACGTTTGTAGGCTTGTGAAAAACGTACCCAAACTTGTACATTAGTTGGTTCAACAATAGTTAACCAAATGGTTAGCCATATGATAACTTTCATATCAACCATATTATTCTTCACCATAACTAGTTCAAATGACTCAAATGAACTAGTTAAAGAGTTGTTTAATTGCTTGGATCTTTATGTACTACACAAGACACAATTGAAGCAAAAAAAAATTGATTCACTCGAATGTGTTCATGAACTATATTGCCACGGTTTGCAATAGCATTCCTTAGTTTATAGAGATGAGTTCACAAACATCGTTTTTAGACATAACCTACTCAAGTTCGCGTACTGGGTTCACGGACTTAAGTTCCCGGATGGAGTTCACAAACTCCAGCAGAAATTCTCGGGTTTGAGAACTTCTCCAGTTCGCGGACTGAAGCTCACGCACTTCTCCGGTTCTCTTGATCAACAAAGTTCGCAAACTTTGGTTCAAGGAATAAGGACTTATACATATATGGTTTCCATAATAAGGCTTATATCCTTCATTGGTTATATTTTCTAAACTCTCATTTCAATCATTGAAACATTTTCGGAGGACTTTATATAGTTGTTTTTCACAAACCATTTTTCGTCGGAGCAATTTTCAAAGAGATTGAAACTTAACATGACTTTCGTCACTAGGTAAAGATGAACTTGGCTAAAGCGAAAGCTTTACCAACACATATTTCGAGAAATAGATATGCGAGGTATACTCGGATCGAAATACCAAATGTGTATAATCTTAGTTTATACAGCAAAACGACTTTTGTCTCAAGATAGGAGATAAATAGACTTTTGAGTGATAGATAAATTCAAGTCTCCACATACCTTTTAGTCGATGAAGATCAACCAGTTCCTTGAGTAGTCCTTCATCTTGTATGATGATTTCCATGGAGTTCTTGAGCTCAACTACATTTTCTATCCTAGTCCGAGACCTTAGCTATAGTAGACTAGAAATCAAGACTTATAGTTTTGATCACTAACATTGACAAACTTGCTTGAGATAGTAACGCATGCGAGTTCGACCTAGCAATGCTCTAACAAAATCGAATTGCAGAGACTAATGGGTACTGGTGAATTTTTGCTACCAATTGATGTTGACGGTAGTACTAAATTGCAGAGATGGTGGTTCCTGGAGATTAATTTGGGGTTTTCTATCTTTTGGAATAGTGACACAGTGAAGATAGTTGATGGAATTAGACGATGGGTTTAAGAATGGATCTAATTTGGGGGGTGTAAAAATTTCTGATTTCATTTCTTTATTTTTGATTTGATTTCAATTGAAGAAGTCTTGGATGTAAATAAAATTAATTGGTATCCAAAATTGTATAATTGAATAATGGTAAAAATTCATGTAATGGGATAGTGGTGCCGGTGGTACTTATGACAGCGAGGAGATCGAAGGAGATGAAACTGAATGTTATGAAATTAAAGGTGGTGATGTTTATGCTGTTGCTGGAATGTGATGGTTGTGATGGTGTTTTTCTGGAATTTAATGGCGAAGCTTCTGGTGGAGGTGAAAGCGCTGCTGGTGGTGGAGGATCTATGGGTTGTTGTTGATTTTGTCGGAGGTGGTGGTTGTAGGTGAAGCAATGTGATTGTGGAAGTGCTATATGTAGGGTGGTGGCGCTGGTGTTGCTGGCGGAGAAGGAGAAATAAAATTTGATAATTGAAATTGTAATTTTCGGTCGATTGTGGTGCTGGTGTTACTGGTGGATAAGGAGAAGAAGGGTGGTGGATCTTTCAGTGGAAGTGAAATTGGAGGAGGTGGAGGAGGGTGGCGGTGGCTGCTTCAAATAAGATTTGATAATTGAAATTCCAATTACAATTTTCTATTGATTGTGGTGCTAGCAGAGGAGGAGAAGAAGGGTGGTGGAGCTGTCAGTAAAATTAAAATTGGAGGAGGTGGAGGAGCTGTCGGTAAAGATGGTGGCGGAGCTTTAGGTGGTTTGAATTGATGGTGACGATGGGATTATCTCTAAAATGAAGAGGAAATAGAGAAAAGAAAGAGATGCGATTAGTAAGGTTATTTTCGTCCACCAAAAAAGTAACGAAAACAAAAGGCACGAAATTTTCAAATCTTTTTGTGAAATTGAAGATTTGTGTTACTCTTCATTTGACAAAAAAGTGGTCATAAAAGGGACTCCCTCCCTACGGGCCCTCCGGTCGGTCGGTCCAAATATATATAATTTTAAAAAAAAAATGAACGAGCCATAACTTATTTTCACCCTTGGTCTCATATACGTTAAGGACGGCTCTGTCCCAAAGCAACCATTCATGCTAGTCCTATGTTATAAAAGGCGCGCGCCTTTGGCGCTTAAGTCCCAAAGGCCCACTAGGCATTTGAACATCGCCTAGAAAAAAAAGGTGTCAAGGCGAGGTAATAGGACCAAAAAAAATTAAATTTTTTTTTGGACTTCTTTGGCGCCTAGTGAGCGCTTAAGCCCTAGGCCAGACCAGGCGATGGGCTTGAGCCTCGCGTCGCAGCACCTTTTACAACATAGCATGCTACACTTTGAACACATCTGCATGATAAGAATTTTGCAACGATTTGTAATTCTAATTTACAGCTCCAAGAAATCCGGCTCTATTTCAAGTACAAGATGAATATCGACAGAAATGGCTGGACACTTGGTTTGCCATTAACTTACACGAAAAGGTGTGCTGGAAACATTAGGCTTCCTTTTTCATAAGTTGGTGTGTGAGTTTTTATTTGATACGAATGAAATTACATAAAGTAAAATGTATTTGGTATGAATAAAATAGTCTTCTGTGATCAAGTTGTTAGAAGACAAACAATTCACTTTCTTCCCTTTCTCTCTAGACAACGGTATAACGAAAATCCTAGCCGCGTGATTATTTTTTTTTTGTTCAGATCGTCTCTGCAAGAGTTCATCTAAGCAGATCAATCTCTAGTTCAAGCTTTAATATCCTTTAATCTTTTGCCTGGTTACTCTTCAACTAGCTTTAGTTTTAGTTTTAGTTTTTGCTTTCTTGTTTTCCCCTCTCTGTGATTTTGGTTGCATTGGTTGGAGCTTTGTTGTTAGGGATGACTTATTGTGGATCTGATGAAGAAAGCAACAACTTCGCCTCCGGCAACATATCGGGCAACTGCTAGATTATACGCTCACATTGTAGCATAGGATGTCCTTTTAATCCTCTACTAGGGTCATTTACTGATGTGGTTTTTCTTATATCTTGGTTTTACTCGGCAAATAAAACTAGTTTTATGTTTTTTGTGTTTGTGTTTGCTTTTTTTTCTTCATACTTCTCTATTATAGGATGTTAGGATTGGGTTGTGTTTTATCGGCATTTGCTGCGAGCTTGGTGGTGTTTTGTCCAGCGAGCTTGGTGGTGTTTTGTCCAGCGGTTACAAAAGTTCCGTAGTTTTCTCCGGCGTGTTCATCATTTTTTGCGGAAGAAAGTTTCAAGTTATCCTTCTTTCAACAATCTTGAGATCCTACTTTTAGTTATGACGTTCCGAGCTGTTGTTTGTGGTATATATATTATGAACGTTATTTTGGGGACCCTCCTTTTTTTTGGGGACCACGGTGTTTTAGGCACCCGACCTTAATATTATTAAGGGATGTCCTAAAAACTGTTACATTACTAATTTGCCCTTTACCCTAATTGCAATTAACCCTAACCTAATAATCTTAATTAACTTAATCTAATACATAAAAGATTTCTAACCTAACTGCACCCAAAAATAAAAGAGAAAAACAGTTTCTTCTCCTCTCCTACCTCCCTCATGTTCTCCTCTTCTTCCCCATTTCAACATTGTTTTCATCGATTAATCGTCGATTCATAAAATTTTCATCGTCGATTAATAAATCGACTATAAGAATGGTGCTTCGAAAGCAAACTAAACGAATTGCAGGAAAAGGTCCCCCATTAGGACATCTAGCAAATCTGAAAAGTTCATTGGAGATTGACACAGTAGTGGAAACGGGAGACGAATTGGATATTCAACCCGAAGTGGGCATGGGAAAGATCCGCAGGTAATTTTAACCAAACCCATTAGTTTTAATTTGATTTTGGTTCGTTTAATTGAATATAAATCATCAAAATAGGGTTTGAATGTAAGTAACAGTGCTAGGTTCGGTTAGTAGTCGGAACCCAAAAACCCTGGTTTGGTAACCGAACTTCCTGAAAGGAAGAACACGAAGAACTATTCGGTTGATTACGATTGAACAATATGTTACCGAACTACTCAGTTCGGTTATTTCGCTAATTTTTCAAAAAGCCATCTTCTAACCGAACTCTTCCCTTTTTACCAAAATAAAAATAATTTCACTTTCCAACCGAACTCAACTAATTTACTCACTACTTTGAGTTCTCAGTTAACCGAACTTTGTCAAAACAATTCGGTTAGTTCGCACAATATTTTAAAACAATTTCTCAACCGAACTCAAAACATTACAAAGAAAACAAAGAAAACCTATGTAACCGAACTTCTCTTATTTTCCCACTATGTAGAACTATCATTTAACCGAACTTTGTGTAGTCTTTTCGGTTGGTTCGCAATATTTTGTTTATCGAACTACAAACCGAACTCCTTGCTAATTGCATATATGTTGAGTTCGGTTTGTTCGCAAGAAAAATTCCAAACCGAACTCCTCCCTAATTTCCTAGAATTTTGAGTTTGGTTGTTTAGCAAAATAGTTGTACCAACCGAACTAAACCCTGTAACAGAATTATGATTTAGTCAATCATTTATCGATGAAGCTAATATCTTTTGTTTTCTTGATTAGGGGCAGAGGAACAAAATCAAACCAAACTTCACTGGAAGAACTTAGAACTCCCACTCCTCGAGGCCAAAAACACTTAGGTTTCAATAAGCGTGGAACCAAATATGTTAAGCATGGAGGTGGTTCATCACCGGGTGTTGTCATCCAAGATGATGTGAATAGAGATAATGTTGACAATGTTATACAACAAGTTAATCAAGAGATTATGAAAGACATGGGTACTCAAGAACATAATCAAGGTGGAGAAGAGGAACCACCCGAAGAATGAGGAAATGGAGATGAACAAGGAGATGACAATGATGACAGTGAAGAAGATGGAGATAATGAAGATGATGAGGAAGAGGAGGAAGAGGATGAAGAGGAACAAGTAGAAATAGTAAAAAAACCTAGAAAGACCCCTAAAAAGCCTTGTGCTAGATATGCATACATTCCTGATGATAACGACTGTTTTCCGCCAAAGAACCCAACTTATGGTACTCCAAGAGATGGAGGGGAGGTATTGTTTGGCTACAAAAACTCATGGGCTGCCAAGGTTTATGCTACAAAGGTATTGAAAATGATAAATGAATATTTCTTTGTCATTTTTTTATATTTTGACATATATTTTTCGGTATATATTAGTATATAAGATATGATGTTGTATTTGTAGGATCATAATAATGTTGTTCGTGTTTTGAAATGTCAAAAGAACAAGAAATGGGATATAGTGAATGAGTGTGATGAGGTCAGGTTGGCCATATTTGATTGTGTGCTATGGTATGTGATTCAATATGCGCACCAAAAATTTGATGCTGTCACTGTTTCCGCATTTGCCGAGAGGGTTTATCCTGAGATGGATACATTTCATCTACCGTTTGGCGAGATGTCAATAACTACGAATGATTGTTTTCGAATCACAGGCCTACCAATTACCGGAAGAAGTGTTCGAGATGGGTACGATCACTCCATGAGTTATGAGCATCTTGAAAAGTTGGTGGAGAGGTGTCTAGGATGGAGCGCTAAGAAGGCACGTTGTGAGTTTAGACGAGATGCAAAAGAGCCTAATGAAGGTGATGAGTATAATGAGTTGAACCCAGACGAGTCTTACAAGAAGAAGTTGAAAAATATCAAGTTGAAAGTCTTGTTAAAGGAGTTCGGAGGGACGAAAGATTTGGTTGCCAAGGGAAAGTTGGTCATGACAGAGGAGAAGATTAAACACCATGTGAGTGCTTATTTGTTATATCAACTAGGAACCATTTTCTTCCCCGACACTTTAGGTCACGTGGTAAATTCCCATTACCTCCATCTATTGGACCCCCTTGATGAGGTGAACAACTATTCCTGGGGAATTGCGGTTCTATCGTTCGTCCAAGCGGAGCTAAGAAAGGCTTCGAGGCTTAAGTGTTTATATTTTGGAGGCTTATACACCCTTGTTCAGGTACCTCGTTAAATTATCCTTTATGTTTTCCAAGATATATTTGCTAAGTAAAGGAATGTATATTTGTAATACATATTTACTAATCATATTTGTGGTTTCTTCTCATAGGTTTGGGTGTATGACCACTTCCCAAAACTGAAATTTTCTTATGCTCACACTCCTTGGCCTTATGGGCAGTCTACAGCTGGTAAATATGAATTTTTGGACTCCCAATTGAAGGGTAAGAAAAAGAAGTTGTTGAGGTTGAGAGAAAAATTGGATAATGCAACGCTTGAAGATGTGGTTTTCCATCCATACAAGCTTCAATCAGATGAAGAAGAGGAAGATGTTGAGCATGTTGATTTCTCACCTATTTCGGCTTATAATGGGCCGTTGTTTTATCCTGGCGGTTGTACAATGTATAATCCTCGAAGAGTAATGAGACAATTATCTTGTGTCCAAAGTATCCCAAAAGAGTAAAAAATCAAATTCAAGGTGACGAAGCGGGGAACTAAGAACACCGAAAAGAATTTTGATCCAAAATACGATCCTGCTCCATCAGTGGACCAATGGAACAACTCTGAGGATTATCATATTCCAGTTAAAGATTTAGAAGATTGTTATGGTGAGCCAAATGCTGCTGAAGAGGGGTATCTGGAATGGTATGAAAATCTTTCTCATCCTCGTGTAATAAACACATAGCAACAAGCTCGTGCTGAGAAAGCAAAATCGAAGGCAGTGGAGAAAGAGGCCCAGAAAATTATGAAGCATACCCCTACCTGTGGTGATGAGGCATTGAACTTATGGAATTTGGCGGTAAGATATTTACTCTTATTTTTCCTTTTCTTAATGTTATAAACTAATGAAGCATACAAATATAGGAAATTTATACTTGTTTATGATTTTCATTGAAAAAAGGTGAAGTCAAGTGCTAAATTGTTGAAGAAAATGATGTCAAAAATCCGTAGTGGAGAGCCAATGAACACTACTGAACAAATGGAACTCTACAACCAATGGACAAATGTTTTTTCACCCAGCACCGCTGATCAAAGCCAGAGCATGCCGATGAAGAGGGGTCGACGAGAAGGGGAAGGTTCAAGTCGGATGGTTGAACAACAAAGCAGTGGAGATGACACTCCTAGTGACGAAGGACCAGCTAAAGCTCCTAAACGCAAGGGTAGAAAAGTTTCACGCAGTGGACGTCGTGCATGAGTGATTGCAAGAATTAGTAATTTGGCTTTTTATGTTTTGAAGACATTTTTATTCCGGATTTAGTAGTTTGTTCTCTTATGTTTGGAAGATCTTTTTAAGCCGGATTTGGTAGTTTGTTCTCTTATGTTTGGAATACCTCTTTATTGTGGATTTGGTAGTTTGTTTTCTTAGTTATGTGGATTAATATACGAATTTCATGTTTTTGTTTTTCATTTGTGTCTAAGTTCGGTTACATAGTATAAAGATCGTATCAAACCGAACTATTTATGTTTCTTAGTTCGGTTTGATCGCAATTACAAAATTCAACCGAACTCAACACTAGCAAAAAAAAAAGAAAAATTACAGAGAAACATTCGGTTACATAGTTTAAAACAGAGGAACCGAACATTTTTTGTGTTTAAGTTCGGTGTGTTCGCAATTTCAAAATAAAACCGAACTCAACACTAGCAAAAAATATATAAGTTATAGAGTAACATTCGGTTACATATTAAAAAGCAGCAGGTAACCGAACTATTTTGTTCGGTTACCTGCGAAAAAATATTAAACAACCGAACTCATGTGTTCGAAAAAATTTATGTGGTTCGGTTACCTGTTGGTTTTTACCAGGTAACCGAATTAGACTATTGAACTTCAAAATTTGTGTTAGAGGGTCGAGTTCGGTTATATACAAAAATTTTACTAACCGAACATAATTGTTGAACAAACTTTGTACTTGATCTGACTCAAGTAACGACTATTTTTAAGTCCGTTACACACCCCAATGCTATATATATTGGTCTAATGCTTCATTTATTTTTATACCATTTCATAAAAATGGCATTTTCTAGTCATAAATTTACTTTAGAAGAAGATCTTTCTATTTGTAGAAACTTCGTACTGTGCTTTCCAAAGAGGGGTGAAGAACAAACAAGGCATGGTCGGATGAGTAATAGTTTTTGGGGGAAAATACATGAGAAATTCTGCGATGAAACAGGTAACCCTCATAACCTTGAAGATCTATCTTTGTTCATTCGATTTGAAAAGATTCGAGAAAGAGTTGTGGATTTTTTGATTTTGTATCGGATAGTTGCGAGGAATCGACTTAGGGGTGAAACATACGAGGAAATCGTTTTAATGTCAAAGAATGAATGGCGACGATGGAAAGTAAAGGATTTCAAATATGAAGATCATTTCCGCATCCTTAGAGACTTTTCCATAATGCTTTTTGGATATTAAGTCTTTTGTAATTTCATTTCGGCAATGTCCTATAATTTCATTTCCAAACCGAACTAATGTTGTAATGTAATAGTTCGGTGATGTCATTTAATGTTATTTCTTAACCGAACTTATATATTTTGCTTTTCAAACCATAGAAAAGGAAATACCATATGACTTCTAATATAAACCAAATACCAAAAAACACAATCTTTCATTGTTATGTTGATTTTCAAAGCATACTTACAACCAAAAAACACCATCTAACTAAAGGTATAATTAATCATCCGCAAGGGAAATACAACCTTGGTGTATAATTGGTTCCAATTCCTTCAAAGCTTTCCACATCTCCATGTTATGTTCATACATAACGCACCAACCCAACATTGTGTCGGGGTTAAATTCATTCCAATAAGAGTATGGGCATATCAGAGGCAATGGACAATTGTCTTCTAACCAGAGGCCTATAAAATGGTTGTAGTTAATCAACGCAATCACCACTCTCCTACGCCTTAGTTTCTCCACACATATGGTTTTTTTCGGAGTGTATGTGAAACTACCACATTTTGAGAACAAGTGAACCACGCAATTGAATGCTTAGGCTATTAAGTGCCCACATATTGGCATGCTCATCCAATGATCCCTTGTGATTGGATTGCCCCCGTGGAGACGGCTTTGATAGCTAACAAACTGCACACTGAGACTATCATCCCCATCGGACAACATTGTCTTGTAAAATTCCGGTTTCTCCTTTAGGTTCATCAACAACCTTTGACGGACATAAGTGATTTGATTATCATTATATAGCTTGGCACCTTGAGTGAAAATCCCTAGTTGTTGTACGACAACGTGGAAACCGCAATTACCATCCGCAGGGACGCCATTGGTGGTTATGACGTAATCTTTAATGTAAGGAGGTAGCTCTTCCAGGAACCTTTTCTCAACAGGAGGGGCATTCATATTAATTGGACTATGTTGAGAGTGTAACATAGGTCCTTTTTTCTTCATACCCCGTTCACTTGTCTCGCCCTTTTCAACAATATTCCTAGCACTTTTCTTACAATATTCTTGGTACTTAGCCGCGGTATGCTCATGCTGCGAAGGATTTCTAGTAAAAGGGGTCATTTCACTTTTCCTCTTACCCAAAACCTTTGCATATTCTATGACTTGTTTTTTGGTTTCTTTGGTTGGTGTCCTACCTTTGGCCTTGCCTTTATTCGATTCTTGCACATTTTCCGAAGTGTGCGGATAAACGATTGGCCGCATGTCATCCCAAAAAAATTGCCTTTCGAGATTGTTCATGTTCCGGTACCTCTCGATAAAGACTCTTCCCATTTCATTATCACCAAACTCTTCTCCGACATCGCCCTTGGGAGGAGGAACAAAACTTAAGTGTTGCCAATGTGGATCTAAATCGCTTAAAGGGATTATGCCATGTTCATACTTAGCTATCATGTGGCGACAAGGTAGCCCAATATATTTCATCATGTTGCAAACACACACCTCTTCCGGCTTGGTTCCCCATATGCGGATCAAATTCACCTCAACCAATAACCTCTTAATACAAGCATGCGAATGGAGTCCCTTGAAAAAACGAAGGTCCTCCATTTTCACGATGTTACCACCTTTGTCTACAATCTTTTTGTACTTCATGATGCAGCTTTTTTGAAACTTCTCTTTAATTCTATCAATCTCGCGGTTTAAGAAAACCTCCATAGCGTTAAACACAACCACAAAATTATCAACACATCCAAAGAGATTTTTATTCAACCGGTGGTGAGCTGATTCTACCAAACTTGTCGCTTGATTCCCAGGGTGTTTATGGTGGTTGGTAAAAGCATAAACAAATCGCTCTTTGTGAGGTTCCAACCATTGCTCGACCACATACGTTACAATATCATCAGGATATTCGGGGCTAGACCAATGCTCAATAAATTCGGAAAGATTTAGATTATACTCTTCTTCGGTGAGAGACCAAGTCAAAGCCTCCCATTCCCCGGAGAAAGCAACCCATTTAGCATGATTTATGGTGTATTGTTCATCGAATGCCTCTTTTGCATCAGCTTGTTCATCTTTCGGTAGCTTACTAATCTCTTCGAATGCTTTCCTCTTAGGTGGACAAAGTTGAGGCTTGCACCTATTCATCACATTGCACCATAAATGAAATGTACAAAGAATATTATGTGCAAATGGGAAGACTCTCTCTATTGCATTCATCAATGATACTTGATTGTCCGTCACTATAACCCCGGGGATATCATCATCTCGGTAGATCGACTTCAATTTCTGTAGCGCCCACCTATAACTTGGTTCTTGCTCGTCCTTTAGAAAACAAAAAGCAATGGTAAAAGGTGACTTCGTCGACGTACGACCAACAATGTTCAACAATGGCATCTCGTATTTGTTTGTCTTGTAATTGCAATCCATTATAAGAACTTCATGGAAGGATTGAGCCAGTTGAACACTCTTCGGATGAGCAAGGAAGAGATGAGTTATTTCTTCACCCGGACCTACCTTCTTTTGAACCATGTAGCCTTTCTCTTCAGCCAACATAAACAATTGTTGCATGACTTTTCTATCCTTCCATTCATTCCTTTTAATTGTCTCAATTGCATTGTAAATTTTGGTCCGGGATGATACGTTATCCTTGTTATCATCCTTTAGTAAGCGAAGCATACCAAGTGGTGAAATACACAATCTCCTATATTTATCTACTTTCTCCTTTTCTTGAGGAGTGAGCCTTGCGGCCATTGCATGTCCTTCAAGATCCTCCGGACAAGGGTGGTTGTGATTACCTACCACCTTATCCATAGATAGAACCCATCCTTTCCTTAGTTTTGAGTAACTAAAAACTAGCTTGAACGGACATTTGATTTTCTTAGAGAACGTTGTGTTCTTCCTCGTCGTCTTTCCTTTGTACACATACCCCTTCCTATTGTGGATAGCATCCGGATCTCCACTTCTCTCGCAAACCATTTCAAGATGAGTTTTAGTTTCTTTTCCATTCAAAACTAATACGCACATGGCTCTCTTGGCATGCTCTCTAGCCCAATTCTTCGCATCAATAGGTTGATCAAATACTAAATCATTGACATAGTGATGGGACGTATCTTCGTACAACATACCAACTGGAGAAGGTTGATCATCCATTGGTATAGGTTGGCAATCAATCTACAAGAAATGGAACAACATCAATTGCAATCACAAAAAAATTCGGTAAGCACATAATTAAATCGCGTTAACCGAACTCCCGGTTCGGTTAACAAAGCAAGATGACTTGTAACCGAACATTTAAAGTATACGTAGTTCGGTTACAATTTATTTTACCTAGGTCACCGAATAAAACTCTGGAACTATTTTTTTTTTTTGGTTTCATAAGTTCGGTTAGGTATGCTCTTGGGATCAAGTTTGCGAAATAACCGAACCTACTAAACTTAGTGTACTCTTATTTTTTGTGCAGTTCGGTTAGATAGTGGCTTTACATGAAGTTTGCGAACAAACCGAACTTTGTATGCTAAGTTTAATCTTAGTTTTACGTCAAGTTCGGTTGGTTAATAGTTGCAAAGCAACCGAATGTTGTACATTAAGTTAAATCTTAAATCTACATTAAGTTCGGTTAGTTAACTGATTGCGAACCAACCGAACGTTTAAACTTATTTACCAAAAGTTCGGTTAGTTTATTGGTTGCCAAAAAACCGATCATTACTATGGAATCCATCAAAATTTCATCGATGCATAGTTCGGTTACCTGCGTGTTTGTCTAAAGTAACCGAACTACACTTCCAGATGAGTTCAGTTAGGTGTTCTTCACCTTTTGTAACCGAACTACTTAAAAAATGTACATTTGGTTTGAAAATTTGAACCAACTAGACCAACATTAGCTCACTTGGGAGCATACCTGGAAACCCAAATGCTCTTCCTCCGGTTGTGGTTGATAAAATCCATCATTTTCATTTTGAGATTGAGTTTGTGGAAGAATACATTCACCATCTAAGAAATCACTCATATACAGATCATTGTGAAGATTAACAAATACTCTAGGAGATGATGGAGATGAAGAATCATATGAGCTTTCATCACTAGAATTCCCAAACTTAGTGAATGTGAAATAATGTTTATTTTCCATGGTTTTCTCCTTCTCCTTCTTCTTCTTCTCTAACTTTATTCTCTACAAAATTCAATTTCTTTTTTAATAACTCATGTTTTAATCTAATCTCACTAATCAGTTTTTTCAGGTAATAATGATTTCACTAATAAAAACCAAAAAATAATTAGCAAAGGGTATTTTAGGTAATACAAAAATTATTAGATAAGGGAACCCCTACCCAAAATGACACCATGGTCCCCCCAAAAAAATAAGGGTCCCCAAAATAACGTTCTATATTATTTGCCTCATGGGTTTGGTTTGTGATTTTTGGCAGAGAAATAAACAAAGCATACCAGACTCTTCAGTTCTAATTATTGAGAAAATCAATTTTTCAGCAACAACTTTTGCATGGCTTCAACTACACCAAAAAGTTCTAGATGTGCTATATTTTCTGTTTGTGATGTTGAGAGGATTTTTTTATCTCTTGTTTTAGATTTAGTATGTATGCTTATCGTTAGAGCACTTCCCGGTCAAACTCGCAAGTGTTTCTATCTCAATCTTGTTGTCATGTTTAGTTTCCAAAACTATAAGTCTTGATTTCTAGTCTACTTATAGCTAAGTCTCGAATTAGGATAGAAAGTGTAGTTAAGCATTAGACTTCACGACGTTCATCGAATGAAGACGAAGAACTACTAAGGAGATTTTTTGGAGCTTCATCAACAAAAAGGTATGTGGAGACTTGAACTCATCTATCACTCAAAACTCTATCTACTCTATCTCTTATTTGAGACAAAAGTCGCATAGCTATATAGACTTCAATTATACACATTTGATATTTCGAACTGAGTTTAAATCGCTTACATATTTCTCGAAATATGTGTTGGTAAGCTTTCGCTTTAACCAAGTTCATCTTATATTCTTGACGAAAGTCAAAAGATGATCATGTGAAAATCGACTGGTAACATCTTACATGATTTGTGTGAGACAGTCATTTGATGTAGACTCAGAATGTTTCGTATTGATCATTTGATCACTTGAAAATTGTTTTGAAGCTAATAGTTTGTGTGAGATAGCTATTGTCATCTTTTGAGAATGTTTCAATGATTGAAATAAGAGTTTAGAACAATAGGATATAAGCATAGTATGCGTGCTTGCATATATGTAATCCAAGTCCAGGAACCATAGTATGCATACCCGTATGCGTACTGCTTGGTTTGGTGAAGTCCGGAACCTTGTACGCATACCGGTATGCGTACTGCCGTGAGATTCAGGTCTGGGAATTTCTGCTGAGTTTGGAAGGTATGCGTACTAGTTCACATACTGGCGAACCCAAACTTAGTCCGGCCATTTAGGTATGCGTACCCATTTGCATACCTGAATGGATAATGTTCTAAAATTGATTTGTTCATGAACTAATACATTTATATAATAAGGAAATAAATCTTTTGCAAACCGTGGCTATAATGTTCATGACTTGATTCGAGTGAATCAAAATCGATTTTTCTTCAATTGCATGTGTCTTGTATACTTCTATGTGAATATCAACAATTGAACAACTCTAGAACTAGTTTCATTTGAGTCATTTGAACTAGTTATGGTTAAGATGAATAAGGTTGATATGAAAGTGTACATATGTCTAGCCTTGGTTAACTATTGTTGAGCCAACAAAGGTGCACACGTTTTGGTACGGTTTCATATCTAAATGAAGTCACTTTTCATTTATGTATAACAAGATAAGTTCGATCTAAGGGTTGAAAGATATTAGCTTGAATCTAATCAGGTTTTTATCTAATGGTGAATATTGAATGCTTTGTTACCAGATTGATTGCAAATCCTGATTTGAAGACTATATAAAGAAGAACTCTAACAATTGGGAAACCCGTTAGAGCATAGATCGGCTGAACCCACCAAGCGTTGGTATGTCAAGTTTGGTTGTCATATTTTAGTGAACCAAAAATTATTTAAGAGTCGCTTGATTTCAATGTACTAGATTCAACTTCGTATAGGTTAGATTGAAAGTATTATGGTGCGACATTACAAGGATTGCGAAGACTTGAAGAAGTGAAGAGTATGGAGATACAACCACAACATCATCCTTACACTTGAGGTTAGTGATATTTTACTTGAACTGTTTCACTCCCTAACATATCTTTCAAGTCGTGCATATTGAAAACATAAAACTGCGAAGCATGAACACTCTAGATAGACATAGTATTAAGGAATACAATATGAAGTTTCTTGCTTAACCATTAAACTTTGTATATAAGATATCAACATAATCATATGAATGCTATTGTGATTATGTATGGGTATGAGGTGAGGATTTCATCCTAGGAAACAATGTTTTTACATGTGTTTTAAGGAAGTAAGTTCGTGATAGGTGTTGTGGACCGAAAAGGAAATCGCCAGGCGTTATTAGGGTCTTTCTTCATTGCAAATCTTATGAACGACTAATATGTGTGATTAGTATAACTGCTCATGACTTGTTTGTGTTCTTGGTAAAACTATTCACATGAGGCTTGACTTATGTATTGGTATGACTTTTATTAGTGAAACCAATCTTAAGTAATCACCTGGGGTATGATCGGGTTTGTGAGTGTCTTAACAAATTTTGGGAGAGGGGAACCGATCCTAGTAAGAGGTGCAATACATCACAAGGGGGAACCGATCCTTGTATGAGGTACATCAAGGTTTATAGAAGAAAGGGGAACCGATCCTATGAACATGTGCAATACGTTTTTAGGCAAGGTGGAACCGATCCTATGAGACATGTGCAATGCATACAAGTTAGATACCAAATATATGTGGGGAACCGATCCTAGTACCTAGTCAGCCGAATTTTGTTAAGATAGTGTAACTATGCACAATACTCACATAGAGGTAGAACCGAAACTTGTTTTCGTAGAACCGTTACACCCATGGTTTGTGATTGAGTGTTACTTGATCAATCACATAGTTATTTAAAGTTAGATGAACCAATTCTAAACTTGTTTGGAAGTATGGTAAATCGGTTTCAAGTGAGTAAGTATGAAAAAGGACTTGCAAGAGTAAGATCTCGACACACTTTGAACACGCGCATTAATGTGTATTCTTTTATTGTTCAAAGATATTCCTTAACAGCTAAGAAGGAAGTAAATCCCAAGATCGAATTTAAATAAGTTAAGAATATTTTAATTAAGGTTTTAATTATATATGGAAAATAAGAATTAGTAATGTGCATTTGCTAGTTAAAGATTTTCCAAGGAGATTTCGATCATTATTTTGGACTGTGCATTTACAGGAATTATGAAAACCGAATTTGGGTTAATATGGAAAAATATCTGGAGAATATTTTCGGTTTTGGAAATTCCTTGGTGTCCAAACTTCCTTGTGTATAAATACTTTGAGTTTGTATTTCTAGCAAACTAATCCTTCGTGACAGTAAACTTCCTCTATTGTACTGTTACTAGTGAAGCTGCCTATTCGGAGAGGAGAATAACCTAATTAGGCGAAATCTCTTACTGCCGCTCAGTTTAAAGTCTTCTTTGGGATTGAGAAGCTCTAGTGCGTACCGTTGGTGGGAAACTAGATAATTGCGGTTTATATTTAGTTTTCGTATTGATTTGATTGACTAACGGTGGTTGAACTTTGATTGCACCTAGTTTGTTTATGCTTGAGAATCTTCTCTTATGATATAAGATTCACTCAAACTAGTTCAAGGTTTCGACAGAGATCTTTAGACTATTTTTAGATCTAAAGATGATCCATTATTAACAGACTCCATTCTGTGCGTGATTGATTACAAGAGATTCAAGTAGTTGTGTGCAGGTGTTTATTGAAGATCTAAGAAGATATGAAGATAAAGAAGAGATAGAAGATTTCTGACTTGGTTTTATAATCTTTGGTGTGCACAATACTTGTTTTGGTAAAAGAGGATCCAATTAATAGTCGGTTTATCCTTGTGATAGATTGGATTGATTAATTGAGAAGATCGACATCAACACAGTTCTTTTGATTAAGAGTGTTGATTGGCTTAATCTTAACGATTACCTTTTTGTGATTGAACATAAGATAGATCTTGGAACCTATAAAAGGAGTTTTAAAAAGCGGGGGGTCTAACAACCATACCCAATATTTCGATTAGCAATCTGTATGGACAACTCCGAGTTACTTTCTAGAGAATCAACTAGAATCAATCAATAGAAAATATCTCAAGGAGTTATTATCTCAATCTCTCAATTTGATTTACTCAAGAAAATACAATCTGCGAGTCTTAATCAAAGAGAGATAACTTGGATGGTACCAAAGACCAATATCCAAGTGTCAATCAATTAAATCAACAACCAATAGGGTCGGATATTCTAATTGATTGAAAAACGCACAACCTGTATTATTTCAATTATATAACAAAATATAATGCGGAAAAAAAATAACACAGACACCAGAAGTTTGTTAACGAGGAAACCGCAAATGAAAAAAAACCTCGGTACCTAGTCCAGATTAAACATACACTGTATTAAGCCTCTACAGACACTAACCTACTCCAAATTAACTTCGGTCTGGACTGTAGTTGAACACCAACCAATCTCACAATGATCCAAGGTACAATTATGCTCCTACGCATCTGATCCCAGCAGGATACTGTGCACTTGATTCCCTTAGTTGATCTCACCCACAGCCAAGAGTTGTTACGACCCAAAGTCGAAGACTTTAATAAACAAATCTATCTCACACATAAAAGTCTACAAGATAGATAAATTTGTCTCCCACGAATAAACCTATAAGTTTTGTTCCGTCTTTTGATAAATCAAGGTGAACAGGAACCAGTCAATATAAACAGACTTATATTCCCTAAGAACAGCTCAGTTTTATCAATCACCTTACAATAGTCTTAATCGACGTAGCGAAAAAATATATTGTGGAATCACAAACGATGAGACGAAGATGTTTTTGATTACTTTTATATCTTGCCTATCAGAGATATAAATCTTAATCCAATTATTATAATTGTACTCGTACGATAGAAATAGCAAGATCAGGTCACACAACTACAAGAAAAGTAGTATCGGTCTGGCTTCACAATCCTAATGAAGTCTTTAAGTCGTTAACCTGGTTTTAGAAGAAGAAAACCAAAGTTTAAAGGAGGGGCTTAGCACAACTAGTATCACACTGAATGTGTGGGGATTAGGTTTCCCAGTTGCTAGAGTTCTCCCTTATATAGTCTTCAAATCAGGGTTTGCAATCAATGATATCTTAGTAACAAAGCATTCAATATTCACCGTTAGATGAAAACCTGATTAGATTCAAGATAATATTTATCAACCGTTAGATTGAAAACATAGCTTGTCATACACACATGTATTAGATAATTTTAGGTTCATGTAATCGTACCCAAACTTGTACATTAGTTGGTTCAACACTAGTTAACCAAATGATAACTTTTATATCAACCATATTCTTCTTCACCATAACTAGTCCAAATGACTCAAATGAACTAGTTAGAGAGTTGTTCAATTGATTAGATCTTTATGTACTACACAAGACACAATTGAAGCAAAAATGATGTGATTCACTCGAATCGATTCATGAACTATAAAGCCAAAGTTTGCAATAGCATTCCTTAGTTTATTATGATAAGTTCACAAACATCGTTTTTAGACATAACCTACTCAAGTTCGCGGGCTTAAGTTCCCGGAAGGAGTTCACAAACTCCAGCAGAAATTCTCGGGTTCGAGAACTATGCCAGTTCTCAGACTGGGTTCGCGGACTGAGCTTGTATGCTGAGTACGCGGATTGATCTCACACACTACTCCGATTTCACTTGATCAACAAGGTTTGAAAACTTCAGTTCAAGCGATAAGGACTTATACATATATGTGTTACCACAACAATGATTATATCCTCCAATGGTTATATTGTCTAAACTCAAATTTCAATCATTGATATATTTTAGAGGACATTATATAGTTGTTATTCACAAACTATTTCTCTTCAGAGCGATTTCCAAAATGATTGAAACATAACATGACTTTCGTCACTAGGTAAAGATGAACTTAGCTAAAGTGAAAGCTTTACCAACACATATTTCGATAAATAGATAAGCAAGATATACTCAGCTCGAAATATCATATGTGTATAGTCTTAGTCTATATAATAATACGAATTTTGTCTCAAGATAGGAGATATAGTAGATATACTTTTGTCTCAAGATAGGAGATAGAGTAGATATAATAATACGACTTTTGAGTGATAGATAAGTTTAAGTCTCCACATACCTTTTAGTCGATGAAGATCCACTGGTTCCTTAAGTAGTCCTTCGTCTTGTATGATGATCGCCATGGAGTTCTTGAGCTCAACTACACTTTTTATCATAGTCCGAGACCTTAGCTATAGTAGACTAGAAATCAAGACTTTATAGTTTTGATCACTAACATTGACAAACATGCTTGAGATAACAACGCATGCGAGTTCGACCGAGCAATGCTCTAACAATCTCCCCCTTTGTCAATTTTAGTGGCAAAACTATTAATACATATGGAATACAAAAAATATATAAATAAACTTTGTAGCTCCTATTCCACATGTATAATCTTCAACATTACTCGAAATCTTCGTCACTTCTAAGTAGTCCAATGATCCCAAAGGTTGTAAGTTTAGCATCATCGTTTTTGAAAATCCATAGCTATAACAATGAGAAAAGCAATGGTTCTCAATCATTGTTATACAATGTCATAGTATTATTACACAACGTCAAAGTCCAATTGCATCACAACTTTAGCAACAATACTATGGTGATACTTCACTCCCCCTTAGTCAATACGCCATATCACATGGAAACCACTCCCCCTAACATAATGATCCGAAAACCATATGTATTTGTAGTATGAACTACATATTAATTCTCCCCCTTTTCGTCAATAAAATTGGCAAAGGTACAAGAACGGGATCCTAATGAAATTTCCGTAAGAGATATTTCATGACCAAAGGTAAATGTATATCATCTTGTTTAGATACAATCATAAAGCCGAAGCTTAATGCATTCATCAAGGAGTTTATAAAGATACTAGATAACCCCTCTAATATTCCACAGCCGCACTCCCCACAAAGATTTGGCAATTAAGCACGAGTTCAAAAGAACTCTTTCTCATAAAATGTCATTCCCAAGGGAACAACAAGAGCGACCTTAATTTCAAAAGAAAAGAAGTATTTCTTTAGACTCAACAAATTACATACAAGTATGAATTTGGAATCTAACAAGAAATATTCAATCATATTAACCAAAGCGAACCAAGATTAATTTGACTAAATATACTCAACACAAGTAAACTTATGGAGACTTAATAACTCGACTAGATTAGCAATCTGTATGGACAACTCCGAGTTACTTTCTAGAGAATCAACTAGACTCACTCAATAGAAAATATCTCAAGGAGTTATTATCTCAATCCCTCAATTTGATTTACTCAAGCAAATACAATCTGCGAGTCTTAATCAAAGAGAGATAACTTGGATGGTACCAAAGACCAATATCCAAGTGTCA
This sequence comes from Papaver bracteatum, assembly GCA_023529315.1. Lineage (NCBI taxonomy): Eukaryota > Viridiplantae > Streptophyta > Magnoliopsida > Ranunculales > Papaveraceae > Papaver > Papaver bracteatum. The sequence continues at coordinate 522,799 of JAJJWX010001508.1, forward strand.
ACCAATTTAAATCAACAACCAATAAGGTCGGATATTCTAATAGATTGAACAACGCACAACCTGTATTATTTTAATTATATAACAAAATATAATGCGGAAAAGAAATAACACAGATACCATAATTTTGTTAACGAGGAAATCGCAAATGCATAAAAACCCCGGGACCTAGTCCAGATTAAACATACACTGTATTAAGCCGCTACAGACACTAGCCTACTCCAAATTAACTTCGGTCTGGACTGTAGTTGAACCCCAACCAATCTCACACTGATCCAAAGTACAGTTATGCTCATATGCCTCTGATCCCAGCAGGATAATGCGCACTTGATTCCCTTAGTTGATCACACCCACAAACAAGAGTTGTTACGACCCAAAGTCGAAGACTTTAATAAACAAATCTGTCTCACACAGAAAAGTCTACAAGATAGATAAATTCGCCTCCCACGAAAAAACCTATGAGTTTTGTTCTGTATTTTGATAAATCAAGGTGAACAGGAACCAATCAATAATACTATACTTATATTCCCGAAGAACAGCTTAGTTTGATGAATCACCTCACAATAGTATTAATCGATGCAGCAAAAAAAGATATTGTGGAATCACAAACGATGAGACGAAGATGTTTGTGATTATTTTAATATATTTCCTATCGGAGATAGAAATCTCAAGATAATTATTACAATTGTACTCATACGATAGAAACAACAATATTAGATCACACAACTATAAGAAAAGTAGTATTGGTCTGGCTTCACAATCCCAATGAAGTCTTTAAGTCGTTAACCTAGTTTTAGAAGAAGAAAACCAAAGGTTAAAGGAGAATCGACTCTAGATTATCACAACTAGTATCACACAGAATGTGTGGGGATTAAGTTTCCCCGTTGCTAGAGTTCTCCCTTATATAGTCTTCAAATCAGGGTTTGCAATCAATGTTAGCTTAGTAACAAAGCATTCAATATTCACCGTTAGATGAAAACCTGATTACATTCAAGCTAATATTTATCAACCGTTAGATCGAAAACATAGCATGTCATACACACATGCATTAGATAATTTTAGGTTCGTGTAACCGTACCCAAACTTGTATATTAGTTGGTTCAACACTAGTTAACCAAATGGTTATCCAATTTATAACTTTCATATCAACCATATTCTTCTTCACCATAACTATTCCAAATGACTCAAATGAACTAGTTAGAAAATTGTTCAATTGCTTAGATCTTTATGTACCAAGACACAATTGAAGCAAAAATGATGTGATTCACTCGAATCGATTCATGAACTATAAAGCCACGGTTTGCATTCCTTAGTTTATTATGATAAGTTCACAAACATTGTTTTTATACATAACCTACTCAAGTTCGCGGACTGGGTTCGCGGACTGAGCTCACACACTACTCCGGTTTCACTTGATCAAAAAAGTTCGAAAACTTCGGTTCAAGCAATAAGGACTTATACATATATGTGTTACCACAACAATGCTTATATCCTCTAGTGGTTATACTGTCTAAACTCCCATTTCAATCATTGAAACATTCTCAGAGAACGTTATATAGTTGTTACTCACAAAATATTTCTCGTCAGAGCGATTTCCAAAATAATTGAAACATAACATGACTTACGTCACTAGGTAAATATGAACTTGGCTAAAGCGAAAGCTTTACTAATACATATTTATAGAAATAGATAAGCGAGATATACTCAGCTTGAAATATCATATGTGTATAGTCTTAGTCTATATATTAATACGACTTTTGTCTCAAGATAAGAGATAGAGTAGATAGAATTTTGAGTGATAGATAAGTTCAAGTCTCCACATACCTTTTAGTCGATGAATATCCACTGGTTTCTTGAGTAGTCCTTCGTCTTGTATTATGATTGCCGTGGAGTTCTTGAGCTCAACTACACTTTCTATCCTAGTCCGAGACCTTAGCTATAGTAGACTAGAAATCAAGACTTTATAGTTTTGATCACTAACATTGACAAACATGCTTGAGATAGCAACACATGCGAGTTCGACCAATCAATGCTCTAACAGAGTTTATGTTAATATAAACAGAAGAGCCTTTGTGCAACTCATATCACTTGGTTAAAGAGAGTTGATACCAAACAGGTTTGTTGTTCCTTTACTGTATGGAATACGAACCAAAGGAATTGGTCCAAGTACGTAACTTGTTTGCAGGTTGGAGGCGTTGGAATACAGACAGATTTAGGTGAACTATAGGTTTAGTTGTTTGGTCTCAACTATACGAAGTTGGTTTATTTTGTATAACGGATTAATCCTGATAGTATTCAATTCTGGACAAGGTCCCGGGGTTTTTCTGCATTTGTGGTTTCCTCGTTAACAAAATCTTTCTGTTTCATTTAATTTATATTTTCGCATTATAATTGTTTTATTATAATTTAAGTAAATTGCACAAACGTTAATTTATATTTACTTGATACATGAATCCTATTGAGTTTTGTTAAGTCCGAACCTTTGTATCAAGTAAACATACTTCGTTGTTGTATTGTCTTGATCTTGTATCCATAGACGATCACATGAAGTGTGAACCGATTAGTTGCATTGTCTCGACTCAGTCTATAAACAATCACTTTCGGAGAAAGGACCTATAGGAAGGAAAAGTTTTAGCTTGAGGTATATTTGGGTACCCTTTCCTTTACAATTGATATCAGAGCAGGCAAACACAAAATGATCTAATAATCTGTGTTTGGTGTGATCCATCCTATAAGAATTGAATTTATGTATGATTCAGTTAACATAGAGCAAGAAGATGATATACTTTATAAAGGATGTTTGTTTCCAATGTATGATAAACATCCTTGGACTGTTAGTTCACTAGTTGAACCCAACTCATAAAATATTAACTATGATGAGTTAATAAGAAAACAAATTGTTCTGACAAACAAGTCATATTCATATGACAGTGATGAGATTAAATTTTTCAGAAAGCTTGCTGAGAAATACAATCAAAAGGATAATGTATATTATCCATCTGCTGAAAAAAAAACGTCAGAGAATTCTTGATTCATGAAGATGTTGAATCTAAAGGACTTGAAATTTTTCAAGCCAGAAGAGATATATTAGTGAAAACAAGGATACTGAAAATGCGGGGGTCTAACAACCTCACCCAATATTTTGATTAGAAATCTGTATGGACAACTTCGAGTTGTTTTCTAGAAAATCAACAAGACTCAGTCAATAGAAAATACTCAAGGAGTTATTATCTCAATCCCTTGATTTGATTAACTCAAGCAAATAAGATTCGCGAGTCTAATCAAAGAGAGATAACTTGGATGGTACCAAAAACCAATATCCAAGTGTCAATCGATTTAAATCAACAACCAATAAGGTAGGATATTCTAATCGATTGAACAACGCACAACCTGTATTATTTCAACTATATAAAAATATAATGCGGAAAAGAAATAACACAGACACCAGAATTTTGTTAACGAGGAAAATGCAAATGCAGAAAAACCCCGGGACCTAGTCCATATTAAACATACACTGTATTAAGCCGCTACAGACACTAGCCTACTACCAATTAACTTCGGTCTGGACTATAGTTGAACCCCAACCAATCTCACACTGATCCAAGGTACAATTATGCTCCTACGCCTCTGATCCCAGCAGGATACTGCGCACTTGATTTCCTTAGATGATCTCACCTACAACCAAGAGTTGTTACGACCCAAAGTCGAATACTTTAATAAACAAATCTGTCTCACATAGAAAAGTCTACAGGTAATAGATAAATTCGTCTCCCACGAATAAACCTACAAGTTTTGTTCCGTATTTTTATAAATCAAGGTGAACATGAACCAATTGATAAAACCAGACTTATATTCCCGAAGAACAACTCAGTTTCATCAATCACCTCACAATAAACTTAATCAACGCAGCGAATAAGATTATTGAGGAATCACAAACAATGAGACGAAGATGTTTGTGACTACTTTTATCTTGCCTATCGGAGATAGAAATCTCAAGCCAATTATTACAACTGTACTTGTACGATAGAAAGAGCAATATCAGATCACACAACTACAAGAAAAGTAGCATCGGTCTGGCTTCACAATCCCAATGAATTCTTTAAGTCGTTAACCCGAATTTAGAGAGAAAACTCAAGGGTTAATGGAGATCAACTCTAGCTTAGAGAAAACTAGTATCACACAAGAAAGGTGTGTGGGGATTAGTTTTTCCAATAGCTAGAGTTCCCCTTATATAGTCTTTCAAATCAGGGTTTGTAGTCAATGTTAGCTTGGTAACAAAGCATTCAATATTCACCGTTAGATGAAAACCTGATTAGATACAAGCTAATATCTCTCAACCATTAGATCGAAAACTTAGCTTGACATACACACATGTACTTGATGTTTTGGGTTTGTGTAACCGTTCCTAAACATGTACAGTGGTTGGTTCAATATTAGTCAACCAAATGGTTAGCCAAATGATAACTTTCATATCAACCATATTCTTCTTCACCATAAATAGTCCAAATGACTCAAATGAACTAGTTAGAGAGTTATTCAATTGCTATGAGATCTCAAGTACTATAAGAGACACAATTGAATAAAAAACGATGTGATTCACTCGAATCATTAATCATGAACTATAAAGCCACGGTTTGCAAAAGCATCCCTTAGTAATTTAAGAATAAGTTCATGAACAACGTTTTCAAACATAACCTCTTGAGTTCGCGGACTGAGTTCGTGGATTCAAGCTAACCGGTTGAATTTAATAAAACTCCAGCAGAATTTCTCGGGATGAGAACTTCCGTCAGTTCGCAGACTGCACCCGAGCTTCAACTTCAACAGATATTCTCGGGTTCGAGAACTTACACCAGTTCGCGGACTGGGTTCGTGGACTGAGTTGCTGCTCACGTTCCGGTTCCACTTGATTAACAAAGTTCGCAAACTTCGGTTCAAGTGCTAAGGACTTATACATATATGTGTTGCCACAACAATGTTTATATCCCCCAATGGTTTTTTTTTTTTTTATGAATCACACTAATTTTATTAAAAAAACAAAAAGAATTATAGCCAACAAGAAAGGGGAACTGAAAAAACAACCACTACAAAAAGAAAACCCAAAGGAGCAGGCCCAGAAAAAGACTTACAACACTACCTCATTTTTTCCAACTTAACTGATTAGATGAACCTGTAGTAGTTAATGCATGGCATTTCAACTCTAGTAAGATTCTGAGGTCTTCCCAGATATATATGTCTTTCACCTGCATTGAGATGGGCTCCCCTCTTAGCAAAAGTATCAGCAGAAAAATTAGTTTCTTTGTAACAGTGAGAAAAACTGATTGATGACAACCTTCTAGCTGATCTTCTCCATCTCATTTTAACAAACCAAGGAATGTTACCAGAAGTAAATTTAGATATTACTATTTGAGAGTCAGAATTGATGATTATATGATTTAGATTCCAATCAACATCAAGCTCAGCAGCACATGTAACATCAAAAACTTCAGCAATGTAGTTTGTAGTTATTCCTAAACCACCAGAAAGAGTGCCAATTACCTGAAAAAGATGATTTCTAACAACCACTCCAAAACCTGCTAGTCCTGGATTTCCATATGAAGCCCCATCACAACAGAATAAAGTTGAATCAATACTGGGAGGTAGCCAGTGACATATCTTGATTTCATGAAATTTGCTGCTTCTTTCACTAAGATTAAAGAAAGAAATTATATCATCATCATAGTTTTGAGCCCATTTTTTAGATGTAATTCTTAGACCTCCTTCATAAACCATCTTCATTAATCTACTTCTAAATTGATGTATATTAGGTTTTATGTTGTCAACGAATTTTCTATTTTTATGAAACCATACCTCCTTCACAATGGAGCAGCTGGCAGTTATCCAAACCTCTTTGACTAGAGGACTTTTATTCTTTGCATCCTTCCAGATGTCATCAAAGGAATTTGGGCAGCTGAATCCAAAAATGTTGCAAATCCATCTCCAAATTTTAGTGCTGAAGCTGCATTTCCATAATAGATGATCCATGTTGTCTTGATCCTTTTCACACATACAACACATTGAAACCATATCATAACCTTTTTAAACCATCACCAAGTCATCCACATAAATACCTTGTATTAGCTTCCACACATTACTGGCAATACCTGGATGGAGGAAAGAATTCCAAATTTTCTCTGGCCAATGCAATTTTGGATTCTTAGTCCTTATGGCTTCAATTGCAGAGGAAGTAGTGAACTTTCCCTTAAGATCTCCAATCTATACCAATTCATCATTACCTCCTCCTATATCTGGCTTAGTCATATATTCTAATATTTGTTTTATATCATCTGACATTGACCATTCATTGTCCACAAGAATATCATCTACCTTAAGATGTATATTGTCTTTAACCAAAGCAGTGAAACCCAGAGAATTTATGAGGGGAGAGTCACCAATCCAATGATCAAACCAAAGAGAAATTTTATGACCATCTCCAACACACCATCTGATATTTTCTTTTAAAGCCTCCCAATCCCACTTTAATCCTAACTAGGTGGAGGACATATGCCAATTAGTGCTCCACTGTTGATTTCTATCTTTGAATTTGGCCTTAATAAAGAGAGCCCATTCCTCATTAGAATTAAGAATTTTCCACATCATTTTCATCAGTAAACTCTATTGAGAATTTCTAACCATTGAATACCCAGACCACCTTCACAAAGGGGAGAACAAACATTATCCCAGGCCAAAGTAATAAATTTCCTTGTTTCACTGTCACCAGCCCATAAGAAGTTCCTTATTATTCTCTCACAAACTTTAATAACTGATGATAGCCATTTATAGATTGCCATGTTGTAGATGGGAATACTGCATAAGACTGACTTCACCAGCACCAATCTTTCCTAAAATGACAAGAGTTTTCCTTTCCATGCTGCTAATTTTTTCTGCATCATTTCCACCATTGGCCATATAGTAGAAACTTTAACTCTGCCAGGATGTAATATAACTCCAAAATATTTGTCAGGGAATTTACTTAGCTCTATTTGCATCATTTACTGAATTTGAATTCTCTTGACAATTGAAGTACCTTCAATAAAAAGTTTACTTTTTGCTGTATTGATAATCTGACCTGAAGCTTTTTGGCATGAATCCAATAGAATTAGGAGGTTGTGAATTCTATTCTTACCACCATTGTAGAAGATAAACACATCATCTGCAAAGAAAAGATGAGTGGGTTGAATACCTTTTTTAATAACCATAGGAGCAATCTTTCCATTTTCCACCGAGTTAAGTTCCTGCTCAAAACATCTTCCATCAAGACAAAGAGAATTGGAGACAAGGGGTCTCCTTGTCTTAATCCCCTTTCAGTTGAAAAGAAACCATGAGGCCCCCCATTAATCATCACAGAAATCTTAGCTGACTTGAGAATAGTGTGAATCCAGTTACACCAGGAAGGAGAAAAACCATATTTGGTTAACACTTTCAATAAAAAATCCCAGTTGACAGAATCATAAGCTTGAGAGATGTCTAATTTAAGTCCAACATTACCTCCCCTTCTTTTCCTTTTCATCTCATTTACCAATTCAGAGGCCAACAAAATCTGCTCTTGAATGCATATGCCCTTTATATATGCTACTTGTTGATGAGAAATAAGCTTTGTCATTAAAGAGCTCATTCTTGTGGTGATGATTTTGGTAAAGATCTTGAAACTAACATTGCTTAGCCCTATTGGTATGAATTGGTTAGGGGATTTGGCTCCTTCTACTTTGGGAATTAAGACCAGAAAGTTTGAATTGAGACCTTTAGGAATGAATTTCCTTCCCCAGCAAAATTGCACTGCCTTAACTACATCTTGATGTATGAACTGCCAACAAGCCTTGTAAAAACAAATCCATCTGGTCCAGGTGAGTTGTCAGGATCCATGGTGAAAAGTGTATCTTTAATTTATTGTTCATCTGGGATTTTATCCAACATTTCTTGATCTTCAGTAGATATAACATTTGGGATGACTTCAAGTAAAGAATCTATATCTTCATTTTGCCTGAATTCAAATTTCTGCTTGTAATGATCAACTAGGAGATCAACATCTTCCTTTGGATCAGATATAACCTCACCATGCTCATCAAATATTTCTGTGATATTATTTCTAGCCTGCCTTATTTTGAGATTAGTATGAAAAAAGTTGGTATTGGTATCTCCTTCCTTAACCCATTTTATTCTGGATTTTTGCTTAAAAAGAGTATTTAATTGCACTTATCTAGAATTGAGTTCATTTTGAGCTTCAACTAAATTATCCAGGGCCTCATGGTCAAAAGGATTATTATCTGAAATTCTCATAGCTTCTTGAACTTGTAATTCAGCATTCTTTATTTGTACATGAACATCACCAAACACCCTCCAATTCCAATCTTGAAGAATTTTTTTAAGTTTCTTTAACTTGCTTTGAAGGACAAAAGCAGGATCACCACTGATAAATTCAGACCAACACTGCTCCACTACATGTAGAAACTCAGGATTAGACAACCACATCTTTTGAAATTTGAAGGGAGCATTGACTGGTTTTGAAATATTAACACATCCACCCATAAGAGGGGCATGATCTGAAGCAATTCTCAATCCAACCTTATAACCCCACTCAGGAAATTTTTGAAGCCATAGATTGTTGAACAAAGCCCTATCAAGATTACATAAAAAAATTTTACTCCCCTGCTGACAATTTGACCAAGATAATTGAGTACCTGTTCTTGGAGCTTGCAACAATTCACACTAACTTAAGCAATCATTAAAATCTGTCATTGATCTTCTATTAGGACTTTTACCTCCAATTTTTTCTTCAACTGAAGTTAGAGCATTAAAATCTCCAATGATTAACCAAGGAAGCTTCAACTCACTAATTACTTCCATTTCAGACCACAAGAATCTTCTCTGAATTAAACCAACATGAGCATGTACTCCAGAGATTAATGTACCTCCAATTTCCACAGTAATTATCTGATTATACATAGACACTACAGAAGGAGTAGGCAAACTTTTATTCCAAAATAGCCAGATATTTCCTTTTTTATTTGAGATTGAATTTTGAATGACCATACTTTGCATTCCTGGTAAATTTAACTTGCTACAAAAAGAAGCATTACAAAAAACCTTTGGTTCTGATATCCAAACTATGGATGGATTAAATTGATTAACAAGAGATCATAATTTATTTTGAAACCTTGGTCTTCTAAGGCCTCTTAAATTCCAAAATAAGACTTTCATTGTTTTGGCTGGAGGCCAGCAGTTCCCCCTTTTCCTTGGTTCTTCCTAAAATTATATTTGGCATTAGGTTTAGGGATTACCTCTTTTGGATTTTCAACATTATTGGCTGGAAGTTGAGGCTTGGCAGTTGAAGGTTTCTAAATTACTCTTGACCATGAAGTATTTGGAACTCTCTCAGCTGACACTGAGCCATTGATGCCATTAATATATTTAACTTCACTATTATCTGTAGCATTATCTTTAACCAAATTGAGGATTTTAGAAGGACTCAACACTGCTTCATCATCTTCTTGTAAATGACTGAATTTCCCTTTTGTGATATGTATAGCACTAGTTGAATTAATAACAACCTTTGGAGCTTGAACAGTCTTTGGGGTTTGACATATTTCACTTAGATTCTCAAAAGTAGGAGACTGAACATCAAAATTTGGAACCTGAACTGATTCTGGTTCTTGACAAATATCTAATGGCTTCTCAATAGTCTTAGGAGTCTGAGTGACTTCTTGTTGTTTGCCTTTAGAAGGAACATTCTCTTTATGAACTTCAGTGAAACTCTTAGCACGACATTCTGAGTTTTGATGACCAACAATTTTGTACTTCCACCAGAATTTAGGTAAATTTGTTAGAGTAATACTTTGAGAGAAGCATCCATATTTAGTAATGATCCACAACTTATTAGGAATTGTTTTTGCCAAATCAATTTCTACCAAAACCTTTGCATAGTACCCACTCTGATAATTCAATGTTGCCTCATCAACTTTTACCGGATTTCCAAGAGCTCTGCTTAATTTGAACAATGTTTCTTCATCCCAATACTCCAAACTCAACCCTGGAAAATGAACCCACACCATAGCCTTATATGTTCTTTGATTCTCAGGTCTAAAATTAGGTATCCAGTTTCTCACAGTTAGGAACTGATTCATAACTTCCCATTTTCCAGATTTGATGTAGGTTCTATCTATTTCATTTGTTAGTTTAATTGTAAAAAAACCTCGACCCAACGGAATCAATTGAACATTACCAGTGAGTTTCCATTGTTTTAGCAGAATAGTAGAAGCCTCGGCAAATTTGATATGAAGTAAATCAAGTCTACCAATTAATGAAAATTTCCACATCTCATACCTTGAATTTGCTTGGTCATCAATCAAATTGATTGAAGCTTGATTTTCATAAGATTTAGATAGATCAACCACCGAATGATGCATCGCTGGATCATGAATATCCCCTTCTAAATTGATTTTATTACCAAAATCCATTTTAACACTTGTTAAATTACTGTAAGAACGATGAGAAACAATTAAAACTTACAGATTACGTTGGAATTCAAGGATAAACCTCGAAAAAACAATGAAGAAAAAACTGAGTTCCGATAACCGATTTGCAGACAGTCTCTCTCTTCAACTCAGCTCCGATTTTCAAATCAAATAATTATGATTTCATGAATCCCCCAATGGTTATATAGTCTAAACTCTCATTTCAATCATTGAAACATTCTCAGAGGACGTCATATAGTTGTTTTCACGAACTAGTTTTCGTCAGAGCGATTTTCAAAGTGATTGAAACATAACATGACTTTCGTCACTAAGCAAAGATGAACTTGGCTAAAGAGAAAGCTTTACCAACACCCATTTCGAGAAATAGATAAGCGAGATATACTCAGCTCGAAATGTCACATGTGCATATTATTAGTTTATATAGTAAAAAGACTTTTGTCTCAAGTTAGGAGATAGAGTAGATAGACTTTTGAGTGATAGATAAGTTCAAGTCTCCACATACCTTTTAGTCGATGAAGATCCACTGGTTCCTTGAGTAGTCCTTCGTCTTGTATGATGATCTCCATGGAGTTCTTGAGCTCAACTACACTTTTTATCCTAGTACGAGACCTTAGTTATAGTAGACTAGAAATCAAGACTATATAGTTTTGATCATTAAGATTGACAAACATGCTTGAGATAGCAACGCATGCGAGTTTGACCGAGCAGTGCTCTAACAATCTCCCCCTTTGTCAATTTTAGTGGCAAAACTATTAATACATATGGAATACAAAAATTATATAAATAAACTTTGTAGCTCCTATTCCACATGCCTAATCTTCAACAATACTCGAAATCTTCGTCACTTCCAAGTAGTCCAATGGTCCCAAAGGTTATAAGTTTAGTATCATCGTTGTTGAAAATCCGTAGCTATAACAATGAGAAAATCATTGGTTCTCAATCATTGTTATACAATGTCATAGTATTATTACATAGCGTCAAAGTCCAATTGCATCACAACTTCAACAACAATACTATGGTGATACTTCACTCCCCCTTAGTCAATACTCCATCTCACATGGAAACCACTTCTCCTTACATAATGATCCGAAAAACCATATGTATTTGTAGTGTGAACTACAATTAATTCTCCCCCTTTTTGTCAATAAAATTGGCAAAGGTACAAGAACGGAATCCTAATGAAATTTCCGTAAGAGACATTTCATGACCAAAGGTAAATGTTCTATCATCTTGTTTAGATGCAATCATAAAGCCGAGGCTAAATGCATTCATCAAGGAGTTCATAAAGATACAAGATAACCCCTAAAAATTCTACAACTGCACTCCCCCACAAAGATTTGGAAATTAAGCACGAGTTCAAAAGAACTCTCCCCTATAAGATGTCGTTCCCAAGGGAACATCAAGATCGACCTTAATTTCAAGAGAAAATAAGGATTTCTTTAGACTCAACAAATTGCACACAAGTATGAATTTAGAATCCAAAATATTCAATCATATTAACCAAAGCGAACCAAGATTAATTTGACTAAATATGCTCAACACAAGTAAACTTATGGAGACTTAATTCATCGATTTGATTATTCACAAGTAAACCCATAAATATTCTAACCGGATTACACAATTAAACTAATCACAAAGTAATCAATTCAATTATCCACACTCGACATGAGAAAAAATCTATGGAGTGCTAACTAAATAATGACACAAGATGATTGATTTAGTTCATTTGGGCTCAACATAAGAGATTATGGAACCCCGACTAAGATTATCATAGAAAATGACAACCTTAACCGTTCATGTACTCAACATGAGAGAACTCATGGAATACAAACTAAATAACCACACAAGTTGATTAATTTAGTTCTTAATGCTCAACATATAGCATCTCATGGAACAACCAACCATGCCAATAATAAATCGACTTAGTTGTATCGTGCTCAACATGAGATACACAACGGAACCTTCACGGTAATACATAATAATATGGAACAATTAAGCTCTATACCGTTGATAACAAACAAGGACATATTCTATTTTTCCATCACACAGTGACATAATAGACTTTATCCTTGAATCACAAAAGATTTTAACCTATATATTATGTCAACAATTGACAATATAGGCTTAACTTTTGTGTTTTTCCAAAAGTCCATTCATTCCTTCTATCAATATTTGCATACTAATACGTGAACGACTTTACTTTTGACAAAATATGGGATAATCAAGTTCACGGACGTAAACATACAAATCCTATCAAAATATTGCAATATATAAAATAAAAAAGATGAATACTGCAACCATCATCTTCCAAAACACTTTAGAATTTAACCCACTAAATCTAAAAACAAGAAGATGAAATCATTGGATATAGCTATGTGTAATCACAATCATGGCTATTCCAAAACACTAGTTATTCTTCTAAATAAAACAGAAAACATAGAAGATTTACTAGAGATTAAGACCTTTGAAGAATTCATTATCGTCCCCGAACTCCTTGTTGTCAACAACCATTGGAACATAGGGTTCATTAAGAAAGGAGTTAATATCAATGAACTTTCTTGGTTGCTTTTATCGAACCAGGGCCTTCTGAATCTCTTGAGTCTTATGCACAAAAGCCTTTATTTTTTGAATCTCCTTTCACAACTCCTTCAACACTTCAATAACATCAGAAAACTTCTGAGAATTTGAAGGAATAGCTCTTGGCTTCCTCGTATTCCTTCTTTTTATTTTAAAGGTTGGAGGCAATGGAGATTTTCCTTTTTCCTCCATGATTGATGGTTCAACAATCATATTACCTTCTTTTCCATCGCAAGATATCATTCTTGGAGCGTCCATCAACGAATGGGATTGTGAGAGGAATTCACAATTGGCTCAACAAGTAGTCTAGTGATAAAAAGAGGTTTTAGAGAATGAAAAGGAATGTAGGGTTCGAAACCTAAAATAGGTTCGTAAACGACCAACACTTATCCCTATCAAGAGTAAAGTTGTCGATAATACACTTTTTCTTTTGTTTGATAGACAGAAATAACAAAACTAAGAAAAGAAGAACCAAAACTTTTCCTAAAGCCTGAGAGGTAAAAAATCAATATCTCTTTTGATCAGGCACATGAGACAAGATTTTAGACACAACACAATTAGTTTGTGTTGTGGTGAACAACAATTTGTCCATTAATTTCCTCTTAAGAGGAATCTACAGACCTTTGTCTATCAAACCGATTCGACCATACTTTATTCTCAAATGGTCTTGATTTTTCCTTGGAAACTAACTTCTTAGACGAAGATAAAATCTTACATACCTCTGCAGTCTTCTGAGCAAGTTTGAGCTTTCTTGCTAGATGATTTTCTCTTCGTTGAAGTTTGTTGACGTATCTTTGCTTGTGTTTGAACTTGTAACACCTTGAGAGTTCATGACCTTTTAATGACCAATATGAGAACGTCACACTTGGATAATAATCAGGCTTCTAAATTGTGCAGGCGGCTAGGCACATAGTGGATCCTGAAACAATATAAACAGTGTTTCCAAGAAAAGGGTCAACATTTTCTTCCAGAATGGTTGGATTATCTTCTGAAAGAACATTAAAATTGATATGTGTATTGCTATAGTTATCAAAATCAATATTTTCACCAAAAAGTGCAACACTTGGTTTCTCATCTTCATTTGAATCATAGCCGTCAGACATTTCATTAAGAGTTGAAGCAAGACCTTTGTTCCCAGTGTATTTTCTCCGATTTGGACACTCCTTTGCAAAATGACCAAATCCTTTACACTTAAAGCACTGAGGTATATCCTCTTCATAAGTTTCATCAATATCCCTATTTTTAAGAGGAACACGATTATGAGGCTTGACTAATGCCTTAGGCTTATCTTTGGAGAACCGTTTACTTCTTTTCAAAAGAAGATCCCTAAACTGTTTTGTGATCATCGAGACTGATTTGTCAAGATCTCCATCTGATGAAACTATCTCAGAGTGATCATCTTCAGAGATATATACTATTTTACTTTTATCAAGTAAATTAGTGTTCTTTAGTGCTTTGAACGTAACATCCTTAGCCTTGGATGAAAGTTCGTGATCAAAAATCTTAAGCTTACCAACCAGTGTATTTCTGGAGAGAGTATCTAGGTTATTTCCCTCAACGATGGCATGCTTTTTAGCATCGTATCTAGATGGCAGTGATCTGAGAATTTTCATCACAATGTCCTTTTCAGGAATAGTCTTACGCAATGCAAAAGATGCATTAACAATTTCAGATACTTTGTGATTAAACTCATCAAATGTTTCTCCATCTGCCATACGAAGGTTTTCCCAATCGGAATTAAGGTTCTGAAGCCTTGCATCCTTTTCACTGGAGTTTCCTTCAAATACGGTTGCTAATATATCCAAGATTTTTACGGCTTAGTGCAATTAGACACATGGTGCTGAAGATTTAGGGTAATAGCATATATGATCGAATTCAAACAGTCAGAGTTTTCCTTTGTAGCAAGAAATTCTGCAGGAGTATATTCAACAATATTCTTTGGAACATTTTCTCCTTCTGCAGCCACGGGAAGATCATAGCCATTAACAACATATACCCATGATTTAAAATTACGTGCTTGAAGAAAAGATCGCATAACAATTTTCCACCATAAGTAATTAGAGCTATCGAAGACTGGTGGTACGTTTATTAAGATAGCACCTCTGTCCATAGATTCAGATAGCTACAAATACATACTTGTAAGGTCTTGAACGTGTTTGCCTGCTCTGATACCAAATGAAAATACGGGGGTCTAACAACCTTACCTAATATTTCGATTAGCAATCTTTATGGACAACTCCGAGTTATTTTCTAGAGAATCAACAAGACTCAATCAATAGAAAATACTCAAGGAGTTATTATCTCAATCCCTCGATTTGATTTACTCAAGCAAATAAGATTTGCGAGTTTAATCAAAGAGATAACTTGGATGGTACCAAAAACTAATATCCAAGTGTCAATCGATTTAAATCAACAACCAATAAGGTCGGATATTTTAATCGATTGAACAACGCACAACCTGTATTATTTAAATTATATAAAAATATAATGCGGAAAAGAAATAACACAGACACCAGAATTTTGTTAACGAGGAAACCGCAAATGTAGAAAAACCCCGGGACCTAGTCTAGATTAAACATACACTGTATTAAGCTGCTATAGACACTATCCTACTACCAATTAACTTCGGTCTGGACTGTAGTTGAACCCCAACCAAACTCACACTGATCCAAGGTACAGTTATGCTCCTACGCCTCTGATCCCAGCAGGATACCGCGCACTTGATTCCCTTAGCTGATCTCACCCATAACCAAGAGTTGCTACAACCCAAAGTCGAAGACTTTAATAAACAAATCTATCTCACACAGAAAAGTCTACAGGTAATAGATAAATTCGTCTCCCACGAATAAAACTACAATTTTTGTTCCGTCTTTTGATAAATCAAGGTGAACAGGAACCAATTGATAAAACCAGACTTATATTCCCGAAGAACAACTCAGTTTCATCAATCACCTCACAATAAACTTAATCAACGCAGCGAAGAAGATTATTGAGGAATCACAAACAATAAGACGAAGATGTTTGTGACTAATTTTATCTTGCCTATCGGAGATAGAAATCTCAAGCCAATTATTACAATTGTACTTGTAGGAAGAATCCAAGCATTATGTCTCCTGATGGAAAAGATGTGAATATCATTGTTAAGCCATTAATCATGAAAGAAAAATATAAATCTACTGTTTCATCAACTTTGAAAAGAAAAAGAAGGAATGAGAGCAAACCAAGAGTTGTTCCTTCAAATCTTCAAAAGTTTTCTGGTGTTCTTGAAGAGTTGATTGATAAAAGAAAGAAGATTCAGCAAATAAATGCTATTGTTTTGAGGACTCTCGAAATTCAAAAGGCCCTGTATTATTTCAATTATATAAAAATATAATGCGGAAAAAAATAACATAGACACCAGAATTTTGTTAACGAGGAAACCACAAATATAGAAAAACCTCGGGACCTAGTCCAGATTAAACATACATTGTATTAAGCCGCTACAGACACTAGCCTACTCCAAATTAACTTCGGATTGGACTGTATTTGAATCCCAACCAATCTCACACTGATCTAAGGTGCAGTTATGCTCCTACACCTCTGATCCCAGCAGGATACTGCACACTTGATTCCCTTAGTTGATCTCACCCATAACCAAGAGTTGCTACGACCCAAAGTCGAAGACTTTAATAAACAAATCTATCTCACACAGAAAAGTCTACAAGATAGATAAATTCATCTTCCACGAATAAACCTATGAGTTTTGTTCCGTCTTTTGATAACTCAGGGTGAGAAGGAACGAATCAATAAAACCTGTTAGAGTACTGCTCGGTCAAACTCGTATGCGTTGCTATCTCAAGCATGTTTGTCAATCTTAGTGATCAAAACTATAAAGTCTTGATTTCTAGTCTACTATAGCTAAGGTCTCGGACTAGGATATAAAGTGTAGCTGAGCTCAAGAACTCCATGGCGATCATCATGCAAGACGAAGGAATACTCAAGGAACCAGTGGATCTTCATTGAATAAAAGGTATGTGGAGACTTGAACTTATCTATCACTCAAAAGTCTATCTACTCTATCTCCTATCTTGATACAAAAGTTGTTTTACTATATAGACTAAAGATATGCACATGTGACATTTCGAGCTGAGTATATCTTTCTTATCTATTTCTCGAAATGGGTGTTGGTAAAGCTTTCGCTTTAGCCAAGTTCATCTTTGCCTAGTGACGAAAGTCATGTTATGTTTAAATCACTTTGGAAATTGCTCTGACGAAAAATAGTTTGTGAATAAAAACTATATAACGCCCTCTGAGAATGTTTCAATGATTGAAATGAGAGTTTCGACTATATAACCATTGTGGGATATAAATATTGTTGTGGAAACACATATATGTATAAGTCCTTAGCAATTGAACCGAAGTTTGCGAACTTTGTTGATCAAGTGGAACCGGAACGTGAGCAGTCAACTTAGTCCGCGAACTGGCGTAAGTTCTCGAACCCGAGAATATCTGCTGAAGTTGAAGCTCAGGTAAAGTCCGTGAAACCAGTCCGCGAGCTGATGGAAGTTCTCGACCCATGAAATTCTGCTGGAATTTATTAACTTCAACCAGTTAGCTTGAGTCCGCGAACTCAAGAGGTTATGTCTGAAAACGTTGTTCGTGAATTT
The DNA here is from genome assembly GCA_023529315.1 of Papaver bracteatum. Classification (NCBI taxonomy): domain Eukaryota; kingdom Viridiplantae; phylum Streptophyta; class Magnoliopsida; order Ranunculales; family Papaveraceae; genus Papaver; species Papaver bracteatum. Next base: position 540,527 of record JAJJWX010001508.1, read on the forward strand.
ATATTAAATTACTAAGGAATGCTTTTGCAAACCGTGGCTTTATAGTTCATGAAACGATTCGAGTGAATCACATCGTTTTTGATTCAATTGTGTCTCTTATAATACTTGGGATCTCATAGCAATTGAACAACTCTCTAACTAGTTTATTTGAGTCATTTGGACTAGTTATGGTGAAGAAGAATATGGTTGATATGAAAGTTATCAGTTGGCGAACCATTTGGCTGACTATTATTGAACCAACCATTGTACACGTTTGGGTATGGTTACACAAACCCAAAACGTCAAAGTACATGTGTGTATGGCAAGCTAAGTTTTCGATCTAACGGTTAAGAGATATTAGCTTGTATCTAATCAGGTTTTCATCTAACGGTGAATATTGAATGCTTTATTACTAAGCTAACATTGATTGCAAACCCTGATTTGAAAGACTATATAAGGGAGAACTCTAGCAACTGGGAACTCTAGCAAATAAAGGCTATTGTTTGTGATTCCTCAACAATCTTCTTCGCTGCGTCGATTAAGTTTATTGTGAGGTGATTGATGAAACTGAGATGTTCTTAGGGAATATAAGTCTGGTTTTATCGATTGGTTCCTGTTCACCTTGATTTATCAAAAGACGGAAAAAAACTTGTAGGTTTATTCGTGGGAGACGAATTTATCTATTACCTGTAGACTTTTCTGTGTGAGACGGATTTGTTTATTAAAGTCTTCGACTTTGGGTCGTAGAAATTCTTGGTTGTGGGTGAGATCAGCTAAGGGAATCAAGTGCGCAGTATCCTGTTAGGAATCAGATGCGTATGAGCATAACTGTACCTTGGATTAGTGTGAGATTGGTTTGGGTTCAACTACAGTCCAGATCGAAGTTAATTTGGAGTAGGCTAGTGTCTGTAGCGGCTTAATACAGTGTATGTTTAATATGGACTAGGTCCCGAGGTTTTTTCTGCATTTGCGATTTCCTCGTTTACAAAATTTCTGGTGTTTGTGTTATTTCTTTTCCGCATTATATTTTTATATAATTGAAATAATACAGGTTGTGCGTTGTTCAATCAATTATAATATCCGACCATTTTGGTTGTTGATTTAAATTGATTGACACTTGGATATTGGTCTTTGGTACCATCCAAGTTATCTCTCTTTGATTAGACTCGCGAATCATATTTGCTTGAGTAAATCAAATCGAGAGATTGCTTGAGTATTTTTTATTGATTGAGTATAATTGTCTAGTTGATTCTCTAGATAACAACTCGGAGTTGCCCATACAGATTTCTAATCTAAATATTGGGTGGTGTTGTTAGACCCCCGCTTTTTCAATTGGTATCAGAGCAGGAAAACACATTAAAGACCTCACAAGTATGTGTTTGTAGCGATTTGACTCTATGGATAGGTGCTATCTCAATAAACATACCACCAGTCTTCGATGGCTCTAATTACTTATGGTTGAAAATTGCTATGTGAGATTTTCTTCAAGCACATGATTTTCAATCATGGGTATGTGTTGTTAATGGATATAATCATCCCGTTGCTGCAGAAGGATAAACTTTTCAAAGAATATTGCTGAATATACTCCTGCAGAGATTCTTGCTGCAAAGCAAAAATCCGACGGTTTGAATGCGATCATACTTGCCTTTACCCCAAATCTTCAATACCGTGTGTCTAATTGCACTAAGTTGCAAGAATCTTGGGATATCTTAGCAACCGTATTTGAAGGAAACTCCAGTGAAAAGGATGCAAGGCTTCATAACCTAAATTCTGATTGGGAAAACCTTCGTATGGCATATGGAGAAACATTTGATGAGTTTAATCACAAAGTGTCTGAAATCGTTAATGCATCTTTTGCATTGGGTAAGACTATTCCTGAAAAGGACATTGTGATGAAAACTCTCTCAGATCACTGCCATCTAGATACGATTCTAAGAAGCATGCCATCGTTGAGGGAAATAACCTAGATACTCTCTCCAGAAACACGCTGGTTGGTAAGCTTAAGATCTTTGATCACGAACTTTCATCCAAGGCTAAGGATGTTGCGTTCAAAGCACTAAAGGACACTAAATTACTTGATAAAGTTAAAAAGTGTATATCTCTGAAGATGATCACTCTGAGATAGATTCATCAGATGAAGATCTTGACAAATCAGTCTCAATGATCACAAGACAGTTTAGGGATCTTCTTTTGAAGAGAAGTAAACAGTTCTCCAGAGATAAGCCTAAGGCATCAGTCAAACCTCATAATTGTGTTCCTCCTAAAAATAGGGATATTGATGAAACTGATGATGAGGATATGCCATAGTGTTTTAAGTGTAAGGGATTTGGTTAATTTGCAAATGAGTGTCCAAATCGGAGAAAATACACTGGGAACAAAGGTCTTGCTGCAACTCTTGATGAAATGTCTGATGACTATGATTCAAATGAAGATGAGAAATCAAGTGTTATACTTCTTGGTGAAAATATTGATTTTGGATTATCTTGTATCTTATGTTGAGCACGATACGCCTAAGTCGATTTCTTATTGGCAGGTTGGTTGTTCCATAAAGATGCAATATGTTGAGCATTAAGAACTAAATTAATCAACTTGTGTGGTTATTTAGTTTGTATTCCATGAGTTCTCTCATGTTGAGTACATGGACGGTTAAGGTTGTCATTTTCTATGATAATCTTAGTCGGGGTTCCATAATCTCTTATGTTGAGCCCAAATGAACTAAATCAATCATCTTGTGTGATTTTATAGTTAGCACTCCATAGATTTTTCTCATGTTGAGTGTGGACAATTGAATTGATTACTTTGTGATTAGTTTAATTTTGCAATCCGGTTAGAGTATTTATGGGTTCTATTGTGAATAATCTAATCTATATATTAAGTCTCCATAAGTTTACTTGTGTTGAGCATATTTAGTCAAATTAATCTTGGTTCGCTTTGGTTAATATGATTGAATATTTTGGATTCCAAATTCATACTTGTATGTAATTTGTTGAGTCTAAAGAAATCCTTCTTTTCTCTTGAAAATAAGGTCACTTTTGTTGTTCCCTTGGGAATGACATCTTATGGGGGAGAGTTCTTTTGAACTTGCGCTTAATTTCCAAATCTTTGTGGGGAGTGCGGATGTGGAATTTTTAGGGGTTATCTTGTATCTTTATAAACTCCTTGATGAATGCATTTAGCCTCGGCTTTATGATTTCATCTAAACAAGATGATAGAACATTTACCTTTGCTCATAAAATGTCTCTTACGGAAATTTCATTAGGATCCCGTTCTTGTACCTTTGCCAATTTTATTGACAAAAAAGGGGAGAATTAAATGTAGTTCATACTACAAATACATATGGTTTTCGGATCATTATGTAAGGGGGAGTGGTTTCCATGTGAGATGGAGTATTGACTAAGGGGGAGTGAAGTATCACCATAGTATTTTTGTTAAAGTTGTGATACAATTGGACTTTGACGCTGTGTAATAATACTATGACATTGTATAACGATAATTGATAACCAATGCTTTTCTCATTGTTATAGCTACGGATTTTCAACAACGATAATGATAAACTTACAACCTTTGGGATCATTGGACTACTTGGAAGTGACGAAGATTTCGAGTATTGTTGAAGATTAGGCATGTGGAATACGAGCTACAAAGTTTATTTATACAATTTTGGTATTCCATATGTATTAATAGTTTTGCCACTAAAATTGACAAATAAGGAGATTGTTAGAGCACTGCTCGGTCAAACTCGCATACGTTGCTATCTCAAGCATGTTTCTCAATCTTAGTGATCAAAACTATAAAGTCTTGATTTCTAGTCTAGTATAGCTAAGGTCTCGGACTAGGATAGGAAGTGTAGTTGAGCTCAAGAACTCCATGGCGATCATTATACAAGACGAAGGACTACTCAAGGAACCAGTGGATCTTCATCGACTAAAAGGTATGTGGATACTTGAACTTATCTATCACTCAAAAGTCTTTCTACTCTATCTCCTATCTTGAGACAAAAGTCATTTTACTATATAGACTACGAATATGCACATGTGACATTTCGAGCTGAGTATATCTTGCTTATCTATTTCTCGAAATGGGTGTTGGTAAAGCTTTTTCTCTAGCCAAGTTCATCTTTGCCTAGTGACGAAAGTCATGTTATGTTTCAATCACTTTGGAAATCGCTCTGACGAAAAATAGTTTGTGAATAAAAACTATATAACGTCCTCTGAGAATGTTTCAATGATTGAAATGAGAGTTTAGACTATATAACCATTGTGGGATATAAACATTGTTGTGGCAACACATATATGTATAAGTCCTTAGGACTTGAACCGAAGTTTGCGAACTTTGTTGATCAAATGGAACCGGAACGTGAGCAGTTAACTCAGTACGCGAACTCAGCCCGCGAACCCAGTCCGTGAATTGGCGTAAGTTCTCGAACCTGAGAATATCTGCTGAAGTTGAAGCTCAGGTGCAGTCCGCTAACTGACGGAAGTTCTCGACCTGAGAAATTCTGCTGGAGTTTATTAACTTCAACCGGTCAGCTTGAGTCCGCGAACTCAAGAGGTTATGTCTGAAAACGTTGTTTGTGAACTTATATTAAATTACTAAGGAATAATTTTGCAAACTGTGGCTTTATAGTTCATGAAACGATTCGAGTGAATCATATAGTTTTTGATTCAATTGTGTCTCTTATAATACTTGGGATCTCATAGAAATTGAAAAACTCTCTAACTAGTTTATTTGAGTCATTTGGACTAGTTATGGTGAAGAAGAATATGGTTGATATGAAAGTTATCATTTGGCTAACCATTTGGCTGACTATTATTGAACCAACTATTGTACACATTTGGGTACGGTTACACAAACCCAAAACGTCAAAGTAAATGTGTGTATGTCAAGCTAAATTTTCGATCTAACGGTTAAGAGATATTAGCTTGTATCTAATCAGGTTTTCATCTAACGGTGAATATTGAATGCTTTGTTACTAAGCTAACATTGATTGCAAACCCTAATTTGAAAGAATATATAAGGGAGAACTCTAGCAACTGGGAAACCTAATCCCCACACATTTTGTGTGATATTAGTTTGCTAAAGCTAGAGTCGATTCTCCTTTAACCTTTGGTTTTCTTCTTTTAAAACCAGGTTAACGACTTAAAGACTTCATTGGGATTGTGAAGCCAGAACGATACTACTTTTCTTGTAGTTGTGTGATCTGATCTTGATGTTTCTATCATACGAGTACAATTTTAATTGGCTTGATATTTCTATCTCCGATAGGCAAGATAAAAGTAGTCACAAACATCTTCGTCTCATTGTTTGTGATTTCTCAATAATCTTCTTCGCTGTGTCGATTAAGTTTATTGTGAGGTGATTGATGAAACTGAGTTGTTCTTCGGGAATATAAGTTTGGTTTTATCGATTGGTTCCTGTTTACCTTGATTTATCAAAAGACTGAACAAAACTTGTAGGTTTATTCGTGGGAGATGTATTTATCTATTACCTGTTGACTTTTCTGTGTGAGACAGATTTGTTTATTAAAGTCTTCGACTTTGGGTAGTAGAAACCCTTGGTTGTGGGTGAGATCATCTAAGGGAATCAAGTGCGCAGTATCCTGCTGGGATCAGAGGCGTAGGAGCATAAATGTACCTTGGATTAGTGTGAGATTGGTTGGGGTTCAATTACATTCCTGGCCGAAGTTAATTTGGTGTAGGATGGTGTCTGTAGCGGCTTAATACAGTGTATGTTTAATCTGGACTAGGTCCTGGGGTTTTTTCTGCATTTGCGATTTCCTCGTTAACAAAATTTCTGGTGTCTGTGTTATTTCTTTTCCGCATTATATTTTTATATAATTGAAATAATACAGGTTGTGCGTTGTTCAACCAATTAGAATATCCGACCATTTGGTTGTTGATTTAAATTGATTGACACTTGGATATTGGTCTTTGGTACCATCCAAGTTATCTCTCTTTGATTAGACTCGCGAATCATATTTGCTTGAGTAAATCAAATCGGGAGATTGAGATAATAACTCCTTGAGTATTTTTTATTGATTGAGTCTAACTGTCTAATTGATTCTCTAGAAAACAACTCGCACTTGTCCATACAGATTGCTAATCGAAATATTGGGTGGTGTTGTTAGACCCCCGCTTTTTCAATTGGTATCAGAGCAGGCAAACACATTAAACACCTCACAAGTCTGTATTTGTAGCGATCTGACTCTATGGACAGAGGTGCTATCTCAATAAACATACCACCAGTCTTTGATAGCTCTAATTACTTATGGTGGAAAATTGCTATGCGAGCTTTTCTTCAAGCACGTGATTTTCAATCATGGGAATGTGTTGTTAATGGCTTTGATCCTCCCGTTGTTGCAGGAGAAGAAAATGTTCCAAAGAATATTGCTGAATATACTCCTGTAGAGATTCTTGCTACAAAGTAAAAATTCGACGGTTTGAATGCGATCATACTTGCCATTACCCCAAATCTTCAGCACCATGTGCCTAATTGCACTAAGTCGCAAGAAGCTTGGGATATCTTAGCAACCGTATTCGAAGAAAACTCCAGTGAAAAGGATGCAAGGCTTCAGAACCTAAATTCTGATTGGGAAAACCTTCGTATGGCAGATGGAGAAACATTTGATGAGTTTAATCACAAAGTATCTGAAATTGTTAATGCATTTTTTGCATTGGGTAAGACTATTCCTGAAAAGGACATTGTGATGAAAATTCTCATATCACTTCCATCTAGATACGATGATAAGAAGCATGCCATCGTTGAGGGAAATAACCTAGATACTCTCTCCAGAAACACGCTGGTTAGTAAGCTTAAGATCTTTGATCACGAACTTTCATCCAAGGCTAAGGATGTTGCGTTCAAAGCACTAAAGGACATTAAATTACTTGATAAAGGTAAGAAAGTGTATATCTCTGAAGATGATCACTCTATGATAGATTCATTAGATGAAGATCTTGACAAATCGGTCTCAATGATCACAAGACAGTTTAGGGATCTTTTATTGAAGAGAAGTAAACGGTTCTCCAGAGATAAGCCTAAGGCATCAGTCAAACCTCATAATCGTGTTCCTCCTATAAATAGGGATATTGATGAAACAGATGATGAGGATATGCCTCGGTGCTTTAAGTTTAAGGGATTTGGTCATTTTGCAGATGAGTGTCCAAATCGGAGAAAATACACTGGGAACAAAGGTATTGTTTTCATAATTCTGACCTAATTTGTTGAATTGCTCGTATTGCGCCCAAACTCTCTCCAACCAACCTGGGGATTGCTCAAACGACCAACAAATTGGTCACGTGACCACCAAGATCCGGTCCCATGCTCTCTTGATCGGTCCCTTATCTCTCATACTTAGGTTTTTCCTAATGTTGAACCCAGCAGTAATTCAATAAATAATGAAACCAGCACTTACTAATCATTCCTTCACCAACTCTCCAACTGAGAACCCTGGTACATGCTCACTTGGGAAATTTGGTATCACATGGACGTCCATGGTCCCATGAGGTCGGTCCATCCTTTGCTCATGACCTATTTTCAGCAATTCGTCGAATAATGAGCAATTCATCAAAATTAGGGTTTTTCGAAAAAAATGCTCAAGAAATCATTATTCTGAGCAAGTTCAAACACCAAATAAATTTATACACGGGGATTAATAATATAATATCTTGTAATCTACCACCATTTTTATTTTATTGGGTCACGTCACCAATAAATATTTCGTCAAATTGAGCAACTTTGCCCAGTTACTCGAATATTGACCCAACTATCAATATTCATCAATTCATCAGTAACTTGTCGAATTGAGCAATACTTGCTCAATTACACGTCAAATTATAAATTCATCAGTAATTTATCGAATTGCTCAATTGCACGTCAAATTCTCAAATATTCAGTAATTCGTCGAATTGAGCAATACTTGCTCAGTTGCTCGAATATTGACCTAACTATCAATATTCAGTAATTTATCAGTATTTCGTCGAATCGAGCAATACTTGCTCAATTGCTCGAATAATCACATATATTCAGTAATTCATCAATATTCAACAACTTGTTGAATTTACAACATTTGCTCAGACGAGTAACATTAATGTTCATGAATCGCTGAGCATTTGCCAAACATGCTCGATTCAGTAAAACCCAGGCTCATTGCCTAATTAGTCAACATCTGACACACTAAATACACGTCTGTCATGCAGACTCCACGATTCGTGAGAATCAATCACGTCAAATTGGGGTAACAAATTAGGGTTTTGGTCTTGCGGCCTACAGGACGTGGATTCATCCACGACGATAAATATGCGTAAGTTATGTCAACGGTTGAAGGAGTTAACAAAGTAGTGGGTGCACGATCCGTCAAGTATCCACACGACGTGGAACTGACTTTACCACAATCTTTTACCGACCCACTATTCCACTCATGAAACCGTCATACTTACAGGGATCAAGGTGTTCACAACTCTACAATATAAATAAGTCTCTGAATCATGATTGAGGACAAGGAAAAACGAACGGACATTAACAGACAACGTTTTTGGTCTACACAAAATTTCTCGAGTAACTAATCTCAAGGATTCATCAATCCATCAGAACTTATTCTAAATCAACAGTTCACCAATTATTGCAGAAACCTTCAACACACCCACAATCCTTTAACACCACTGATCCGACATAATTCTCCGCTTCCCTCTTACAGATCAACCCATCTCCCTCTTTGCGACCGAATTAACTCTGGAACAACCATTGTCTTGGTTTAGGCCGGAGTCCTACAGATTGATCTCTCAAATCTAAGAACTCCTTTGGCAGTATATCTGTGTGGGGTTAAGCAGTTTGCATGGTTCGAGGAGTCTCGACAACACGCCCGACTCTTCACTCTCCTAAAAAACCAGCGAACCGTTTTTCACCATCTATATAAATGTACCCTGATTTAGGTTTATGTAACTGTACCTAAACGTGTACACCATGTTGGCTCAACCGTAGTTAACCGAGGTTAGCTATATGAACACTCTCTTATCAACCTTATTCTTCTTAACCATAACTAGTTCAAATGACTCAAATGAAACTAGTTAAAGAGTTGTTCAATTGCCATATTCTCATAGAAGTACACAAGAACACAATTGAAGCAAAATTTATTTGATTCACTCGAATCAATTCATGAACATTATAGCCACGGTTTGCAAAGAATGCATATTCGTTAATATATAAATGTTTTAGTTCATGAGCCAACCGATTTTAGAACTTTAACCACTCAAGTATGCAAACGGGTATGCATACTTAAGTAGTCGGTCTTAGTTTGGGTTTGCTAGTATGAAAACGGTTACGCATACTTAGTTCACTTCAAAATCCCAGCAGAAATTCCCGGATACCTCATGCAATTACGCACACCGGTATGTGTACTTGGTACACGAAATTTCACAACTACAAGTACGCATACGGGTATGCATACTTTAGTTCCGGTCATGGATCACATACATGCAAGAATGCACACTATGTTTATAATCCAATGATGGTTAAGTATTCTAAACTCTTATTTCAATCATTGAAACTTTGTTAGAGGATGAAATTGCCGTTTACACAGAATTTCTCGAGTAGCTACTCTCAAGAATTCATCAATCCATCAGAACTTATTCGAACTCAACAGTTCACCAATTATTGCAGAAACCTTCAACACACCCACAATCCTTGATCATCACTGATCCCACACAATTCTCCGCTTCCCTCCTACAGATCAACCTATCTCCCTATTTGCGACCAAATTGACTCTGGAACAGCCATTGTCTTGGTTTAGGCCAGAGTCATACAGATTGATCTCTCAAATCTAAGCACTCCCTTTGCAGTGCATCTGTGTGGGGTTAAGCAGTTTTCCCGGTTCGAGGAGTCTCGACAACACGCACGACTCTTCACTCTCCTAAAAAACCAGCGAACCATTTTTTACCTTTTACAGGTTGGCGACCACAGTGGGAGATTAATCTCTCGGTTGCAATCTCACATTTTCACAAAATGGTTGGTCTTAGGTCTGACTCAACAACTTCGAATTCCAGTCAAAATCTTTCAAATGGAAATGTTCCTCCTTCCAACGCTCCACTCAATGGGACAGTCAATGCATAAATCCCGACTTTGATCGAGTTGGCACTAGTGCAGGAGGTTCATACGAGGAACATGGACCTGATAAAAGAAACGATGAATAAAATACTGAACTTTCTCATCAGACTGATGTCCGATCTGGGATACGCTCACGCTTAGGAAGTTCCAGCACTGGTGGCTGACCCCTCAATCGATGATCATCCTTGAATCAACAGCTTCACCACCTATGAAAAGCCGGTGGATCAGGAAGTCACACATTTGATTGAAAATATATGTAAACTTTTACACTTCTCCAGGGATCAACATACGAGCACGTTTGCCGCACTCAACAAGATATTATATGACGTTCCGTCGTCTCAGGTGGTTGAATAAGTGTCCATGATATCTGAAACTTCGATAAATAATATTACCTTCACTGAGGAGGACCGAATGAAGGAAGTAGGACACAATCGAACCCTATTCGTGACTGCTTCAATCAAGGATTCTGAATTCAGAAGAGTCCTCGTTGACACAGGCGCTTCCACGAATCTTATTACCATGAAGACTCTCAAAGAATCCAAGATACCAAAAAGCAAGGTCGTTCATCATCCCATACTAATGACGGGTTTTGAAGGAAGCCGGAGTCACACGTACGGGTACATTTACGTGGATCTGAAAGTAGGACCGATTCAATCTACCGTAAAGTTCCACATAATTGAGAAGGATCCTGACTATCACATGATACTTGGACGACCATGGATCTATGATAATAAAGTTATTCCTTTAACATACCATCAATGTATGAAAGCATGGATCAACAACAAAATCGTTCGCATCACAGCTTCGGTATCTTCTTATGCTCTAATTTGTGATGCTGAATTCCTGGAATCACCAAAGAACATTCCTGAACTTCCAAGCAAAATTTGCGCCACTCCACTTCCAAGTTGGACAACTATTTTGGAAACCGACAAACCGTCATCAATATATGCTAAATCCATAAAATTGTCGACTATACCACTTAAGCATCGTCAAAATCAAGGTACGGCTCACAAAAAGTCCAACTTTATTACTGATTATGATGCGAAAGATGGAGTCATTTATCTCCATCGGAAAGATTATCAATTAACAGGGGAGGTCGATGAAAAGTCTGCCCACCCTGAAGAATCATGCCAGAGTGAGCAATCACCCGACGAAGAAATTTAGGATGCACCGCGATAGCTATAAGATGGCACAGACTCCACAACAGATGACCTTGGAACTATCAACATCGGAACAGATAAAAACCCATGGCCAATCCTAGCCAGTTCTGCTCTCTCACCTGAAGAACGAGAAGGGTTGATCCTCCTGTTGAAAGAGTATCAAGATATCTTCGCCTGGACATACGAAGAGATGCCCGGCCTAGATGATAAATTGGTCACTCATCATCTCCACATCACTCCTAGTTCCAAACCTGTCAAACAACGGCGTAGACAATTCAGACACGAAGTTGAGGAACAAATCAAATTGGAGATCCAGAAACTATTGACAGTAGGATTCATCAAACCCATTCAACATCCAACATGGCTGGCGAACATCGTCCCAGTAAAGAAGAAGAACGGTCAAATCCGATGTTGTGTAGATTTCAGGAACCTGAATAAATGTTGCCCAAAGGATAATTTTCCTTTACCCAACATTGATATGCTCGTCGATGCAACCAGCGGTCATGACAAGTTTTCATTCATGGATGGATATAACGGATACAAGCAAATCAAGATGTACGAGTATGACGCTAACAATACTGCATTCCGAACTCCCATTGGAAACTTCCACTACATAGTGATGCCTTTCGGCTTGAAGAATGCAGGAGCCACTTATCAGAGAGCCATGACTGCAATATTTCATGACATGATGCACAAGCAAATAGAAGACTATGTCGACGATGTGGTGATGAAATCAAAGCCACGGGCGTCTCACCTAGATGTTCTGAGACAAGTCTTCGAAAGATGCAAAGAATATAAGCTAAAGATGAATCCTTTAAAATGCGCTTTTGGAGTTTCTTCTGGAAAGTTTCTTGGATTCATAGTCACTGCAGAAGGAATCAAGGTCGATCCAAACAAAACACATGCTATTACTACTGTGCCTCCTCCAAGAACTCTGAAAGAACTCCAGAGTTTCATGGGCAAAGTCAACTATATCCGGCGTTTCATTCCTGGACTTGCTCAACTCATTGCTTCATTCACTCCTCTGTTGAAGAAATGAGCAGATTTTGTATGGACAATTGTTCAAAAAGAAGCATTCCATAAAATAAAGCAAATATTACTATCTCCCGCTGTCATGAAATCTCCAGTACAAGGTCGACCGCTGATACTTTACACAACCTCCAGTGATGTTGCAATTGGAGCACTCCTCGCCCAAGAAGATAAAGAAGGCATCGAACGACCAATTTACTACTTCAATCGCACAATGAGAGATGCTCAACTCCAATATCCGAACGCTGAAAGGGCGTGTCTAGCATTAGTTCATGCAACTCAGAGGTTCAGGCATTATCTACTATCAAACAGGGTCATGTTGGTATCCAAAGATGATCCCATATAGTTTTTACTGTCGAAACCTACTTTGATTGGGAGACCAGCAAAGTGGTTACTTCAAATGTCGGAGTTTGACATAGCGTGCATCCCTCCAAAAGCAATCAAAGGACAGGCAGTTGCAGACTTACTTGCTGCTTCTCCGGGAGAAGACATCACAATATTGCATGAAGAGGTTCCTGGTGAGTTTCCAGAAATTTTAATTATTCAGGAAGAAACATGGCTACTATATTTTGATGGATCTACCACTCCAATCAATGATACTGGTGGATCGGGTATTGTGCTAGTATCATCATCCGGTGAAGTTTTCTCACATTCATTCAAGCTGTATTTCCATTGCACCAATAATTCAGCAGAATATGAAGCTTTTCTCCTAGGATTATCTTTGGCCAAGAAAGCCGGAGCGAGGCACTTAGAAATCAGAGGAGACTCAAAGTTGCTAGTCAATCAAATGAATGGTGTGTACTCTCTCAAACAAATAATGCTTGCTCCATTTAGGACTGAGGCATGACGACTGTTAACTCATTTTTCTGATGCAACAATTGTCCATACCGGCCATACCAACAATAGACATGCTGATTGTCTAGCAACTCTGGTATCCAAACTACTATTCGAAGGGTTAGAGAAATCCATCACCATACAAAGACGCTCTGTATCATCCATATGGCTTACTCAAGTCGAAGATGTTCAATCAAGCGACTGGCGGGTGCCCATCATTCATGAATTGAGCAACTTTCTCACAGATGGGAAAATCATTCTCAAGGAATTAAAAAACTTTTTCCTGCTGCATGGAGCGTTATATTATCGCAATACTGATGGATCCTTGTCACGATACCTTGGAGATGAAGAAGCCAGTGAACAACTCAAATGCATACATGAACAAATATGTGGGAAAACCCTGGTGATCATGCTCTACAGAAGGCTCCAAAGACTTGGATACTATTGGCCCTCTATGGAGTCTCAGTCGAGGATGCTGCAAGGATCCTGTCCCAATTGTCAAACACCACCTCATCATTCAAAGATTCTAACAATCCATCACATTAGGGACTGGAGAGAACCTTACATAAAGTATCTCCGCGACAATGATCTTCCATCGGAGCTTATGTTGAAGTGTCATCAGTGCCAAGTTCATGGTAATCTCATTCACACTCCTTGTCTTCCATTACATTCTGTGAGCAGTCCATGGCCCTTCTATAGCTGGGGACTGGATATTATTGGGAAGATCAATCCACGATAGGTGTGATAAATACCTAATTTTATATCTAGTATTTATGTTTTCTTTGCTATTTTTCTAGTAAATTATGTATTTTATGTGTGTTTTTGATTTATTAGGTACTCTGGAGTTGCACAAAGGAAAAGAAGAAGAAATCACCCAATTTAAGCAGAAAGGGTATAATTGTCATTTTCCAGGCAAACACTATCGAGAGACGAGCCAAGGATTAAGGGACATCTCTCTCAGAGGAGTATTAAAAACAGCCAATTAATGTTAAGGGGTGACCATTTGTTATGGGGCACCAACTTGGGGTGGATCTTACCTAATGGGGTGTTATTATCGAGACCCAACTCTACACCCTAATATGAGAAACCAGTTCTCATCATTCTCAATCATTGTGAAGCGGAAATTGAGAAAGAAAAGCAGACATTGCTGCTGTGTGCTGTCGTCCGAGAAAGTTGAATATGGGATCGAGATTCAGAGAGAAGATCGATGATGGTTTGCAGCTGAAATTGAATCATGGAAGATGAAAGTGATGTTGTTGCTAAAATGTTATTGTGGCTTCGAATCAGTGCAGAGAAGAATAAATTGAGTTAGGGTTTTTCCAGATCTGAGAAATTGGAGTTCGTAATGGGTTTAATCTATAAACTCTTGTTACTGTTGATTTCCATGGGTATTAGGATGAATTTGAAGATTCGGATGAACATTATAGCAACAAAATGAATGAGCAAATGGGTTTGATTTGGTCGTATTTGATACCGAGAAGAAGGAACATGAGTTGAAGATTCAGGGTTCAGCTAATCTGGTGGTGTTGATGTTGGATTTAAGCTGTGATGGGATTCACTGATGGTGTTTCTACTGGAGTTGGTATGGTTCTGGTATGAGTTAGAATGGGTGGCTTACTACTACAGAATGAATTGAAGGTTGAATTGAATTCAGTTGCAATGGAAATAAGGAGGTGAAATTGAAGATTGCAGTTCAGGCGGTTTATGGCAGTGGTAGTTGTTTGTGTTGACAAGCAGGGAAAGCTCAAATGAAGATGGAACTGGTGGTACAAGTATGCTAGTCTAGGTTTGAAAGGAATAGCAGGCATGGTCTGTAATGGTTAAGTTCAAGTGTTGAAGGTGCAAATTGGCTGTGAGATAGAGAAGGCAGAGGTGGCTTTGGTGATGCTAATAACAAGAAGCAGCTGAGAGTTATGCCGTGATCAGGAGGAGAATATAAGCTACATGAGGGTTTATGCTGTGCAGTCAAGACTCAAGGGAGGTTGTGTTGCAGTTCATAGCTAGGACTAAGTTGCAGGTGGCCTAAGGAAGATGCAACAATGGTGGTTAAGCTGTTGGTCTGACAGAGTATAAGGATATGTTGGCAGCTGAGCTGAAGTGATGTTGTTATGAATAGTTGGGAGTGTGGATGAAAAGCTGCAATGAAGCTGTGCATTACAGGTATGAAACAGGTAGAGAATGGATGTGAAGGTTATGATGTGGTGTTGCTGCTTTGAGCATTGCAAGTGCATTGGCTGCATTGCAATTGAACTGGAGCTTTGAAATGGATGGTGATGTCTCAACAGTGAGCTGGGGACTCAAAGAAAGATACGGTGATGTGGATGATGGCAGTTGCAGTTGGTGTGATTGCTCTGGTTGAGGTAGATGAATTGAAGTTGAGATTCCAGGTGGTAGTACTGGTGGTGGTGCTAGCTTCAGTGTGTATGAGTTGCAGGAAAGTCCAACTCAAGACGAAAAAAGTGGTTGAAGTTGAATATACTAGATGTATGTGTTAGGCTTGTTACAGGGGAGTGAAGAATGGCTTGAAATACGGTCGGAAATGCTATGAATCATAGAAAACTCTGCTTGAATCTCCCCTCTGATGAGTCAACTCAATAACTCGGTGAGTCAGCCGAGTAAGCCAACTCAGCCCTGATCAAGACAGCTGACTAGAAGCTGACTAAGTCTCTTCCTTGACCCAGTTGACTAACGAAGACTGTTAGTTTGGCAGTTATATATAACGGGATCTGACGGAATATTTCCTTGCCAGTGACAGAATCTCAGGCAAACGGCGGTGACTTTTCTCGCCGGATTCCGGTCAAGTTCCGGCGAAAATCCCAGTTTTCCGGCGACGGTTTTTGGACATAATTTTACACGGGTTTTCTCACATGGGCTTGGTGGACCACTTGGAGATGGGTTTTGAGAAGACCTAATATTGGAAGGAGTATCCTTTATGGAAATTGAGAAACATATAAAAGATAAGAGTGTTCTCAAATATCTTTTTATCTCCTCTCTACTTTTGTTTATAGGGTTTGCAATATGATAGGTTTTCTCTTTCTTCTTGTTATGAACTCCTTGAGCATGAGTACTTAATTTTATTATTGGTTATGAAATAATTGGATTTCACAAAATATGCTTTTTGATATGATAAATTAGTTGTTACATGATTTGAATGCTTGTTTGATCGAGTCGCGAATCGGTTGAGTTTGTTTTCATCTCTATTGCTAGATTAGGGTTTGTTATACGTAAAAGTGATAGATTCCTGATTACAAGTAGCATGAATATGGTTATAGCTTGTAGTGATGCATCCTTATGATCATATGTGAACCATAACCTTTGTTAAATCAGATTAGTGCATTTTCCACGTTTGATTGATTTGATTGGCTTGATTTCATAGAATTTAATGCATCTAGGGAATTAAACTTGATTAGTGCTTTTACACGTTAGGTTGTTCTCTTAGATAGAACTCATACTCGCATCTTTTAATGTGTTTGTTGATGATAAGAGGGAATTAGCGGGATATTCTTGCGATCAAGGTATTCTAGGGCTTTGATAAAAGTTGAGATTAAAATATCAATTCTAATTATTATGACAAGAACATGTTAGTGAATGAAGATGAATCCTTAACCAATATCTCTTCTATTTTATTTGTTTGCTTATTTATTTATTTGCTTTTATTTTATTTTTACTTTACAAAAATCAGAAAATCCCCGGTGTTTTATAAAGGAAACCGAAACAACTTGACAACCTAGTCCTCTTTGTGGGAACGATCCTTTCTTGCCCTTGCTATATTTATATTTTGAGTAGTGAGAAAGTATAATTTATTTTTGACGCCTACGAAAGCGATCAATCCAGCATCTTCAAAAAAACATGAGTACATCATCACGACAACATAGTACTTCACCAAATGGGTCGAGGCTATTCCTCTTCGAAGCACCACGGGAATCACAATCGCAGCTTTCATCAAAGAATACATCATATGTAGATTCGGTGTTCCTAAACATATCATCACGGATAATGGAACTCCTTTTGCCAACAAACATGTTACGGAGTTGCTAGAGGAATACGGAATCAAATAGATTTTTTCTACACCCTACTATCTCCAAAGAAACGGTCAAGCGGAGAGCACCAACAAAACTCTGATCCGGATTCTTAGTCGAACAGTTCATGACAATCCACGAACGTGGCATGAAGAATTTCTCATGGCTTTGTGGGCTTACCGAACCGCACCAAGAAGTTTTATTGGGACCTCACCATACTCTCTCGTCTATGGTGCCGATGTTATTCTCCCAGTTAAGATTAAGATTCCCTCTGCCAGAATTACGACAGCTAGTGGGGTGCAATGGGATGAAGCTGAAGTGTCAAATTCGAGAATTGCTAAATTGGACATGCTGGATTCGAGAAGAGCCAAGGTGGAAAAATATGTGGAAACCTACAAATAGAGAGTTTCCAAGGCGTACAACAAAATGGTAAGACCCCGAACATTCCAAGTAGGAGATTCGGTTTTGACAACAGCAAATTATATCCAACAAGACATGTCCGCTCCCAAATTCGCTCCTAAATGGGAAGGGCCTTATGTAGTTATCAAGGCAGTATCTAGCGGGTACTACAAAATCTTAGTTGATAATGGAGGAATCGAAGGAAACATCATCAATGGCCAAGGCGTATTTTGCTTAAACAATTATCGAAGTATTAAACTTCTAAATGTAATTTTATTTCCTCCAAAAGAATACACAGTCTGCTCATTTATTCGAAATTCGAAGTATTTCATAAATCTCACAAGAATCTTTCAATCATCTACTTTATTCAAAACAAAACCTCAAACCTACGTAAAATCTTTATCTCAAACCCTCACTCAGAACAAACCATACAACAGAGGATAATCCCTATAGAAAACCCTGTCAAGTTTCTTCTGGAAATTCTTGGTTTTCACCCTCAAGTCCTGAACCGCCTTCTCAACTCTTGCGGACTCCAATGCAAGTACCCTCTTCCCCTCAAATATAGCAGTGGTCGCAGAAATCACGTCAGCAACAGCCGTCGCCTTGAGAACCTTGACTATCTCGAGTCGATGATGAAGCCAGCCTATGTTGAACTGCAGAGTTTCACAATTGGAAATCATCTCGTCCCATCTGTGCAGTTCATGGTTCTTGACATCTCGCAGATGCATCTGGTCCATCTCTTCAATGATCGGTAACAACCCTGCAACTGTGGTCAGAAGGGTTGGCAGAAAACCTTTCCATACTTTGGTCATGGCAACGTCCGTATCTTCTCAAAATTTTGGTGTACAGGGGAATGTGACACTTGGGAATGATGAATCCACCAACCACTTCGTTATTCGGGCAGTTGTTAATCAGAGGAACCTCAAATAGAAGTCCGGTTGTTGGATACTCATGCGCATGAACTCTGACACCAGTCTCCACAGAATCAGCAGATCTCTCATC
Organism: Papaver bracteatum; assembly: GCA_023529315.1. Lineage (NCBI taxonomy): Eukaryota > Viridiplantae > Streptophyta > Magnoliopsida > Ranunculales > Papaveraceae > Papaver > Papaver bracteatum. The sequence goes on from JAJJWX010001508.1 coordinate 559,050, forward strand.
AAGATGGTTGCTGCTATCATCAACTACAATCACATACTTCCCATTCTTCCTCTTCCCACCATCGACAACAACATGAACATCAACCTGCGGTGGAACGAAGAGGTATTTAATTTTAATGATATTTGATCATGGTGAAGATTCAGCCGAGAAGTTGTGGAATTACTTACGGATATTCCGGTATCAGCATGAGCCGACCTGTACCGGGTAGGAGCCTTAACAGTTCGTTTGGGTCTCGAGCTACTAGAGGAAAGTTGATTCTTCTGATTGTCCTGCAATAAAATTTCTTCTGATCAATCATTATGATCGAACAAAGATAAGAAGGATATGTAACTTACCAAGTTGGATACTGCTACAAAATCTTCTGTACGAGATTCACTTCTGAAAGAAACACTATTTTTGGACATGGTAATAGGATATGGTGATCAAAGTTTCTTCTGATAATACACAAGGGCAGCAGATGACCGACTGTTTAAGTAAAACCCTAACAGATAAACAAGTCTGTTGCGATTTATACTGGAACCCTAAAATACCAAATCAGATACATGACAATGGGAGAAGCGTGACAATACTGGGGACTGACAGTTTGGGAAATAGTCAACATAATGACTATGGATTGATCATCTGACAAGCCACGTGTTTCCTAACATTTCATGTGATTGCATTCCATGGAAATTATTGTTCACGTGGACATTGGTCCACCGACTGGAGACACAAGGAAGATTCGGGAAAGAGGTACTGCAAAGAATTATAGTTCAAAAAATGATAATCTCTAAAGAAACGCCTTTACAACCAAGCTATTCAAATAAGAAAGTATCTACTTCAACGGAAAACAAATAATCTTAGGGAGTTTCATAAGCAAGATCAATCATCAGATTCGTCGGAATCATCAGATTTGTCAGATTTCTCATCATTGTCTTCTTCATCAGAAATACTATCAGGGCTATTGACGAAGTCTGGGTGAATATCAAAATCGTCGGAATCGGAGTCTTTCTCCTCTTAACGCTCAGCTCCTTTGATAGCTTTCTCAATCTCCCTGGTACGTCGATACAGCTTGATTTTGCTTTTGATGGCACCCACACAGGTTCATCTTCCGAAGCATCAGAATCATAGGGTACACCATCATCACGAGTTCAAAGCTTCTCCTCAGCTGCTGCTATTTTGCGCCGAATTCGATCTCTTCTTCGCTGACGATCTTCCATTTCATTAGTATTAGCTTTTCTCTTCATGAGCTCATCATAAGTAACTCTACGGTTGTTGAGAGATGCTCTAGGCTCCATTTTCTTAGTACGGTTCATCTTAGCTCATGGATTCTCCTTAGCTCGTGACTTGGCTGCAGAAACTTTGGAATCCTCTTCAGAAGAGCCGGAAGAATAGTAATAATCATGATCGCTACTGGAAGACACCATTTCCTGGAACCAGAAGCATGTGATTACAGATATGCTAGCATCGAATTCACATCAAAAATGGTAATCCTTAACTCTTACCTGTTTACGATTTCACGAACTTAGTGATAACAGCGTAAAACCTCAAGACTTTGTTCGTTCTTTCAAACCTGCAAAGACGAGCAAAAAATTATTATTATTTAAAGTTAACTTTTCTTTTTCATGAAATTATGAATAATTCACACACCCTTCCATGTGAATACTCGCTGATTTTTACGTGTACCCACACTATAAAATCACCAAACGCACACATACTACGAATCTATCAATTCATAAGAAATATTGTTTGTTATCAACAAATTTTCACAAAACCAAAACATGATTTATTTTTTCTTTTCAAAAAAAAAAAAACGAAACGTGAACAAGTCACGTAAATGAAATATATTTTTTTACGTGAGTTTAATAACTCACGTATATATATAAAAACCTATTTTCGCTCAATTGAGCATTTGTTTACGAAACCACGGTCTTTTATATTTTTGTGAAAGTCCACGTGTTCCAAACAAAATTTTAAAGTTTACAAATAAAATTTATTATGAACTCCAGGTCTTTTCAAAAATTTCCTTTAACCCTAAGGATTATTATTTACTACTTTTATTACGTACAATCCTACGTTCTTAAAAGTATTTTTAAAGTTCATGCTTTGAAAACAAACTTGGGTTTTCATGAAACCTAATAAACAAAACTTTTACTACTGGAACTATGCCATATCCATGCAAAATTTTATGTATCTCTTCCATGTTGGAGATTTTTGTTCGTTTCCTAAACTAACGAAAAACGGGTATGCATACGTTTTCAAAAAACAAATTCTTCATAAATCCTACGCATGCATGCAACTATGGGACTTTTTGGTTTCTGAACAAATCATGAATCATAAAAGATACAGAGTTTTTTTTTTTTACCTGGTCGGCGCAGTCGCCGGAATTTTGTAGGCGGTAACTTGACGGTCGTCGGACGGCGGAAATTCCAGCAGCTTCTTACTTCCTGCAGGCGTGAAGGAGGTGAAGGGAGAAGTGGTCGGTCAGCTTAAAGAAAAAAAAATATTAGGGCTTCACCCTTTTATATTAATTTTATTTCCAAAACCTAACAAAACACGGGTTTCCTTTTTGGGGCTCGGTCCCGAAAATCCTAAATCGACCGAAACTGGGCTTCCAACCGACCAAATCAGCAAGACTTCACCTCTCCATGACCATAAAATAACATTCTATCACACTATCAGGGTCCTCACCCGAACATTTGCTCGTACATGACATCATTGGATCAAATCGAGGATTCTGAAGCTACCTTTGTAGATTGAGTTCAACCATGAACTCGTCAACTGAAAATCACCATCTAATGCTTACTGTGGAACATGATTGTTCCTCACTAAGGATGGGACTTAATGTTGGTAGTGGATTTTTAACAAGGGTCAAATCCATAAAATTATGATACTGCATGCTTCTTATACGGCTTCAGGTAGGTGTCGATTCATATTTTACGAAGCCATGATGAACGTGTATTTCGAAAGGCCTCCACTAACTGAGCGTTCGATCCCTGGCATTTCATCATGCACTCTATGTAAAATAATAGAATTGGGCGGTCCTCTTGCATAATTTTTTGTTGTGAGGGGCTTAGCGCCTTCAGGACGTCGGTGATACTCACTGTTCCATGACTACATGAGAGCAAACCTATTACTCTGCATAGAAGAACGATTGGGCGGTTCTCCGTAAGATTGAGAGCAATAGTGCCTTCAGGATAGTGATACTCACTGATCTTGACTATGCAGAGTAACCGTGCATAGACTCGGGCATTCTCGTAAGATTCGAGAACGCCTTCAGGACTATATGTCTCCTGACTATGCACATAGATTAATTCTTCCGTGACATTCACCACCGAATTCCCAGAATAATCTATTATTGCTCCTATTCCATGGTCGAATCCACGGCCGGATCCCATGGAATGGCAATAACAGTTGCTCCGATTCCACGGCTGGATCCTATGGAATGGCAATAATAATTGCTCTGATTTTATGATCGATCTACGACTTGATCTCATGGAATGGCAATAAAAATTTATATTATCTCATTACTCCGATTTCATGATTGAATTCACTGCTAATCTCATGAAATGGTAATAGATAATATTATTACTCCGATTCTATGGTCGAATCCACGATCCCATGGAATGGTAATGCTTGTTTTATTATTCCGAGTTCATGGTCGAATCCACAACTGATCCTATGAATTGATAATAAATAACCACTTATTTTATTGTTAAGTTCATGAATTATTCTATACTGAATTTCATGAATTAGCAATAAATATTCAAATACCGGGCATCTAGACCATCCCTTAGTAAGCCCCACGAAAGATGGTGTAAGTGTATTCGACAATGATGCACGACTGAGCACCCGGATGCACGAACGAGCATTCAAAAATAAGAACAGATGAGGAATCCTACGCAAAACATGAGAAAACAAATAATAATAATAAAATAATATGAGGCATCCACGGGCCGGGCCCACCGGACAGTTCCTTGCCTCTCCCATTATTTTTCCAATTTTTGTTATTTTTCATGAACTCATGAAAACTCTTTCAATTTAGCAACTTTCCTTGTTTGTGCAAAACTCATGAATTTTCCATAACCTCATGGATTCATGAAAAAATATTATAAAATAAGGAAAGGTGTACGGGACCGGGAAACATGACCGGCCGGCCATGCCCAAGCCGTGGACGGTCCCACACCTTACAATCCTTAGCCTATTATAATAGTCATTCCCAATTTCATGAAACTCCTCAGTTTCAACAAAATTCATGGATTCTCCATAACTTCACGAATTCATGAAATAATAATAATATTATAAAATAGGGAAAAGTGTGCGGGACCGGGTAACATAGCCGGCCGGCCATGACCAAGCCGTGGACGGTCCCACACCTTGCAATCCCTAGCTTTTTATAATTATTGTTATTCCCTAAACTCATGAAACTCCTCCGTTTCAACAAAAACTCACGGACTCTTCGTAACTTCATGGATCCATGAAATACTATTATAAAACAGGGAAAAGTGTGCGGGACCGGGAAAAATGGCCGGCCGGCCATGTCCTAGCCGTGGTCGGTCCCACACCCTGCAATCCCTAGTCTTTTATAATTATTATTTTTCACGAATTCATGAAACTCCTTGGTTTGAGCAAAAATCATGATTTCTTCATAATTTCTCAAATTTTGCTCAAATCATGAAAATTCAAGAGCCAACATGGTCACGTGACCGGCTAGCCTCTCACGGAAATTTTGGATATTAAAATATTCTTATTTTAATATTTACAAAATATTGATCAATTGAGCATACATGCTCATTCCAACGAAAATCAAGAATTTCAGTCAAGACGAAACTCTTTTGAAAATTCACAATATTGCCCGAACGCACATAAGAAAATATTGAAACTCTCATTACGGAGACACGGACACCATGGAAACATGCACATGCCCTAATGACTGACCAGGGTTATTCCTAGGGCTTGCAAAAAGCCGGTCCCACATGTTTTCATAATTCTGACCTAATTTACTGAATTGCTCGTATTGGGCCCAAACTCTCTCCAACCAACCTGGGGATTGCTCAAACGACCAACAAATTGGTCACGTGACCACCAAGATCCGGTCCCATGCTCTTTTGGTCAGTCCCTTATCTGTCATACTTCGGTTTTGCCTAATGCTGAACCCAGCAGTAATTCAATAAATGATGAAACCAGCACTTAATCATCATTCCTTCACCAACTCTCCAACTGAGAAACCTGGTACACGCTCACTCGGGAAATTGAGTATCATATGGACATCCATGGTCGCATGAGGTCATTCCCTCCTTTGCTCATGACCTATTTTCAACAATTCGTCGAATAATGAGCAATTCGTCAAAATTAGGGTTTTTCGAACAAACTCTCAACAAATCATTATTCTGAGCAAGTTCAAACACCAAATAAATTTATCCACGAGGATTAATCATATAATATCTGGTAATCTACCACTATTTTTATTTTATTGGGTCACGTCACCAATAAATATTTCGTTGTATTGAGCAACTTTGCTCAGTTACTCAAATATTGACCCAACTATCAATATTCAGTAATTCATCAGTAACTTATCGAATTGAGCAATAATTGCTCAATTACACGTCAAATTATCAATTCATTAGTAATTCCTCGAATTGCTCAATTGCACATCAAATTCTCAAATATTCAGTAATTCGTCAAATTGAGAAATACTTGCTCAGTTGATCGAATATTGACCTAACTATCAATATTCAGTAATTTATCAGTATTTCGTCGAATCGAGCAATACTTGCTCAGTTGCTCGAATAATCACATATATTCAGTAACTCATCAATATTCAATAACTTGTTGAATTTACAACATTTTCTCAGACGAGCAACATTAATGTTCATGAATCGCTGAGCATTTTCCAAACATGCTCGATTCAGTAAAACCCAGGCTCATTTCCTAATCAGTCAACATCTGATACACTAAATACACGTCTATCATGCAGACTCCACGATTCGTGAGACATCAAATTGGGGTATAAAAAATTAGGGTTTTGGTCTGGCGGTCTACAGCACGTGGATTCATCCACGACGAGAAATGTGCATAAGTTGTGTCAACGGTTAAAGGAGTTAACAAAGTAGTGGGTGCACGATCCGTCAAGTCTCTACACGACATGGAATCTTTACCGGCCCACTCTTCCACTCATGAAACCATCACACTTTCAAGGATCAAGGTGTTCACAACTCTACAATATAAATAAGTCTCTGAATCCATGATTGAGGACAAGGAAAACCCAACGATCATTAACAGACAACGTTTTTGGTCTATACAAAATTTATCGAGTAACTACTCTCAAGAATTCATCAATCCATCAGAACTTATTCGAAATCAACAGTTCACCAATTATTGCAGAAACCTTCAACACACCCACATTCCTTTAACATCACTGATCCGACACAATTCTCAGCTTCCCTCCTACAGATCAACCCATCTCCCTCTTTGCGACCGAATTGACTCTGGAACGACCATTGTCTTGGTTTAGGCTGGAGTCCTACAAATTGATCTCTCAAATCTAAGCACTCCCTTTGAAGTGCATCTGTGTGGGGTTAAGAAGTTTGTATGGTTCGAGGAGTCTCGACAACACGCCCGACTCTTCACTCTCCTAAAAAACCAGCGAACCGTTTTCACCATCTACATAAATGTACCCTCATTTAGGTTTATGTAACCGTACCTAAACGTGTACACCATGTTGGCTCAACCATAGTTAACCGAGGTTAGCTATATGAACACTCTCATATCAACCTTATTCTTCTTAACCATAACTAGTTCAAATGACTCAAATGAAACTAGTTAAAGAGTTGTTCAATTGCTATATTCTCATAGAAGTACACAAGACATAATTGAAGAAAAATTCATTTGATTCACTCGAATCAATTCATGAAAATTATAGCCACGATTTGTAAAGAATGCATATTCGTTAATATATAAATGTTTTAGTTTATGAGCCAACCGATTTTCGAACTTTAACCACTCAAGTATGCAAACGGGTATGCATACTTAAGTAGTCGGTCTGAGTTTGGGTTTTCCAGTATGAAAATGGTTACACATACTTAGTTCACTTCAAAATCCCAGCAGAAATTCCCGGATACCTCACACAATTACGCACACCGATATGTGTACTTGGTACACAGAATTTCACAACTACAAGTACGCATACGGGTATGCATACTTTAGTTCCGGTCATGGATCACATACATGCAATAACGCACACTATGTTTATAATCCAATGATGGTTAAGTTTTGTAAAATCTTGCTTCAATCATTAAAACTTTGTTAGATGATGAAATTGTGTTTTCACACAATATTAGCATTAAAGCAATTTTCAAGTTATTGAAATAGTCATAACAAAACATTCCAAGTCTACATCTAACGATTGTATCACACATACCATGTAAGATGTTACTCGAAGATTTTCACATGATCATCTTTTGACTTTCATCCAGAATATAAGATGAACTTGGTTGAAATGAAAGCTTACCAACACATATTCCGACAAATATGTAAGTGAGCTAAAATCAGCTCGAAATCTCAAATAAGTATAATCGATAACTATATAGTAATACTACTTTTTTCTCAATATAAGAGATATAGTAGAAATAGACTTTCCAAGTGATAGATGAGTTTTAGTCTCCACATACCTTTTGTTGATGAAGTTCTATAAGCTCGCCTTAGTAGTTCTTCGTCTTCAATTGATGAACGCCATGAAGTATAATGCTCAACTACACAATCTATCCTTGTCCGAGATATCACTATAAGTAGACTAGAAATCAATACTTATAGTTTTAATCACTAACATTGACAAACAAGCTTGAGATAGCAACGCTTCGGAGTTTGACCGAGCAATGCTCTAATAGTAAACATTATAATTCTCTTTTTTAAAGCATCACAGTTGCAATCTTCATCTTCATAAACCATTTTGTTCCTCAGAAACCAAATTTCTTTCAAAGTTACTAGTACCACAACTTTCCAAATCTCTTTCACTGCTGGGATTTTGTGTTGTGCAAAAGAATGAATATCTTCAAATGATTTTGGATTAGTAAAATTGAAAATACCACCAATCCAACTCCAAATGATTTCACTGAAATCACAAAACTACAGAATATGCTCCAAGTTTTCCTATGAGTTCTTGCAAAAGGGGCATCTAAAAGCTAATTGAAACTTTCTTTTATTCATCTTGTCATCTGTAGGAACTACCCCTCTCACCAGTTTCCAAACATTGCTAGTTAAATTTGAATGGATAGATTTATGCCATATAGTTTTGTCCAGTGAAATTTTTGGAATTTCTTTCTAATGTATTCATAAGCAGAAGCAACTGAAAACTCACCAGTATTAGTATCAGTCCAAATTCTTCTATCTTATTTGTCATCTAAAATAGGTAACTTAGAAGGCTCAAACAGATCAAGTAAGTTACCAGGAATTAACCAATCACCATCACAGATTAAATCAGTTACTTTTATCTCTGGATTTTGGAACATTGCAGTATTTTCTGGATAAATTATCTTCAAAGGAGTATCCTTTATCCAAATGTCATATCAAACAAATATGTTCTCTCCATCTCCAACTAACAATCTGGAATGTTCAAATACCTCGGGAGCAACCCACTTAATACCAGGCTAAATTGAAGACTTTTTTTTATAATATTCAATCCAATTTCGATTTCTTTCTTGAAACTTTTCTTGAAAGAATCTTGACCATTCATCTTTACCATTTTGAATTTTCCAACGCAACTTCATTAATTTATTAATATCTTCAAGTTGTCTTATACCCAAACCACATTCAGCTAAGGGAGAGCAAGCTTTTTCCCACTAAAGAGTGATTATTTTCTAACAAAGGGTCACATGACCACAAGAAGTTTCTAATGATCTTTTCATTCTCCTTGAGAACTTTTTATGCCACTTATAAACAAAAATATTAAAAATTGGAATAATGTATAGCACAAACTTTACCAATACTAACCTTTCATGGAATGACAATAACTTTCCTTTCCAGCCAACTAAGTTATCTTGTAACATTTCCACACACTCCCGTACATGTTAAGATATGATTCTACCTGGAGTTAAAATAACTCTCAGATATTTATCTGGAAAATTTGATAAGCTTATATTGCATTCTTCTGCTATCTGTTGTTTTCTTGCATTGCTTGTGCCTCCAACAAAATACTTGGTTTTAGATAAGTTAACCATTTGCCCTAAAGAATTTTGATAATCTGCAAAAATTCTCAAAAGCTTAATGTTAGAGCATAGCTCGGTTGAACCCACGTTAGTTTCCAAAATGTATTCTTGATTTAGCATACTAAAGATAGTTTCGGACTAGATTAGGTCTATGAAATTGAATAGAAGCTATCCTTAAAGGATGAAGATTGAAGATTGAAGACTACAAGAAGACTTCAACAAGTACTTCATCAACAAATGTATGTGATTGATTTCATTTGGATTATTGTTCAATTCTAACTTTCTAATCTATCGATATAAATGCTCACTCTATGGAACATTTCCAATGATGGTAAAGGTACATTTATGTATATATACTCGAGGTTATTTGATTCATGACCTTGGTGACAATAACCTTTATCCCTATAGAGGATCTCATGTTATAGTGAATGATCTTGCGAATTCAACGAGCCAAGAATCACTCAATTCCGAGTTATACATCTAGTCCGAATAGGTAGTAGGAAATTGGTGTAACAACTTATAATCAGTGTGTGTTTATTCTGGACTAGGTCCCGGAGTTTTTCTGTATTTGCGGTTTCCTCGTTAAATTTTTTTCTGGTGTATGTGTTATTTTATTTTTCGCATTATATTATTTATCTTTATAATTGAAATAATACAGGTTGTACGTTAATCAATCATAGTTATTAAATCCGACCTTGTTTGTTGGATAAGACTTGATTGATCTTGAATACTTGATTTTGTTATTTTCACATTGTTAGACCAGTCCGGACTAACCATGTTTCAAGTAGACACCGTGTTGAAATATTCCTTTAGTGATTGTTGCTTAAAGAGGTTTATACACGGTGGATATTGAATATGTTGTGATTAAAACAAAGACTTTGTTTCAAGAATTTCACACTAAAATCAAGTTTACAGACTTGTTTCTGTTTAACTTTGATTGTGTTGAAATAGAGATATTAAACTCTTTGATATACTTTAATCTAGATTGAGTCTGACTGTCTAGTTGATTCTCTAGAAAGTGTATTGGAGTAAGTCCTCTCAGATTGCCAAACGAATTGTTGGGTGTAGTTATTGGACCCCCGTTTTTTCAATTGGTATCAGAGCAGGAAAACACACTAAGACCTCATAAGTCTATGTTTGAAGCAATATGATCGTTATGGACAGAGGTGCTATCTCTATAAACATACCACCAGTCTTCGATGGCACGAACTATTTATGGTGGAAAATTGCTATGCGTTCCTTTATTCATTCGCGAGATTTTCAATCATGGGTTCGTATTGTTAATGGATATGATCCTCCATCAGTCACAGTAGACGGTGTAACTGTTGCAAAGGATATTGGTGAATATAGTGATCTTGAGATTCTTGCAGCAAAGAAAAATTATGACGGATTAAATGCTATCATCCATGCCATTACCCCAGATTTTCAGCACCATGTTACTACGTGTAATAAGTCTAAAGATGCTTGGGATATCTGAGAAACCGTATTCGAAGGGAATGCCGCTGAAATAGAAGCAAGGCTTCAAAATCTAGCTTATGACTGGGAAAACCTTCGCATGTCTGATGATGAAACCTTTGATGAGTTTAACCAAAGACTTTCTCAAATAGTTAATGCCTCATTCTCATTAGGAAGAACTATTTTGGAGAAAGTTATTGTGTGAAAAATTCTCAGGTCCCTACCATCAAGATACGAGTCTAAGAAACATGCCATTGAAGAAGCAAACGATCTTTCTACACTCTCCAGAAATACTTTCGTTGGAAAGTTAAAGATCTTTGATAATGAACACGCATCTAAAAAGGAGGTGATTTCTTTTAAAGCTGCAAACAATTCTGAATCCTCTAAAGATAAATCTGGTTCACCAGATATTAAGGATGCTACTCCATGACAATTTAGAAAATTCTTGAGAGACAGGAAAAAGAGTTTTTCTAAAGTTACAACATCTCCTAATGATGATGTACAATGCTATAACTGTCGTGGTTTCAGGCATCTTTCTTCAGTATATCCTAGCTGGAACCGTAGATAATCGGCATATACAATAGCTTTTCCTACTCTTGATGATGGACCTGAATATTACAATCCCTAAGAGTACACAGGCGAGGTTGCATTAGCTTCTGGAAAAATTCTTCCGGATACTGATTCTGATTCTGACGAAGAAGTATTCCATGTAGATTCAGTTGCTAATAATCTTCTTAAGGAATGTCATAAGAAACTATCGAAAGCTGAAAGCACCATTTTCAGTGAGAAAGTTAAATATGAAAGACTTCATAGTCGGAATAAAGACTTGCAAGACCAACTTGATTCTAGTGGTGCAAAAGATTATCACAACAAAATACGAAAGCTTAAAGAAGAAATTGTCGAAGGTCGTGATCGGGAAATTATTCTTCAAGCAAAGCTAGATAACTTGGAAAATGTTAAGATAAACTTGTTATTTGATACGGAACGAGAAGATCTCAAAGTTAAATGTGAATCATCCAAGAATGATCTAGTTATTGCGCTTGAGAATGTCAAAAGTTTGGAAGAAGAAAACTCGAGCTTAAAAGAGAGTTTGTCTAGAAATAGTAGCTCAGATAAATTAACCTCGATATTAGGAGCATGTAGAATTTATCGTGATACATGAGGATTGGGCTATGAAGGAATATACGCTCCTAGTATTTTCAAAGAGGTAAAATTTATCAAAGCTAAAGATTCTTCTCAATCAAAACCTTCCACGGTTGACAAAAATAAAGTATCTCTGTCAAGCTCCAAAGCAAGAACATACACATTCAGGTAACACTAAACATAAATTTTGCCATTCAACTAAACTTTGTTTTTATTGTGGAAAACCAGGTCACTTTCAAAGGAATTGCAGATTTCTTAAACGAGATAAATTCAGATCTGATTCTGTTAAGAAGACAAGATCTGATGTTCCAAACTGGAGAAAAACTGAGTCTCATAATATCAGTTCTTCTAGTATTTCCCCGAAGAATTTTCATAACTACATTGGGGAGAAAAAGAAATACGTTTCTCCAAAAGTTACTCAGAAATGGGTAACAAAGAAGATAAATAAAGCAACAAGTAATATTAAGGAGGATCTCCCAGACAAGAGTTCGACAAGGGATAACATATTAAAAAGGTATGAAACAATTATTGAAAGTTTCAAGGGAGTTGTTAAATTCCTAGAGTCTATGAATGATTTTGTTTCGAATTCCTGTGCTGAGCAAGATTTTGTTCACCTCAACACAACCTAATTGTGTTGAAAGTGCATCCTCACCAAGAAGCCCTTGTAAATACGGTGAGGATTGCAAAAGAATTGGGGCGCACAAATTATGTTGGTAAACTTTCGCTTTAGCCAAGTTCATCTTTACCTAGTGACGAAAGTCATGTTATGTTTCAATCACTTTGGAAATTGCTTTGACGAAAAATAGTTTGTGAATAACAACTATATGACGTCCTCTGAGAATGTTCCAATGAATGAAATGAGAGTTTAGAAAATATAACCACTGGGGGATATAAACATTGTTGTGGTAACACATATATGTATAAGTCCTTAGCACTTGAACCGAAGTTTGCGAAATTTGTTGATGAAGTGAAACCGGAACTTGAGCAGCCAACTCAGTTCGCGAACTCATTACGCGAACGTGCGTAGTTCTTGAACCCGGGAATTTCTGCTGGAGTTGTAGCTCGGTTTCAGTCCGCGAACTGACGGAAGTTATTGAACCCAAGAATTTCTGCTGGAGTTTGTGAACTCCAACCGGTTAACTTGAGTTCGCGAACCCAGTCCGCGAACTTGAGTGGTTATGTCTAAAAACGATGTTCGTGAACTTATCTAAATTATCTAAGGAATGCTATTGCAAACCGTGGCTTTATAGTTCATGAAGATTCGAGTGAATCACATCGTTTTTGCTTCAATTACATCTTGTGTAGTACATGAGATCTCATAGAAATTGAACAACTCTCTAACTAGTTCATTTGAGTCATTTGAACTAGTTATGGTGAAGAAGAATATGGTTGATATGAAAGTGCTCATACCATGCATATGATTCTTAATTACCTAACTTGATTTGTGATTGCAATTCTTAAGGTTATAAGCAATTATCAAAGCCATGTATGTTGGTTTTTATTGTAAAAGAAATCTTTTCATACTCTTATGGTAACCATTCTTGGTGTAAATCCTTGTGGAAAAGGTTATTCTTCCTTCTAAGCATATCATTTCTTGTTTATACAAGTTTGTATATTAGTAAATATGATCACAATACTTGATCTTTATGATTATCATGAGATAATTCTAATTTTTTAGTAACATAATCTCATGAGAGACTTTCAATGATTGGTTCTTAAATCATATCTCCTTGAAGGATTTCTAAAATCCAATATATAAATCCTTCTCTCTGGAGAAAGGTTACTCTTGTTGTTTTTTCGGGAATAACATTCTATGTTGGAGAGTTCCTAAATGAACTTGTGCTTAATTGTTATATCTTTGAGGAGAGAAGCGGTTGTGGAACATGTACAATAAACTCCTTGATGAAGTCACTAAGTTTCGACTCTATGATATCGTCTAAACAAAGTTGATATATTTTTATTTTGGTCATGAAGTGTCTCCGTGAAAATTTCATGAGGATCCCACTAGTTTTCGTACCTTTGCCAATTTATATTAACAAAAAGGGGGAGAATTAATGTGTAGTTCATACTATAAATACATATGGTTTACGAATCATTATGTAAGGGGGAGTGGTTTTCATGTTAAGATGGAGTATTAACTAATGGGGAGTGATACATATCACCGTAGTATTATTGTCAAAGTTGTGATACAATGAAACTGTGATACTGTGTAATAATACTATAATGGATCTTCAACAAGTACAGGATGAACACACGTAGAGTTGAAGAACCAAGGAAATCAAGATTGTCGATTTTTCTTTTAACAAGTTCAAACCATATGTAAAATGGTTTTTTCACTAAAAGTGACAAAGGTGGATATTTTTAGAGCATAGCTCGGTTGAAACCACTAGCGTTGGTATGTCAAGTTAATTGTCAATTTTAGTTGCCAAAATGCATTCTTGATTTAGCATACTAAAGATAGGTTCGGACTATATTAGGTCTATGAAGTTGAATCGAAGCTATACTTAAAGGATGAAGATTGAAGATTGAAGACTACAAGAAGACTTCAACAAGTACTTCATCAACAAATGTATGTGATTGATTTCATTTGGATTATTGTTCAATTCTAACTTTCTAATCTATCGATATAAATGCTCACTCTATGGAACATTTCCAATGATGGTAAAGGTACATTTATGTATATATACTCGAGGTTATTTGATTCATGACCTTGGTGACAATAACCTTTATCCCTATAGAGGATCTCATGTTATAGTGAATGATCTTGCGAATTCAACGAGCTAAGAATCACTCAATTCCGAGTTATAACGATGAAGTTATGAGTGATTTATTAAAGTAACAATTATTAGTGTTGTTGTAATTGTCACAGTTCGTTAGTAGGAAACAATCCATGGACTGTTTGTAACAGTTCGCGGACTTGGGCCCAATTACGTGACTAAAAGGCATTTTTGGTCAAATTGGTGATGTTTCCTTATTTAGGCAAGTTAGCTATTACTCCAAACATCTTTGATTACCATATTAAAGTATTTGTGATTCCTTCCTAATTTAATTTGTGATTTATTCACATAAATAAAATATTTGCTAATTAATTATTTATTTAATTATTTGGCAAGAGTTGTAACTTAGGAAAGACTACCAAAATTAGGAGAGTCTTGAAAAAGGAAATTAGCTTTGCTTAGTTTTCAAGCTATGTTTCACTATAAATATTGAGTTCGTGAGTTTACAAGTTTTTCATCCCTTTTGGAAAATTGGCGTAAGCTCTGCAGGTTGTTTTCCACGTCTTTTGTTCTTCGTGAACAAGAGTGAGATAAAAGTCTTTGTATTGGGGATCAAAAATCCAAGTTGGATTAATCTTAGTGATTGATTATACAACTTGTAATCTAGGTTTTTCACCCCTTGTCTATTCTAAGGTTTTCTCTTCTGATATAAAACCATTCAAGAGTTGTTGATCATAAACCCTAGGTTTTGATAGATTTCAGTTTCCGATCATATACCAAAACTTGTTAGTCGAAATCGGATACTAGAAATAAAAACTTCTATTGAGGCATATCGTAAAAATCCTTGAGAAGTTTTAAACAAGATATCTCTAGATTTATCTAGTTGTTCTTGATGTAGATTTATTAGGGTTTTCTTAACTTGGAAATTGATCTTTGGAATCACCCAAGTTCACTTACAAAAATCAGGTTCACGGACTTCTTGTGATTACGTATACTGATTGTAAGTTAAAACCCTAATCTACAAGATTTCCAAAACCTTGATTTATATTTAAAGGGAAATCAAACCGGTGTTTTGTGCCAAAAAAAATCGAATCGTATCAATCGTGTTGTTGTATCTTCTAAAGAGAACCTAGGGTTATGCTAGAAGATTTGTGTGAAGAATTGCTAAAGAGAATCGGTGTTCTGCTAGGAGTTCTATAAGAATACAGCTGAAGAAGATATTACATCTAGTCCGAATAGGTAGTAGGAAATTGGTGTAACAGCTTATAGTCAGTGTGTGTTTATTCTGGACTAGGTCCCGGGGTTTTTCTGCATTTGAGGTTTCCTCGTTAAATTTTTTTATGGTGTCTGTGTTATTTCATTTTCCGCATTATATTATTTATCTTTATAATTGAAATAATACAGGTTGTACGTTAATCAATCATAGTTATTAAATCCGACCTTGTTTGTTGGATAAGACTTGATTGATCTTGAATAATTAATTTTGTTATTTTCACATTGTTAGACCAGTCCGGACTAACCCTGTTTCAAGTATACACCGTGTTGAAATATTCCTTTGGTGATTGTTGCTTAAAGAGGTTTATACACGGTGGATATTAAATAGGTTGTGATTAAAACAAAGACTTTGTTTCAAGAGTTTCACACTAAAATCAAGTTTACGGACTTGTTTCTGTTTAACTTTGATTGTGTTGAAATAGAGATATTAAACTCTTTAATATACTTTAAAGATTGAGTCTGACTGTCTAGTTGATTCTCTAGAAAGTGTATTGGAGTAATTCCTCTCAGATTGCCAAACGAATTGTTGGGTGTAGTTGTTAGACCCCCGCTTTTTCACTTACTTATATTCCTTTTATCTCCATTGCAGAACAATAAAATGTCATCTTCAAAGAAGATATGAGCGGGTTGCACACCATTTCTAATAACCATTGGTTTGAGCTATCCCTGAGATACCATTAAACTCAATTTTCTTCTAAGTACATCTTCAGATATAACAAAAAGTAAAGGAGATAGAGGATCTCCTTATCTTTAACCTCTGCTAACTTTGAAATATCCAACTGGTCCACCATTCACTAGCACTGACACCATAGCAAATTTTAAGAGAATATGAATCCAATTTATAAATTTTGCTGAAAATCCAAAGCATTATAAAGACTGAAATAAGAAATCCCAGCTGAGAGAATCATATGCTTGAGAAATATCTAGTTTTAGGCCCATATTTCCTCATTTTCTTTTAGTTTCCAATTCATTTATCATTTATGAGGCCAATACTGTATGTTCTTGAATATTTCTCACTTTTATGAAGGCACCTTGTTGAGGAGAAACTAATTTGTTCACCATTAAACTCAATCTGGAAGTAATGATCTTGGTGATTACTTTAAAGTTAAAATTCATTAAGCCAATTGGTGTGTATTGATTTTCCTTCTTAGCATTTTTAACTTTTGGCAGAAGCATAATGAAATTTGAGTTCATACTAGAAGGAATGAATCCTTTTTCCCAGCAGTATTGGATGGCTCTCACTAAATCTTCACCTATAATCTCCCATGCCATTATATAGAACCAACCACCAAAACCATCTGTCCAGGAGAACTATCTGGATCCAGCTCAAAGATTGCTTTATTTACCTCCTCTGTACTAGGAATGGCTTCCATAGTTATGTTATCTTCATTTATTATCACCTAAGGCACAACTTCAAAAATGCCTTCAGCAAAGTGGACTTCTTTAGCTGTAAATTTTCCTTCAAAGTATTGAACCAAAATATCAGCTATTCCTTGTTGAGAAGTAATTATTTCACCCTCTCCATTTTCAAATTCAGCTATTGCATTATGCATATGTCTAATTCTCATGTTTACATGAAAGAATTTAGTATTTGAAGCTCTCTCCTTTAGCCATTTTACTCTTGCTTTTTGTTTCTTAATTTCCTGATTTTGCTAAGTAAGGATCTCTTGAACACCTCTGGTTGTTACAAGATCATTTAAAAAAAATTATCGCAAGGATTTTGATCAGAATAAATAGAGGCCTTCAGTACTTCTTCATCTTCTTGTTGGAGTTTCTTTTTAATGTCCCCAAAGAAATTCCAATTCCAATCTTTTAAAATAATTTTCAAATTTTTTAATTTGCTGAGAAAGATAAAACCAGGATTACCTCTCACCTCAATCTTCCAAGCATCTTGAACAACTCTTTTAAATCCATCATGATACATCCACACCTTCAAAGCTCTAAAAGGAGTGTTTAAAGGTTTAGGATTTGTAGCATTTGCTCCAAAAAGAGGACTGTGATCTGAAGTACCTCTAGTTCCAACTTTGTAACTTCAACTTGGGTAAGCTTCAATCCATTTGACATTAAATAAAGCTCTATCCAGATTTCAAACAATTCTTTTAACACCCACTTTGTTGTTACACCATGAAAAACTTCAAGCCTGTTCTAGGTGCCTGTAAAAGCTCACAATTCTGAAGAGATACTTTGGTTACTATTTGAGACACTTTGGTTGCATTTTGAATATTGTTACTACTAATTGGGTCATTGTTAGCTTGATTGCACAAGGTAATCTAAACTTAGAAAACTCAAGTTCATGTTATTCACATGTTTTGAGGAACATTGGGTTGGATTTGATCCAATTATTTCTTTGGGGTTTGACACATTCTAGTTTTGTTTCCAATATCAGTTTGGCCATATGTTTGGTCCTCTCATTTGAGAGAGAGAAGGTTTTCTGAATCTGAAAGGATATATTTAATAGGAAATAATTGGTGGAGATACTACAACGTGCATGATTATTGTTTTTAAGGTTTTTGATTAAATCTGTCTTATCAATATATATTATGAGGTTAACATCTTTTTCGAAGAAAAAAAATATGTTTAAATTTCCTCTCATCTGGAAATATTTACTCTCTCTTCCTATTTCTGTAGTATGTGTAAGCAGCTACGATGTGATGAAATGAAATTGAAATTTCATCATTTGAGATATTTTTGTGTTAGGATTTTCAATTTATGATGGTGTTGATGGTGGTTTTTAGCTTAGGGTTAAAATCGTAAAACCTTGCATCTGATGTGACGTCACTCTGCAAGGAAATAGAGCCACATGTGCTAACCTCTCCACTGGCAAATTTATTGAGCCGCTCAATATACTTACATGAAATTTATCCAGACTGGCGAATGTAGCAACCATCCCAGATGTTTTGTAAATTTCGGCGCCTAATGTATATTCACTTAATATAAGTTCTTCTGAATACCTTGTATGCTATGTTCTCCGACTGAAATCTTAATGTTGATATGGCATGACGATTTGTGTTCACTCACAGCAGAGTAGCACGAATCTTCAAATATCAAAGATAAAATATTTTCATAAGGTATTCAATCAGAAAAGCACGTTTCTCTCTGGCAATAAAATTAAAAGAGCTCTGTGTCAACACATAAAATTTAATCAATCGTCCCGACTAACATGCAGAATTTAGGGTTTCGCGCCTCACGCAATATACCAGACCTTTCTTGTCAAAATTAAGCCTAAACAAACTAAGCAATTAATCCGCCATGGATTGGCAGGTGCAACCTCGCCCAAAATAATAAAAACAGGGAGCCGCAGCAGCAGAGAGAGGCATGGCCATGCCTTAGGCCAGCTGGCTCCACTGGCCACGCCCCATCCTAAACCGGCCCTATTTCCTATTGACCAATCAGGTCTCCCTAAATGCGCCACGCACATTATGAATGAGGCCGGCCCCATGATGCTTGTCGTCCCCACTTCTAATCGACCAATCAGGTCGCTCTAAAGCCGTCACACTCTCACCAGAAGTGTGGTCGCGCCTTATGTTTGGCCGGGCCCCTTTTTTGGCCAATCAAGTTGCTCTAAACTTGCAACCATACATTAAAGGCCAAACTCACCCTGCCGCGCTACCATGCTAAACTAACAATCCAAACACGCTCTACCATGCCACTCTACCGCGGTAATCTGCCATAAATAGCCACTCACGATAATTCCTACTCCCGTGGCCGTTTCCACACTATGGCCTTGCCATAGTTCCTTTGGCATATCCATGGCTCCATTTTCACAAAAGTAGCGCCATGCCGCAGCCGCGTGCCACGTGCACCAGGGTTTCGATATGCCAAACCCTAATTTGGGCAAATTTCTACCAAAGCCAAATAATGTTTCATAGAGCAATGAGATTGGCGTGGAAATAGGGCCAATGTTTCCACGCCACATGTGGGTCCAACTCCACTGCACCTTGGCCACGCCAAACCCTAATTCTTCCACGACGAATTCTTTCACGGAGCCTTGGCCACGCCAAGCCCTAATTCTTTCACGACGAATTCTTCCACAGAGCCTTGGCCACGCCAGGCACCATTTACTCAATTGTGCCAATGGAATTCACAAGCCATGTCAGCCATGCCATCGCGCCATTGATAGGCACCAATGCAAGGTATCCACAATCAATGAATGCCCTTATTCATAAGATGCGATCTCGACCATTGAAGTTCTCCACAAATCCGGTAAGCTCGTGACAAGTTTTAGGAAACTAGCCCAAAAACGATCCTAGCATCACATAGGCTATTTACATGCGGCAAACCACTCAATTTCAACTTGCCACACGTAGTAAAGGTTAACAATATAAGGAAAAACATCTCAGCTATTTCATCTAATGATGCTCCTATATCAAAGAAAATTCCAAAGAAGTATGTCAAAACAACTGTTTTTGTTCCACCTAAAGATGATGTAGACATTAACTCAGATTTTCTCCTCAAGGAAAATGATCAAGACACAACTGAAGATCTTAGGTTAGGAAAAAGACACAAAATATCTGTGGAAGCCACATAAACTCTCCCTGATGATGAGAACCTTCCACTGAACAACTCTTTAAGTACCAACATGCCCATTCATACTACTCAAAGGTGCACTTATGGAGATAATCAAGTTGTTCGCACAGATAATGAGTTTCAGGTATACAATACTACTCTTTGTAAATCCAGTTATATTTATTTTATTCTCATTAGTTCCAAATATTTAAGTCGTCTTCTCTTTATATTTTCTTTGTCAAAATTTAGTCTTTGCATTAAATTTACTTAGATATTTCATAATAAACTTTTAGTTTCTTAAATTCTTTTTGCATTATTACAAAACTTTGTTTGCATTTAATTTCATGTAGTTATTCTTTTTTACGTAGACTATTATTCATTTCTTGCTTAGCAAGTTACAATAATTATTTAATTGAATAACACTTTTCCTGCATGTATGGCTATTGTAATCTTGCAAAAAAAATAAAAAGCAGTGGGAATTTATTGAAAAGTTAGGAAAAAACATGATGCAACCTTGGATTCTTTTTGGAGATATCAATATACATCTGATTACTTCTAATACCTCTACTTCTTCTTCAAGTGATGGTTGGGTTAATTCTATTATGCACATAGTGGGTTTTGAACATATTGGTTTCATAGGTAGAGAGCACACATGGACAAATAATAATCTAGGTACAGGTGAGAAAAGATCTAGAATTGATATGACTTTGGGTAATGCTGAGTGTAATACTCATTTACTAGATTCCAGATTACTTCATATTTCTCAATCTGGTAGTGATCATTGTCCAATTATGTTAGTCACAGATTATAATCAACCTAAGTTATGGAAAATCTTTAAATTTTTTCTTAACTTGGCTGCATGACAAAACTTGTGCTGTTGAAATTGCTAAGGCATGGGATGAGGAGGTATATCGTCACTAAAAAGTTGCAAAACACAAGACTTGTTCTATCAAGATGGAACATGACTCATTTTTGGGACATTCATCGAAAATTTGATTTGCTTCAAAACCAATTAACGGATATTCAACAACTCCCTCACTCTGCAGTTAATACTTTTAAAGCATATGAAATCAATGAAGAACTGAAGAAATGATATCAGATTCAACATGACTTTCATAAGTAAAAGTCCAGAGATAACTTCCTAAAGGATATGGTTAACAACACCAAATATATATATATCTACACTTTAACTAAAAGTAAAAGACCAAGGAATAACATTGATTCCTTGAAAGATAAAGATGGTAATTGGTTGCATACTAGAGAAGATATGTCTAAGTTATTAACTAATCATTTTAAGGATGTAAGTACTTCTACCTCCCCAGTTATACAAGAACATTTTTATAATCACATTCCTACAATTATCACATATAAGGCAAATAGAATACTCCTTACTCCACCAACCGATGATGAAATTCTTAGTACATTAAAATGAATGAAAAACTGGTCTGCTCCAGGACCAGAGGGTTTTCAAGCTGGTTTTCACAAGTCATAATGGAGTATTATTGGACCTGATGTATGTGAAATAGTTTAAAGAATCTTCTCTTTGGGGTTTATTCTTCAGTCAATGAATAAGACTTACATTTCACTCATTCATAAGACCAAAAAATCTACCACTCTTTCTAAGTTCAGACATATTGGTCTTTGTAATACTTCTTATAAAATTATGGTTAGTAGAATAAAGCCTCTCATATCAAAAATAGTTTCTCCCTATCAGGCAGCTTATGTTTCAAGTAGATTGATCAATGACAATACAATCATTGTTCATGAACTTATTCATTCAATGAGGAAAAAATAAGGAGAAAGTAGTTGGCTTGATCTCAAGGTGGATATGTCAAAAGCTTTTTGCAGGTTTGAATGAGATTATGTCCTAAAAATTCTTTCAAGTTTCGGTTTTTATGAAGATGGAATCATCTTAAAACCAATGCATTAGTACTACATCTTTATTAGTTTTTTTAATGGCTTTCCTTGTTCAGATTTCAAACCATCTAAAGGTATTAGACAGGGATCATTTTTCCCCTTATTTATTCATCCTAGCTATGTAATGGCTTTCAAGTACTCTTACATATGCTCATTACTCAAAATAAATTAAAGGTATTGAAGCTGCTAGATGATTGTCTTATATTTACACAATCAAATTTAACTGGTGTGAATAATCTTTTGTAATTAGCACACAATCTGGTAAGGTCATCAATTTTGACAAATTATCCATATTGTTCAGCAACAATATGAATCCTTATGTTTGTGATACTCTTAGGAACATTCTTGGTGTTAAATATATGGATAAAAAAGAAATATTTTGGCTCTACTCTTCTCATTAGTAAATCTAAACTAAGCACTTTTGAAGAAGTGAACATTGATTTTGAAAGAAGATTATCTAATTGGCAAGGGGTTAATTTATGTCATGCAGGCAGAACTACAATGATCAAAGTTGTTCTCAACTATGTACCCATGTACCAGATGAGCACTTTTAAGATACCAAAAATGTTAATTAAAAAACTTGATACTCAACAAAGACAATTTTGGTGGGGATACAAGAATAAGGCACTAAATTCATTGGATGGCAAAATCTTTGCATTCCTAAATAGGATTAGCATTTATAGATGCTAGATAAATCATATTCTTCTCACTAAATTTGCTTGGAGAATTTGTTTTTAGCAAGATCAGTTGGTTACCAAAATTCTCAAGGCTAAGTACTTCAAGAATGAAGAATTCCTGCATATAAACTCTAAAAAACACAACACTTCTTGGGTTTGGAGGGGCATAGAAACTAGTTTAGCTATTCTTGAAGTAAATTACTATATGGAGATTAACAATGGAATGAAGACTAGAATTTGGTATACGTTAGAGCAGAGTTCGGCTGAACCCCCAAGCATTGGTATGTCAAGTTTGGTTGTCATATTTTTGTATCAAAACTCATCTAGAGTCGCTTGATTATTTACTAGAGTCAACTTCGTTTAGGTTAGACTAGAAAGTCTAGGAATATTGAGACGTACAAGTATTACTCTGAAGACCTGAAAAATGTGAAGAATTAATGACTAAAACGAAGACATCATCCTTCTTCTTGAGGTTAGTAATATTGACTTAATCTTGTTTCCATTGCTAACGTATCTTTCAAGTCGTGTTATATTAAAAACATAACACATGAAGATATATTCATGATACTCTAGTGATTAGACTTGGTCATAACATTAGGATCAAAGTATCAAGGAATTTTATTATGAAGTATAATGTTTATCTTTTGAAATTCTTAAATACGCAGCAACATAATCTGTGTATTTAGTTACTTGATTATGTTAGGGATATATGTGTAATTTCATCCTAGGAAAATATGTATTATTACATTGGTTGTAGATGAATGAATTTGTTTCATAATCAAAAGGGAAATCATAAGTGTCTTGGTTCGGTTCTTTATTGAATATCTTTTGGATGACCAATATAAGATGACAAGGTAGAACCTATCTCAACTTATGTTGAGAAGTGAGGTATAACCGGTCATAACCTATAGTGTGTAGTAAGTTGTAACCTGTCATAAGATACTTTGTGAAACAAGGTGTAACCGGTCACAAGATACATTTGGAAGTTAGTTGTAATCGGTCACAAGCTACTTTGGGAAACAAAGTATAAACGATCACAAGCTAATCTAGGAAGTAAGGTTTAACCGATCACAAGCTACTTTAGGAAGCATGGTGTAACCCGTCACAACCTATCTTGGGGAGAATTGTATAACCGGTCACAACTTATATTGTGATTGGTATAACTGATCCCATGAGCAAAACCGAGTTTCCAAAGTTCACACATTTCTACATGGTTGTGTGTGAATTAGGAATTAGGGTTTGTTGAGAGAAACTTCTAAATGTTGACATTATTTGAACATGTGCATAACTCTTATCATTAATTATTCAAAGATATTCATTGATACTAAAGATGATCCCAGGACCGGAATATTGAAAATCATTTAATTATGATTTCATAGTATATGTTTTAATTACCAGAAATTAAAACATATCCTCTTGAAAAGTTTTATTAGTTAATGTGCTAAACTAATAAAAAAAACTTTCTAAGGGAGATTTCAGAAATATTGTTTGACATTTAAATTGAAATAGGAAAACTGAAATTAGGCACTTTAATGCATATCTTGAGAATATTTTCGGTTTTGGAATTTCCTTATTTGCCAAACCACCTTGGTGTATAAATACTTGAGTTTGCATTTCTTGCAAACTATCATAAGAGCCAGGAAAACTTCATTCGTGATGTTTCTAATGGAGCCGTCTATTCGAAGAAGAAAGTACCCTACTTAGGCAAAATCTCTTACGACCGCTCGTTTAAAGACTTTTGTGGTATCAAGAAGCTCTGCGAGTACCGTTGGTGGGAAAATAGATAATTGCATTGTTATTTTAGTTTTCGATTATTGATTTGATTGACTAACGATTGTCGAAACTTTGATTACACCTGGTTTGATTATTCTTGAGAGCCTTCTCTTCTAACATAAGGGTCACTCAAACTTGATCAAAGTATCGATGCGATCATTAGAACCATTTACGGATCTAAAGACGTTTTGTGATAATCCATTGTTAAAAAACTATATTATGTATGTGATTAATCACAAGATGATTCAAGTTTGTGTTATGCAGGTTATTGAGATGGAAATTGAAGATTTGAAGACGAAGAAGGTTTTCTTTTTAGTTTTTGTATCTTGTGAATTTGTGCACACATCTTGATCGGCAGAGATCCGACTTAGATTAGATTTATACAATCAAAAATATCATTTTGATCGACAACTATCATTTGGTAGTATTCTTCAATATCCGAATATGATAGTTGTGGATCTGAATCTAAGTTATTGATTCAGATTGATCTTACCCAACAAAGGAGTTTGATTAAACAGAGAAGCCTTTGTCGACTACTCAACATATCTTTTACAGTAAAGATAATTGAAGTGGTTACCAAACAGATTTATTCTTTTACTATTTGGAATACGATCTTAAGGAGTTGATAACATAAAGAATTTACTGGGTAAAGCAAATTGAGATAGAGATTTATCTTTAAATTCACGTGCGTGACTCTAGAAGTCGAATACGCGGGGATACCGAGGAAACTAGGTAGCTAGGGGTAGTCTACTTGGTCTCAACTAAATGAAGTTTGCTTTGGATTTTGTATAGCGATTTAATTCTGAGAGTATTCAAAACTGGACTAGGTCCCGGGGTTTTTCTGCATTTGCGGTTTCCTCGTTAATAAAATCTTGCTGTGTCATTTACTTTATTATTCCCCAATTATAACTTGTTTATTATAATTTAAAGTAAATTCACTTATACGTTAATTCCTAGTCACTTGATATTGATCCTATAGAGTTTCAGTTTCATACTGTACCTATTATCAAGTGAACACTTTGTTATTGTATTGAATCAATTTCATATCCACAGACGACCATGCAAACTGTATACCATAGTTGTCGTATTGTCTCGACTTTTTCCATAGACGATCACACTTGGTATCAGACTTGTAGGTTGATATTTAAAATATTGTTGTATATTTGGGTACCTTCGTATTTTCATTATGATCACTGGATTATTGGTATTGATACCAAACTAAGTCCAACATGTCCTTCTTATCTTTCTTATATCTTAGTCAGTGAGTTTATGATCCCTAATTCTCCTTATTGGAACATTCCTCTGTTACAAACTCTTTCCTATACTGAAGTCGTTAACATAATAAAAAATATGATTATCACTCCCTCTGAAGATGATGTTTTTAAAATAAACCTTCTAAAGATGGAGTCTTCATAGTTAAAAGTGCTTATAATAAACTGGTAGAGAATAAATCAATCAAGCTACTCTTAACAATGTTCCCAAGAGTAAATGGAAGGCCATATGGAAAATGAAACTTCCTCACATGATCAAATTGTTCATTTGGAAGTGCCTTAAAGGAATTGTACCCACTAGATTGAGACTTTCTCTTTATAACAACTCTATGGAAACTCACTGTTGCATCTGCAATTCTGGAGAAAAATCCCTCTGTCACTTGCTTATTAGTTGCTCTCATGCCAGAGCAGTCTGGAGATTGGTTAATAAATATTGATATTCATCAAGTGAGCAACAACTGCTCTTCATAGATGGATTGTATTTTATCTTGGTTCAATGACATTCCGAGTGTTGGTGTTGCTGATCAAATCAGTTGGAGAAACGCCCTCATGGTTGGTTGTTGGGTGATATGGAAAGAAAGATATGAACACATCTTTCAGGATAAGGCTCTAAACCCCTCTTCCACTGTTTCTAGAATTAATTTTCATCCGCATGATTTTAGCATGTTGTAGGTGCATAAATATCTCTCAGGACATGTGTCCCTCATCAACAAGATCCAACGGCACCACCAACTCGGAACACCTGATGATTAATGGCCCGAGAAGTACCATAACAGATCAAAACACCTTTTACCCCATCCCTAAGCAGATTAAAATTGGACGGACGAGATGAAGATGGCTGACAAGAAATGACAGGTGCAGGGACAACTGTCCCACGCATGCTCATACCCCAACTACCCACATTTAAGACGCATAGTACGGTACACGTGTCAAACATTCTCTGGTACAGAAGAAAGGCAGAACGAAGAGGCTGCGTTGAACACGCTCAACCATCTACATGTGTCAAGCATGCCCTGGAAGGAAGACTGACAAAACCTCCAAAGGACAGATGACCGTTGGAAGGCATCGTATCAAGGCGAAGATACCAGGGGGATTGGATCGTAAGCCGAGAGGATAAGGATAAGGAAATCTCAGAAGTGGGACCCATGTAATCTGCCTATAAATACCCCAATCCTCTTAGAGAAGAGGGGTCGATGAATTTTAGGGAAAAGAGAAAGAGAGAGAAAGAGAAGCAAACTGTAAGTTTACCATGAGATTTACTTTAGTACCTCTGTAGCTTCGTGCTCATTACCCAGAGTCATTCGACTATGAATTGTAATTTTTATACCCATATAGTGAAGAACAAACCTCCCGTGGATGTAGGCCAGTGCTGAACCACGTAAATCACTGTCTAATTTATGTCATGCTTTGAAATTCAGATTACTGAGGGGTCAGATCATCGTCTTTAGGAACGCTGACCCCCCATCGTCGAGAAACGATGACGAGCCTGAAGGCTATGAGATTCTCATATATATTTCTTATCTGTTAAATATAGCTCTTTAAAGACCAAACCTTCATTGATCTGATTTAAAACTGTGTTTGTGAACATGTCAATGCCATCGTTATTTTTGTGTTCACAATCTGGCGCTAGAAACAGGGACCCGTCCCGGTAAAAGATTTATCTTTTCATGTGAGTAAAAAAAATATATAGAAGGAATCTTATTGAGAAAAACTTATTTTCTATCAGATCCGCACCTTAGTGATGGTGGAATCTTCATTTTCTACATCTTAGTAGCGTAGAAACTATTGTTTTCCCGTGTTTTTCTTTTAAAAAAACAATCTTTGAGAAAAAACTTATTTTCTATTAGATCCGCACCTTAGTGATGGTGGAATCCTCGTTTTCTACTTCTTAAATAATGAAGAAACTGTCGTTTTTCCGTATCTTCCTTCAAAAAATCTTTGAGAAAAACATTTTGTCTATATGGAATAAACCTTTGTTCTTCCATTTACCAAACCCTCTTGACAGATATGCTAACAAAACACAGGTGGAATCTATCTCCTTGGTGATCTTTTACCCCCGCAGGTCGAATTGAAAGATGGACAGAGTTAAGGATACCGGAAAGACCAAAGCATCATCAAAGGAAGCCCCCAGGGCTTCCCCATTTATAACGCGTAGCAAGCAGAAGGGAGAAAGGACGAATACACTAGCTCAGAAGCCAGACGGGTCAGTAAGTACCGTACTCCTAGACGCCAGTTACGTAGCAGTAGCAGCATTGAAAGAAGCAGCAGCAAAAGCCGACGCCCATAAGGTAGCAGCGGGAGCACGAGCAAATGAACAAAGATAAGGGATGGCGGAATCAACGGCACTACAACCCAACCTAGGAATGCCGCCCACAAATGAACGTAACCAACCTTTAATAACAGTTAAACATCCATTAACAGCGGATAAACCTGCTTCTCACGTACTATGAGCACAAAACCCGCAAATAGATCCATTGGCACCCTTAATACAAATTGTGGACGAAGATCACACCATAGCTGTCGAAGGACAGATGCGTGTGGGAACTACTAACCAATGATCGAACCCTTCTGCCCAGCTTGCCTTGGAACTGGAGGAGGTAAAGAGAAATAAAAGGGTGTATGCTGATGCGGTGGCTTTTCTGGCACAAGAAAACCAACAATTGAGGGATAAAATAGCGAGGAGCGTGGAGACGGAGGATCGACGAAACGAAGCCAACTCCAAAGACCCTCCACCTAATCGAGATCGAAGGATGGTATTGGCAATAAAACATAACTAGGGCCCTCTCCAGAGAAGAAAGGCAAGAGGTGACGAAGCATCTAACACTGACTCAATTCCTGGCGATTCAGACTACTTTGATGATGAAGATCAAAGATCAAGACAATCAAAGATGGAAGATACGCATCGTCTAGCCTTGGAGAACCTTCGAGCCGAAATGATGGAATAAATTCAAATTATGAAAACAAGACAAGGTGGAGGAAGACTAGAAGAAGTTATGAAGGAAGCATCTACCACCCCCTTAACACCTTTATTATCTGGAGCGCTCATCCCCCAAAAATGCCCCATCCCAGTATTCGAGTGTTATGATGGATCTGGTGAACCCGCTTCCCATCTCCGGTATTATAAACGAACCCTGACCCATTGGGATCATAGTGATGTAGTCCTCTGCAGGTACTTCCCTTCCATCTTAAAAGTATCGGCATTATCTTGGTTCGACAATTTACCACCCAACACTGTAGACTCTTTCAAACAGCTCTCCGAGAAGTTCCTGAGAACTTACATGTACAATAAAATCGTCAACATGGGGATGGACAAGCTCTTCTCACTAGATGTTGCATACAAGGAAACCATTCGAGAATATACGGATAGGTGGCACAAAATTTGTCAAGCAATAGGGAACGCAGACCCTGCCATCGTCATCAACTATTACAAGTTGGGCTTGGACCGTATGAGCCCTTTATTTGTGGAAATTCATGGGAGCGTGCCTACCACAGAAGGGGACCTTCGAGTAATTATTGAAAAACATGCCCGGTTGGAGGAAATCCAGTGAGAGAATCCTAAGGCGCACACCCATAAAACCCATCGTGCCAACACAGTAGAACATGGCAGCGGGTCAAGGGACACACGCATGGCTGAACGTGCTCATGACGATAAGAAAAGACGACGGGATGACCACCCAAAGGACAATCCGAAATACGAAGATCAGGTATACACGAAGATAAATACCAGTTACACTCTTATTCTAAGGGAAATCAAGGAACGAGAAAACATGGAGTGGCCATGGTCCAATGGAAAACAACCACCACGAATAGAACAATCTAGAGATTACTGCGAATATCATTGCTTCAACGGTCATCAAACTGAGAAGTGCAAGAATCTTAAAATGATGATTCAGAAGTTGATTGACGTGGGGGACCTCAAACGGTACGTCCAAAAGGCTGATGAAGAAGAAAGAGCCAAACGAAGCAAGCAGGTCCAGCTCCTTGAAGGAAACCGAACAGTCAACACCATCTCATGCTCCGAGGCTACTGGACCTTCATTAACGGCTCAGATAGGGAAAAGGTTAAGGAAACAGTTCGAAGATTACTGCGAACTATACAAAATTGACGGCATAGAGGTGGACGAACATGAAAAATGGATGGACGCACCCATCACCTTCGATACCACAGACGTCGAGGAATATATGGAAGAACACAACGACCTTCTAGTCCTCACGCTGCTAGTAGCAGGATGCAACATAAAGAAAATCCTCATCGACGGGGGAAGCTCTGTCAACGTCCTATTTTATGACACTTTCAAGCGAATGGAGCTCAAGCAGGAACATATTATGTCATCCTACTACACTATCTACGGGTTCAACGGATCACCCACGAAGCCTTTGGGCGACATTGTGCTGCAGGTAGACGCAGGACCCATGAAGGTAGA
The DNA here is from genome assembly GCA_023529315.1 of Papaver bracteatum. Lineage (NCBI taxonomy): Eukaryota > Viridiplantae > Streptophyta > Magnoliopsida > Ranunculales > Papaveraceae > Papaver > Papaver bracteatum. Next base: position 589,389 of record JAJJWX010001508.1, read on the forward strand.
TACGCGATTCAGCGTGGTGGACGCCCCGTCACCATACAACGCTATCATTGGCCGAAGATGGGTGCACAAGATCAAAGGAGTAGCAGCCACCTACCATCAGTACATAAGGTTCCCCACACCCAAAGGTGTATTGGAAATAAAAGGAGACCAGATTACCGCCCGAGAATGTCAGGCTTTACAGAATCATCTCAACAGCGAATAATATGCCCAGAGAAAATCCCGGAGGGGCCTGAACAGAGAAACCTCGAAGAATAAAAAGATAGACCAATATCTTGAAGAAATATCAGGAAAAAGCCTTGCCAAGGAAAAAGAAGTTCTAAACTACGAATCGGGGACCTCATTAGCTCAGGAGACAGAATAATCGGCCAAATAGCAATTAAAGGATACCCCCTTTCTAGGGGAATCGAAGCCTACATTCACATCAGTAGAGCCTACAGAAGATATTAATATAGCAACCGAAGGTAATCCGAAAATGATCAAAATAGGCACTCTGATGGAGGAAGAAAGGAAGACATCTTTAACAAACCTATTAAAAGATTAGACAGACATCTTCGCATGGAAGTTAGGATACATGCCCGGAATTGATCTGAAGGTTATTCAACACGAACTGCGTATAAATCCAGGCACGACTCCTGTAAGGCAAAAGGTGCACAAAGTAGCGCAAGAATACCACGGGGAAATCGAAAAAGAACTCAGTAAGCTGTTAGAAGCAGGATTCATCAAAGAAGTAAAATGTAAGGACCCTAAAGCTCGTTAACGCTATTAGACCGGTCAAGTGTCGTATTAGCCAATAATATCCTGATTAGTTTAACACGAACGATAATTAATAGGTTTTAATCTAACAACGATCTAGGTATGAAACTAGTACCATTGATTATATCTCGAAAAGTTACACATAATGGACTACTCGAACGTGTCAATCGGATACCGGGCAAAGAAGATATTATCGGATGTATTTGAGGGGCGACTATGGCTGCCCTTAACAATTTTATGGGTGCCTTTATAAGTTTTGGTCGGCCTTATCCCTTGTCGATCGAGAGGATAACTCTCATTCTCTTTTCTTCATTCTTATTTCTTCTCCTCTTTCTTCTTTCTATTTCTTTTCTTCTGATGATTTGTGTGTCGTGCATGAGGGTTTTGGGATTGAATCAAGAGTAGAAAGATTAAGGATTGATTGTTGGTGTTGGTGTTGATGTTATCAGAGTTCGGGAGAAGGAGTTGATGCTGCTATAACTGAAATTAGGGTTTTGAGAATGAATTCGAGTTTATAGGTGATTTGATGGATTAATTGAGTTGTGGATAGATGAAGAACAGGAGGGTCGTGGATGAATTGTTGTATTGAAGTTGTTTTGATGTTAGTTGAAGAGTTAGGGTTTCTGGAAGAAATTCATAGATGAATTTGAGGATGAAATTGAGAGTTTAAAGGGAAAGATTAGAGATGGGTTTGTCATGAATTAGGTTTAAGATTCGGGGATTGATAGATTGAAGCTATTTTTGAAGTTGTTGATGAAGTTTGGATCGGTGATCTGTAGCTGTTAATGAAACTAGGATTCCGTTGTATTAGTATGACAGTGATGAAATTTTTATACGTGTTGATGAGAGATTATAACAAAGAAATCAAGTAGGGTTTGAGTACAGAGAGAAGAATGGTTTGTGGGATTGATGTTTCTGAATTAAGCCAAAGTAAGGGATAATTAGAGTTTGAGTAGCCAAGCAAACCTAAATTGAGGTAATTGTTTTCTCTAAATTGATTTAGTAAAGTCTTTCGTTTCCATTGGTCATGTATATGTGTTTGTCAATGAAATTGTGTTTGCAAGATGAGTATAGGTTTTGGTTGTGGTCTTGATACATGCTAAGTTACAGGGAACTGGTATAGATATTCGAGTAATGTAGGAATAAAGTTTTGAACTGGTGTTTAACTAATCTAAATTACAGGAGTCATGGATAATTATGGGAGGTTTGGAAATGTATGTTTTGGTGATGATATTGAACTGAAATTGCAATGGAGGAAGTGAGATAAACTAAGTAATGGTGATGTGTTGGTGCTGTATGAAGAGTAAAGTGAATGGTAGTGCATCAGAACATGGTAGGAATGTTTGGTTAGGATTTTGCAGCAGGGTTGTTGGTGGCAGCAACATTGCAGGTGATGGGGTTAAACTGAAGTTATTGAGTTATGTTGTGTGTTTGTGTGTTGCAGTTAATGTTGAATTATGTGGAGTAGTACAAGTAATAAGAAAGGGAAATGCAGATGATGTCATTGACAGGGTTATACATGTAATTGCAGGTTTTCCTACAACACACCCCTTATCATATCTTGATAACAATTTCTAGATCTAAATATAAAAATGGTGATAAAAATACTAAAATTATAAATAGACACCAAGATTTTTTACGTGGTTCGATCAATGTGATCTACATCCACGGTTCTTCACTATGATAATTTGTAGCTACATCAATTTACATTTACAATCTCCATTAATGGAGTTTTTGGAAGAATTCTAGATCTAGTTTTGGGGAAGAAGATGATAAAGAAAATACATTTTCTCTCTCTAAAAATCTCTCTCTGCAAAATATCTTTCTCTCTCTTCCTAAAATTCTCCTCCCCTTTCTCTCTCCTGCTCTCTTCTTTATATAGGTAATTACATAGTGGATGATGACTCATTCTGACTAAGCTTTCCCTTAATTTCGGATCTGAGTTCTGCGGTAATATCTTTCGCAAGCTTTCTTCATTTCTCTCAAGTTTCTGTTACATTTCCCTCAAGTCTCTCCATGTCTCGCAGGATTCTTCCTTCTTGCTACATTTATTGCGAACTATCACCTTATTCTTGCGAGTAATGATAAAATCTTCACATATTTTGTCATTTCTTATAATTATTTGCGACACTTTCCATGTGTGGCGGAAATCCTTGCAAGAGCGTTGTTGTTGCGAGATTTTGCTCCTACATTTTGCCTCTTTTTTCTTGAATATTGCCTGAAGAGCAATCTTTAAGAAAAAACTCGTTGTTGTAGTAGTCTATGATCTTTGTTGACGAAGGAACTAGCGAAAGAATACCAAACTTAAAAAGTATATACTTGCCTCTATTCTTTTGCGAAGTTCTGAAGCTTTGAAAAATAATTAGAAGTATCATCTTTTGAAGTACACGAAGTATGAAGAATGAAGTATGCGAAGTATCCTTGAAGAAGTATAAGAAGTACTCAATCCTCGAAATATAAGAAGTATCCGCTCTTGAATGAAAAATATGTCCTCTATTCATGCGAAATTATTTCTTCATTTTTGGTGAGAATTCTTGCCCATTTTGGAAATGATTCTTTCCGAGAAAATAAAGAACATAAAATATTTTCTTGGTAATCCCTAACTGCCTCTGTTCTTTATCTATGAAGGAGAATCCTTAAGAAAATGTTGAATGATTAAATTGCTTCTTTATTCTTATCTTCCCTCTGCCTCAAGTGATAATCACTTTAAGAAAATAATCACATTCTGCAAAATAATCACAATTCCTGCGAAATTCTGGGTGAATCTGCGAATTTATGAATGAGTCTGCGTGATTATGAATAACCTTGCTAATTTATGAATATTTCTGCGATTTTCTGAACATTTCTGCGAATTATGAATAGTAATCAAATAGTACTGCGAATTATGAATAGTGTTCAAATAGTATTGAGAATAGTTCCGCAAATAGTGCCGCGAATTATGAATAGTGTCACAAATAGTATCTCGAATAGTATTGTGAATAGTGTCGCAAATAATTCCGCAAATAGTGCTGCGAATAATGGATCAAAATATGAATAGTCTTGCAAAATTTCAAGGTATTATTCTAATTTCGCCGCGGTAAAAGTGATGTAGCTTTAAATTGCCTCCATTCTCCATTTCTTTGTATTCTTCTCTAGTGAATACATTCCTCTTTATTCCCGCAGGTTCATTCTCTTGTGCCTCATTTTTCTGGCTCATTGTATCTCATTGTTATTTTCTCCACTGTTTTTTCCTGCAATATAATTATCTTCGCAAGTTTATTTGCGTTATCTCTAATGGTCTTATTTTCTTTTTGGCCTGTAAAACTTGTGTACTTCTCTCTTTCTTTCTTGCGACTATTTTCTGCGACAAATTGTAATTTCCATTCTATGCATTCCCATACCTGCCTCTTGTTATTGATCTGTAATGAAATAAGACTAATATAAAGTCGTTAGCAATCTGTTATACGCTTGTAGGTATAACCTCTCTTGTGGTATTATTTTGCCTTCCTAGTTAAAGGTCTTATTATGCCACTTGTCTGCGACAACATCGCAGGACATTCTTACCTTTATATGTAATAATCCATTGATCTTGTCTTATCATTTATTTTGATCTCTGCGACAATATGATAAGTCTAAGCCATCTTGTGAGATTAATCTCTCTTTGCTTTTTAAGACTTATGACATTGTCGTCTTTGCGATGAAATTGCATGACATCTTTGCGATTTATATCCTCTTATCATTGATTTCATTTATCTCATCTTTTGATCTTATCGCAAAAACCCATTGATCTCATCTTAACATTTCTCTTGAGGCTTTTTGGCCTGTCACGCGACAATATGACGGGCCTAAATATTCTTGTGAATATAAAGTCCCATGACATTGCCGTCTTTGTCACGCGACAATATGATGGGCCTAAATATTCTTGCGAATATAAAGTCCCATGACATTGCCGTATTTTTTGATACACAGCTCCCTAATGGAGGGTATCGCCCTTATCTCTCCCCCTGGTTGCCCCTTCAAGGAGACGTACTTCTGCCATACAAGACTAGCTCCTACCATCTGGTTCTAGAAACAACCAGTTGTTTTCGTAGCCTCTTATCCTTTATGCCTATATGGCTTATAGTTACGAGACTACACCCTAGAGGGGTTTTCTTCGGGCCGAACACATCGTAAGCCAAGACTTGCCATGGATGGCCAGGGTAGGTTCATCCGTCCCGGGCACCCACAGCTCAACCATGTACCTCGGCGCCTTGATCATACTTTGCATTCCATAGGAGAAACTCTCGGGCGCCCAACCAGGGTATAACCTTATATAGCTGGGAATCCAAGTTATCTCTCCTGTATGGATTTTCTATAATCCCAAATCTCCATGACTAGGTTCCAGCAGCAGTATAGCCTTTCCCATAGCCATGCAAAGAGATACCCCCCTTATGACGCACTTTAAGGACATTGCCTCTTACGGAATAGAATCCGCGAACTAAGGTGTACGCCATAAAGGTTCGTCCCATTCTTATATGTTTTTAGGCGATTTGCGCCCGTCTTATGCATTTGCATTTCTCTCTTGCGAAATTTTATTCGCGTCTTTTGCGATAATTTCGCATTTCTTTATTCATTCTTTCATTTCTGTCATTTCTTCTTTCATTCTCATAATATCATTTTTGAAGTAAATTCTCTGTAAAATATTTTGAAATCTTAAAAATCTTCTTTGAAATCTTGCGATTATATCTCGTCTTTAAATCAAAAATGTTTTATAGAAATATATAAATTTAATTTTCTTTGTTTTTTGTTTTTTTTTTTTTGTATCTTTGAAATCTTTGAAAATTTTTGAGATCTTTAAATTTTTGCGATGAATTCTTTTTTTGAATCTTGCGATTGTATCTCAATCTAAAAAATCTTTGAAATATTTTGAAATCTTAGAAATTTTAGAAATCTTGCGATTATATATTGCTTTTGATAAATAAAATCAAAAATCTTTCTCGCAAAAATCATAGATAAAATATTCAAGGAAATGGTACTTATCTTTTGCGGATTGTTGTTGTCTCTTGGGAAGTATATGATTTGCTTGAAAATTGAGAAGAAATGAGAAATGAAGTCTTGCAAAATTAACTCTTGATCTGACTCTTGTATAATGTTGCGCCATATCAACTGTTCTAACTATTTTTTGCAAAATATGTCTGCGAAATAATCTCCCGTTTCTTTATTCGCGTTTCTTTATGCTTTCATTTCTGTTTTCATTCTCATAATATCATATCATCTGAAGTAAATATTCAAGAAAAATTCTAACATATTGTAATTCTGAAATTTTTGTAATTGTAAAATCTTTGTAATTATGCGATTGTATCGCTCTTTGTAAATCAAATCAAAATATTTTGAAATCTTAGAAATCTTTGCAATAATTTCACTTTTTGTAGTCTTTGAAATCTCTAACTTTTTGCGATAATTCGCAGACATTTTTCATGATCTTTTGTAGTCAAAAATCTTTGAAATGTTTTGAAATCTTAATAATTTTAGAAATCTTGCGATTATATTGTACTCAATGGAAACAACGACCAAAGCTCATTTGGGTTATTTATAAATTTATCAATCAATTATTTTGTTCTTTAGAAATTAAATAAAAAATCTTTTGTTTGTTGTAAGTAAAATATTCTAAGAAAAGCAAAAAAAGTATCAAAAGCTTAGCTCTTATGTGAATTGTGCGAACATCTAGATTATATCGCTTTTTGGAAAAAATAATTGGGAAGAGTGAGACTTGAACCCTTGATCTACTTTCTGCATTTTCTCGCACCATACCAACTGTGCTAACCTTCTCGTGCGAAATAATGAAAGATCTTGTGAAGTAACCAAAGTCTAATTGTTCTAGAGACAATTCTCGCAAAACAAAAATAAACATGCATGAGATGAGAATTGATCCTACGACCTATTGCTTGCATTCATGCCTCTCAACCAACTGTGTTAGCTCTCTTGCTTGTGAAATTTATCTGCGAAATAATCAAAGGCTAACTTGCGAAATAACAAAAATAAACTTGCGTGAAGTAAGAATTGATCCTACGACCTATTGCTTGCATTCATGCCTCTCAACCAACTGTGCTATCTCTCTTGCTTGCGAAATTTATCTGCGAAATAATCAAAGGCTAACTTGCGAAATAACAAAAATAAACTTGCGTGAAGTAAGAATTGATCCTGCGACCTATTGCTTGCGACATATCACGCTGAACCATCTGTGCTAACCCTTCTCTGCGAAATTTCTCTGCAAGATTATCATTAACTATCTTCTGCGTGAAATACACTTGCGAAATTATCAAAGATTGCGTGAAAAAATATGTATGTGTTGGGACTTGAACTTGCGACCATAAACTCATTAACTTCGCAGATTACCAACTGTGTTGCCTCCTGTTTGCGAGATAATGAAACAATGTTGCGAAATTATCTATTTTTTCACCCTTTGTAAAAAGAAGAAAATTATGCTCGCAGGAAAATTCGAACCTGTGACCACAAACTCACATACTGTTCTCTGGACCAACTGTTCAAGAATCTCTCTGCGACATTTAACGCAAAACTTTTTTACTTATTCTTTTATTCTCATTTGAAAATGAGAAGAAAATGAAAAATATCTATTTCTGCGAGATTTGAACCCTTGACCTCTTTGTTATTCTCGCAGACTTGAACCATCTGTGCAAACTTATGCTTGTGATAAAAATTGCAGCGTCTACCTCTTATCTTCTCTTCGTCCTCCCTTAATATCTTTCACAATTTGCCTCTTTTTTATTCTCCTGAACATGAAATCTTCCATTGAAACTTTGGTTTTCTTTCTCAAATTCACCACAACAACTAATTTTTTCTCTTAGTCTTCACGTGTCTTTGAATTTTTGATAATGCTTACTCCCTGAAAATGTAATTTCTTCCATGAAATTTCCATTTTTAACCCTAAAAAATTTTTAGATCTAAAAATATACATGAACAATAGCTAATCTTTCTTGGAATTTTCTTGAATCAACAAATTCATCCTTTTTACATAGTTTTGCATCTTCATCTTTTTCTTTTATGCTCTTTCACTGTGTTGTTGTCATGAACCTACATGAGGCAGACCATCCTAGTTATGGGCGAGCCTTAATTGGTTTTGCGCCGGGCACCGTTTGTAGTATAGGTATAGTTTTTCACGTGAGTGACTCGTGCTCTGCACGAGACTAGAGTGGCGTCTAGCCTTTTATACAGACGGTTGTACTCATTTGCAGATGGAAAATGAAATGTAAAACTCTATCTTCTTCTTTAATTGCTCTGCAACTTCTTATCTCTAATGTCTTCTTCTTATTACCTAACTAATTCGTCTAATTCTTTCCCTAATTCATCTATTTCTTCATCTAACCTCCTAAAACCTTCAATCTATTCCCAATTACCTCAATCGATAGAGATGAAAGTTGTTCCTGATAATCCAATTTGTAGTGAGTTCACTACAAGTGGTATCAGAGCAGTCGATTCTGACACTGCTACCATGAGTAAATTTGAAATTGCACTCTTATCTGCCATAAAGACGATGTTAGATGAAGAGTCTCCATCTTACAGGAAACATTTGTTGAAGAAGGAACTTGAACTCGGTGATGATTCACTAGAAACACCATTAGGTTCTAACTCTCAAGATGAATTAAAAGAGGTTTTCGACAGCAGAATAAGCCTTACTGATGGAATTGAGAGTACGGGTACCGACTCACAATTGATTTCTGATGCGGGAAGGTCGAAATCTGGATCATAGAATATCAAATTAGTTAGGGCTGATCTTATTCATTCGAATATGATTGAGGACAAAGTTGATGTCAATTCGTAGTCATCTCCACTTGATTCAGGTGAAGACTCAAGTTCAGAAGCAGAAATCTCTGAAAATCATTCAACTCCTAGTCCAGTAGATGAAGGTAATTACAAATCTGAACTCAAATTTGGTTTCTCTACTATTGATCGAACTGATGTTTATAAAACTTTAAACCTTGTTGACAACAAGCTATGTAGTGGAAGGTACATAAGTAACTGTAATTTCTGCAAAAATACAATTGTTTCTCAGTTTGGCCATACTTGTTTGATTTCAAAGGGCATATTCAATGCAAATGTGGTTTATAAACTGAGTCTGGAAATTGGGTATGGGTTAGAAATATTGATTATGAATTCAAAGGATTTTCAGTGTGTTGCTTCAACTAATTCCAATTATGGTTGTATGATATTTGATCGTGGGAAAGCATTTGAAACCATTGATGGGTACTCTTACTATGCTAGTGATTATACTCTCTGTTGGGAATTACGTACTTCCTGTTCGTTTATACTCATGGTGTGTGAGATGGTTCTTATTTGTGCTAGTATGAAAAAATGCTCCTATTGTGTCCTCATTTTTGCTGGAAGAGTAATTGATAGAGGAAAATGGGTTGAGTTGAGTTGGAATACTTCTTATTGTGCAGATAGTAATCTTAGTTATAGCTTGGAAGTGTTATCTTCTTATTCAGATGTTCTTGTATCTTTTGGAAATGGTGCCAATAACTATGGTTGGCAGTTACTCCTAAAATTGTCACAAGAAGATTGCATCACCAGTTATGCTTGTGGTCGTTTGTTGTTTGATCTCTATAGAATGCATCAGACCGATTTGTGGAATTCTTATTTAGAGGTGCTAGTTGTAGCAAGTTCAAAATTATTTCAGAAAATACTTAACCACATGGGAAGCAATAATTATGAGCTGGTTCTGAATGCAAATAGTTACCTTGGTGTGGTTGTCGTATTGGTGACAACATATCAAAGAGATTGTGAAGAGTGTGACACATTGGTTGCTGACATAGCAAACTCAATGATTACTGAGAAGCTGAGATGTGGTATACTTAAGTTGTATGATAGTTTAATGAGCAGTTTCAGTAGTAGAGGATGTCTCTGTTGTGGCCGGGATATTGCTGGAATAGTTTTTGATCGAGGAAGGTGGTTTGAGTTGATCACGAGAAATGGTACCAGTGTTGATGATCACAAGTTGTGCGAGGACATGCTGCAGCAAGTCATTGTTCTCTGGAAGCTGTCGATACGACGAGTGGCAAGGCATAGTGTGTTTGGCAGTGCACAAGACATGGGTGATAGATGGGTAAATGAAAATCCATGGGCTGTAGTGGGTCTTCACACTTTGGTTACTTCTCGACGGAACCTTCCTTCTGCCAGTAGAGTGTTTCTTTTGCTATTACGAGATGAGAGGTATTCTAGAGTCGTGGAGTTCTGCGAAAGAGTTATGAGAACCAAGAAAATGCTGGTATATGTTAATAAATGGACAGAACTGGTGATAAGGAAAGTGGACTTGCTTGTTGGAATTGTCATTCACAAGGTACTGATTCTGATGGATCATGAGTTCAAACAAATTATTGTACACCCAGTAAATAGGATACAGGTTGCATTCTGTAGATTACAGGAATTCTCGAGACTTATTGAAATTTTAACATCTTATTCGGCTGAATGTCACATCACCAGGGTCAGTATATACAAGTTTGAAGAGGTGAGATTAATTCTGGTCATTGTATTTCATAGCTTTTCTTGTGTTACCCTTGTTCATCTCCAGCAGCATCAATCTATATTATTACTTTTACATAAAGAGCACAGGGAGGATATGGTTGTTGCAGGTGAGATTGGGGAAGGAAGCTTGAAATGGCACGATTCAGTTTTGGCAACCTTCAAGTGGACGGAGGTAATATCTAGAAAGTCTTTAGATGACCCAACTATTTACATTATTTACCCAATTAGCATCACAATTGCATTACAATGGGTGGTCTCTTTGATGAGGGACTTCACAGTAACTTGTGGTGCTAAATGCAACTGGGCACTAATGAGAATTATCCGTCAGGGTGGAATTTTAGATGGGTTTACACTAAAGCCAATTCTCACTGAAGTTTATGATGTTACTTTTGTCATCGTAAGCACACATGAGGCAAGAATATATGATGTAATAACCACTCAGGTCTTACTCATCGTGCTGAACATTCGCAATGTGATGGAAATGGTTCACTTCTTAGAAAGGAAATCGTTCTCGACATGTCAATTGAGTGCAGTCGAATGGTGGGTTGTGATGAATCTTATATCAGCTGTGTGTCTCATGAAAATACCCTGGTACTATGGCAAAGCACCCTGTAAAGTTGAAGTTTACAAGCAAATCATTCACAGTTGTCATCTGAGTTGGAATTCGAGCACTGTGGTGAGGGTTGCTGGGATGGAATTGCTATTCTTAGCTTCAGATAACTCCACATACCTAATGGACGTGTCTCGCCGAATTTTTCTGAGCACAATCAACTACCTAGATGAGATAATGGTGTTTCGAATTGCATTACCGCTGGGGGTCTCTTCGAGATGGACACTTGAAGCACATTCTGGCACTAATCTTGACTGTGTACTGATGAGAATTCTTGGCCAGACTGGGGGTTTTATTGGAAGGGTCCCAAATTCACTCCACACTGAATTTTTTAAGTACCCAGAGGTTAACTCTTGGATTACTGCCTTGAGTATGGTTCCTTGTCAAATTTTTGAAGTAACCAAGGGGGTCGGACAGCCACATCATTCCATGATAGACATGGTCAAGACTATGGATTCACACTCTACAGGATTTATGTCAAATTCACACTCTACAAGATTTGGAAGAATACTCATAACCGTGCGACTCACACGTAGTCTACCAGGGCAGTGGATAGATGGGCTTGGTATAGGAACCTTTGGGCCACACATGGGTTTAAAATGACAAGGAGCGTAATGGGTTTCTCTTTTTCCTGGGGTGTGCGACATCTATATTGTCCACCAGGCGCTGTCTCTCCAATTTTAGTGCCTCCCTTAATCTCATCCTTGAGGACAAGGATGATTTGGAGAGGTGGGTATTTGTCATGAACCTACATGAGGCAGACCATCCTAGTTATGGGCGAGCCTTAATTGGTTTTACGCCGGGCACCGTTTGTAGTATAGGTATAGTTGTTCACGTGAGTGACTCGTGCTCTGCACGAGACTAGAGTGGCGTCTAGCCTTTTATACAGACGGTTGTACTCCTTTGCAGATGGAAAATGAAATGTAAAACTCTATCTTCTTCTTTAATTGCTCTGCAACTTCTTATCTCCAATGTCTTCTTCTTATTACCTAACTAATTCGTCTAATTCTTTCCCTAATTCATCTATTTCTTCATCTAACCTCCTAAAACCTTCAATCTATTCCCAATTACCTCAATCCATAGAGATAAAAGTTGTTCCTGATAATCCAATTTGTAGTGAGTTCACTACAGTTGTCGGTGTTTGTTTGAAGAGACAACTTCTCCATTATCGAATTTCCTCTCAAAATTTTTAAATCTCACAAATTCTAACTCTTCTTGTAGCCAATTTCTTTGAATCTTCCTCAATTAATCAAATAGCAAGTAGTGTTTCTAGCGCCAAAATGTAATTGCAGGTTTTCCTACAATACACCCCTTATCATATCTTGATAACAATTTCTAGATCTAAATATAAAAATGGTGATAAAAATACTAAAATTATAAATAGACACCAAGATCTTTTACGTGGTTCGATCAATGTGATCTACATCCACGGTTCTTCACTATGATAATTTGTAGCTACATCAATTTACATTTACAATCTCCATTAATGGAGTTCTTGAAAGAATTCTAGATCTAGTTTTGGGGAAGAAGATGATAAAGAAAATACATTTTCTCTCTCTAAAAATCTCTCTCTGCAAAATATCTTTCTCTCTCTTCCTAAAATTCTCATCCCCTTTCTCTCTCCTTCTCTCTTCTTTATATAGGTAATTACATAGTGGATGACAGCTCATTTACAGCTAAGCTTTCCCTTAATTTCGGATCTAAGTTCTGCGGTAATATCTTTCGCAAGCTTTCTTCATTTCTCTCAAGTTTCTGTTACATTTCCCTCAAGTCTCTCCATGTCTCGCAGGATTCTTCCTTCTTGCTACATTTCTTGCGAACTATCACCTTATTCTTGCGAGTAATGATAAAATCTTCACATATTTCGTCATTTCTTATAATTATTTTCGACACTTTCCATGTGTGGCGGAAATCCTTGCAAGAGCGTTGTTGTTGCGAGATTCTTCTCCTACAATACAAATGAAGTTTTGCTGGATTGGTGAGCTGAGATGGAACTGTAACTTGAGAAGGTTTTAGGCTAGCTATGATTGATATTGTTGTTTGAAGGGAATGGCAGAAGTGGATTGAGTTGGAGATGCTATGGACAGAAAGTGTTTTATTGGTGGTAATGAGTATGTAAGATATTGATTGATGTATTGAGGATTATAGTTAAGGTAGTTGAATGGATTAAGGGTATGTGAGATAGAGAAAAGAATTGAAGGAGACTGTTGTTGAGTTTGGTTGTAGTTTGCTGGCTTGTTGTATTGAGTTGAAATCTCTAGAGGAAAGCTTGCAACTGCAATTGCAGGTAAACTCAGTTTAGTATTGTAACTGAAATTTGAAGTTTGTTTAAGATTGAATGAAATGAATTGTTGTTATTTGAGTTGATTGAGTTGATGTAATAGAATTAGACTGTTAGTCATCCCAGTCAGATGTCTGACTAGTTTTCTTAGTTGACTCAGTTAATCTGACTGAGTCAAAAGTGGATCTGACTTATCTTAATCAATCTTAGTGACTGAGTTAACCCAGCCTTGAATCGGTTTGACCCAGTACTGACTCAGTGGACCTTGACTGAGTTGTCTTTTGACCGAGTTGACCATTTAACCAGGACATTGACTTGACTTGGACGTTGACTGTTAGTTGACTCTTGACTGTTAGTTCAACCGTTAGTGACCATTAGATTGACCCAGTTGGGCCAGGCCCTTATTAATGGGTTTGTTTAAGTGGGCTTGGGCTTTAGACCAGTTTTCTTAGTTAGATGATTTGGACCTCTCGTGGTCCGAATTAGACTTTGACTTCTTCTACCAAGTTGTAGATATTCTTAAGACTTAGTTAATGGACTATAAAACTAATCAAATTGAATTAATAAATCTTAGATTTGCTAAAGACAGATAAATAAAAGGTATAGAACTTTAGATGGGCCTAGAATCATTAGATAGACTTGTATGATTCACGTGTGAGCCTTTTTGGCTAGACTCTCAGAACGCTTCTTTGATTAACAGTTAATTATTAACAACGATCGATTCAAAGGATGAACCAGTGGATCTCGAGGTAGGCGTGGCTTGTCTTCAAAAAGGTGTGGGAATGCATTTGACTCTTTGTAATCATTATTGTCGCTTTTATAAAAGTTTATGCGTAACAAACTCATGCATTTTCTGTTTCTGCATTTCGTATTTTATTTAAAATGCATTATGATAATCCTGTTATTTCTGTGAATCTTTCCACGATGTGGAAAGGACTTGTATTGTTTCGTCGTCAACATGAATTGTTATGGTAAATGAGAATTTCCACTTGTGGTATATAGGATACGTTCCTTCACATTTATATCTACATGAATTTAGCTTTTATTATTTAGAGTTGGTCACCATGGTCTTGGTGGCATCCATAGCTAAATAGGTGTGAATTGCCGGTTAGCAATTTACAACCATATTAGTACATTGTTTAACGAAGGAGTTTGTTCCGTATACATGTATGATTATTTTCAGTGACTTAGTAACTGTCTAATTTTTTCGGAAAAACATGTATTGTTTTCCAAATCTTGCCTATGATTACTTATAAGGTTAAATGTTAATTATTCCCACTTCAGTTTCTGTGACAAATCGGAGTTGCGCAGCGAAAGCTTCAAGGGTTGAGTTCGCTAGTTGATTAACTACTGTTATGCTTATTGTGTTGTATATTTTATTTGAAAACCAAATGAATATTATATATGTATCACTTGAGAGAAGATCTTGTATATATATTTCTGAGAAGGGTTAGTTTTGGGTTAAGTCTTGTAGCAGATTTCTTAATTGAATATTTAAGTAAATGTTTTAGATTTTTAGTGCCTCTTATTTAGTTAATCTCTTGGATTAGTCTGCTGCTAGCTTAGGGGGCGCTACAAAAGTTGGTATCAGAGCTCACTATTAGATCTTATATGGTAGACAATAGGAATAGCCAGTGCCAGTTAGTGAACTAGATTAGTCTAGAACTGGGTTGGGTTGTGAGATAAATCTTAATTACTAAAAGCTAACAATAATTAAAATAATTATTTAATTGATTGATTTGTTTGTTTGGGTGTTTGTATGTAATGAAGTAAAATTTGTAGGGTACACCAGTACTTTAGCTAATAAGAATTTGAGAATAATTGATCTAAAATGTATGAACAAGTACACAAACCAATACTGAAAATAATGAGATCAGTTTTATTGATAAATCTTGATAGTCACGTAGAAATTTATTAAGTATCTTGCCTTATATGTAGGGTCGATAATTTAGAATCACATAAATGTTAATAATATTTTTGGACTTAATAGTATTTGTAAGAGTAGTTTTAAATAATAGTTGAACCATCAGAGTTAATTATAAAAATATTATAATAGTAACTATAGATGATAATAAAAGTAATAATAATAATTTAATAAAGTATTGTTAGCATTTATCAATTAGTATTATATTACACTTAATT
The DNA here is from genome assembly GCA_023529315.1 of Papaver bracteatum. NCBI lineage: Eukaryota > Viridiplantae > Streptophyta > Magnoliopsida > Ranunculales > Papaveraceae > Papaver > Papaver bracteatum. The sequence continues at coordinate 604,673 of JAJJWX010001508.1, forward strand.
TAACTAAAATTTTAACAAGGATATATAATGATAATAATAATTATAATTAATTAAATAGTTATGGAAAATTAGTAACACTTGTGTATAATTAAGTTTTACAAATTAAACTAATTACAAATTAGAAATATATGTTTTGTGTCTAAACTAGATAAATTAATATACTTACTAGGAGGCGAGGATATAATACATAAAATAAAAATAATTAACTTGTTAGTAATTTTGTACTAAAATTATCTTTAGGCTAACAAATGATTCAGTAAATCTTTAAAATGAAACAAATATACATGAAGTAGTCATAATAGTATTCGGATGCCTAGTGTAATATTAGAATTAAAAGAAAATAAATTCTTATATTGTTAGGATCCTTCTTCGTAAACTGATTTAATTATCTTTTGAAATTGAAAAACTAGTATGACGAAATTAAATTTTTAGAATTTAAATTAATATTATATTGAACATAACTTAAATCAAAATCTCATTAACAAATATATAGCGATAAAATAATGATTATGATTAAATAACCATGGAAAATTATTAGTGCTCATTTATAATTAAGTTTGCGAAGTTAACTAATAACAATTTAGAATTATGAGTTTTGCGTTCAAACCAGATAGTTAATATAAGACATATACGGCATAATAAAGACTAAATTTGTTAACAATCTTACACCTAGATTATCTTTAGTCCAATAAATGATTTACTAAATTACTAAATTATACACATGAAGTGATAATTATAATATTTGAATACTTAGAACAAAATTAAAATTAAAGGAGAATAAAATTGCATGTGAAATAGATACTTATTATTAATACCCAAAATATATAGACTATCAAAACGTATTATAATTTTATGCAGACTCAAAAGTTAAATCATATTAAATTACTAACGCCAATATGTAACAAGATATACTATATTACTGATTCAATCTAAATAAATAAAATATGTTATATCAATCTTTTCGTGAAAGCAAAATTATATTTACAAGATTAGGGCTTAATAAAATTAAACTAAGTAACATTACTAAATAATTACTTCGACTGTATTTCAGCTACGCTAGTAATCAAATAAGTAAAAAAAATTGATATAAGAATAATGAAAATGATAATATAATTAATACAATAATTTTTGATAAGATAAGTAATTAACAACATTATAATCTACTCATTGCTATAAAATTTAGAGTTATTGTAAATGTCATTTGAATAATAATTATTGGATAGTAATAGGAAAATGTAATTTTTATTAATAGTACAACTTAAGGATTATTTAACAATAAAATATATTTAAGGAATTAAAGTTAGATGAAAATAAATCAAGTATTAATAATAAAATTAAACTTAGTGTTATGATTAATTACAAATTAACTTTTATCGGTCTAAGTATTAAGAAACAGGAAATAAATATAATTATGATAATAAAATATTAATACCAAAAAATTATGAAAAATTGTTAGCGGATATTTATTTATATCAAGTCACAATAAATAATAGCAATATTTGGATAATGGTTATAACATTAAGTTATTCTTCAATAGTACATGAATTTAAACTTGTCTAGTTATAATAATATAGTCTCATTTGGAATTAAAATTCGATTTCATTAAAGTAAATAAATAATAATAAAATAAAAGGTAAGATAAATAATTCAAATAATTAAATTTCTTAAAATGATGTGAACTTCTTATATATTTTTCAAAGTAAATTTATCAGACATACACTAGTAAAGATAGGAGTTAAAGACTAAATAATCTTGATAAAATAAAATTAACACTTGGTTAATCGTAATAAGTTTGTACTTAGTAATCCAGCACTGGGGAATAGTGAGATTGGCAATTCTGATATGTTCAGGTGATACTTGTTAGGTAGTAGGCATTGTCAGGCGTCGCGAACCTAGACAGGGCAACTGCATTCTTGTATCACTAGGCATTGAAGGGAGACTTGCTTCTATTAGTGAACTAATAGATCCCAAATTTTAATGAGAAACTTTATTATGGAATACCTTCAAAATACTTAGAGCCAGTAAATTATTGACTTAGAAATTAGTATAGAAAATTTTCATGTAAGAAATTTAGACTTCCCTATTTGATAGAATCTAAATCAGTGTAGTTGAACTTAGAGCTTCAAATTTTAGATTTTAGCTGTAGAAAGCCATATAGGTTGTGATTTGTTTTATGTTGTTTGCGCTTGGAAAAGAGATGGGAGTATTCTTTAAGGTGGGGAGTTTTGAAGACCAGAAGGATGGTCTGATTTTCGAGGACGAAAATGATATAAGGTGGGGAGAATGTAAGGACCCTCAAGCTCGTTAACGCTATTAGACCGGTCAAGTGTCGTATTAGCCAATAATATCCCGATTAGTTTAACACGAACGATAATTAATAAGTTTTAATCTAACAACGATCTAGGTATGAAACTAGTACCATTGATTATATCTCGAAAAGTTACACATAATGGACTACTCGAACGTGTCAATCGGATACCGGGCGAAGAAGATATTATCGGATGTATTTGAGGGGCGACTATGGCTGCCCTTAACAATTTTATGGGTGCCTTTATAAGTTTTGGTCGGCCTTATCCCTTGTCGATCGAGAGGATAACTCTCATTCTCTTTTCTTCATTCTTATTTCTTCTCCTCTTTCTTCTTTATGTTTCTTTTTTTCTGATGATTTGTGTGTCGTGCATGAGGGTTTTGGGATTGAATCAAGAGTAGAAAGATTAAGGATTGATTGTTGGTGCTGGTGTTGATGTTATCAGAGTTCGGGAGAAGGAGTTGATGCTGCTATAACTGAAATCATGGTTTTGAGAATGAATTCGAGTTTATAGGTGATTTGATGGATTAATTGAGTTGTGGATAGATGAAAAACAGGAGGGTCGTGGATGAATTGTTGTATTAAAGTTGTTTTGATGATTAGTTGAAGAGTTAGGGTTTCTGGAAGAAATTCAAAGATGAATTTGAGGATGAAATTGAGAGTTTAAAGGGAAAGATTAGAGATGGGTTTGTCATGAATTAGGTTTAAGATTCGGGGATTGATAGATTGAAGCTATTTTTGAAGTTGTTGATGAAGTTTGGATCGGTGATCTGTAGCTGTTAATGAAACTAGGATTCCATTGTATTAGTACGACATTGATGAAATTGTTATACGTGTTGATGAGAGATTATAACAGAGAAATCAAGTAGGGTTTGAGTACAGAGAGAAAAATGGTTTGTGGGATTGATGTTTCTAAATTAAGACAAAGTAAGGGATAATTAGAGTTTGAGTAGCCAAGCAAACCTAAATTGAGGTAATTGTTTTCTCTAAATTGATTTAGTAAAGTCTTTCGTTTCCATTGGTTATGTATATGTGTTTGTCAATGAAATTGTGTTTGCAAGATGAGTATAGGTTTTGGTTGTGGTCTTGATACATGCTAAGTTACAGGGAACTGGTATAGATATTCGACTAATGCAGGAATGAAGTTTTGAACTGGTGTTTAATTAATCTAAATTACATAAGTCATGGATAATTAGGGGAGGTTTGGAAATGTATGTTTTGGTGGTGATATTGAACTGAAATTGCAATGGAGGAAGTGAGATAAACTAAGTAATGGTGATGTGTTGGTGCTGTATGAAGAGTAAAGTGAATGGTAGTGCATCAAAACATGGTAGCAATGTTTGGTTAGGATTTTGCAGCAGGGTTGTTGGTGGCAGCAACGTTGCAGGTGATGGGGTTAAACTGAAATTATTGAGTTATGTTGTGTGTTTGTGTGTTGCAGTTAATGTTGAATTATGTGGAGTAGTACAAGTAATAAGAAAGGAAAATGCAGATTATGTCATTGACAGGGTTGTACAAATGAAGTTTTGCTGGATTGGTGAGCTGAGATGGAACTGTAACTTGAGAAGGTTTTAGGCTAGCTATGATTGATATTGTTGTTTGAATGGAATGGCATAAGTTGCTTGAGTCAGAGATGCTATGGATAGAAAGTGTTTTATTGGTGGTAATGAGTATGTAAGATATTGATTGATGTAGTGAGGATTATAGTTAAGGTAGTTGAATGGATTAAGGGTATGTGAGATAGAGAAAAGAATTAAAGGAGACTGTTGTTGAGTTTGGTTGTAGTTTGCTGGCTTGTTGTATTGAGTTGAAATCTCTAGAGGAAAGCTTGCAACTGCAATTGCAGGTAAACTCAGTTTAGTATTGTAACTGAAATTTGAAGTTTGTTTAAGATTGAATGAAATGAATTGTTGTTATTTGAGTTGATTGAGTTGCTGCAATAGAATTAGATCATTAGTCATCGAGTCAGATGTCTGACTAGTTTTCTTAGTTGACTCAGTTAATCTGACTGAGTCAAAAGTGGATCTGACTTATCTTAATCAATCTTAGTGACTGAGTTAACCCAGCCTTGAATCGGTTTGACCCAGTACTGACTCAGTGGACCTTGATTGAGTTGTCTTTTGACCGAGTTGACCATTTAACCAGGACATTGACTTGACTTGGACGTTGACTGTTAGTTGACTCTTGACTGTTAGTTCAACCGTTAGTGACCGTTAGATTGACCCAGTTGGGCCAGGCCCTTATTAATGGGTTTCTTTAAGTGGGCTTGGGCTTTAGACCAGTTTTCTTAGTTAGATGATTTGGACCTCTCGTGGTCCGAATTAGACTTTGATTTCTACTACCAAGTTGTAGATATTCTTAAGACTTAGTTAACGGACTATAAAACTAATCTAATTAAACTAATAAACCTTAGATTTGCTAAAGACAGATATAAAACTTTAGATGGGCCTAGAATCATTAGATAGACTTGTATGATTCATGTGTGAGCCTTTTTGGATAGACTCTTAGAATGCTTCTTTGATTAACAGTTAATTATTAACAACGATCGATTCAAAGGATGAACCAGTGGATCTCGAAGTAGGCGTGGCTTGTCTTCAAAAAGGTGTGGGAATGCATTTGACTCTTTGTAATCATTATTGTCGCTTTTATAAAAGTTTATGCATAACAAACTCATGCATTGTCTATTTCTGCATTCCGTATTTTATTTAAAATGCATTATGATAATCCTGTTATTTCTGTGAATCTTTCCACGATGTGGAAAGGACTTGTATTGTTTCGTCGTCAACATGAATTGTTATGGGAAATGAGAATTTCCACTTGTGGTATATAGGATACGCTCCTTCACATTTATATCTACATGAATTCAGCTTTTATTGTTTAGAGTTGGTCACCATGGTCTTGGTGGAATCCATACCTAAATAGGTGTGAATTGTCGGTTAGGAATTTACAACCATATTAGTATATTGTTTGACGAAGGAGTTTGTTCCGTATACATGTATGATTATTTTCAGTGACTTAGTCACTATCTAATGTTTTCGGAAAAACATGTATTGTTTTCCAAATCTTGCCTATGATTACTTAGAAGGTTAAATGTTAATTATTCCCACTTCAGTTTCTGTGACATATCAGAGTTGCGCAACGAAAGATTCAAGGGTTGAGTTCGCTAGTTGATTAACTAATGTTATGCTTATTGTGTTGTATATTTTATTTGAAAACCAAATGAATATTATATATGTATCACTTGAGAGAAGATCGTGTATATATATTTCCGAGAAGGGTTAGTTTTGGGTTAAGTTTTGTAGCAGATTTCTTAATTGAATATTTAAGTAAATGTTTTAGATTTTTAGTGCCTCTTATTTAGTTAATCTCTTGGATTAGTCAGATGCTAGCTTATGGGGCGCTACATAAAATATCCAACGTGGATTTCAAACATGGTCATCGTTCCAAAAAATACCGGAGGAGTAAGGATATGTATCGACTTCACCAATCTTAATAAGGCTTGCCCTAAAGACAGCTATCCCCTCCAAAGCATTGACCAATTGGTCGAAGCTGTGGAGGGATACGAGGAATTATCATTCTTGGACGGATACTTAGGATACAACCAAGTTGCCCTAACGGAGGAAGATCAACAACACACATCATTATATAGTTCTAAAATTTTCAAACCAACATACAGGAAATTCCATACACAATCCAAATTCATAAAATGTTAAACAAATTCAAAAAGATAAAGATTACATCTTCTTTCGAGATCTCGCTTAACCTCGATATGTTGCCACTTCCTTTCAAAATTGATATTTTATCACAAGGATGATACCAAATGAGAGTGTACAAAAAATTCAATATAACACCATAAGTCTTGAATGATTATTAAAATCAAAATCAACCAATAGAAAATGGACAAAAATTCAATATGACAACTATTGATTGATTCCCATCTCCCAAGGGGAAACAAGGCTTATAGTATGTTAATACCATGATAAGCCGACTCAAGCGGATATTTTGGAGGATAATGCTATTGATGAGATGAATTAAAATCATCAGTTATGTTACTTAACATGGATTTTGAGATCCCCTCCAAAGCATTGACAAGATCAATTGGTTTGAGCACAAATCAATGCCTCAACTGTTGTGGAAATCATGAGTAGGTACCTAAAATATCAAAGAAAGGATACAATACCAACGGAGGAAGATCATTTTCAAGCCATGGATCGGGATCACATTGGAAGTTTATGTCGATGACATGCTCGTTAAAATCAAATTATGGTTTCGAAGATCACCATCAAGACACTAAGAGAAACATCTTGATTAAGCAATGAGTATCTAACATCTAGAACCACAAACTAAACTAGCACAACATGAAGGTAAACTCACAACAATAAAATCAAAGTTAAGAAAACACCTAATTTTAAAATCCTAATTTTCTAATTCTTTGAGAAATGCACTTTGGAAATCAATTGAATCCTGAAAAAAAAAAAAAAAACAATCAAAATCAAAATTTTAGTAAACCCTAGATTAAACATAAATCATGTAACTTCAGGAAAATTCCTTGGATACCTGGAAACGAATAGGGGCATCTAAGTCGATCCAGCTAAAATCCAGGCCATCGTGGAGATGCCTTCCCCGAAGAATTTGAAAGAAGTTCAAAGACTAAATGGTTCCTTAGCAGCGTTAGGAAGATTCGTTGCTAGGTCCTCGGACAAATGCAGGCATTTCTTTAGCATCCTTAAGAAGGGAGCACGTTCGCATGGACCAACCAGTGTGAGGAGGCATTTCAGAAGATCAAAGAATATTTTGCTACGATCCCGATCCTTCAGAAGCCTGATCCGAATGAAGTACTAGCCATGTACATAACGGCCACAGAAGACGATGTCAGCGCGGTATTAGTCAAAACAAACACGAAGGTGGAGCAACCAATCTACTACGTCAGCAAAACCCTCAACTCAGCTGAAAGAAATTACACGAAGATCGAGCAGCTCATTTTGGCATTGGTTTGGGCAATGCACAAATTGAAAACTTACTTCCTCACATACTACGTTCGTGTCCCATGCAAAGCACCGCTGGAGGCAGTCCTCAAAAACACGGGTAAAGTAGGAAGGATAGCAAAATGGAACACTCACCTCGACCAATTCAATATCATCCATGAAGTCCAGACCGCACAGAAGTCGCAATTCCTAGCAGATCTACCCCTAGAAGATGACAAAGAGGTAGAGGATTCCACAGAAGCCGAAGAAAATGGTAAAGACCCGCTGGACGTCCTTGAGCCATCAAACCAGAGATGGTGGGAGATCTTCGTGGATGGATCGAGAAACAAAGAAGGCACAGGTATAGGGATTGTAATCACCTCACCAACTGGAGATAGGATCGTACACGCCTTCAGACTGGAATACAAAGAACATACCAACAACATTATGGAATACGAAGCTGTAATTAGTCTTGGAAATGGGGATAAACGATGTCCGCCTAACAAGTGATTCGCAGCTGGTCATTCGGAAAATTGAGTTGGAATACAACGTTTACGACGAAACTCTTTCAGCCTACATGACCTTGGTTCAGACTCTGGCATCTCAGATACCCAATATAAAATTCAGACACTTGTGCAGGAAGGACCTGAGGCATGCAAATGCTTTAGCATTCATTTCATCCATGCTGAAAGATGAGAGCGTAAAAACAATCAAGATAACCAGAGTATATGAACCTTCAATACCCCCACAACGTACCCTTGCCTTAAATCAAAAATATGAAGAAGATATCGCTGACGAAAACACGGGAGAGGATATCGATGAGGACTTCGCCCCAGATGATATCCTAACAAGAGCAAAGGAAGATGAAGATTTCAGCAAAGAAGCATACTGGAGAGCATAGATACATCAATTCCTTGAAGAAGGAACGCTGCCCGCAGATGTAAAACAAGCAAGAAAAATACAGTCAAAGGCGGGCAGGTACGAACTTCGTGGTAACATCTTGTACAAAAAATCTTTCCTAGGACCACTGCTACAGTGCTTATCTAGGCAACAAGGTCATTACATCTTAAAAGATATTCATTATGGAGACGACGGTAACCACAGTGGGATGAGATCGCTAGACGATAAAGCAAAGACACAAGGATACTACTGGCCGCAGATGATGGGAGACGCAGCCGAGATGTCTAGAAGATGCGAAGAATGCCAACATTTTTCCAGCAAGATCCACGCCCATGCAACACGGTTAAACTCTGTAGACAGCCCTTGGCCATTTGCCAAATGGGGAGTGGATATTGTAGGACCCTTAGTTGAGGGAACAAGGAAGAGGCGATTCTTGATAGTAGCAACAGATTATTTCAGCAAATGGGTAGAAGCCAAAGCTCTCTCAAGAATCAGAGACTCCGATGTATTCACATTTATCTTCCAAAATATCATTTGCAGATTTGGCATTCCCGCAGAGATAGTCTCTGACAACGACAAACAACTCCAAGGGAAAAATATAGACATGTTGTTCGATACATTTAAAATCAGAAAGAACAAGTCTACACCCATTTACCCGCAAATCAACGGTCAAGCCGAAGCTACCAACAAAACGATGGCTCTGGTTCTCAAGAAATCTTTGGACGAACACAAAAGCCGATGGTGTGAGCAATTACATAACTCATTATGGTCATACCGTACCACAAGGAGATCATCCACCGGATAATATCCATTCCTTCTCACATATGGAACCTAAGTGATCATACCCACCGAAATTATCATGCCCACCACCAAGACCGAAGAATGGGAGAAAAATCTCACCACTGACATGATGCTAGAAAGGCTAGATGACCTAGAAGGAATAAGGGAAGCAGCTCTACAGAAGATGGAAAAATACCAGCGTGGATTAGCCAGGGAATATAATAAGAAAGTCAAGCTGAGAAATTTTGTAGAAGGGCAATATGTGCTCCGAACTATACCACCGTATCAGCGAGAAAGGAAATGGGGAAAACTAGCACCCAACTGGGGAGGACCATTCATCATACATGATATTGCAGGAAATGGATCGTATTACATGCGTAATATCAAAGGGGAAATCATGTAACACCCCGATTTTCGGGCCCGGATCCTTCCAGAAAACCCGAAGTGCTACTTGGATACCATAGCCAAATCCCGGATACTAAGCCCAATCTCGTTAAGTAATTCATTTGGGCTTATTATTTTATGTGCGTTTTAACATTTTTATAGCAGCGGAATACTTAGAAAATTATTTTAGAAAAATCTAACCGTTGATTTAACCTAATTTAAAATCCAGCTGAAGAAAAACACATTTTGGTTCTCAAATAAAAATACTAACACCGTTCAAGTCTTTAGATTAATTAATAAGTAACGATTTCAATCACCAAATTATAAAACAGAAAACATACCAAAGTAGATTCCTAGAATTTTATAGGCTTCATAAGAGTTTCAAGATTCATGATATTTATATGTATTAATCCAAACTGTAAATACTATTGGTTATAAAGTTTCTAGAATTTTTAAATGAAGTTTAATAACATATGACCACGGTCAAACACAAAGTTGACCAGCAATTGCAGAAAACCAAAATTGTGATAGTCTGTTTATAAAACAAATAATATAAAATAGTACACAACTCGAAATTGAATGAAACTTGCCATTTAGGAAAGATAAAAGATAGGGGTTGATTTTATCAGAAGACACTAAGGTCTAAAAAGCAGAAGATCATAATCTTAAAATAGGATATTTAAGAGAATTTTAAAATTGTAAATTATTTTCTGGATTTAACACGGTTACAAATAATTATCTTAAAAATAAGTATACAATTCAGAAAATTCTAAATTTTTTATATAACGTCCCTTAAGATGTTTTACATTTATCACTAAAATAATAATATCAAAAACTATTGGAAGTTTAAAACGAAATTCAGTCAACTCAACATCATACAATATGTTTCCAGCAATAAGACTAAGAATAATTACATCTTAAAATAATATTTAAGCATCAACAACAACTTTGATCATCAAAAATCATTCTCTAGGCTCCACTTTTGATAAGCTCCTTGTCATGCATCAGATCTGGAATTTTTGTCATAATACGACGTGAGTTGTGACACTCAGTAGGCAAAGAAGCAATAAAACATTTTATGCAATATTTTTAGTCCCTTTTTAAAAACATCTAACATGATTAACATCACTGCAAACACATGGAAACACCACATCCATAAACAATCAAATCAATCAAATCCGCTCGCCCCAGGGAGCCCCACGTGGGTTTAGGGAAACAAAACCGTTCCCAAGGATATCTCGTATCCCATCAAAGATAATTTTAAGGATCACAACCTATGGACCACAGCCCGATAATCATCATCATCAATAATAACAAAAACTTGTAAATATGAATTTAATTAAAGAAAACATAAATAGAAAAAGGTTTTTGATTGTGTTGCGCCTACCTCAAATCGCAATCCATAATAACGAAGAGTATAAAGCACTAACAAAAACAGCCCCGGCTCCAACAAAAATATATCCAAGGAATAGTTCTCTACCAAATCGTTTACACACCAGGATTGGTCACCAAGGATAACTTAATTTTTCTTTTCCTCTTTATGCTTATTGTAAACCTAAGCGCTAAACGGAGATGATATTTCTGAAATCTAATTTAGTCGGCTAAGCAAGTCTTCTTATTAGATATATAGTCAAAATTCATTAAAACCCTAATTATTATTAACTAATGTTGCAATGACACGTGGAAAAAGAACATACACCCAAACCAACTATGTTAGCATCTCGGTCAAACCTAAAACTATACTCCCTATTTGAATTAACCTAGCACATTCCTTAGTTATTTAACTCCAAACATGTACTAACGAGCTAGGTGGCAATAGTGCCTATAACAAGGTCCACTAACAGTTGTTTAAACAGCTATATTGATTTGTCCTCTGATCGAATTTATAACCAATTAAAGGGAAAATTCCCACGTAACCAGCTAAGTTTGTTTCTCTTTAATGATAATATACATGCCTAAATATCCAAAGTGTCCATAATAAGAAAGAAATCATACTAGTAATTAAATTTGATGCTTACTAAAAACAACCATCTAGGACGACCATAAAATCAGCCAACCCATAATTAGATTTAGAATTTCCTTTTTATTGAATTAGCTAGCATACAAATTTATTAAGTTACCTAAACTGTAAAAATAAACTCCCATTTCCATTTTTTTCTTCTACACGGTAAACGTTATCATTATTATTGTGTTACCTCATTTTAAATACATATATCCATATTTAAAATCCTTCTCCAATTAGCTAGCAATTAAATCAAATCATGTATATTCTTCTTAAGGCAATAATCTAAAATATTTAATTAGCACATGCACTAATAAAAAGAATCCATTTAATTCTTTTGAGAAAGAAAAAAAAAACAAATTAAGGAAATATAATATAAGCAAAAAGGTTAATTTATTATTTTCGTAAGTTACAAAATTACTCTTCCATAAACTGATGAAAAATACTTTATTACGAAAAATTACCAAAGTACCCTTAAGTTAATTACAAAAATGCCCTTGAAATTCGGACGGGTATTACAACCTCACACACTTCAAGAAATTTAGTCCCTAAATTTAAGGTAACACTGTGACAAAAAAAAATCAAGCTAAACAGAAAAACACACAACTAATTTTGTCGAAACACAATTAACATTTATTAACTGTTTGCGCAACAACTAGTTCCCCGAAGGATCTAATCGCTGCTCTGATACCAAATTGTAACACCCCGATTTTTGGGCCCGGATCCTTCCCGAAAACCCGAAGTGCTACTTGGATACCATAGCCAAATCCCGGCTACTAAGCCCAATCTCGTTAAGTAATTCATTTGGGCTTATTATTTTATGTGCGTTTTAACATTTTTATAGCAGCGGAATACTTAGAAAATTATTTTAGAAAAATCTAACCGTTGATTTAACCTAATTTAAAATCCAGCTGAAGCAAAACACATTTTGGTTCTCAAATAAAAATACTAACACCGTTCAAGTCTTTAGATTAATTAATAAGTAACGATTTCAATCACCAAATTATAAAACAGAAAACGTACCAAAGTAGATTCCTAGAATTTTATAGGCTTCATAAGAGTTTCAAGATTCATGATATTTATATGTATTAATACAAACTGTAAATACTATTGGTTATAAAGTTTCTAGAATTTTTAAATGAAGTTTAATAACATATGACCACGGTCAAACACAAAGTTGACCAGCACTGCAGAAAACCAAAATTGTGATAGTCTGTTTATAAAACAAATAATATAAAATAGTACACAACTCGAAATTGAATGAAACTTGCCATTTAGGAAAGATAAAAGATAGGGGTTGATTTTATCAGAAGACACTAAGGTCTAAAAAGCAGAAGATCATAATCTTAAAATAGGATATTTAAGAGAATTTTACAATTGTAAATTATTTTCTGGATTTAACACGGTTACAAATAATTATCTTAAAAATAAGTATACAATTCAGAAAATTCTAAATTTTTTATATAACGTCCCTTAAGATGTTTTACATTTATCACTAAAATAATAATATCAAAACCTATTGGAAGTTTAAAACGAAATTCAGTCAACTCAACATCATACAATATGTTTCCAGCAATAAGACTAAGAATAATTACATCTTAAAATAATATTTAAGCATCAACAACAACTTTGATCATCAAAAATCATTCTCTAGGCTCCACTTTTGATAAGCTCCTTGTCATGCATCAGATCTGGAATTTTTGTCATAATACGACGTGAGTTGTGACACTCAGTAGGCAAAGAAGCAATAAAACATTTTATGCAATATTTTTAGTCCCTTTTTAAAAACATCTAACATGATTAACATCACTGCAAACACATGGAAACACCACATCCATAAACAATCAAATCAATCAAATCCGCTCCCTGAGGGAGCCCCACGTGGGTTTAGGGAAACAAAACCGTTCCCAAGGATATCTCGTATCCCATCAAAGATAATTTTAAGGATCACAACCTATGGACCACATCCCGATAATCATCATCATCAATAATAACAAAAACTTGTAAATATGAATTTAATTAAAGAAAACATAAATAGAAAAAGGTTTTTGATTGTGTTGCGCCTACCTCAAATCGCAATCCATAATAACGAAGAGTATAAAGCACTAACAAAAACAGCCCCGGCTCCAACAAAAATATATCCAAGGAATAGTTCTCTACCAAATCGTTTACACACCAGGATTGGTCACCAAGGATAACTTAATTTTTCTTTTCCTCTTTATGCTTATTGTAAACCTAAGCGCTAAACGGAGATGATATTTCGAAATCTAATTTAGTCGGCTAAGCAAGTCTTCTTATTAGATATATAGTCAAAATTCATTAAAACCCTAATTATTATTAACTAATGTTGCAATGACACGTGGAAAAATAACATACACCCAAACCAACTATGTTAGCATCTCGGTCAAACCTAAAACTATACTCCCTATTTGAATTAACCTAGCACATTCCTTAGTTATTTAACTCCAAACATGTACTAACGAGCTAGGTGGCAATAGTGCCTATAACAAGGTCCACTAACAGTTGTTTAAACAGCTATATTGATTTGTCCTCTGATCGAATTTATAACCAATTAAAGGGAAAATTCCCACGTAACCAGCTAAGTTTGTTTCTCTTTAATGATAATATACATGCCTAAATATCCAAAGTGTCCATAATAAGAAAGAAATCATACTAGTAATTAAATTTGATGCTTACTAAAAACAACCATCTAGGACGACCATAAAATCAGCCAACCCATAATTAGATTTAGAATTTCCTTTTTATTGAATTAGCTAGCATACAAATTTATTAAGTTACCTAAACTGTAAAAATAAACTCCCATTTCCATTTTTTTCTTCTACACGGTAAACGTTATCATTATTATTGTGTTACCTCATTTTAAATACATATATCCATATTTAAAATCCTTCTCCAATTAGCTAGCAATTAAATCAAATCATGTATATTCTTCTTAAGGCAATAATCTAAAATATTTAATTAGCACATGCACTAATAAAAAGAATCCATTTAATTCTTTTGAGAAAGAAAAAAAAACAAATTAAGGAAATATAATATAAGCAAAAAGGTTAATTTATTATTTTCGTAAGTTACAAAATTACTCTTCCATAAAATGATGAAAAATACTTTATTACGAAAAATTACCAAAGTACCCTTAAGTTAATTACAAAAATGCCCTTGAAATTCGGACGGGTATTACAACCTCACACACTTCAAGAAATTTAGTCCCTAAATTTAAGGTAACACTGTGACAAAAAAAAATCAAGCTAAACAGAAAAACACACAACTAATTTTGTCGAAACACAATTAACATTTATTAACTGTTTGCGCAACAACTAGTTCCCGAAGGATCTAATCATTTGCTCGATACCAAATTGTAACACCCCGATTTTCGGGCCCGGATCCTTCCCGAAAACCCGAAGTGCTACTTGGATACCATAGCCAAATCCCGGCTACTAAGCCCAATCTCGTTAAGTAATTCATTTGGGCTTATTATTTTATGTGCGTTTTAACATTTTTATAGCAAACGGAATACTTAGAAAATTATTTTAGAAAAATCTAACCGTTGATTTAACCTAATTTAAAATCCAGCTGAAGCAAAACACATTTTGGTTCTCAAATAAAAATACTAACACCGTTCAAGTCTTTAGATTAATTAATAAGTAACGATTTCAATCACCAAATTATAAAACAGAAAACGTACCAAAGTAGATTCCTAGAATTTTATAGGCTTCATACGAGTTTCAAGATTCATGATATTTATATGTATTAATACAAACTGTAAATACTATTGGTTATAAAGTTTCTAGAATTTTTAAATGAAGTTTAATAACATATGACCACGGTCAAACACAAAGTTGACCAGCACTGCAGAAAACCAAAATTGTGATAGTCTGTTTATAAAACAAATAATATAAAATAGTACACAACTCGAAATTGAATGAAACTTGCCATTTAGGAAAGATAAAAGATAGGGGTTGATTTTATCAGAAGACACTAAGGTCTAAAAAGCAGAAGATCATAATCTTAAAATAGGATATTTAAGAGAATTTTACAATTGTAAATTATTTTCTGGATTTAACACGGTTACAAATAATTATCTTAAAAATAAGTATAAAATTCAGAAAATTCTAAATTTTTTATATAACGTCCCTTAAGATGTTTTACATTTATCACTAAAATAATAATATCAAAACCTATTGGAAGTTTAAAACGAAATTCAGTCAACTCAACATCATACAATATGTTTCCAGCAATAAGACTAAGAATAATTACATCTTAAAATAATATTTAAGCATCAACAACAACTTTGATCATCAAAAATCATTCTATAGGCTCCACTTTTGATAAGCTCCTTGTCATGCATCAGATCTGGAATTTTTGTCATAATACGACGTGAGTTGTGACACTCAGTAGGAAAAGAAGCAATAAAACATTTTATGCAACATTTTTAGTCCCTTTTTAAAAACATCTAACATGATTAACATCACTGCAAACACATGGAAACACCACATCCATAAACAATCAAATCAATCAAATCCGCTCGCCCCAGGGATCCCCACGTGGGTTTAGGGAAACAAAACCGTTCCCAAGGATATCTCGTATCCCATCAAAGATAATTTTAAGGATCACAACCTATGGACCGCAGCCCGATAATCATCATCATCAATAATAACAAAAACTTGTAAATATGAATTTAATTAAAGAAAACATAAATAGAAAAAGGTTTTTGATTGTGTTGCGCCTACCTCAAATCGCAATCCATAATAACGAAGAGTATAAAGCACTAACAAAAACAGCCCCGGCTCCAACAAAAATATATCCAAGGAATAGTTCTCTACCAAATCATTTACACACCAGGATTGGTCACCAAGGATAACTTAATTTTTCTTTTCCTCTTTATGCTTATTGTAAACCTAAGCGCTAAACGGAGATGATATTTCTGAAATCTAATTTAGTCGGCTAAGCAAGTCTTCTTATTAGATATATAGTCAAAATTCATTAAAACCCTAATTATTATTAACTAATGTTGCAATGACACGTGGAAAAATAACATACACCCAAACCAACTATGTTAGCATCTCGGTCAAACCTAAAACTATACTCCCTATTTGAATTAACCTAGCACATTCCTTAGTTATTTAACTCCAAACATGTACTAACGAGCTAGGTGGCAATAGTGCCTATAACAAGGTCCACTAACAGTTGTTTAAACAGCTATATTGATTTGTCCTCTGATCGAATTTATAACCAATTAAAGGGAAAATTCCCACGTAACCAGCTAAGTTTGTTTCTCTTTAATGATAATATACATGCCTAAATATCCAAAGTGTCCATAATAAGAAATAAATCATACTAGTAATTAAATTTGATGCTTACTAAAAACAACCATCTAGGACGACCATAAAATCAGCCAACCCATAATTAGATTTAGAATTTCCTTTTTATTGAATTAGCTAGCATACAAATTTATTAAGTTACCTAAACTGTAAAAATAAACTCCCATTTCCATTTTTTTTCTTCTACACGGTAAACGTTATCATTATTATTGTGTTACCTCATTTTAAATACATATATCCATATTTAAAATCCTTCTCCAATTAGCTAGCAATTAAATCAAATCATGTATATTCTTCTTAAGGCAATAATCTAAAATATTTAATTAGCACATGCACTAATAAAAAGAATCCATTTAATTCTTTTGAGAAAGAAAAAAAAAAACAAATTAAGGAAATATAATATAAGCAAAAAGGTTAATTTATTATTTTCGTAAGTTACAAAATTACTCTTCCATAAAATGATGAAAAATACTTTATTACGAAAAATTACCAAAGTACCCTTAAGTTAATTACAAAAATGCCCTTGAAATTCGGACGGGTATTACA
This sequence comes from Papaver bracteatum, assembly GCA_023529315.1. NCBI lineage: Eukaryota > Viridiplantae > Streptophyta > Magnoliopsida > Ranunculales > Papaveraceae > Papaver > Papaver bracteatum. Next base: position 621,896 of record JAJJWX010001508.1, read on the forward strand.
AATCCTAAGGCACCCATGGAATGCTAAGTACCTCAAACCATACTATCCCTAAAACATCACAGTTCTGCACCTGCGCGAAGAACACCAGAAGAAGAAGATGGCATCACCGCCAAGCATGTTTCTATCTCTGGAGGAGGAATAGCAGACCTCAACTTATCAATCAAAAAAACTTTTCGAAGCGTTGGGGAAAGTACTTGAATACAATCCCTCGGGACTCCCTGGGCCGCGTCTACTAATTTAAGACCCCAAGGAAGGATTCCAGTAGAAAGGGATACCTGACCAAATAATAAAGGCAAATGTTCAGCGGACTGGATGCTTGTAAATAATTACACCAAGGCATCACACATCCGGGAACGCTGCATTAACCCCCACCGTTCGGTAACCTCCTGGCCCGAGGATTAGCCAACGGGGAGACAGGTCTACCGAACTTATCGAAGGTATCATCGGGTGTACCTTCGACCAAAACATGATCAAACTTTACTATTTTTTTCTATTACAAATGTTAATCTAAAACAGTTTCATAATGCAGATAACACGGGAAAAGAACAATTTCATAACAGACAATTTCATAATGCTTGTACATAAAAAAAAAGGGGGGGGGGAGAGGAGAACAATGATCCATTAAGCCAAAAAAGTTGATTACAAGTCTACGAGTCGGAATAACAAAAATATATATATATAGGCAGAGTAATCAACAAGGATCAAACTACAACCGCATCCAACTAAGGTGAATATCAACGATGCTCTACACGGGAGAAGGGGACACTTTCACCATAAGAAGGACCCGAAGGGGCCCTGAAAGGATCGGGTACAGGACGACGCTTATATATCTTGGAAATGCCATGATCCTTAAGGAGAGACTGTTCAATTGAAGTCAGCGCCTTGTTCACCTCCTCGGCTAGTTGACGACGAGCCTCATGTTTGATATACGCCGCCTGAATCTCGGATTAACTCAGCAGCAATGATAACCTCTCTACCTCTTGATCCACCTTCTTCCCAGCTACATCCCGAGACTCATATAACTCCTTGAAATGCTTGGTTTTACTCCGCTGAGATTCTAATGCAACCTTAGCCTTTTCAAGTTTCTCGTTTGCTCGGCGAAGTTTGTTTTCAAGCTCTGGAAGAAGATAAAAACAAAATGAGTGGAATTAGAAAAATGAGGCGTTGGAAGATCACTCATCAATAAACAAACATATACCTTTGACACTAGCCAAGGCTACCTCTAACTTATTTACTACAGAGTCACGAGCATCGTCAAGAAAATCATATTCGTCGGATATTTTATTATAATCCAGTTGAAGAGTAGTAAGGGCAAATTGACATTCATCTAACTCTACCTACTTCATGGAATCAGAGTGATGAAGACGATTGACCTCGGTAGTCATCTCTTCAATCCCTTTGGTAAGTCTATATAAATTCGTTTCTAAATCCCTCTATGACTCGGCGGAACGACCAACTTCAGCCCTAGAAGAGGACAAAGCCCTACTAAGAGCATAGGCTTCGGACCGGGCGTCATCCCTTTCGCGAACGAGGCGATGCACATAGTCGTGAGGAGCCTGAGCTAGACGAAGCTCCCCTTCCAAATCAGCCACCCTAGCTTCCAAACAGGAAACCGAAGCGCGAGCCTCGTTAAGACTATCCCTAGTCCAGAGCAAAGCACCGTTAAACTGACGACGCTCAGCATTCATGCTATATTTTACGCATCGACCATCTGCCCATGCATTTGCCTATGCTCAGCAGACTTCTGATTATATTCGTCCGCATGAGAATTCTATTTCTCCTCCGCCTCAACCACTCGGGCCACTAGTTCACTAATGCGAGAAGCTTGACGCGTTCTCTCACTACGATGCCAGGTCAACTCTCTAGAGTTGTCCGCTGAAGATAGGGCTGGCTAACTCAGAAGAAACGCATAAAAAAATGTATATATATATATAATAACAATATAATAAGGAAGAAAGAAGACCAACCTATTAAGGACGAAACCTTAGCGCTCTCTATCTCCAGATCTGAATGAAGACTAGAAACCTCTTGGCGAAGCATCTCCTAGGAAACGCCGGCCTTCTCCTTCTCTTTCAAGGAATTATGCAACCTTTCAATCTCCTTATCCTTAGCCACAAGGGTGCCCTGAGCGCTGATCATTTCATCGTCTCTCTGACGGAGCTTAGCCTATAACTTAAGAGATTTTTCCCTGAAGAATTGGTACAACGAATGATGGCAATACTCGTTGTTCGCTAGCTGGAACAAACCAACAAAACAAAAGGGGTTAGTAGAAGCCAACAAAACAAAATGGATTAGCAGAAACTAACGAAGGATAACATATCTTTTACCTCAAGAAGACGCTGATGAGAATATCCATATTCATAACCATCCGCCACCGCCATCATCTCGGAAATTGAAGTAGGAGCTCTGGGCAGTAAATCCGAAGCGGCAGCAATCAAATCTCGGTCCAAAAGCTCAGCTACCTTCTCCTGAGAGGTTAGTTGCATCCGTTGACGAGTAAAGGCATCAGATGGTCTCTATTTTGGCAAGGGGGAGGCGCCGTGTGCAACGTTCAAGAGGCCTTTCTTCTTCAACCATTGAAAGGTCTCGTCATCTTCACCACTTAGCACGGTGGGAAAAAGGTAGGGGTATCACTTCCCCCAGCAATACCAGAGCCGACGCCCGCACCCTCAGGACCCGCTGAATTGCCAAACACGAAGGGACCATTTTCCTCCTCCGCTGTTGGAGGGTTATCAGTTTCTTTCCCTCCGGAAGAGACCTCCTTCCCCTTAGTGGTTTTCGAAGTACCCAACCCCGAATCTCCATCAATAGGATTCTCCTCTTCTGCGTCTTCCTCGAAAAGCACCTCCCAATTATCGTCCGGAGATAACAGCCGAAACTCTGGAACTTTGATATCTGCCGCGCCACCAGAGGAGTGTATTTTTCCGAAAGAAAACTCAGGATTTACCTCAGGTATATATAACGACGAAGGATTAAGGGGCCCTACATTCTCACGATCACCTGAAGGGGAAAGCGGGGAAACTTCATAAGAAACATTAGTACCATCCTTTCCCCCCTCTTGATGAATCTCCTCCTTGGAAACTTCGTTTACAGAAGGGGTCGTCTCCACTTGTTCCTCTTCGTGTTCTTCTTCGGATCCATCTAACCCCTCGTCACCAGTGGGACTAGTCACTTCAGGGATCCCAGAATCAACAACCTCTACAGTAGATGATTGCAAAGGACTAATCTTCTTTTTCTTCGAGACCTAAGTCACCAACGAGCGTGAGATCCCCGATCCCAGGGGCAAATGAAAAGATACACAGTGAAAAAATGAACAAAGTCCCGAATCTTACCTTCCCAGCATCGGAGCTCTCCTCTTCAACAACCTCATCAAGGTAGACCACTTCGGTACGATAATTGAAGTTCATACCAGAAAAGTTTAGCTCCCAGGGGAAGAAATTACCGTAACGAGCAGGGGCACGATCACGAACTTTACTCTGAGGAGTTGGTCGCCACCCATGATCACCAGGAAACTAGTCGTGGGCCCAAGGACCAATGATCTCAATAGGAGTGGCATACCACTCATAATCATGATCACGTCGAAGCTTTTCTTTACCAGGAAAAGGGTTGGGATCAGTATTGTTTTCAGTACCAGGAACGCAACGTAACTTCGTATCACTTACCTCACTTAGAAGACGAACCTCCCAACGGGGGAAGGAATCGTACGCAAACCCACGCTCAAGGGCTTTCGATTCCGACCATTAACGTAATCCCCGAAAGAATCATTAAAGTTCCGAGGGGTGTACAAATCCTTCTCCTCAAGATTGGGACGGTAACATGTCGTCAGCGTCTTTCCTTTGCTTCGAAGGTAGGCCTCACGAAGAGTACGAAGGTAATTACCACTTAGCTGAACCACCGAACGACTGTATGTGTGAGGGGTGGAGCCATCACGATTCGCCAAAACATCATAATAGAATGAGTCACCGGACTTATAAAGTGGGAGCATTAAGCCCGCTTCGAAGGCACCAACGGTTGTTAGCAGGTGTTGAGAGTCGTATTTATAATTAGAAATCATCTCATAAGTAAGCTCATCGCCTTGATCGTAGAAGCGGACGTCAAAGTATTCAAGGCCATGCCTAACCTTAAACTCCTCCAGATCAATATTCCGGAAAGTAACCTTTTTCTTCTTTTTTGGGTTGGTAGCGGCACGACCCGAAGGAACAGCGTCAGAGGACGGCCTAGAACCCGAAGACTTCTTCGTTGGGCTCACATCATCTGCTTTTATCTTCCCCGCAGGTTTCCTAGAAAGGTCAACGTCTCTCCTGGGCAGCGGAATCGAATGCTGCACCTCAATCCCTTAGGAAGGTGAGGTGTTAGGAACTATGGTCCAAAGAGGCTGAACTGACAGCGGATCGGAACGCTGATTGGAAGGCTTACCCGAAGACCGGATAGAGGTATAACGACTACCCCTCACACGTTCGCCACCCTGCTGAGAAGATGATGTGCTCTTAGGACGAATGGAGCGATGCAGAGGCTGCGTAGAATCCCTCGGAGGAGATATATCAGGGCTTCGTCGTGACGGAGATCTATTGAGATTCGGCGAAGGCACTTTGAAAGGACTATTTTTCCGAAGATCTTCAGCCATAATACCTACAGAAGGCCATAGTAAGAAATAAAGTCGAGGTTAAAAACCCTAACCATCTATAGGGATTCATCCTGAGCTTATCCATGGAGAAAAGGGGCAACTATATATACTGGCGCGTCGAAATTGTTCCCCATAACTAACCTCAGAAGCCATGAAAGATTAAAAAGGAAGAAATAACATCTATAGAAGATAAACCCTAGATACAGTAAAACCAGCACTTACCAGGAATTAATGAAGAAGGACAGAAAACAGAAGAAAGGAGCATCGGTCCCCCAAAGTTAAAGCGGCAGTCAAAGTATACCAGGTAGCTTAGAAAGCAGAAAAAAGTAAAGAACAAGAAGACAAAGAAAAATGTGGTTTTTTGTATGTCTCCCCCAGATGAAATAGAAGAAAGAAACAGAAGAAGGAAGAAGAAGGCGAGAAAGAGAATTCTCAGAGAATAAAAATTCTCTTGTCTAGTCGTTTTCCAGTATTCATTACCAAGAAGAAAGAGAAACCTAACCCATTATCCCAAAGAGAATTTATTGCAAAAAGAGTGGGAAACGTGCCATAAGAAAGTGGAGAATTTATTATGGGAAGAGGCTGAACAGATGAACAGTTTTCTTCAAAATTTCGGCTAGAATAACCAAAAGTTAGGAAGAAAAGGGGCAAATTGTAGGTGCATAAATATCTCTCAGGACACGTGTCCCTCATCGACAAGATCCAACGGCACCACCAACTCGGACCACCTAATGATTAATGGCCCGAGAAGTACCATAACAGATCAAAACACCTTTTACCCCATCCCTAAGCAGATTCAAATTGGACGGACGAGATGAAGGATGGCTGACAAGAAATGACAGGTGCAGGGACAGCTGTCCCACGTATGCTCATCCCCCAACTACCCACATTTAAGACACGTAGTACGGTACACATGTCAAACATTCTCTGGGCCAGAAGAAAGGCGAAACGAAGAGGCTGCGTTGAACACGCTCAACCCTCTACACGTGTCAAGCATGCCCTGGAAGGAATACTGACAAAACACCCAAAGGAAAGATGACCGGTGGAAGGCATCGTATCAAGGCGAAGATACCAGCGGGATTGGCTCGTAAGCCGAGAAGATAAGGATAAGGAAATCTCAGAAGTGGGACCCATGTAATCTGCCTATAAATACCCCAATCCTCTTAGAGAAGAGGGGTCGACGAATTTTAGGGAAAAGAGAAAGAGAGAGAAAGAGAAGCAAACTGTAAGTTTACCATGAGATTTACTTTAGTACTTCTATAGCTTCGTGCTCATTACCCAGAGTCATTCGACTATGCATTGTAATTTTTATACCCATATAGTGAAGAACAAACCTCCCGTGGATGTAGGCCTTAGTGTTGAACCACGTAAATCACTGTCTCATTTATGTCATGCTTTGAAATTCAGATTACTGAGGGGTCAGATCATCATCTTTAGGAACGCTGACCCCCCATCGTCGAGAAACGATGACGAGCCCGAAGGCTCTGAGATTCTCATATATATTTCTTATCTGTTAAATATAGATCTTTAAAGATCAAACCTTCATTGATCTGATTTAAAACTGTGTTTGTGAACATGTCAATACCATCGTTATTTTTGTGTTCACACATGTCTCTAAATCTTGTTGGTTCCCCACCAGTTACAAATGTTTTAGAAGTACAAGATCAAACTAGCATGCTCAAAATTGATGTTGATGTATCTTTTATAGCTTTACTAATGAAATTGGCACTGGTATGGTGCTTACATCTATTGCAGGTGAACATGTTAACGCACCTATGCAGTTGGAGTGATTGATGTTGAGGCCTGGAGAGTGTATGGCAACACTTGAATCTCTAAGATAGATCAAGAGCTAAGGATTGAAAGCATACACTTGGTAACTAATGGCGAAGTAGTAGTTAAATCCACAACCATTGACACTGTTTTGGAAAGATGGGATAACAATAAAATTATGAGGAAGATTAGGAACATTTTACTGTCTTTCGGTTGTTGGAAATTATCACATGTTAAATGAGATGACAATCAAATAGCTGATGCCGTTTCTGAAAGGGTCAGACCTGATAGACCTATTGTAGAAGAGTTTTCTGATTACTCTCCATTGATTGCTAGATTGTGTTATCCAGTGACGAGGCTGTCAACCTATCAATAATAATTATATTATGCTACACAAATCTATAAAGAAGTAGTGAGGCAAGTCGAGTTCGTATCCACGGGGAGAGTTGAGTCTAATTTGTCGATTCAATTTCTGAATAAGAAATGCAAATATGAGAATGAGAATGATCAAGGACTTCTTCTAAGTCACAAAACATGAATCTTAATGATATAGCTAAGTTCTACAATCACCTATTACTAATAACCCTAGAATATTTAGTACGCTCAAATACTCCGCAATATCTCCTAATTCACCGGACACGGAAGCGCTCGACTACCGGATTCTACTTGCCAAGTTTCCTAGAGGTACGCTTACTAGGTGTGACTCAATCAAATTCATTAAGCTCCGTGAGATAGGTTATTCCTAGTGACAAACACATAAGCTCGATTCATCTACTAGTGTCATTCAATACATATGATTATTTAACAAAATCCCATCGTCAATAACCACATATTACTACTTGTATTCGGAACATCTAGACAATTACGGGTCGAAGAGTTCTCGAATTAGCAATCGAATCATCCATAAACCAATTTAATTTGCAACTTAAACGATTCATAAATAACTCATAAAAACTTATGGCACGGTAAAGAATAAGCAATAACGAAATAATTGCGAGAAAACTGGCACTTTAAATATCACTTTGAATTCATGTTCGGACGTCGAAATCGTCCCTAACCAAATGCAATTAGCTACTGGAGTTCATAATCAAATAAAGCAAAACAACAAGCTACAAACAGAACTAAAAAGCAATTCAAACTAATGACACAAAGTGTCCAGCTTGTGAAGTGATGTAGTGGTGATGTGGTAGTGGTAATGGCCTGGATGCAATGGAGTTGCGACTGGTGGTGTTCACTTGTTGTTGATATGGATGTCTGGTAGTCTGTTGTAGCGTGAATGAGCTGGCGATGGATGGTGGAGGTCTTTGGTGCGGTTGGACTGATGGATAGATGGACTGTAGTTGTTGTTGTTCTTTGTAGATGTATGAACTTGATGGTGGTATGGGTGTGTGCAGATGGTAATGCAGGTGGTAGGGTATGCACTGGTGGTATGGAAGAAGTGATGGAGGATATGCAGGTGGAGATGCAAGAGATGATATGGATGAAATGGATATGCAGGTGGTATGCTGGTGGATATGAATGATGGTGGTGGATGTAAACTGTTGGAGATGCAGGTATGTATGAAGATAGAGATGGGATGCAGGTGGTAATGGGTTGGAGAGGATCAAAGCTCCTCTATGTTGGTGATGAAACAGTTCTGAGCGGCGGGTATGTGATGATGATCGTTGTAGGTTTAGTCTTCCTCTTTATAACTCTCAAACTCCTGTAAATTCGAATCGGGTTGAAACCCTACTCCTATTTCTGTATGAACTCTACACTGCATTCAAATCTCAGTCGTTCATCACACAAAACTGACGGCAGCAACTTCCATACATGGCTATCTTCTCGGCCAAAACTGAACCCCAAATCTTCTAACGACTCGACCCCAAGTTCCATGCGATTCTGGCCCAAATCGAACCCATTTCAGCTCCAAACTCTGAGCTGCAAAACAACCAAAGCACAACGTCTTCTTCTTGTTCTTGTTGGCCCAAGTCTCCCATTCATTCACAAACTCTGAGCTTCTCACTGTTTTCTAGGCTTAAAAACTCCATCCGAGTCATCTGCACTTCTATAAAGGAATCCCACTCTATCTAATCATAGCCCACGAACTGGTGGAACTAGACTGGTGGTTCAGGTATTTTTTCAAACAGCTGCAGTGCGTCTGGAAAACTGATAATGGTTATGCACTGGCTGTACATTTGAGATTTCACAAATTCCTTCCCTGCATAGTACGAGTTCAATCACACAACAACCCATCATTCTTAATCACTCAGGGCTCAAGAACATTCATAAATCATTCACAGTTCGTCAGCAAGGATCAATGGCAGCAAACGTCTTTCCTTGGCTATTCTTGCGGCTGGAGACTCAGTCCAATTTCAATTCCAAATCAAACCCCTGTAATCCACTTTGTTTCATCTTTAATCCTCTTAATCTCCTCCCTGTTCGTCATGGTTAGCCATGACAGAATACACCTTGAGCTCTGAATTTCTTGCCATAAACTATGTTCAACGTGCCAGCAAATTCGAGTAACGAACTCGTTCCTTATTGTATTCAAAATCCTCTCCGAACCCTTGGTAGATGAGCCTTCAACAACGGCTTGCTGGTAATGTAACTCATGGCATTGTGAAGTGACGAACCCCTTATTGGCCGTGTGGAGTGTGAACCATTCTTATTACAGCATCGAGCACTTGGACGAGAACTGGTTGTGAAACACACTGCTCAACCTAGTCTCCAGCTGTTAGGTCTTAAGGTATAAAATATAGTGGGCCTATAAAGACCATTAAGTTCCTTAAGCACTATAAAGTCCATTAAGTTTCTTCTTTTTTAAGGTATGAAATATTGGGCCTAGGTACAGACCCAGGTGTTCTTGTACTTTCCCAGCTATATCACTTGGTTGCCCTTTGTAATCCAATGAACCTGATATGTGTGTCATTGATACACTTCAAGTGCATCAACACCAATGCCTAAGTAATGAATTGAGACTCCAATTGCCTTCTTTCTTGTCGCATGACTCCAAAATGCCTGCAAAATAGAAAACAAACGTAATATACAAAATACAAGAGAAAATAGCTAAGAAAAGCTTAAAAAAGTGATATTAAAAAGATATATATTAGGCTCTTATCAAATTCCCCCACACTTCATCTTTGCTAGTCCTCGAGCAAACAAAACAAAATTAAAATACAACAACTCCTTCTCGTCGAGATTACGGTTACTTTAAGCGTAAATAACAAGCCTTTAAACCCCTAGGTGTCCCTAGTGGACGAGTTATAGTCTCGTGAAGGTTTACAAGAGGTGTGCCTACAAAACCTTTCTACTCCAAATTCCAACTACCTGTGAAAAAATCTATTAACGAATCCAAAATGATTACGGAGGAGGTACCTTGTGCAAATTCAGTTCATATATAAGTGCATAAAGTTTTTCTTAGAAAGTCGAACAAACCACAATACTCGGAATCTGACTAACCACAATCACAATGAAAATATTAAGAATATGGATAAAGAGTAGATATTGGCGAATGTTCACAAGTGATCGATGTATCCCATATCTGTCTGAAGGTCACTACCAAGATGAACCTATCCTATTGGATTGAGCTATTGGTCTGAATACTAATATCAACTCAACTGGAATATACAAAGGAACCATGGTTGATAATCCTAATTCTAGATCAACTCGACTGGAAAATACAAAGGAACCAGCGGTCGATTTATTAATTGAACAATAATAATAACTTTTTTTTTCTTTTTCTTTTTTCACTTTTTTTTTAAATTTATTTTACAACATGATTGGATCTTTTGGATCCAAGCGCATGATTCTTGTCATCAAGTATGTGATAGTTGCCTTGGATCCTGCATTCCACGCTTGTTTAGGCGACGGAGACAGGGACAATGTTTCACACATACTGCCATCCAAGTGTCTTTTTTTTTTTTTGTATATATACACCGATTGGTCGAATTGGTCTGGTCTTTTTTTTTTCTTTTTTCTTTTTGTAGTAACTCAATCACTCTATTTCATCCTAGCAGTAATAACAACTCGATTTTTAGTGACCCACCAAAACACTTAGAAAACAATAGATAAATATGGAAAAATTAAAATAGAATGTGATATGGTGATATTCCGAGATATGGTAACAACTAACATATAATTCATAATTTCTAAGCTATGTTCGTCTTTTCAATTAATAGGTTCCTCAACTCCTGCAATCAAGATGGTTTCGTCCACTTACTTATATTGGTAATGTCATCCTAAAGGCACAAGTTTCTAGATTTCGGAGTTTATCATGCATTTTTTTTTGGTTTTTCTATTTTTTTAACTAAAAGCATCAAACTCTAAAAATTATATACAAATTACATAACTACAAATGATACTCCAACTCATAGCTATTTCTGAACAATAGAGGATAAACACTAAACTAGCTATTTAGTTGGAATTTAACCCTGACTCAGCCAATATATATACTTCACTGTCAAGAGAAAATTCCATCTACTTAGAAAGGCTAATGTTTATTCTAAATTGTTCAAAAATCTCTAAAAGTTAGAATTTTGTATACATCAATTTTTTTATATTATACTCTACCCCCACACTTAAATCAAACAGTGTCCTTAACGTTTCAAACCATTGCAAAAAAGAATAAGAGGAATACTTGAAAAAGATAAGGAAGTAAGAATTGGAATTGTGCACTTTGATTGACGCATACGAGTAATGTTCAAAATAGATTCCCCATATATCAACAATCTGAAAATTTGAGGATCCACCAACAACACAATCTGCATATATTGCAAAAGCTTCACACGAATGTTAGCAAATAGTGGGAAAAATAAAACTATCACCCCATAAGAGTTACCCCCACACTTAGTTCTTTCTACACTCGGAAGTGTATACAAAACGTAAGTGGAAGGCACTTCTATTCGTTCCTCTTGGAAAATCTGCATGGTGTTAGACTCAAACACATATGGTGGATACTTAGATGCAAGAAATTCAGATAAAACTTTAGAAGCACATAATTCCAGCCCCAAATGAGGTATTTTCCTAAAAGATGGATTAACAATTCTTTGAGAAACTACTACTATTTTGGGAGGTTCATCATTAGATAGAGATTCACATAAAGGGTTAGACAAACCTTGCAAAACCTCTTGTATTTCGGGATCCATGGTACTGCTGGACACTTCCATTCTCACGTCACAAGTATCATCATTCTCACTCGAACTCTTGGCAAGACATTCATTGGTTTCTTCTATAACCAAGTCCTCCTCATCGGAAAAGAAATCATCTTCCATAAGCAAATTATCGTAATCCTTACGTTCTTCACAAGTTGACTTCTCATTCAAAGTATCGATGATCTCTGAATTTGGGGTACGGTGCACAAAGAAGTCATAATCATCATCGCTCTCATACACAACATAAGTTTTACCATCAATAATGATAGTGTTTCTAGATTCAACTTCTTCCTTTTGAATAGGAGAATGATCATTAAAATCATGAGATGAACTAGTAGCACTATCATTATCAATATTTTCCAAGGGTTCATCATCCTCGGAATCTTCTTCTTGGGCTCTTCTCCATTATCAATACGGCGGTTAAACTCATCATATACATCCCTAGTAATTGCTTGAAGAGTTTCTTCCGTTGCTCCCTCTTCTTCCAACTGCTCATATAGTTTAGAGAGTTTCTTTAAGTTAACACGTTTTCCTCTACTATTCACAATAGGTTCTCTAGACCACGCCTCTTCCCTTTGAATGGGTGAAGAATCATAAATACGATCCGGAGCGGGTCTATATACACTATCTTATGTTTCACTTGGTATGAAACTCAGCACGTTGGGAGTCGAGTTAATATGGTTCCATGCAGGTCGCAAATCCATGAATTCATTAGGCATCTGCGAGAAACTAGATTGCCACGTATGAGAAGTATAACTATCCCCCATCCTTGTGATTGTCCACTTACATAACTACCAAAAGGTTGTTGCGATGTATGAGAATAATCACAAGGTATTGTTGAATAATCATCATAGCCAAAAGATTGGTTTTGATTATATCCGGCATATGGTTGGAAGTTATTGTAAGAGTGAGATTGAAAATCAGAATTATCACCATAGTATTGTTGGTCTCTTGAACCATATATATTGTTCGCAAAAGGATTCATCTTGCACACAACTAGTTTAGAGACTTACCTCTTGTTCCAATTGTGCACACGCAAAAAGAATGATTTATGGTACCTTAAAATAAAATTCTAAAAAGATAAATTAGAAAATGCAAAGAATGAAAATAAATGAAAAAACAGAAAATCAAATAACAACTCAAACTAGCGACTGCTCCCCGGCAACGGCGCCAATTTTGACGAGGCTGTCAACCTATCAATAATAATTCTATTATGCTACAAAAATCTATAAAGAAGTAGTGAGGCAAGTCGAGTTCGTATCCACAGGGAGAGTTGAGTCTAAGTTGTCGATTCAATTTCTGAATAAGAAATGCAAATATGAGAATGAGAATGATCAAGGACTTCTTCTAAGTCACAAAACATGAATCTTAATGATATAGCTAAGTTCTGCAATCATCTATTACTAATAACCCTAGAATATTTAGTACGCTCAAATACTCCGCAATATCTCCTAATTCACCGGACACGGAAGCGCTCGACAACCGGATTCTACTTGCCAAGTTTCCTAGAGGTACGCTTACTAGGTGTGACTCAATCAAATTCATTAAGCTCCGTGAGATAGGTTATTCCTAGTGACAAACACATAAGCTCGATTCATCTACTAGTGTCATTCAATACATATGATTATTTAACAAAATCCCATCGTCAATAACCACATATTACTACTTGTATTCGGAACATCTAGACAATTACGAGTCGAAGAGTTCTCGAATTAGCAATCGAATCATCCATAAACCAATTTAATTTGCAACTTAAACGATTCATAAATAACTCATAAACACTTATGGAACGGTAAAGAATAAGCAATAACGAAATAATTGCGAGAAAATTGGCACTTTAAATATCACTTCGAATTCATGTTCGGACGTCGAAATTGTCCCTAACCAAATGCAATTAGCTACTGGAGTTCATAATCAAATAAAGCAAAACAGCAAGCTACAAACAGAACTAAAAAGCAATTCAAACTAATGACACAAAGTGTCCAGCTTGTGAAGTGATGTAGTGGTGATGTGGTAGTGGTAATGGCCTGGATGCAATGGAGTTGCGACTGGTTGTGTTCACTTGCTGTTGATATGGCTTCCTAGTAGTCTGTTGCGGCGTGAATGAGCTGGCGATGGATGGTGGCGGTCTTTGGTGCGATTGGACTGATGGATAGATGGACTGTAGTTGTTGTTGTTGTTGTAGATGTATGAACCGATGGTGGTATGGGTGTGTGCAGATGGTTATGCAGGTGGTAGTGTATGCACTGGTGGTATGGAAGAAGTGATGGAGGATATGCAGGTGAAGATGGTTATGCAGGTGGAGATGCAAGAGATGATATGGATGAAATGGATATGCAGGTGGTATGATGGTGGATATGAATGATGGTGGTGGATGTAAACTGTTGGAGATGAAGGTATGTATGAAGATGGATATGGGATGCAGGTGTTAATAGGTTGGAGAGGAGCAAAGCTCCTCTCTGTTGGTGATGAAACAGTTCTGAGCGGCGGGTATGTGATGATGATGCTGTAGGTTTAGGTCTTCCTCTTTATAACTCTCAAACTCCTGTAAATTCGAATCGGGTTGAAACCCTACTCCTATTTCTGTATAAACTCTACACTGCATTCAAATCTCAGTCGTTCATCACACAAAACTGACGGCAGCAACTTCCATACATGGCTATCTTCTCGGCCAAAACTGAACCCCAAATCTTCTAACGACTCGACCCCAAGTTCCATGCGATTCGCCCAAATCGAACCCATTTCGGCTCCAAACTCGAGCTGCAAAACAACCAAAGCACAACGTCTTCTTCTTGTTCTTGTTGGCCCAAGTCTCCCATTCATTCACAAACTCTGAGCTTCTCATTGTTTTCTCGGCTTAAAAACTTCATCCGAGTCATCTGCACTTCTACAAAGGAATCACACTCTATCTAAACATAGCCCACGAACTGGTGGAACTAATCTGGTGGTTCAGGTATTTTTCAAACAGCTGCAGTGCGTCTGGAAAACTGATAATGGTTATGCACTGGCTGTACATTTGAGATTTCATAAATTCCTTCCCTGCACAGTACGAGTTCAATCACACAACAACCCATCATTCTTAATCACTCAGGGCTCAAGAACATTCATAAATCATTCACGGTTCTGTCAGCAAGGATCAATGGCAGCAAACGTCTTTCCTTGGATGTTCTTGCGGCTGGAGACTCAGTCCAATTTCAATTCCAAATCAAACCCCTGTAATCCACTTTGTTTCATATTTAATCCTCTTAATCTCCTCCATGTTCGTCATGGTTAGCCATGACAGAAGACACCTTGAGCTCTGAATTTCTTGCCATAAACTCTGTTCAACCTGCCAGCAAATTCGAGTAACGAACTCATTCCTTATTGTATTCAAAATCCTCTCCGAACCCTTGGTAGATGAGCCTTCAACAACGGCTTGCTGGTAATGTAACTCATGGCATTGTGAAGTGACGAACCCCTTATTGGCAGTGTGGAGTGTGAACCATTCTTATTACATCATCGAGCACTTGGACGAGAACTGGTTGTGAAACACACTGCTCAACCTAGTCTCCAGCTGTTAGGTCTTAAGGTATAAAATATAGTGGGCCTATAAAGACCATTAAGTTCCTTAAGCACTATAAAGTCCATTAAGTTTCTTCTTTTTTAAGGTATGAAATATTGGGCCTAGGTACAGACCCAGGTGTTCTTGTACTTTCCCAGCTATATCACTTGGTTGCCCTTTGTAATCCAATGGACCTGATATGTGTGTCATTTCTACACTTCAAGTGCATCAACACCAATGCCTAAGTAATGAATTGAGACTCCAATTGCCTTCTTTCTTGTCGCATGACTCCAAAATGCCTGCAAAATAGAAAACAAACGTAATATACAAAATACAAGAGAAAATAGCTAAGAAAAGCTTAAAAAAGTGATATTCAAAAGATATATATTAGGCTCTTATCAAATTCCCCCACACTTCATCTTTGCTAGTCCTCGAGCAAACAAAACAAAATTAAAATACAACAACTCCTTCTCGTCGAGATTACGGTTACTTTAAGCGTAAATAACAAGCCTTTAAACCCCTAGGTGTCCCTAGTGGACGAGTTATAGTCTCGTGAAGGTTTACAAGAGGTGTGCCTACAAAACCTTTCTACTCCAAATTCCAACTACCTGTGAAAAAAATCTATTAACGAATCCAAAATGATTACGGAGGAGGTACCTTGTGCAAATTCAGTTCATATATAAGTGCATAAAGTTTTTCTTAGAAAGTCGAACAAACCACAATACTCGGAATCTGACTAACCACAATCACAATGAAAATATTAAGAATATGGATAAAGAGTAGATATTGGCGAATGTTCACAAGTGATCGATGTATCCCATATCTGTCTGAAGGTCACTACCAAGATGAACCTATCCTATTGGATTGAGCTACATGTCGAATACTAATATCAACTCAATGGCATATACAAAGGAACCATGGTTGATAATCCTAATTCTAGATCAACTTATTTGGCAAATACAAAGGAACCAGCGGTCGATTTATTAATTGAACAATAATAATAACTTTTTTTTTCTTTTTCTTTTTTCACTTTTTTTTTAAATTTATTTTACAACATGATTGGATCTTTTGGATCCAAGCGCATGATTCTTGTCATCAAGTATGTGATAGTTGCCTTGGATCCTGCATTCCACGCTTGTTTAGGCGACGGAGACAGGGACAATGTTTCACACATACTGCCATCCAAGTGTCTTTTTTTTTTTGTATATATACACCGATTGGTCGAATTGGTCTGGTCTTTTTTTTTTCTTTTTTCTTTTTGTAGTAACTCAATCACTCTATTTCATCCTAGCAGTAATAACAACTCGATTTTTAGTGACCCACCAAAACACTTAGAAAACAATAGATAAATATGGAAAAATTAAAATAGAATGTGATATGGTGATATTCCGAGATATGGTAACAACTAACATATAATTCATAATTTCTAAGCTATGTTCGTCTTTTCAATTAATAGGTTCCTCAACTCCTGCAATCAAGATGGTTTCGTCCACTTACTTATATTGGTAATGTCATCCTAAAGGCACAAGTTTCTAGATTTCGGAGTTTATCATGCATTTTTTTTTGGTTTTTCTATTTTTTTAACTAAAAGCATCAAACTCTAAAAATTATATACAAATTACATAACTACAAATGATACTCCGACTCATAGCTATTTCTGAACAATAGAGGATAAACACTAAACTAGCTATTTAATTGGAATTTAACCCTGACTCAGCCAATATATATACTTCACTGTCAAGAGAAAATTCCATCTACTTAGAAAGGCTAATGTTTATTCTAAATTGTTCAAAAATCTCTAAAAGTTAGAATTTTGTATACATCAATTTTTTTTATATTATACTCTACCCCCACACTTAAATCAAACAGTGTCCTTAACGTTTCAAACCATTGCAAAAAAGAATAAGAGGAATACTTGAAAAAGATAAGGAAGTAAGAATTGGAATTGTGCACCTGATTGACGCATACGAGTAATGTTCAAAATAGATTCCCCATATATCAACAATCTGAAAATTTGAGGATCCACCAACAACACAATCTGCATATATTGCAAAAGCTTCACACGAATGTTAGCAAATAGTGGGAAAAATAAAACTATCACCCCATAAGAGTTACCCCCACACTTAGTTCTTTCTACACTCGGAAGTGTATACAAAACGTAAGTGGAAGGCACTTCTATTCGTTCCTCTTGGAAAATCTGCATGGTGTTAGACTCAAACACATATGGTGGATACTTAGATGCAAGAAATTCAGATAAAACTTTAGAAGCACATAATTCCAGCCCCAAATGAGGTATTTTCCTAAAAGATGGATTAACAATTCTTTGAGAAACTACTACTATTTTGGGAGGTTCATCATTAGATAGAGATTCACATAAAGGGTTAGACAAACCTTGCAAAACCTCTTGTATTTCGGGATCCATGGTACTGCTGGACACTTCCATTCTCACGTCACAAGTATCATCATTCTCACTCGAACTCTTGGCAAGACATTCATTGGTTTCTTCTATAACCAAGTCCTCCTCATCGGAAAAGAAATCATCTTCCATAAGCAAATTATCGTAATCCTTACGTTCTTCACAAGTTGACTTCTCATTCAAAGTATCGATGATCTCTGAATTTGGGGTACGGTGCACAAAGAAGTCATAATCATCATCGCTCTCATACACAACATAAGTTTTACCATCAATAATGATAGTGTTTCTAGACTCAACTTCTTCATTTTGAATAGGAGAATGATCATTAAAATCATGAGATGAACTAGTAGCACTATCATTATCAATATTTTCCAAGGGTTCATCATCCTCGGAATCTTCTTCTTGGGGCTCTTCTCCATTATCAATACGGCGGTTAAACTCATCATATACATCCCTAGTAATTGCTTGAAGAGTTTCTTCCGTTGCTCCCTCTTCTTCCAACTGCTCATATAGTTTAGAGAGTTTCTTTAAGTTAACACGTTTTCCTCTACTATTCACAATAGGTTCTCTAGACCACGCCTCTTCCCTTTGAATGGGTGAAGAATCATAAATACGATCCGGAGCGGGTCTATATACACTATCTTATGTTTCACTTGGTATGAAACTCAGCACGTTGGGAGTCGAGTTAATATGGTTCCATGCAGGTCGCAAATCCATGAATTCATTAGGCATCTGCGAGAAACTAGATTGCCACGTATGAGAAGTATAACTATCCCCCATCCTTGTGATTGTCCACTTACATAACTACCAAAAGGTTGTTGCGATGTATGAGAATAATCACAAGGTATTGTTGAATAATCATCATAGCCAAAAGATTGGTTTTGATTATATCCGGCATATGGTTGGAAGTTATTGTAAGAGTGAGATTGAAAATCAGAATTATCACCATAGTATTGTTGGTCTCTTGAACCATATATATTGTTCGCAAAAGGATTCATCTTGCACACAACTAGTTTAGAGACTTACCTTTTGTTCCAATTGTGCACACGCAAAAAGAATGATTTATGGTACCTTAAAATAAAATTCTAAAAAGATAAATTAGAAAATGCAAAGAATGAAAATAAATGAAAAAACAGAAAATCAAATAACAACTCAAACTAGCGACTGCTCCAAGCAACGGCGCCAATTTTGACGAGGTCATCAACCTATCAATAATAATTCTATTATGCTACAAAAATCTATAAAGAAGTAGTGAGGCAAGTCGAGTTCGTATCCACGGGGAGAGTTGAGTCTAAGTTGTCGATTCAATTTCTGAATAAGAAATGCAAATATGAGAATGAGAATGATCAAGGACTTCTTCTAAGTCACAAAACATGAATCTTAATGATATAGCTAAGTTCTGCAATCACCTATTACTAATAACCCTAGAATATTTAGTACGCTCAAATACTCCGCAATATCTCCTAATTCACCGGACATGGAAGCGCTCGACTACCGGATTCTACTTGCCAAGTTTCCTAGAGGTACGCTTACTAGGTGTGACTCAATCAAATTCATTAAGCTCCGTGAGATAGGTTATTCCTAGTGACAAACACATAAGCTCGATTCATCTACTAGTGTCATTCAATACATATGATTATTTAACAAAATCCCATCGTCAATAACCACATATTACTACTTGTATTCGGAACATCTAGACAATTACGGG
Source organism: Papaver bracteatum (assembly GCA_023529315.1). Classification (NCBI taxonomy): domain Eukaryota; kingdom Viridiplantae; phylum Streptophyta; class Magnoliopsida; order Ranunculales; family Papaveraceae; genus Papaver; species Papaver bracteatum. The sequence goes on from JAJJWX010001508.1 coordinate 641,087, forward strand.
TCGAAGAGTTCTCGAATTAGCAATCGAATCATCCATAAACCAATTTAATTTGCAACTTAAACGATTCATAAATAACTCATAAACACTTATGGCACGGTAAAGAATAAGCAATAACGAAATAATTGCGAGAAAATTGGCACTTTAAATATCACTTCGAATTCATGTTCGGACGTCGAAATTGTCCCTAACCAAATGCAATTAGCTACTGGAGTTCATAATCAAATAAAGCAAAACAGCAAGCTACAAACAGAACTAAAAAGCAATTCAAACTAATGACACAAAGTGTCCAGCTTGTGAAGTGATGTAGTGGTGATGTGGTAGTGGTAATGGCCTGGATGCAATGGAGTTGCGACTGGTTGTGTTCACTTGCTATTGATATGGCTTCCTGGTAGTCTGTTGCGGCGTGAATGAGCTAGCGATGGATGTTGGCGGTGCTGGTGCAGTTGGACTGATGGATTGTAGCTGTTGTTGTTGTTGTAGATGTATGAACTGATGGTGGTATGGGTGTGTGCAGATGGTAATGCAGGTGGTAGGGTATGCACTGGTGGTATGGAAGAAGTGATGGAGGATATGCAGGTGGAGATGCAAGAGATGATATGGATGAAATGGATATGCAGGTGGTATGATGGTGGATATGAATGATGGTGGTGGATGTAAACTTTTGGAGATGCAGGTATGTATGAAGATGGAGATGGGATGCAGGTGGTAATGGGTTGGAGAGGAGCAAAGCTCCTCTCTGTTGGTGATGAAACAGTTCTGAGCGGCGGGTATGTGATGATGATCGTTGTAGGTTTAGGTCTTCCTCTTTATAACTCTCAAACTCCTGTAAATTGAATCGGGTGGAAACCCTACTCCTATTTCTGTATAAACTCTACACTGCATTCAAATCTCAGTCGTTCATCACACAAAACTGACGGCAGCAACTTCCATACATGGCTATCTTCTCGGCCAAAACTGAACCCCAAATCTTCTAACGACTCTGACCCCAAGTTCCATGCGATTCTGGCCCAAATCGAACCCATTTCAGCTCCAAACTCGAGCTGCAAAACAACCAAAGCACAACGTCTTCTTCTTGTTCTTGTTGGCCCAAGTCTCCCATTCATTCACAAACTCTGAGCTTCTCACTGTTTTCTCGGCTTAAAAACTTCATCCGAGTCATCTGCACTTCTACAAAGGAATCACACTCTATCTAAACATAGCCCACGAACTGGTGGAACTAGTCTGGTGGCTCAGGTATTTTTCAAACAGCTGCAGTGCGTCTGGAAAACTGATAATGGTTATGCACTGGCTGTACATTTGAGATTTCACAAATTCCTTCCCTGCACAGTACGAGTTCAATCACACAACAACCCATCATTCTTAATCACTCTGGGCTCAAGAACATTCATAAATCATTCACAGTTCGTCAACAAGGATCAATGGCAGCAAACGTCTTTCCTTGGCTGTTCTTGCGGCTGGAGACTCAGTCCAATTTCAATTCCAAATCAAACCCCTATAATCCACTTTGTTTCATATTTAATCCTCTTAATCTCCTCCATGTTCGTCATGGTTAGCCATGACAGAAGACACCTTGAGCTCTGAATTTCTTGCCATAAACTCTGTTCAACCTGCCAGCAAATTCGAGTAACGAACTCATTCCTTATTGTATTCAAAATCCTCTCCGAACCCTTGGTAGATGAGCCTTCAACAATGGCTTGCTGGTAATGTAACTCATGGCATTGTGAAGTGACGAACCCCTTATTGGCAGTGTGGAGTGTGAACCATTCTTATTACATCATCGAGCACTTGGACGAGAACTGGTTGTGAAACACACTGCTCAACCTAGTCTCCAGCTGTTAGGTCTTAAGGTATAAAATATAGTGGGCCTATAAAGACCATTAAGTTCCTTAAGCACTATAAAGTCCATTAAGTTTCTTCTTTTTTAAGGTATGAAATATTGGGCCTAGGTACAGACCCAGGTGTTCTAGTACTTTCCCAGCTATATCACTTGGTTGCCCTTTGTAATCCAATGGACCTGATATGTGTGTCATTTCTACACTTCAAGTGCATCAACACCAATGCCTAAGTAATGAATTGAGACTCCAATTGCCTTCTTTCTTGTCGCATGACTCCAAAATGCCTGCAAAATAGAAAACAAACGTAATATACAAAATACAAGAGAAAATAGCTAAGAAAAGCTTAAAAAAGTGATATTCAAAAGATATATTTTAGGCTCTTATCAAATTCCCCCACACTTCATCTTTGCTAGTCCTTGATCAAACAAAACAAAATTAAAATACAACAACTCCTTCTCGTCGAGTTTACAGTTACTTTAAGCGTAAATAACAAGCCTTTAAACCCCTAGGTGTCCCTAGTGGAAGAGTTATAGTCTCGTGAAGGTTTACAAGAGGTGTGCCTACAAAACCTTTCTACTACAAATTCCAGCTACCTGTGAAAAAATCTATTAACGAATCCAAAATGATTACAGGAGGAGGTACCTTGTGCAAATTCAGTTCATATATAAGTGCATAAAGTTTTTCTTAGAAAGTCGAACAAACCACAATACTCGGAATCTGACTAACCACAATCACAATGAAAAGATTAAGAAGATGGATAAAGATTAGATGTTGGCGAATGTGCACAAGTGATCGATGTATCCCATAACTGTCTGAAGGTCACTTCCAAGATGAACCTATCCTATTGGATTGAGCTACTAGTCTGAATACTAATATCAACTCAACTGGCATATACAAAGGAACCATGGTTGATAATCCTAATTCTAGATCAACTCGACTGGCAAATACAAAGGAAACAGCGGTCGATTTATTAATTGAACAATAATAATAATTTTTTTTTTCTTTTTCTTTTTTCACTTTTTTTTTTTAATTTATTTTACAACATGATTGGATCTTTTGGATCCAAGCGCATGATTCTTGTCAGCAAGTATGTGATAGTTGCCTTGGATCCTGCATTCCACGCTTGTTTAGGCGACGGAGACAGGGACAACGTTTCACACATACTGCCATCCAAGTGTCTTTTTTTTTTGTATATATACACCGATTGGTCGAATTGGTCTGGTCTTTTTTTTTTCTTTTTCTTTTTGTAGTAACTCAATCACTCTATTTCATCCTAGCAGTAATAACAACTCGATTTTTAGTGACCCACCAAAACACTTAGAAAACAATAGATAAATATGGAAAAATTAAAATAGAATGTGATATGGTGATATTCCGAGATATGGTAACAACTAACATATAATTCATAATTTCTAAACTATGTTCGTCTTTTCAATTAATAGGTTCCTCAACTCCTGCAATCAAGATGGTTTCGTCCACTTACTTATATTGGTAATGTCATCCTAAAGGCACAAGTTTCTAGATTTCGGAGTTTATCATGCATTTTTTTTTGGTTTTTCTATTTTTTTAACTAAAAGCATCAAACTCTAAAAATTATATACAAATTACATAACTACAAATGATACTCCAACTCATAGCTATTTCTGAACAATAGAGGATAAACACTAAACTAGCTATTTAGTTGGAATTTAACCCTGACTCAGCCAATATATATACTTCACTGTCAAGAGAAAATTCCATCTACTTAGAAAGGCTAATGTTTATTTTAAATTGTTCAAAAATCTCTAAAAGTTAGAGTTTTGTATACATCAATTTTTTTTATATTATACCCTACCCCCACACTTAAATCAAACATTGTCCTCAACGTTTCAAACCATTGCAAAAAGAATAAGAGGAATACTTGAAAAAGATAAGGAAGTAAGAATTGGAATTGTGCACCTGATTGACACATACGAGTAATGTTCAAAATAGATTCCCCATATATCAAAAATCTGAAAATTTGAGGATCCACCCACAACACAATCTGCATATATTGCAAAAGCTTCACACGAATGTTAGCAAATAGTGGGAAAAATAAAACTATCACCCCATAAGAGTTACCCCCACACTTAGTTCTTTCTACACTCGGAAGTGTATACAAAACGTAAGTGGAAGGCACTTCTATTCGTTCCTCTTGGAAAATCTGCATGGTGTTAGACTCAAACACATATGGTGGATACTTAGATGCAAGAAATTCGGATAAAACTTTAGAAGCACATAATTCCAGCCCCAAATGAGGTATTTTCCTAAAAGATGGATTAACAATTCTTTGAGAAACTACTACTATTTTGGGAGGATCATCATTAGATAGAGATTCACATAAAGGGTTAGACAAACCTTGCAAAACCTCTTGTATTTCGGGATCCATGGTACTGCTGGACACTTCCATTCTCACGTCACAAGTATCATCATTCTCACTCGAACTCTTGGCAAGACATTCATTGGTTTATTCTATAACCAAGTACTCCTCATCGGAAAAGAAATCATCTTCCATAAGCAAATTATCGTAATCCTTACGTTCTTCACAAGTTGACTTCTCATTCAAAGTATCGATGATCTCTGAATTTGGGGTACGGTGCACAAAGAAGTCATAATCATCATCGCTCTCATACACAACATAAGTCTTACCATCAATAATGATAGTGTTTCTAGACTCAACTTCTTCCTTTTGAATAGGAGAATGATCATTAAAATCATGAGATGAACTAGTAGCACTATCATTATCAATATTTTCCAAGGGTTCATCATCCTCGGAATCTTCTTCTTGGGGCTCTTCTCCATTATCAATACGGCGGTTAACCTCATCATGTACGGCCCTAGTAATTGCTTGAAGAGTTTCTTCCGTTTCTCCCTCTTCTTCCAACTGCTCATATAGTTTAGAGAGTTTCTTTAAGTTAACACGTTTTCCGCTACTATTCACAATAGGTTCTCTAGACCACGCCTCTTCCCTTTGAATGGGTGAAGAATCATAAATACGATCCGGAGCGGGTCTATATACACTATCATATGTTTCACTTGGTACGAAACTCGGCACGTTGGGAGTTGAGTTAATATGGTTCCATGCAGGTCGCAAATCCATGAATTCATTAGTCATCTGCGAGAAACTAGATTGCCACGTATGAGAAGTATAACTATCCCCCCATCCTTGTGATTGTCCACTTACATAACTACCAAAAGGTTGTTGCGATGTATGAGAATAATCACAAGGTATTGTCGAATAATCATCATAGCCAAAAGATTGGTTTTGATTATATCCGGCATATGGTTGGAAGTTATTGTAAGAGTGAGATTGAAAATCAGAATTATCACCATAGTATTGTTGGTCTCTTGAACCATATATATTGTTCGCAAAAGGATTCATCTTGCACACAACTAGTTTAGAGACTTACCTCTTGTTCCAATTGTGCACACGCAAAAAGAATGATTTATGGTACCTGAAAATAAAATTCTAAAAAGATAAATTAGAAAATGCAAAGAATGAAAATAAATGCAAAAACAGAAAATCAAATAACAACTCAAACTAGCATTGCTCCCAAGAACTGGCGCCAATTTTGACGAGGCTGTCAACCTATCAATAATAATTCTCTTATGCTACACAAATCTATAAAGAAGTAGTGAGGCAAGTCGAGTTCGTATCCACGGGGAGAGTTGAGTCTAAGTTGTCGATTCAATTTCTGAATAAGAAATGCAAATATGAGAATGAGAATGATCAAGGACTTCTTCTAAGTCACAAAACATGAATCTTAAGTGATATAGCTAAGTTTTGCAATCACCTATTACTAATAACCCTAGAATATTTAGTACGCTCAAATACTCCGCAATATCTCCTAATTCACCGGACACGGAAGCGCTCGACTACCGGATTCTACTTGCCAAGTTTCCTAGAGGTACGCTTACTAGGTGTGACTCAATCAAATTCATTAAGCTCCGTGAGATAGGTTATTCCTAGTGACAAACACATAAGCTCGATTCATCTACTAGTGTCATTCAATACATATGATTATTTAACAAAATCCCATCGTCAATAACCACATATTACTACTTGTATTCGGAACATCTAGACAATTACGGGTCGAAGAGTTCTCGAATTAGCAATCGAATCATCCATAAACCAATTTAATTTGCAACTTAAACGATTCATAAATAACTCATAAACACTTATGGCACGGTAAAGAATAAGCAATAACGAAATAATTGCGAGAAAACTGGCACTTTAAATATCACTTCGAATTCATGTTCGGACGTCGAAATCGTCCCTAACCAAATGCAATTAGCTACTGGAGTTCATAATCAAATAAAGCAAAACAGCAAGCTACAAACAGAACTAAAAAGCAATTCAAACTAATGACACAAAGTGTCCAGCTTGTGAAGTGATGTAGTGGTGATGTGGTAGTGGTAATGGCCTGGATGCAATGGAGTTGCGACTGGTGGTGTTCACTTGCTGTTGATATGGCTGCCTGGTAGTCTGTTGCGGCGTGAATGAGCTGGCGATGGATGGTGGCGGTGCTGGGGCAGTTGGACTGATGGATAGATGGACTGTAGCTGTTGTTGTTGCTGTAGATGTATGAACTGATGGTGGTATGGGTGTGTGCAGATGGTTATGCAGGTGGTAGTGTATGCACTGGTGGTATGGAAGAAGTGATGGAGGATATGCAGGTGAAGATGGTTATGCAGGTGGAGATGCAAGAGATGATATGGATGAAATGGATATGCAGGTGGTATGATGGTGGATATGAATGATGGTGGTGGATGTAAACTTTTGGAGATGCAGGTATGTATGAAGATGGAGATGGGATGCAGGTGGTAATGGGTTGGAGAGGAGCAAAGCTCCTCTCTGTTGGTGATGAAACAGTTCTGAGCTGCGGGTATGTGATGATGATCGCTGTAGGTTTAGGTCTTCCTCTTTATAACTCTCAAACTCCTGTAAATTCGAATCGGGTTGAAACCCTACTCCTATTTCTGTATGAACTCTACACTGCATTCAAATCTCAGTCGTTCATCACACAAAACTGACGGCAGCAACTTCCATACATGGCTATCTTCTCGGCCAAAACTGAACCCCAAATCTTCTAACGACTCTGACCCCAAGTTCCATGCGATTCTGGCCCAAATCGAACCCATTTCAGCTCCAAACTCTGAGCTGCAAAACAACCAAAGCACAACGTCTTCTTCTTGTTCTTGTTGGCCCAAGTCTCCCATTCATTCACAAACTCTGAGCTTCTCACTGTTTTCTCGGCTTAAAAACTCCATCCGAGTCATCTGCACTTCTACAAAGGAATCCCACTCTATCTAAACATAGCCCACGAACTGGTGGAACTAGTCTGGTGGTTCAGGTATTTTTTCAAACAGCTGCAGTGCGTCTGGAAAACTGATAATGGTTATGCACTGGCTGTACATTTGAGATTTCACAAATTCCTTCCCTGCACAGTACGAGTTCAATCACACAACAACCCATCATTCTTAATCACTCAGGGCTCAAGAACATTCATAAATCATTCACAGTTCGTCAGCAAGGATCAATGGCAGCAAACGTCTTTCCTTGGCTGTTCTTGCGGCTGGAGACTCAGTCCAATTTCAATTCCAAATCAAACCCCTGTAATCCACTTTGTTTCATCTTTAATCCTCTTAATCTCCTCCCTGTTCGTCATGGTTAGCCATGACAGAAGACACCTTGAGCTCTGAATTTCTTGCCATAAACTCTGTTCAACGTGCCAGCAAATTCAAGTAACGAACTCGTTCCTTATTGTATTCAAAATCCTCTCCGAACCCTTGGTAGATGAGCCTTCAACAACGGCTTGCTGGTAATGTAACTCATGGCATTGTGAAGTGACGAACCCCTTATTGGCAGTGTGGAGTGTGAACCATTCTTATTACAGCATCGAGCACTTGGACGAGAACTGGTTGTGAAACACACTGCTTAACCTAGTCTCCAGCTGCTAGGTCTTAAGGTATAAAAGATAGTGGGCCTATAAAGACCATTAAGTTCCTTAAGCACTATAAAGTCCATTAAGTTTCTTCTTGTTTAAGGTATGAAATATTGGGCCTAGGTACAGACCCAGGTGTTCTTATACTTTCCCAGCTATATCACTTGGTTGCCCTTTGTAATCCAATGGACCTGATATGTGTGTCATTGCTACACTTCAAGTGCATCAACACCAATGCCTAAGTAATGAATTGAGACTCCAATTGCCTTCTTTCTTGTCGCATGACTCCAAAATGCCTACAAAATAGAAAACAAACGTAATATACAAAATACAAGAGAAAATAGCTAAGAAAAGCTTAAAAAAGTGATATTCAAAAGATATATTTTAGGCTCTTATCATCCAGGCATTCTATGCCTGAACCTCATTAGATCATTAATAAAGTTTCCGTTATCTAAAAAAAAAAAAAAAAAAAAAACAATCGGATTGAGCAGCTTCTCTCTCGCAATTCATAAACAGACGAGTTCCGGGGAGAATGCATCAAACACAAGCAAGCGACTCAATGGAATGATGAAGGAACCCAATTCGAGCTGCTGAATGAACATTATACTCAGTAAAAGTATGAATTTCTGTAATGCTAAATTCTTTAAGATCATATGAATTAAGCCTTTTACCAGCTAAAGCACCACCCAGCTTTGACAATGATTCTTCTTCATCTTCCTCTAGGAGCAGTACCATTCTATAAAACGGACGAGTCCTATCAACTGGAAGAGTATCAAACCCTGGATACGCAATTACAAATGTTTCTTGGTCGATCTTGTACATTAGTTTCCACCCTGAATAATCAGTCTCCATCTTCAAAATACTTTAATTAGTATAACATGATGCAAGAGCCTCAATAAGATATAAATGACCCCCGCACTCACCGAAATACACAGCATTCGGTTCATCAATAAGATTTTCCAGGACTATTACCAATTGGAATTAGTCTAATCTTGACAGTATTCACTTTCAGACCTGCAACGAATTCAAAACAATGAAGCACAGAGAACAAGTTATATAATTCTTTCTTCTTGTTATCTAAGAACAGTCGTACTGTGCCGTCTGCGTAATGCCAGTCTCAGACCCATTCTCAGACACAGAAAGACCAGTAAATAATTTTAAATTAGCAGCTCTGCCAATGTATCTAGAGAAACCTTGCCTAACTCCCCTGCTGCTCCTGAAAAGACCAAATGCTGAGCCATTTATTAAAACAGAAAAAACAGCAGTTGAGTAGCGAATTTCAACCATTTGCTACTAAACCCATGTTGTGTGAAACAAACTCGAAGTACTTCCAATTATCTGTCAAAAGCCTTCTCAATTTTTGCAAATTTTACTATGAGAGTACAATCACTGTCTGCCCTCTATGTAAACCACTGAACTGGAGATGTAAGCACACAAAAACAATCAAATTGACCAGCTTCTGTCCCGCAATTCACAAACTGGAGAGTGTTTCAGAGAATGCATCAAACACAAGCAAGCGACTCAATGTAATGATGAAGGGAACCCCATAAGCCCCCAATTCGAGCTGATGCATGAACATTATACTCAGTAAAAGTATGGATTTCTGTGATGCTCAATTTTTTAAGATCATAAGATATAACCCTTCTACCATCTACGAGCACCACCAGCTTTGACAGTGAATCTTCTTCATCTTCCTCTAGGACCAATACCATTCTAAAAAGCATAAGAGTCCTATCAACTGCATAAGAATCAAACCCTGGATATGCATTTATAAATCTTTCCAGGTCGAGCTTGTACATTAGTTTCCATCCTGAATAATCAGTCTCCAGCTTAAAAATATTGTAACTAGTATAACATGATGCAAGAACCTCAATAAGATATAAATGACCCCCGCACTCTCCGATATACACAGCATGCGACACAGTATGATCAGACGTAGTTGGAAAAGGAAACGGCTTTACTAGTTCTTGCACAATATCAAAATACATGGACGATTCAGTTGTAGTATTATCCGCAGTTGCAATCCAATGCAAAGAACCATTCCAGTAGATACCGGACTTTGTAAAACTATTAGGAAGCGCATAAAAAGGATTAACAGATGAGGAGCTTACCTTCTTCCAGGAATTCGTTTTAGAGGAGTAAATTTCGATATAATGATTGTGAAGGTATTCGTCATCATACCATTCAAAGTCCCAATCTTTCACAATATCTCTCCAAATGCAGATAACTTGATAGTGATCTGGTGACTTGATTGGATCAAAAGCTAAGCTCACACTGGAAACCTTAAAGCAACAATCGTCTCGGACCACATCTCTGAAAGGGGACGGAGGAAGAATTTTGCATTGTCTTGTCGTTGGATTATAAATGTAGGTCTGGGTTGTGTAAACGCGAGGCGCATCATCATCGTTTATAACTTCAGTCTCCTTAATGCAACATAAAAGACCATTACAAGACTGAACGATTCGGACCCCATTTTCAATGATCTGGACACCATCTTCAGTATGTGTAATCACTTGCTCAGATTCAGCAAAATTCAGAGTTTTAAAGAGGGCACCACTGCCACCCTCAGAAACAACAGCAGTATTAGTACTATATATCACCTCCTCTTCAACTCTACTTCCATCAAGAAGTATAAAATCATATAAAATTTCAAAATCGGGGGAAAGTTTTTCGAAGAATAGGCCACTAATTTTAGAGATAGGGTGACGACGTATATGATTAATAGCGAAGGATGAATCAGTAATGAGACGTAACCATTGTTTTGACACAGATTTGAATACAAGCAGAGATTTAATAGGTAGACATAGTAAAATTTCTGTTATCAAATCAATATTATTACCTACTTGTATTGCAGAAGAAGAGGTTGTTGATGATGATAATGATAAATTCTCAATTGCAGCAACAAGATTCTGCTGATGGTCATCGATTGAATTTGAAGAACAAGAAGAAGCTGTTGAATTCATCATTTTGCGGAGATAACTAGGGTTTATCTTAGCAGTAGGGAAGTGAAAACGCAAAAATCGTCTCTTAGTTGTACCTAGTCACACCGATTTAACATACGGCAAAAGTGAATCAAGGTTTTAAAAACGTCCGTTTTTACCGAAAAAACGTCCGTTAAAACGCTCACACCCATATACCGTGGCCGTGAGGGTTCCCGAAGCCCGTTCCTTTATTAGGACGATAAGTAGGAAAAAACGGCAGTTTTATAGTACCGTTTTCCTGTTTTCACACACGTTATAACCGTTTTTCTAAAATTAGTTTGAATGTTTTTTTCTTCTAAATAACATTTTAACGTGCGTTTTTTAGAACTGTTTTCCCGTTATCACGCACATTATAACCGTGTAAATAACTTTCTTGCCATTTCTTTTAAATTTTTTTCTTCTCTGGATTGAAAGCTGAAAACATCGAATTAATTTTTTTTAAATGATACAAGGAAACTAACTACAGGATTAAAAACTTCAAATTTAAAAAACATAGGATTGTTAAACTAGTATTCATCATTTAAAAAGCTACGCGAACCAACTACGAGCACCACCCTGTTTCAAGTATTCTTTATTTTCTCGACGGTTCCTTTCCACATCATAGTCATCGTTGCCGAGGTACTGGCTATCTTCGTTTGCATAAGTATCATCATCATAATAACCATCATTATCGTTATCATAACCTCCTTCAGTATCATCATTATTGTTACCTACTTCATTATTATTATCCATATTAGAATTATATTCTTCGTTCATATGTTGAACACCATGGTCAGAGCGATCGGAAGTGTAACGAGAATCATATGTTGGATTCACATTCTCATAACATTGTGTATTGTCTCCAAATGAAAGATTACCAAAGTCATAAACAAAGTCACTCGCCGGTAACCTTTCGTATGGGATTTGAACTTCCGGATCATGCCAGTTGTATGGTAGAGGGACATGCTCTGGATTATTAACGGTCTCCTCTTCCAAAGATATTTAACCACTCAACGTTCTTCTTGAGGTAAAACCGGTGTTTCATCTTCCCCGCTATCCAGTCAAGCATATTGTCATCCCTCAGTAGACTATGAACGTCGTGAACATCAATGTTATGTCTCCTTGCTTTACCTTTAATTCTTTGTTGCTCTAACTTCAAATTGTACTGGACATACACCAGATCATTTAATCTCGATGAAAGTAAAAGATTGCGTAGTTTGGTGTGGATTCTTTCAAACACACTCAAATTCCTCTCTGATCCAGACGATGTATTTTTTTGACTTAATAACTTTACTGCAATCTTTTGGAGGGATGGATACTCAGCACCATAAGATAACCACCAATTTACAGGATCACCATGTTGAGCTACAATACGTGTTGATGGTGATCCAAATTGACCTTGCATCATTCGCATTCTTCCTACCTACAAAGAAAAGTACAATTGTTACTAGAAATTCAAATTACTTAATTATACATATTTGGAGATAATATTAGTAATTTTATACCTCTAGCATGCATTGTGGTTGTTCTTGCGGGCCACTAACCATTTTTGATATAACTTCAGTAAGAGAAATTTGTGGCTCAGAAATTTCATTATTGATGAGATTAGTTGCTGGGTTAAAGATGTAATAAGGATTGAGAAAATACGATGCAACATGAAGTGGAGAACTCAACTGAATTTTCCATCGTTTCTTTATTACACCCACGATAGAAGCATTTCGAATTGATCCCAAACCCATTTGTATAGTTTCCACACATGTAGCAAGTGCATGGAATAAATAGCCCATGGTGGGTTTGTCTGAGTCCAAGAAACGAATCATTTTCAATAAAGGACCAACCATTATGCATGCATTTTGACACGTCGTCCAGAACATCTCATTTGAAATAATATTCTTCACTTGTCTAGCTTGTTTAGTTTTTTCCTCACCCGATTTCAGAAATTCCTTGTCCAGAAATAGGCTCTCGATTGCATTACGTTGATCAATGATGCTTTTGATTGCAATAAAATTCGTTGAAAACCTTGTTAAGCCAGGGCGCAATAGATTGCGTCCTGCAAAATTTTGTCAAAATCTAGCAAGAACCCAACCATGATTGTAAATAAATTTGCTAATTTGTCTTGCTTCTCCGATCACATCTTTAACAAAGGGGGATTTTCCATATCTTCCAACATCAAGTCCAATACGTGAGCAGCACAAGGAACCCAGAAAAATGTGCCATATTCTGATGCCAATCTATTACCTATTCAAACAAAAATAGAAAGAAGTTAATGATTAATATATTCCAAATATATATATATATATATTATATAATAAAATGAAGTTATTCTTAGTTACATGCAGCTTTGAATTGGGATCCTTAATCTGTTACTAATTGAACAATATTTCTCGGACTGACATCATCTATAACGGGCTTGAACAAAGTCATTAAATACTCTGTTTTCAACCGATTATGTTCTGTGTCGACACTTTTCAAAAACGTAATTCCACTACCACTGTAAACTAGAAAGTTTACAATCGTACGGTTGTTTTTGCTTTTCCAACAATCCGACATGAGTGTACAACCATATTCTCTCCAGTAATGTCGTTGAACAGACACCACATATTTTTCAATCCTTTGTTTTTCTGAAGTTAATATGGGATTTGATAACTTATAAGCCGATGGAACTCTATAGGATTGGCCTAAATTTGCAACGGAATTTAATGCCTCGTGGTACTGAGATGAGTTAGCCACATTGAAGGGAATATCATTGGCATAGAAAAAACGTCCAACAGAAGAATCGACGTTTTCCCGACATGTTTTGCTTTTGCCAAATTTTGCCATCGAAGGTTGAGAATCCCTAGAAGGGTTATATTTTCCTCCCATATCCACAGACATCCTAGGTGGTTGTGACGGGCGCATAGTAGACCTAGGTATTTCTGCATAGGCCCGAGGACCCTGCGATGTACCCTTTCCGGCATGAATATTCTTACCTTTTCGTCCAAAAAGGTTCTTTAAAAATCCAGTATTTTTCTTTTGTGTGACTGGTACTTTCTCTTCTTCTGCATGAAAATCAGGTTCTTCTTCATCTATACCACACACAGGGTTCCATGGCTCATTATGATACACTTGTTCTGAATCTTCGTTATCAGATTCTGCTCTTCTTTGCCTTTTTGCTTTTCTTTTTTCTTCCAGTGCAACTTTAGCAAGATTTTTCACTTCAGGCGGCACACGCATGCACGGGGCAATTGTACCTCTTTGTTGTGCTAAATGCAATTTTATGCGTGAAATACCAGAAGATACTTCCTTTTCACAAAAATTACACTTTAATTTTTTACCATCAGGCATTACAGTGCAATATGCATGAAAAACATCTCGTTTGGAAGTTTGCGTGGATGTCGATCCTTCCATAGTATCTATAACGAGAAAATGTTACTTGCAAATCAGTGACATATATTAAATTTCGCTAGTACTATTCTTGGCCTATATTTTATTTTGTACACTTTTAAAAAAATTGTAGATTTCTATTTTGTAGCTAGGTAATCATTATATTCTTAAGACAATGGGAAATTTGGTTGCCTATGTGGAACATAGGCTAGCTAGACCTTTTGATCATGAAGACAATGAGATTTTACTTTTTCTTTTTATACTTTTAACTTTTGACCACTTTTGAGGATGAATACGAATTACTTATTGAGCATGAAGACAATTCATTAAACTATTAATTTTTTATTATTCACTAGTATTAATTTTGGCCTCTATTTAATTTGTGTCCACGGATAGAAAAACTAGATGTCTATTTTGTAGCTAGGTAATCAATATATTCTTGAAACAATAAGAAATTTAGTTGCATGCATAAAGGAACATAGACTAGCTAGATCTTTTAATCATGAAGAAATTTTTTATTATATTATTATTATTCTTTTAACTTTTGACTCTTTTGAGTACAAATTAGTTATTGAGCAGACTTCCTTAAAATGGTTACACTCATATAAAATAAATAAAATTTAACCAAATTTACCTATATTAGTTATTGTTTAATATTTTTTTAAGAACCCACAATTGGGGGATATGGGAATTAATTGGGGGATATGAATTACTTCCCCCAACCCATGGTGTGTGCTAAGGGGTGACTTTTGGTTATGAATATACTAAAATACCCTTCCCTCAAAATAAATAAAAAAACTTAAAATCAAAAAACAAAATCATATCCCCCATTTCCATCCCACTTCTTCCCTCAAAATAAAAATCAAAAAACAAAATCATATCCCCATTTCCATCTCCACTTCTTCCCTCAAAATAAAAATTAAAAACTTAAAATCTAAAATCTAAATCATATCCCCCATTTCCATCTCCACTTCTTATTAATCTTATTTAGGGGTAGAGCTTTGAAACCCAAATATTCTCCATTCCCTTTCAAATTCTAAACTCTCCCCACTCTATATCAAATTCTCTTCACCTCACTTTGGAAACGATTTTTTTTTTTATTCGGAAGTGATGAAGATCATGCTGAAAGTGATGATGACCATGCCGAATTGATGAAGACCATCAAGATCCGTGTTCAAGCATATGGTCTTCATTAATTCCGGCATGGTCTTCGTCACTTCCATTTTGAATTTTCTCGGCTTTAAAAATCTTGGTGTCTAAAGATGGTCAGTTGATATGAAGACCATGCCAAGTATTGTTTTCCCAAGATAGTCTTCATATTTATTTCCTATGCCGGAATACAATACCGGCATGGTCTTCATATCAACTGACCATGCATGCACCAAGCTTTTTAAAGCCAGGAAAAATTCAAAATAGAAGTGATGAATACCATGCTGGAATTGATGAAGACCATATGCCGGAACACGGTACCGGCATGCCCGATAATTTCCTATCAATGTCGGTAGTCAAGTGAAAAAAAAAAACCAACATTCTGGATACTTTTCATTTTGTTCCGACATAGGTATTTAAGCAAAATACTATGCCGGAACAGGTACCGGTACGCTCGAAAAAACTATTACCATGCCGATACATGTTCAAAACCAGAAAAAAATCAGGTTTCGGAAGATCAAAACCAGGAAAAAAATCGTATAGTGGCAAACAATTTATGAAAATTTCCAACAATTGCCGGCATGAGTTTTTAGTTGAATACCATGCCGACACCAAGCTTTTTCAGCTGCAACAATGGTGGATTCAAAGAAAAAAAATCAATTTTTCAACCTCTTATTATCAGTAATTCTCTCATCACAATCATCTTCCCATTTTCAAAAAAAGAAATTCCTCTCAAATATTTTTTTCCCTCCTTCTACTCTCACCCAAACACAAATAAAAATACACACTAATTTATCCCCCAAATACTTAACATTTTGCTAATTATACTTAATCACTAATCCTAATTAGTGGGGGCTAGATTAGGAATTAAAAAAATAATTACATAAGGGGTCACCCAGAATTGCTATTGGGACACCTATTTTGTCCCGTAGCTATATCCCCCAATTGTGGGTTCTTTTTTAACTAACATTGACATTAAAATCCTTCTTATTGGATTTCACAACTTTTAGCATGCATGTATGAAGTTATATTTAACTAGCATCAACACTAACACCATGATAATTATTTCATCATGCTAGTTAATTAATTTCATCATTATGAAAGTTAAAGCATTAACTTAAAGCTCATGCATATTTTAGCTTCATTAATCATGATTTTATTGAATATCAATTCAACTTTTTACTTTTTTGCATAGATTTTATTGACTAGATTTAATTGTGTATTGATTTTTTCTTCTTCTAATCTTGATTTGAGCTTTTGTTATTTCCTTGAAACTCTATTATAAAGTTATGGCAACATCTTAAATTACAATATATATATATATATGTACAACATGAAGAAAATGATGAAAACGTTACCCTTGTAAATAAAAAAAAAAAAGGCAACTACTAACTTAAATGTTGATATAAGAGAGTACTTTTATAGTTAAAATTTATAGTTCAAAGACAACATTCAATATCCGCATCATCATCCGGTATCATGAAGAAAAAAATTCAAATTTGTTGTAAATGAACTATATAGAAACAAACAATAAATTTAGTGGATTTAAAATTTCCTCTTAAACTGGTAGTTGGAAGTTGAAACTTGGAAACTTCAAAACACAGAGGAAGGAAGAATTGGGAAGCAGAAGAAGAGAACTGGAAAAAAAGATACGGCTTCTTGTATTTTTAAAGGCTCAATATAAAGAAGAGTACTCGTTGAAAAATAGTGTTCTCGTGATTTAGTTTTCTAAAACAAGAGAAATGAAAGAACAAGATGACGCGAAAATAAAAAAAAATAGTATTGGAACAAGGACTTGTCTCCCGCAATGAAAGAAAAAAACAAAGTGTGATCATGTACCCCACGTTTTGGTCACCAACTTGAATCTTTAATTCATGATTCAAGTTATCTTTAGTTCTACACTTCTTTCAAAGACTTAAATGGGTACATGATTTGGACGCGGTGGTGGGTACATGACTACATGTTAAGATGGGTACATGATTTGGACGTGGTCACGTGTGTACATGTTAAAACTTCAAATGAAATAAAAAAAAATAACTATGTAGGCATCATCAAGCATTGGTGGTGGGTACTGGGTAGATCGAATTATACACATTTCTATCGAATTACACACATTTCTCATACTAACACTAATCAAATAAAATGGTAGTATTAGAATTTCTTAATGATATAGGTCATCTAATAGTTGGACAAAATTTAAAAATTAATAGGTCATTTATTTAGGGACGTAGGGAGTATTAAAAAATTAAAATACGTTGTAACACCGTTTTTTAGACTCGTTATTCCGTTTTTATGCACGTTATAACCATTACATAGGGAATTCAGATCAATGTTTTATTTTTTTTTCCTATGTAACCGTTACAACGCCTGTTATTTTCAAAAAACGTCCAAAAAACGCGTTTTTTGCCCGAAACGTGCTCACACCTGTCAAAACGCTTAATAACGGTCACGCCTAGTGCCCGTGCCCTGAGCCGTGATCCGTTTTTCAAACCTTGAAGTGAATACATAAGCAAAATTGGTTCTAATTGTAGCAAGTTCAAAATAAAACCCAAATACGAGTAATAAACAATCAGTTCTCAGGGAAATTGCTTTCCGTTTTGTAGCTTTTCCCACCTTGATTACTCGTTGTCTCATGGCTACACAAGTGTAACCGTGAAATTGAACCACATCAAAACCATTCATACATAAAATGAGTGGGCCCTGCCTCTCAGAGGAAACAAGGTCTCCATATATGAGTGTTGTGAGAGTGTGGTTTTTATGTGGTTTAATTTCACGGTTCTATATAAGTATTGTGTGAGTGTGGTTTTTATGTGGTTAATTTCACGGTTTAACAAGAATGTGTGTTAGGTTCTATATGAGTATTATGCGAGTGTGGTTTTTATGTGGTCAATTTCACGGTTCAATAAGAATATTTGTGCAAAAAAATAAATTTCTTCAACAGAAATTTCAGTCCTGCCACTTCTTTCTATTACAACTTTCTAGCTTTTTAAAACACAACTTCTTTTTCTTTACTTTTTTGACAAATCAAAGGACAAAGTTCATGAAAAATAGTTGCAGTCACCAAATAAGTGGCAGAACTATCTAAAATTACAGAGGAGAGAAACACATAATTATCAACTGCCAACTACGGTATTCCAATTGCTAATAAGTGTACTTAATGAATAACCCTTAAATATTCTATGAGACGTACCCAATTAAACAAAGTACACTTAATAGAGATAATCAACTGCTTCCAATTTCTGCTTTTCCTGAGAATAAGAAAGAGGAATCTCATGTAAATACCATGGAATAAGGTTTTATCCTATTCATGGGGATTCCGTAAATATCCCATTCCAAAACTAGAAAGTTCGAAACAATTGGTCTTTTTTGGAGATTGGATGCAGTTACTAATTCATGATCTGGCATGTACAGAATGAAAACTTCATTCTCGATTCTACGAGAATTTTTATGAAAGCGTTTCATTTGATTCTCTTCAATGGAAATTTTATTTTCCCAGAATGTATCCTAATTTTTGGCCTAATTCTTCTTCTGATGATTGATTCAACCTCTGATCAAAAAGAGATACCTTGGTTATATTTCATCTCTTCAACAAGTTTAGTAATGAGCATAACGGCCCTATTGTTCCGATGGAGAGAAGAACCTACGAGCGTTTCTTTCTTTCCATATTGTCCACCAAATTTCAAAAGGGATAAGACCCAAAAGATTCTTTTTCATGTTATTACTCTTTTTGTTTGGCCATTCCCATAAAATAATCTTAACATTCTCTGTGAAAACCCACTTCAAACCTAAACTATCAAAAAAGTAACTCCACAACTTTGTAGTTAATTTACAGTGCAGGAAAAGGTGCTCATTAGTATCCATCTATTCATTACGAAGAATGCAAATACTTGTATTTGACCTATCGGTTCTCACCAAGAAATCATTAGTCGGGGCACCATTAAAATATAGAGTCCAAACCAAGAAATAAACCTTTAGTGGAATTTTCGGATTTCATAGTTGCTTATGCGGAAAAGATAATACCCATCAACATCTAGTGAATCATAACAACTATCCACACTGAAATCATCCCATAACTCTCATTTCCTCTTGTCATCTTCATCATCACTGTACCCAGAATCATAGAAGGGTCACCCAATAACTGTGACAGTGAGATAACATCTCCATGCTCAGTTGTTATGACCTTTCTAGAGGTGGGATAATTATACAATAATTAGTGGAGATGTGAATGACTCTAGCATTATGATAAGTGGCGAACTGGGTTAAGGAAGCAGATTAAGTATTTTCATCTCATTTATAGATCCAAGGTCTGGATTCATTGTCCCGCCTTTAACATTTTCGTTTTTTTCCAGATGTCTGACGATGCACTCAATTAGCTTTCAATAGTTTTATATGGATTTTTTTTGATAAATCAAATAATATTGAAGAAGAAAAAATTGTATTTACGTAGAAGTTACACCTAATAGAAAGCAAAAAAGAGGTCATAACATCCACAAAATCATATAAACTAATTAAATCTAAAATAAGAACAAGTTGGCATTTCGTTACTAATTATAAAATCAGGCCTGCCAACATAAGCACTTTTCACGCTCGATTGCAGAATATAACCCTTCTTAGCCAAATTGCCCGTCGAGAGGTTAATCTCACGATACACATGTTCAAAACTGACTTCTTCGTAACTAGCACATGCATCTAGTGAACGACTGCTCAATTGCCAAGGCAAAGTCATAGATTTTCAGGCATGAATAATACTACAAGAATTTGAATGTACCCTGATCTTGTGAAACCCAAACTGAACTGCCCATTTCAGGCCATAAGCGATTTCCCAAAATTCAGTAATGTAATTAGTAGTATATCCTGGGCCAAAATAAACTGCTCCCAATCACTCACAGGAAGCATTATGAGTTGTAACACCAACGCCTACGACACCTGGGTTATTCAAAGCAGTGCCATCGCAATAAAATAATAGCTCATTCTCTACATGTGGGTACCAGTGACACTCAATGGGAGAAATAGTTCGTATTTTCCTGCATTCTACACGAAAATAATTCACAATCCTCAATTATGTATAAATGTCAAACATAAATCCCTTATATCAGTTAGAAAACGCGTGAATCAGGCGATGGACTTTAGCCTTAAGCTTTCGAAATTAGCAGTTGCCTCGCCAAAGAAAGCCTCATTCTGCAGTATACATAATACAAACCTTATAGCCATAATGAAAATAAGCCATAAATATTTGATCATACGACTCTTTCCGTTAAGAGCCATATAAGAAGTAACAAAATTATACGCTGGTTAAAGCTTGAAAGTATCAGCAATTCAGTTTCACATTTGAACAACAAAAGCAATATTTTCTTGTATATTTCTACCTTTAATAAAAGTTGTTTGTTTCTCTAAAACCAATTCCCCACTAACATTATTAAGCCTCCTGGAAATACTCTTAGTAAAAATCTTGAAAAAAAAGTTACCAACTCTAATAAATTAATTAGTATAAAATCTTTAAGACAATTAGCATGATGTACCTTTGGTAGAAGAACAATAATCTCATATCGCCTTTATAAGATTAAACTAAATGATATCCCAGTACAAAAATTCTTAACGGGCTACTTTCCAAGAGGCGGGCCCACCTTCATGTATCCGTGCAGTTTTGGGGTGGTTCCAACGAACGGTTTGTCCATAACCACCCGACCCATCCCAGTATTTTATTTGTGTGTAAAAACAACCGGAAAAGTCATTGGGATCCGGAGCATTGTCGGTACCCAAATCAAAAACTGCACGCTTAATTAACTTTATCCGGGTTAGGTAAGGCGCCCATCATAACACTCTTTTCAGCAAAAACGGTAGGGACTAGGTTGTGGCACATTGAAAAGTTGGTCATCTAAACCATTAAGCTTTTCTTTACTGATCCATAACCAAGTTGCTCAATTGCCAATTTGCTATTGGTATGAAAAAATATTATCATTACCATCTTCAGCTCTGAGATAGAGTTGTGATCACGTCTCATACGAACACAGTTAAGAAAGAAACTCGTTTATTTATATTGCAATCTACGGATATGGGTGCGCTCTTTTGTGGACTCATTCAATAACAAAGAGCAACATTGTTACTTGAGTAATGACAAATGACAACTTGTTAAGATATAACACATTTTCGTACATAAAACGTGAAATGCAGCTAAGCAGTGAACTTGCTGGACCTAGTAGCAACTCATGTCCTGATCATTTTGGTCAGAATTGAGCTTCGACGGGACAACACACAAGATTCTTGCCACACGCCACTGATAAACATTTTGCATGCTTTTTACAACTCATTCCTTACAAGTTAAAAGTAACCTTACCATGGTAAAGACTCCCCTTCTCTCTTAAAGGCTATATTTATTTCTTCTAATCATCCTTTCTACCGGTAAGTTTTGCAGTTTTTAAATTTAACTGGTGCAGTAAAGTAACTTTACTTCAGTTAAAATTTGATACTTATCCCGAGCTATATAAGACTAGACTTATCTCTGTACTATTTTCTTCATTTATCTTTGAGTTTCTCTTTCTGTGAATCAAAAATTTGTTTACATTCTGGTGCTTAGCTGAAACTATTTGGTAAAACAATGAGGAGAAAAAGAAAAAGGTCTTCAATTTTGTATACTATGAGTTTCATTTATTTTTTTCTTTTAAAGCGTTCAATATTTTTTTCTTAATTTTGTCTTTTAAATCAGGGAAATATTTCACAAATGGAATTCGGATTGAATAGGGGATTTGTATGGGAATGTGGTGGTGGAGACTCAAAGCCCAAATCAAGACAACATCATGATATTTCCTCTCAGAACAATAAGTAAGTTTAATCATTCATGATACTGTGATCAGTTGACTATTTTAAGTGATTCCTGTTGTTTTTGTGTTTTAAAGTATATAAACATTACTTCTTCCAGATCCATGTGAACTTTGTATGTCTCGTGCGAACATTTTCTTGCACTGATTTGTTTCATACCTCTACATGGTTTTTTCCTAAAAGATGGCTGGATCATGATTTGAGCTAAACAATAATTTTTCTGTTTTGCTATTACAACTCCTTTAACTCAGTTTCTGTTTTTTTTTTTTGGTTCAACAACATTGTCCTCCTCACTTTCAGTCTATGATTGGGTCTGTTAGGAGCCCCCAAACTGAGCTTCCTCAGGATGGCTCTCCAGCATGGTTAGAAGCAATGTGCTCTTTTTTGTGAAAATTGTTCTACTCCACTAGAACCGAGAGAAATTTTGAATCCCAGAAATATGGATGACGGAAATTGATGACTAGCAAGCTAGATTTTATGTGAAATACTTGAGTTTTGTATTAAAGTTGCAGATTACTTTGAACCTTTCCTACTTAATTTTTGTTTGAAACTACTAGTCTAGTTTAGCCTCACTTTATGCTTAAATAGAAGGTATATCCATGGGTGGAACTCATCCATCAGCTCGTGCATTACTTTATATGTAATTTTATTTCAGTGAATTCGGAAATCATATGATAATAGTTGTGGGTCAAGAAGACAAATGTACTTATTTCGTGTAAGATTTAATTTTTTCTCAACTTAATTAATAGAATATATATTATCTGCATTACCTTATTTAGAATAAGTAGAATTATCTCCATAATAACTCCTGTAATTTCTATAAGATATTATTGTTTTATATAAAATAGATTCCTAAAAAAGATTATTTTCTAAGGAAATTATCCTCAATCCAAGATGGTATCAGCCAACTATCGAATCCTCTTCTAAAAACCCTATACAATGGCAGGAGAAAAGAAATCTCTTCACCCGGCTTTTGTCGTAACAAACATCAAAACCCTAATCCCTGTTATTCTTGATATCAAATAGGATGAATATTCGTCATGGGTTTTTTCTATTTGAACTTCATCTTCAATCACATCGATTACTCTTCCTAATTTATGGATCGCAAAAACTCGCTGATGTTGATGCCGACACCGAAAAACAGTTGGATGCCCTCTGCCGTCAATGGATTTTCGCTACCATGACCAAGGATCTAATGCTCACCGTTCTCAAGAAAGGAAAAACCACAAAAGAGATTTGAGATCACCTTAAAACCCTATTTCAAGACAACAAAGGCAGCCGGGCTGCAAATCTTGAAAGTAAGTTTGTCAATCTTAAATTTTCTGATTGTGCTAGTGTTGATGATTATTGTGACAAGCTCAAATCTCTTTCCAATCGATTGCATGATCTTGATTTTCCTATGAATGATAAACGTCTCGTAATCCAATTGGTGAATGGTCCAGAGGAATACAATATCGTATCCTCATTTATACAATAATCCATGCCTACCTTTGATGTCGCTCGATCTCAACTCCGCACTGAAGAAATCATACGAGCTCATCACTCCATCGATCCAGCTCTAACTGCTCTTGCTCTTGCTGCTACTCCGCTGCATCGTAACAATCCACGGTCTCACCAACAACAAACGTTGTCACAAAGCCCAACAAGGTGATAGACCATCTGGATCCGACCCAGATACTCCTTCCAGTTCAAACCCACCACTTTTTCCGACTCCTCCTGGGCCCATACCATCCATGCCAACGTATCCACCTTACTGGCCTTCCTTTTGGGTTGTTCCACCTTGCCCTTATCCAACACAGCCTCCCTGGCAGCAGTTTGAGCAACTTCGCAGACCACCTAATACCAACTTCCACAACAACCAACGTGGTCGATCTTCTGGAAGTGGTCGTGGCCAAGCATACCTTGCTCCTACAACTGAGTCACTGCAACCCACGGATATCGCTGAGGCGTATATATCCATGCATCTACAATAACCTGATGATTCCTTCTACATGGACACCAGTGCTACTTCGCATCTTACTACTGATTCAGGTACTTTACATAACGTTTTCAATTCTAGCAATGTAAAATCCATCTCAGTTGGAAATGGCAATATCATTCCAGTTACGACTTGTGGTACCAATCTTATAACCCTTCCCTATCATACTCTTCAACTCAAAAATACTCTTGTTGTTCCTGATATCATTAAAAACTTAGTTTCCGTTCGTAAGTTCACCACTGATAATCGTGTATCTATTGAGTTTGATCCTTCTGGTTTTTCTGTGAAGGATCTGAGTTCGAGGAAGATTATCCTTCGATATGATAGTTCTGGGATCTCTACCATATCACTAAATCTACCGTACCACCTACACAATCGTCCCAGTCTTCCCCCATTTTTCTTGCTGTTTTTTAACCAAATATTTGGCATAGCTGTCTCGGCCACCCTGGCAAGGCCATTTTAGATGTCGTACGTACAAATAAATTTATTCATTGTAATAAGAATAATTCTTCTAAACTTTGTCATTCATTTCAAGTTAGTAAACATGTTCGATTTCCATTTTATGAATCTAATTCCACTACTTTTGCACATTTTGATATCATTCATAGAGATTTATGGACCTCTCCCTTACATATCGATACCGGTTTTCGCTATTATCTTATATTGCTTGATGATTTCACAAACTATTTATGGGTCTACCCTTTAAAATTCAAGTCCCAAGTTTATAAAAAAATTTGGAATTTTGTTCTTTCATTCAAACTCAAATTAACATAAAATAAAATGCTTTCAATGTGGCATGGGCCGTGAATTTGACAACTCTTCCTTTCATACCTTTTCTCGTGACAAGGGTCTTATTTTTCGTTTCTCTTTTCCCCAAAATTCCTCCTAAAATGGCAAGGACTAACGGATGATATGCCGTGTCAATGATATCACCCATACCCTTATGTCTCAAGCTTCCATTCCCCCAAAATATTGGGTTTACTCTCTTCATATGGCAGTATCTACATAATCTTCTACCCACCAAAGTCCTTAAATTTCACTCAATAGTGTATGTTCTTTATCAACGATAACCAATGTATGAACATCTTCGTACT
Source organism: Papaver bracteatum (assembly GCA_023529315.1). Classification (NCBI taxonomy): domain Eukaryota; kingdom Viridiplantae; phylum Streptophyta; class Magnoliopsida; order Ranunculales; family Papaveraceae; genus Papaver; species Papaver bracteatum. The sequence goes on from JAJJWX010001508.1 coordinate 666,245, forward strand.
TTTGGTTGCCTTTGCTATCCAAATCTTTCATCCACAAACTTTCCCCTCGTTCCACTAAATATGTCTTTCTTGGTTTTCCTCCCAACCACTGTGGATACCGCTTCCTTGATCTTGCCACAAATAAGATTATTATATCTCGTCATGTAACTTTTGATGATAATGTCTTCCCATTCACAAATATCCATACAACTGCCCCTTCTAATGTCGAGTCTTCCCCTTATCTTATTCATCCATCATATAATCTATCATACCCTTCTTCTCAGAATCCCCCTGTTGTCACCCAACCTACCGTCACATTCCCTGGCTTATATACTCCTCCTCACCATCGGTTTAACTTCTATCCCATGCGTCTATCCAACTCCCCCTGCCATACCTCCATCCCCACTACTGTTCTCACTCCATCCAACTCCCTAGGTCCGACGTTTGTACAAATTCAACAAGTACAGAACCGGATATCACTTAGACACGTCAATCCTACCTTCCCTCCATGTATGTCCCATAAGTTTATTCACGTTGTTCTAACACATCTTCACTTCATCAGTCCCAACTCTCTTCTACGTCAGTCCAAACCCACCTTCCACGTCGTCTAAATTCTCTACCATGCGCCTGTCCATCTCCCCCTGCCGTAACTCCATCCCCACACCCACTTCAGTCCATCCTACCTCACACCCCAACCCCCCACCCCCCCACCCCCCCACCCCGACAACTACCCCTACAAACCCTCCACCCTCAACTTCCCCTCCACCCACTACAGACTCTCGACCCTCACCACCTGCTCCTTCACGACCTGTGACTCGAGATTCCCATGACATTCACAAACCAATCCACCAGCTCAATATTCATGTCCAAAATCTACAACATATCTCCCCAATTCCTCTCTCTCACTTGTATGCTCTTAAGGATATAAATTAGAATGCCGCCATGAAAGATGAGTACAATGCTATGTTGAAAACTAATACGTGGGAAATTGTACCACGACCACGTGATGCTCATGTTATTCGTTCTATGTGGCTATTTCGTCACAAATATAATGCTGATGGTTCTCTACAGAGATATAAGGCACGTCTTGTTGCTAATAGTAAATCTCAGCAGGTTGGGGTTGATTGTTTTGAAATGTTTAGTCCAGTTGTCAAATCTGCTACTATTCGTACTATTCTTACTATTGCTACTTAGAGTTCTTGGCTAATTCATCAACTAGATGTTAAGAATGCTTTTATCCATGGTGACCTGACCGAGACAGTTTACATGCATCAACCTCCGGAATTTGTTGATTCTGCTCACCCTGATTATGTATGCCGACTACGCAGATCCCTATATGGTCTCAAGCAGGATCCTCGGGCGTGGTTTCAGAGGTTTGCCAAGTTTATTACTAATTGCGGTTTTCGTGGTAGTTTGTGTGATCCATCTTTCTTTGTTTATCAATTCGGCTCAGATACGACATATTTACTGCTATATGTAGATGATATTGTTTTGACTGCCTCTAAAAATACTCTACTACACCGCTTCATTAATCTAATGAAACAGGAATTTGCCATGTATGACTGTGGACCGCTACTTCATTTTCTGGGTATTACTGTCACTCGATCATCTTCATGGTTATATTTTTCTCAGTCATTATATGCTCAGGACATCATTGCTCGTGCCTCCATGACATAATGTAACCCAGTGGATACTCCGGTCGACACCAACTCCAAGATTAGTGCAACTTCAGGTCCTGCGATTAAGGATCCAACTCTATACAGAAGCATGGATGGAGCATTACAATACCTCACCTTCACCCGACCAGATATTTCATATGCTATTCAACAGGTATGTTTATTCATGCACGACCCGCGAGAGCACCACATTCAGGCCCTCAAGTGAATCATTCACTATCTTCAGGGCACCATTCATCACGGTTTTTTTATCTCGGTCTCCACTACTTCTGGTTTAACGGCATACTCTGATGTTAACTGGGCGGGATGCCCTGATTCTCGTCGATCGACTTCGGGTTACTGTGTCTTTCTTAGTGACAACCTCATTTTTTGGCCATCCAAACGTCAGGCAACAGTTTCTCGATCCAGTGCTGAAGCTGAATACCGGGGGTGGAAAATATTGTTGCTGAAACTACATGGATTCGCAACCTCCTTCTAGAGCTTCATATTCCTCTACGACGTGTTATTATTGTATATTGTGATAATATGAGTGTGATTTATATGTCTGGAGACCCTGTCCAACATCAGCGCACCAATCATGTGGAAATTGATATACACTTTGTACGTGAACGAGTTCGTATTGGTGACATTCATGTTCTACACGTCTCATCTGAAAACCAGTATGCTGACATCTTCACCAAGGGACTCCCTCGTCAGTTATTTGTTCTTTTTCGGTCTAGTCTCAACGTTTTCTCCTCTCCCTCTCAGACTAAGGGGGTGTAATAGAATATATAATATCTACATTACCTTATTTAGAATAAGGAGAATTATCTCCATTATAACTCCTGTAATTTCCATAAGATATTTTTGTTTTGATATAAAACAGATTCCTAGAGAAGATTATTCTCTAAGGAAATTATCCTCAATCCAAGATTAACAGTGTTTTTTTTTTGCGTTTGAGAAGGTTTCTTGAGAAATCTATGTTCGTTATCAATTCTCCTTCTTAAGTGAAAAGTCTTTTTACTGTTTCATCTCCTTCTTAGGAATGGAGAATGTAAGTGCATTTTATGAATTCTTTGGCATCAAAATTGGTCCACCCCTTTAAGCAGTGCATGACATGTGACAACTTTGATAAGATAAGAAAGCTATTATTGGGGCGTCACATTCCAATAGAGTGGATTCACCCATGATACTAATGTCTATTTAGTTGGTTAGGGGGTGTGCTAAAGATGCTAAAAAAGTCTAAACTGCCCTTTCATTTAATCAATAAATAAAACTAAAATCAAAATCAAAATCAGTTTTTTTCATCTCTTTTGCTAATCAATAACAGTGATGGTGATCAAAAACAACCCATCAAAAAATTGATAATCAATGACTCAATCAGAAACCGAGATAAAATCGGGACACAGTTTCAAATTCTTTAATCGCACGGTATCTAATGGTTTTGTGATGTTTTATTCGGCACAAACCCATTTATTTTTTTCTTGTTTAGTGTTTGAAATGATTTGATTTATTGAAACACCTAAAAAAAATAGGTTTGCATTACGGTTAAGTTGAAAACTAAGAAATCCTAACCGTAAAAAAAAATGCAAGTAGAATTATAGTTAGTAAATATTTTACAGTTGGGTTCGACCCTCAACAACCCAACCGTAAATATTCATGTGGTTGACCGTAGATACTTACCTCTTGGTTTTGATTTACACTTAGCTAACCGAATATAAATTAGTATGCTACGGTGTTTTCATATGCTAAGTTTCTGATCCCTGAGATCTTATTAAGATTTGACTAATTACATGGATTTTATGATACACTTAAGGATTAAGTCCAAAATCGGTTGCATTATTAGATGAAAAGAGATTTTCAAGGAATCAAGTTGCTTTCCATTGTTGGATGGGAAAGCTTATAGCTAAATGTAGTTGTCAAATTGTAAACCAAATACCCCACGTTCCAATTGTAATCCACGAACTGGTTCTTGATGCCAAGATTCGCGTATTAGATATCCCCTCAATTCTAAACAATCGTGCACTTAGTCCGGGGTTAGATGCCAATTTAAAACGGCAATTCGTAATTTAAGGAGATCTTATAGGATTAGTTTAAACTTTGAGTTATGTGTGGCTAAGAGAAGTCAAAATCTCCACCGTAACTTGTTTACGGTTGACTTAGGGAAACAAAATACCAACAGTAAGTTGTTTACGTTTGGCTCTGAGAAACAAAATACCAACCGTAACTGATTTATGATTTTTTTTCCTAATTTTAATTAGTTACGGTTAGGAGTTCATCACCACCTAACCGCCAACTGGTCTTACGGTTGAATACGGAGGAAGAACCTATTCGTATATTGCTCTGAAAATCTATAAAATTCTAGTAATATTTTTATGCTCTTTCACCCATTTTGAGCAATAAAAACTACATTAGAGCTAAGTTAAAGGTATATCTAATTATTCAGTTATTGATTTCTTTAGTTTGGTTGAATCAAATTCTACGGTTTTGGAAAGAGATCCACAAAATAAAAAAAATCTCTTCTTTTTCTTCCCACCAAAACTAATACTTAATTTGATTTAATTTTTCATGCTTTGATTTAGTTTTTCACTAAGTAGATTCATTAATTCAATCATAACCTAATTAAATTATTAATATTAATTAAATGAGGGTTGTTTATCCATTATGAAAATATTTAGATATGGGGTTTTTAAAATTAATTATGAGTGACCCATTTTTATCCTATTAGATAACGCCCTTCTATTGGAATGTGACGCCCCAATAATAACCTCGTAAAATAAACGCTATGCAGAGAACGTGAAGTGGAGCTAGGCAATGAGTTTGCAGGATCTAGTAGCTAGCCCTCATTACCTAGGCCAGCTTTGACACGACGCGACAACACAAGGGAAAGTATTTTTGCAGGTTTTATATCTTGCATTAAAGTGATCTTAACCGTGGTTAATACTTGGTACTTACCCTAGGTTATAAAAGATAACCTCTTCAATCTATATGTACTTCTTATCTTCATTTTCTTTCAGAATTTCTCTTTCTCTGTTTAAAAGTTGTTTACATATTTGGTGCTCTAGATTAAATTTTTAGGTGAATTCGAAGAAGAAACAGGTATTTCTTTTTGTATATTGTTTTTGAATTTCTTCCTTGATTTCCTTTGATCTATTGTTTTTTAGATGTGCAATGGGTTCTTTTTGTTTTCAAACAGGTAACAAAATGCAAATTGGTATTGGAATGAGAAGGGGTTTTGTGCAGGAATGTGGTGGTGGAGACTCAAAAAACTGAACCAAGCATTATGATATCTCCTCTCAACAGTCAATACAATAAGTAAGTTTGATTAATCTTGATACTCTTATTTGATTCTTTTAAGTGATTCAAAGTTTCTTAAAGTACAGAAACATACCTTCTTTTGATCGATCTGAACTTTGTATGGATCATGCTGACCTTTTATTGCTCTAAAATGTGCAGTATTTTGTTTACTTTCAATGTACTACCTTTGCATGTCTTGTATGGGAGTATTTTTGGTTTTGATTTGGTAGTATTGGGCATTTTGATATATCCTCTCTATGGCAATTGTTTCAAAATTAGATGATTTCAATTATTGGGAACTAAGTTGAAGTCATCTGTTTTGTGTTTTTGCTAGCCTGTCAGACGAAAATCCTTCCTCATTTGCAGAGGATGGTACTATTGACTGAAGTAGCTGAAGTGGAGGAAAGATCGATGCTAACTTCAACTAGGAGGTCTCAGCGCGATGATAACTGATAAATCTTAATGGCAAAATATGTGATTTCTATATTTTTGATAAGGAAATATTGTAACTTTAGTGAAGCTCAGCCGAACGAATGTCTGGCTTCACTACTGTCTGGTGGGAACAAGAACTGAAGTTATCCAAGGTTCGTTTTGTAACAGATACCTCACTGCCATCTTTACAACTCTTAGTACATTGCGCTGGGAATGTCTAATCTAGCTAATTACCGTGAATGCGTAATCTTGCTTTGTATTAAGGTGCATGATGTAAATATGGAAAAAAACAGTGAATCTCTTAGTATAGCAAAGCAAGTTACAAAATTTACAAGTTATAACAGTTCGATGTATGACCCAGAGTAATACCTTTTTAACAGTTCAAAATGGATGTTTTCATTCCCTTAAAACATAAGAGAGAAAATCTAAATGAGGTTTATCAATTAAGCTTGGGTCAGAAAGTTTTCCTTCCACAAGGAATGAAATGTGGTACTGCATCTGAATAGATTTAAGGGAAACCTTATATTGGGTTCTGCTTTAGCTTTGAAAAACTGTTGTTATTAGTATCATTAGCGTGTTTTATGACTTATTTTTCATCAACCAAGTCTGATGATAAGTCCTTAATAGTGATATTGCTATTCGAAGCCACTAGTGTTCGGTAGTTGATCTTATCTCTCTTAAGTTGTTGCCAGCTTTAGCACCTTCTAGTCACATTAATTCATTTGTGGTGCTCTCTGTATCTCATCCATGCTACAAATTTTATCGGAAGCTTAAGTCTCTCTTGTAATTCATTCTTTCAGCTCAGTTGTTGCTTGTTATTACAGCTTTAGCACCTTACAGTCACATTATCTCTCTTGGTTTCATTATTTCGTGCTCCCTGGGTCTCATTTTTCACCTTTTTTTTTTCTTCCATGGAAGTTGACTTCCATAACGGATTGCAATGTTGTTATCTTTCCAGAGGAATAATTTACTTTTTTCAAAGCTTGCAGAAGATGAGTTCCCTCATAGTCCCAAAGTTTATACGCAAAAGCGTCAATTCCGTAACCAAGGAATATACACTTTTTTGCTTGAGCACCTATCTTAGACCTCTCACCGGGACTAAGATGAACATAACCAACACAACCAAAAAAATTAAAATAAGAAAGATTTACCTTTTTGCCAGTCCAAACCTCCTCTGGTATCTTCATATCTAATGGACTACTAGGTGTCATGTTAATTAGATAAGCAGTCATCTCTGTTGCATGTGCCTAGAAAGTCTCGGGCAAACCAGACTTCAACCTCATGCACCTTGCACGTGCATTCAATGTCCAATTCATACATTTTGCTACTCCATTCTCCTGTGGTGTCCTTGGAACTTTCCTCTCCAAACGAATTCCATTTATAGCACATAACTGTAAGAATTCTGTTTTGTCATACTCACCACCATTGCCTGACCTTAGACACTTCAACTTCAGACCAGTTTTTGTTTCAACCAAAGCTTTCCACTTCTTAAAAACTTCATATACCTCAAACTTATTCTTCATGAAGTAAAGCCACACCTTCCTTGAGTGATCATCAATAAAGGTGACATAATAATGGAAACCACTATGAGATGCAACATCAATTGGTCCACATACCGATGTATGGGGATATAATAAGTAAGTTTGATTAATCTTGATACTCTTATTTGATTCTTTTAAGTGATTCAAAGTTTCTTAAAGTACAGAAACATACCTTCTTTTGATCGATCTGAACTTTGTATGGATCATGCTGACCTTTTATTGCTCTAAAATGTGCAGTATTTTGTTTACTTTCAATGTACTACCTCTGCATGTCTTGTATGGGAGTATTTTTGGTTTTGATTTGGTAGTATTGGGCATTTTGATATATCCTCTCTATGGCAATTGTTGCAAAATTGGATGATTTCAATTATTGGGAACTAAGTTGAAGTCATCTGTTTTGTGTTTTTGCTAGCCTGTCAGACGAAAATCCTTCCTCATTTGCAGAGGATGGTACTATTGACTGAAGTAGCTGAAGTGGAGGACATATCGATGCTAACTTCAACTAGGAGGTCTCAGCGCGATGATAACTGATAAATCTTAATGTCAAAATATGTGATTTCTATATTTTTGATAAGGAAATATTGTAACTTTAGTGAAGCTCAGCCGAACGAATGTCTAGCTTCACTACTGTCTGGTGGGAACAAGAACTGAAGTTATCCAAGGTTCGTTTTGTAACAGAGACCTCACTTCCATCTTTACAAATCTTAGTACATTGCGCTGGGAATGTCTAATCTAGATAATTACCGTGAATGCGTAATCTTGCTTTGTATTAAGGTGCATGATGTAAATATGGAAAAAAACAGTGAATCTCTTAGTATAGCAAAGCAAGTTACAAAATTTACAAGTTCTAACAGTTCGATGCATGACCCATAGTAATACCTTTTTAACAGTTCAAAATGGATGTTTTCATTCCCTTAAAACATAAGAGAGAAAATCTAAATGAGGTTTATCAATTAAGCTTGGGTCAGAAAGTTTTCCTTCCCCAAGGAATGAAATGTGGTACTACATCTGAATAGATTTAAGGGAAACCTTATATTGGGTTCTGCTTTAGCTTTGAAAAACTGTTGTTATTAGTATCATTAGCGTGTTTTATGACTTATTTTTCATCAACCAAGTCTGATGATAAGTCCTTAATAGTGCTATTGCTATTCGAAGCCACTAGTGTTCGATAGTTGATCTTATCTCTCTTAAGTTGTTGCCAGCTTTAGCACCTTCTAGTCACATTAATTCATTTTTGGTGCTCTCTGTATCTCATCCATGCTACAACTTTTATCGGAAGCTTAAGTCTCTCTTGTAATTCATTCTTTCAGCTCAGTTGTTGCTTGTTATTGCAGCTTTAGCACCTTACAGTCACATTATCTCTCTTGGTTTCATTATTTCATGCTCCCTGGGTCTCATTTTTCACCTTTTTTTTTTCTTCCATGGAAGTTGACTTCCGTAACGGATTGCAATGTTGTTATCTTTCCAGAGGAATAATTTACTTTTCTCGTTTCAAAGCTTGCAGAAGATGAGTTCCCTCATAGTCCCAAAGTTTATACGCAAAAGCGTCAATTCCATAACCAAGGAATATACACTTTTTTGCTTGAGCACCTATCTTAGACCTCTCACCGGGACTAAGATGAACATAACCAACACAACCAAAAAAATTTAAATAAGAAAGATTTACCTTTTTTCCAGTCCAAACCTCCTCTGGTATCTTCATATCTAATGGACTACTAGGTGTCATGTTAATTAGATAAGCAGTCATCTCTGTTGCATGTGCCTAGAAAGTCTCGGGAAAACCAGACTTCAACCTCATGCACCTTGCACGTGCATTCAATGTCCAATTCATACATTTTGCTACTCCATTCTCTTGTGGTGTCCTTGGAACTGTCCTCTCCAAACGAATTCCATTTGTAACACATAACTGTAAGAATTTTGTTTTGTCATACTCACCACCGTTGCTTGACCTTAGACACTTCAACTTCAGACCAGTTTTTGTTTCAACCAAAGCTTTCCACTTCTTAAAAACTTCATATACCTCAAACTTATTCTTCATGAAGTAAAGCCACACCTTCCTTGAGTGATCATCAATAAAGGTGACATAATAATGGAAACCACTATGAGATGCAACATCAATTGGTCCACATACCGATGTATGGGGATATAATAAGTAAGTTTGATTAATCTTGATACTCTTATTTGATTCTTTTAAGTGATTCAAAGTTTCTTAAAGTACAGAAACATACCTTCTTTTGATCGATCTGAACTTTGTATGGATCATGATGACCTTTTATTGCTTTAAAATGTGCAGTATTTTGTTTACTTTCAATGTACTACCTCTTCATGTCTTGTATGGGAGTATTTTTGGTTTTGATTTGGTAGTATTGGGCATTTTGATATATCCTCTCTATGGCAATTGTTTCAAAATTGGATGATTTCAATTATTGGGAACTAAGTTGAAGTCATCTCTGCTTTGTGTTTTTGCTAGCCTGTGTGATTTAAAATCCTTCCTCATTTGCGAGAGGATGGTACTATTGACTCAAGTAGTCATGGAGGATGATCGATGCTAACTTCAACTAGAGGTCTCAGTACGATGATAATCGATAAATCTTAATGGCAAAATATGTGATTTCTATATTTTTGATAAGGAAATATTGTAACTTTAGTGAAGCTCACCAACTAATGTCCGCTTTGACTACCGCCTGGTGGGAACAAGAACTGAAGTTATCCAAGGTTCGTTTTGTAACAGATACCTCACTGCCATCTTTACAAATCTTAGTACATTGCGCTGGGAATGTCTAATCTAGCTAATTACCGTGAATGCGTAATCTTGCTTTGTATTAAGGTGCATGATGTAAATATGGAAAAAAAACAGTGAATCTCTTAGTATAGCAAAGCAAGTTACAAAATTTACAAGTTATAATGATTCGATGTATGACCTATAGTAATACCTTTTAACAGCTTCAAAATGGATGTTTTCATTCCTTAAAACATAAGAGAGAAAATCTAAATGAGGTTTATCAATTAAGCTTGTCGAAAGTTTTCCTTCCACAAGGAATGAAATGTGGTAATCTAGATCTGAATAGATTTAAGGGAAACCTTATATTGGGTTCTTTTTAGCTTTGAAAAACCTGTTGTTATTAGTATCATTAGCGTGTTTTATGACTTATTTTTCATCAACCAAGTCTGATGATAAGTCCTTAATAGTGCTATTGCTATTCGAAGCCACTAGTGTTCGGTAGTTGATCTTATCTCTCTTAAGTTGCTGACTTTAGCACCTTCTAGTCACATTAATTCATTTGTGGTGCTCTCTGTATCTCATCCATGCTACAACTTTTATCGGAAGCTTAAGTCTCTCTTGTAATTCATTCTTTCAGCTCAGTTGATGCTTGTTATTGCAGCTTTAGCACCTTACAGTCACATTATCTCTCTTGGTTTCATTATTTCGTGCTCCCTGGGTCTCATTTTTCACCTTTTTTTTTCTTCCATGGAAGTTGACTTCCATAACGGATTGCAATGTTGTTATCTTTCCAGAGGAATAATTTACTTTTTTCAAAGCTTGCAGAAGATGAGTTCCCTCATAGTCCCAAAGTTTATACGCAAAAGCGTCAATTCCGTAACCAAGGAATATACACTTTTTTGCTTGAGCACCTATCTTAGACCTCTCACCGGGACTAAGATGAACATAACCAACACAACCAAAAAAATTAAAATAAGAAAGATTTACCTTTTTGCCGGTAAACCTCCTCTCGTATCTTCATATCTAATGGACTACTAGGTGTCATGTTAATTAGATAAGCATGGTCATCTCGTTGCATGTGCCTAGAAAGTCTCGGGAAAACCAGATTTCAACCTCATGCACCTTGCACGTGCATTCAATGTCCAATTCATACATTTTGCTACTCCATTCTCCTGTGGTGTCCTTGGAACTGTCCTCTCCAAACGAATTCCATTTATAGCACATAACTGTAAGAATTCTGTTTTGTCATACTCACCACCGTTTCCTGACCTTAGACACTTCAACTTCAGACCCGTTTTTGTTTCAACCAAAGCTTTCCACTTCTTAAAAACTTCATATACCTCAAATTTATTCTTCATGAAGTAAAGCCACACCTTCCTTGAGTGATCATCAATAAAGGTGACATAATAATGGAAACCACTATGAGATGCAACATCAATTGGTCCACATACCGATGTATGGGGATATAATAAGTAAGTTTGATTAATCTTGATACTCTTATTTGATTCTTTTAAGTGATTCAAAGTTTCTTAAAGTAATGTTAAACATACCTTCTTTTGATCGATCTCGAACTTTGTATGGATCATGCCGACCTTTTATTGCTCTAAAATGTGCAGTATTTTGTTTACTTTCAATGTACTACCTCTGCATGTCTTGTATGGGAGTATTTTTGGTTTTGATTTGGTAGTATTGGGCATTTTGATATATCCTCTCTATGGCAATTGTTGCAAAATTGGATGATTTCAATTATTGGGAACTAAGTTGAAGTCATCTGCTTTGTGTTTTTGCTAACTGTTGATTTAAAAATCCTTCCTCATTTGCAAGAGGATGGTACTATTGATCAAGTAGTGAAGTGGAGGACAGATCGATGCTAACTTCAACTAGGAGGTCTCAGCGCGATGATAACTGATAAATCTTAATGGCAAAATATGTGATTTCTATATTTTTGATAAGGAAATATTGTAACTTTAGTGAAGCTCACCAACGAATGTCCGGGCTTTCACTACTGTCTAGTGGGAACAAGAATCAAGTTATCCAAGGTTCGTTTTTTGTAACAGAGACCTCACGCCATCTTTACAACTCTTAGTACATTGCGCCGGGAATGTCTAATCTAGCTAATTACGCGGAATGCGTAATCTTGCTTTGTATTAAGGTGCATGATGTAAATATGGAAAAAAACAGTTGAATCTCTTAGTATAGCAAAGCAAGTTACAAAATTTACAAGTTCTACAGGTACGATGCATGACCTATAGTAATACCTTTTAACAGCTTCAAAATGGATGTTTTCATTCCTTAAAACATAAGAGAGAAAATCTAAATTAGGTTTATCAATTGCTTGGTCGAAAGTTTTCCTTCCCAAGGAATGAAATGTGGTACTACATCTCAATAGATTTAAGGGAAACCTTATATTGGGTTCTGCTTTAGCTTTGAAAACTCGTTGTTATTAGTATCATTAGCGTGTTTTATGACTTATTTTTCATCAACCAAGTCTGATGATAAGTCCTTAATAGTGCTATTGCTATTCAAGCCACTAGTGTTCATAGTTAATCTTATCTCTTGTTGTTGCCACTTTAGCACTTTCTAGTCACATTAATTCATTTGTGGTTCTCTCAGATCTCATCCATGCTACAACTTTTATCTAAGCTTAAGTCTATCTTGTAATTCATTCTTTGTTCGAGTTGATGCTTGTTATTGCAGCTTTAGCACCTTCTGCTCACATTATCTCTCTTGGTTTCATTATTTCATGCTCCATGGGTCTCATTTTTCACCTTTTTTTTTCTTCCATGGAAGTTGACCTCCGTAACGGATTGCAATGTTGTTATCTTTCCAGAGGAATAATTTACTTTTCTCGTTTCAAAGCTTGCAGAAGATGAGTTCCCTCATAGTCCCAAAGTTTATACGCAAAAGCGTCAATTCCATAACCAAGGAATATACACTTTTTTGCTTGAGCACCTATCTTAGACCTCTCACCGGGACTAAGATGAACATAACCAACACAACCAAAAAAATTAAAATAAGAAAGATTTACCTTTTGCCAGTCAAAACCTCCTCCTGTATCTTCATATCTAATGGACTACTAGGTGTCATGTTAATTAGATAAGTCGTCATCTTTTGCAGATGTGCCTAGAAGGTCTCGGGCAAACCAGACTGCAACCTCATGCACCTTGCACATGCATTCAATGTCCAATTCATACATTTTGCTACTCCATTCTCCTGTGGTGTCCTTGGAACTGTCCTCTCCAAATGAATTCCATTTATAACACATAACTGTAAGAATTTTGTTTTGTCATACTCACCACCGCTTTGTCGACCTTAGACACTTCAACTTCTCGCATCAGCTTTTTGTTTCAACCAAAGCTTTCCACTTCTTAAAAACTTCATATACCTCAAATTTATTCTTCATGAAGTAAAGCCACACCTTCCTTGAGTGATCATCAATAAAGGTGACATAATAATGGAAACCACTATGAGATGCAACATCAATTGGTCCACATCTAGATGTATGGGGATATAATAAGTAAGTTTGATTAATCTTGATACTCTTATTTGATTCTTTTAAGTGATTCAAAGTTTCTTAAAAATTTAAACATACCTTCTTTTGATCGACCAAACTTTTGTATGGATCATGCCGACCTTTTATTGCTCTAAAATGTGCAGTATTTTGTTTACTTTCAATGTACTACCTCTGCATGTCTTGTATGGGAGTATTTTTGGTTTTGATTTGGTAGTATTGGGCATTTTGATATATCCTCTCTATGGCAATTGTTGCAAAATTGGATGATTTCAATTATTGGGAACTAAGTTGAAGTCATCTGTTTTGTGTTTTTGCTAACTGTCAGACAAAAATCCTTCCTCGTTTTGCAGAGGATGGTACTATTGATTTGAAGTAGTCAAGTGGAGGATAGAGATCGATGCTAACTTCAACTAGGAGGTCCGCCATGATAATCGATAAATCTTAATGGCAAAATATGTGATTTCTATATTTTTGATAAGGAAATATTGTAACTTTTAGTAAGCTTCGTAACGAATGTCCGGGCTTTACCCTGCTCCGTGAACAAGAATCAAGTTATCCAAGGTTCGTTTTGTACGTATACCTCTCGCCATATTTACAACTCTTAGTACATTGCGCTGGGAATGTCTAATCTAGCTAATTACCGTGAATGCGTAATCTTTCTTTGTATTAAGGTGCATGATGTAAATATGGAAAAAAACAGTGAATCTCTTAGCAAAGCAAGTTACAAAATTTACAAGTTATAACAGTTCGATGTATGACCTAGAGTAATACCTTTTTAACAGTTCAAAATGGATGTTTTCATTCCCTTAAAACATAAGAGAAAATCTAAATGAGGTTTATCAATTAAGCTTGGGTCGAAAGTTTTCCTTCCACAAGGAATGAAATGTGGTATCAAAAAGCATTCGAATAGATTTAAGGGAAACCTTATATTTGGTTCTCGCTTTAGCTTTGAAAAACCGTTGTTATTAGTATCATTAGCGTGTTTTATGACTTATTTTTCATCAACCAAGTCTGATGATAAGTCCTTAATAGTGCTATTGCTATTCTGCCACTAGTGTTCGATAGTTGATCTTATCTCTCTTAAGTTGTTGCCAGCTTTAGCACCTTCTAGTCACATTAATTCATTTGTGGTGCTCTCTCGTATCTTCATCCATGCTATAACTTTTATCTAAGCTTAAGTCTCTCTTGTAATTCATTCTTTCATTTCAGTTGTTGCTTGTTATTGCA